>CM062807.1:147016248-147682633 GCA_031772625.1 Pinus tabuliformis
AATTCAGGATTGGATAGGAATTCCCACTGGTTTTATTTAACTCCTACATGGAGGTAGGTAGCTTCTAGAATGGAAATCACTCAGAGACTATGGCATAGCTAAGGACACCACAATCTATCATTCCAATCATGTTTTTCATGTATTTCTCATTTTTCGTCTAGTAGGGTCTATCAAAAGTATGCAACATGGGTACTCCATCCAGCGAGTGCTCCCACTTGAAATTTGAGTAAAATCGTAGGGAGATAAGTTGAAAATACAAGTTGAAAAAGTTTTTTTGTTTTTTGTTTTTTGTTTTGTTTTGTTTTGTTTTTTTGTTTTGTTTTTGTTTGTTTTTTTGTTTGTTTGTTTTTTTGTTTGTTTGTTTGTTTGTTTTTTGTTTGTTTGTTTGTTTGTTTGTTTGTTTTTTGTTTTTTGTTTTTTTTTTTTTTCCTCTAAAATTTTATGATGTAATCTAATCTTATTTTATTATTTCCACTAATTTTTTATGAACTCAAAATTTCTCTAATGCAAGATACTTGTCGTGGATTATTACCTAGTTATCTTGTCTAGTTGGTATTTCACTATAGAAGGGGTCCCACAGGAATTAGGGGTGTGGGAGGGAAAAGAAAAAAAGAGTCATAAGAGAAGTGACAACTCTCAGACGAGAGATATTACTAGGGACTTGAAGCACAGTTGGGTATTTTTCTATTCTGGATGTCATTTTGGGTGTCCAAGAACCATGCAAAGATAGAGGATGAGGTTTTAGATGGGTATGGGGAGGAGGCAACCCTCAAAGTTGGAACTCTAACCAACATAATGTAAATGAGGGTATTAGTTCCTTCCAATTGACAATTCTTGAGGAAATTAGGAGTGATTTGCATCACTCAAAAACTATGGTTGCCCAAGATCAACATGAATTATCAGACTTTGAGCTATTGGAGGAATTTAGACAATTATTTACATATCCAGGTCATACTAGAGGCCAACAAAGCAGTACCTTGAGGCCTTATTCCTATACTATAAAATCAAGACGTTGATGGGAAGGATCCTTCCGAAATGACATGATGATCAATATGGAATATTTCCCCATCTAGCATATGTGAAATGGAAATAGCGCAACATGCAATTCCATATGGAGCAAATGGAATCTCTTTTGGCTAGGATATAGTGAAACGTCCCATGCCTCGCATCATCATCAACACCATGGGCTCCAGTGCACAAAACCCATAACCTATCAACTCTTCTGACTGATCTAGTTTGATGTTATTGCTTAGGTATTTTTGTTATGATAGATATATAAAATATATAGTAGAGCTTTTGGAGATGTATCTATTTCAATTTTGGACTTATTACTCTATAGACAGGTGGCCAAAATCAGCGGGTTTCCCACTAGGATGATTGAGACCACCTGTCATAAAAATGCATGGCAGAAAGTGAAAGACTAATGTGGACTTATTTAATTGATAGGACACACCATCTTACAAAAAAAGAAAAAAAAATGAATTTTAATTCAAACCTACTAATCATGCTTATGATATGCCAAATCTGCATGTATATGGTTATGATATCAATCAAGTTTAGTCTGTGTGATGGGTTAGTGTAGGTTTAAATCTTGCACAGAAATCACCTACAAACAAATTCTTAAAAACATAAAATATATAATGGCATGAACATAAAATATACACAAATATTTTTCTCCTGGAACCCAAAACTGGGAAAACCATTTTTTTTCATTATATTCTTTTCAATGTTACTATACATTATATACATGTTGCATCATTCTTAAACCCCCATTCCATTAATCTTGTATTACAACATAATCATAGTTCCCTTGACCAAATATACAAAACCATGAGGGTCGTAGGAGTACGCAGTCGTCAATCCTTGGCTGCAATGCCCATTATTTCTCTACACAAAGAAAACTTCTCAAAGCTCACACACATTGTCAATGCATTTGCAACATTCTTCAAATTGTTCACCTTTACCAACAACACCTTTTTGTCTTCAACTGTATCCCTCAAAAGGCGAAAGTGAACATCAATATACTTTTTCTTTGAGTAATAAGTAAGGTTATTTACCAAGAAAATTGAACTTTGGCTACCAAAATCTATCCTTATAGCTTGGTTTACCAACCCCATACTTGAACACAATCTATGTAACCAAATTGCTTCCTTTCTTGCATGAGTGGTTATCATGTATTTAGCCTATATAGTTGAAAGTGCCACCGCATAATGTCTCTTTCTCATCCAACTGATTGCTCCTCCAAATAGGTTAAACACATAGCCACTTTAGATCTTCTTTTATTCATATATCCAACCCAGTTTGCATCAACAAAGCCACGTATGTCTGACACTCTATCTAATCTTGGCATTCCTCGGTAGCACAAACCATAATCACTAGTGCCATGAAAATATTTGAAAACCCACTTTACTACTATCTAATGCTCCTTTCCTAGTTTTTACATAAACCTTCTCGATAATTCCACTACATGTGCGATTTTTGGTTGGGTACAAACCATTTCATACTTCAAAATGCCAACTACACTTACATATGGAACAAGGGACATTTCCTCTTCCTCTTTTTATGCCTTGGGACACTATTCTACAGATAATTTTACACCAAGAGGAATAGGAACCTTCATTGGTTTACTCTCCTACATATTAAACCTCTACAATATTGTCTCGACATACTTCCTCTGATTTAATCAGAGCTTCCCCTTTTCCCGATCTCATTTAATTTCCATGCCCAAAATAATGTTTGAAACACCAACATATTTCATGTTGAATTTAGAGGACAACTGGGTCCTCAAATTCTTGATAATATCTCTGTGATTTCCAGTCGACATCATATCATCCACATACAAGACCAAATAAATAATATGATCACCAATTAATTTAAAAAATTCCTAGTGATATGCTTGGTTCCTTCTGAAGCCAATTCCTTGCATATATGTATCAAATTTTCAATACCACATCCTTGGTGATTGCTTCAATCCATACAAAGACTTTGTGGCTGGTTGATTTGTCTTATGACTATAACAGTTTGTTGCCATCTTGAATATCGTTTAAATATGAATTATGGTTTTATACTCACAACATTAGGAAGCTTAAAAAAATTAAGCGTCCAAGACAATGGATCCACAATCTTATTAGAGATAGCACATCAAAATAATGGAGTGATAGAGAGAATGGAATGCTTTTTTGACTTTCACGTAAAGTATTGAAAGTAAGGAGGAAATAGCAAATGGGGAGACAATGATGCAGATTCCCTCATCCTCAACACTAGGATTGACGACGAGGCTACATTCCATAGTACACTTCATTATACACAATTCTTATGTGATGTGTAATGATCATCTTGATCACGTCATCATAACCATCATGGGTTCTCTCTCTGTGGATGGCATCATGGAAATTCACAATTCCTACTCTATTCCTTACAACAATTCCTTTGATTAGGAAGATTGGTTAGAGGAGAAATTAAATTTGAAATCGTCATCTCTGGTTGTGGCCATTTCTGCCTTTGGACTTCACACGTAGTAATGGTTGTTAAAGCTTGTGAGGGTTCTTAGACTTGGTGGGATTATAATCCTTTAAAACCTTAATTCTGCAAATCATGATGTTGAAGAAACCCTTTTTTCCCTAGATGACAATCTTACGCTAGTAGGATTTGTAATTTCAGAGGGTGATGATGGTAGTATTAATGAATTTGTGCTATTAGTGGTGAAGGGTTGAAAACTTGTGTGGTAGACAAGATATTCATTTAAACTTAAGAACGTTGGCTAAGGTTCAATAAGGAGATTATGTAGATGCACTCATTAGTAAGAACAATTTGCTTACATAGGAGGATTTGAAGAAATCCAACCTACCACAAGATCTTGTAAATTAGGGGAAATTTCTTCTACACTAAAATTTTTCCTACATCCAAGATGAGGCCATCACTCCAGATATTTTGAACTTTATGGTATTTTTGAGACCAATCTCATGTGGTTCTTTCTATATGTAGATAAAATCCATAAATCTTTTCTCTTCGCTCCCATTCAAAATTCAAGATCAGAAAGGAATCCACTTTGGTTTTATTTAACTCTTGCATGAAGGTAGATAGCTTCTATAATGGAAATCACTTAGCGAGTATGGCATAACTAAGGACACCTCAATCTATCTAGTCTCAATATTAAATGGTTGAGCCAAATGTCGGGGTGCATCCTCCTCCTCCCATTCCAAATCCTTCAAGGATTCCCTAAAGCCAAGGCTTTCACCTTTGAATCCAAAATATCTATAAGGACCAACATTTGTTGTGGATAATAAAATAAAAATTCCATCTCTTGAAGTGGATAATATTATATCCAACATGGATTCTATATATTGTACATGACATGTGATTATTTTACGTTTTAATGAATTTTGGCCATTGGCATTCATGCTTTGGGAATGTGTGCATCAAAACTGGTCCCCAAATACAAATCTTATGTTTTGTTCAAGAGGCTTCTTTGTGTTATTCTTAAGAAATTTAGAGGACTATGAAAGGTTTTTTATTAGGGACCCTAGTTTTGGGGCCAATCTACTCTCTCATTTCAACCATGGTTTCCTGATTTTAATCCTCTTTCCATGACGACTCTAGCTACTCATTTTTGGGTAAGGCTTCCTAACCCACCCATGTATTTGATACAATTAGACATCTTAGAAAAAGTGGAAAACATACTAGGACACTTCATTAAGACAAACACTCAAGCCCATGTATTTGATACAATTAGACATCTTAGAAAAAGTGGAAAACATACTAGGACACTTCATTAAGACAAACACTCAAAGGCTTGTGAAGGGTATTGTGACATATGCTCACATATGTGTTGAAATAGATCTTAATGAAGGCTTTCTTGATAAAATCCTCCGCCAGTGGAGGGGAAAGTTTATTTGTGTTTGATGGACTATGAGACACTGTTTTCCACTATAGGAACTGTCAAAAACCCATTCATATTTAGAATGATATCCCTTCTTCTCAAGGGGCCTATCCCCACTTGGATGCTAAGAAAAAGAGTCGCAGATGGAAACAACCAAAAGATACAAAAGGATCTAAGAATTTTTTAGCTCATAAGCAAGACAACAAGTAGCAAGATAAGACTCATATCGCCAAATCATCTCCTTCAGACTTAACTCAGATACATGTGGAGTCACCTCATATCTCAACTAAGGGGGTCTACTCCTCGAATAAAAATGAAAGAGACTCAACCTTAATATTGGCTTTATCAATGAGTGGGCACAAAAAACCATGAATCAGATCACTCAAATAGTCATAAGGGAACAACAAATATTGCAGAACCTCCAACAATGGAATTATTCCAAAGAAACATAACTCCTTGGAATGGATTGATGTCCTTAAGAAAAAAGGAAAAAAGGAAATTTCCATGATCAATCCTAGCCTCTGAGACTAGGAACACAATAAATGTATTGTCTTATATTGTTTTGATCTGTGATGGATGGAATGATGTAATTTTCTTATCCATGTGGATATTGGTGGCCACCGTCCTATTCCACTTGGACCCCCAAAACGGTTTCTTTTAGTTTCCTTAATTGTAGCACAATTTACTATTTTTGGTAGTTTTTCGGGTCTTGAACTTCTGGAGCCCTTTTGAGGCCCTAAACTATATTTTTTTGGAAAATTGGAATAGGTTTGCAGTCAAACGTTGTAGTCCTTGAATAGATATTTCTAATGAGTTGTTTTACACATCAAACATAGATTGTATGCCAAAGTTACGACCCTCAAAAGTTGGTGTACCAACTAACCTCAATGGGGCCCACAAACTTTTGACGCTTCATCTCCTAAGGTTAGGTTTTTAGATGTTTAGGGTTTTTCCTTGTTTCTCAATAACAAAAAGGCCTTCGAGCCTCATTGTAACATAGTTAAGAGGCATGTAGCTGCCACATCTCTTCTCAGAGATAAGCTACCATCGCCCGAGCTAATTTATTTCCATTCTGCATGTAAAAATTTCTCAATATTTTTTTATTAATGAATTGAAGTTCAGCTTTAACTGTAGCTCTATGTTTCTATTTGAATCTATATTTCATTTCATTCCTATATAAATATGGATGAGTGGTATCAAACCAATCTACTCTTTCTTTGTTTTCCTATGCATCTCCCCAACGAGGTCAGGGTGTAAGAAGTTAGGACTTGAACTGGTTGAAACCTTGCAACATCGATCTTGTTGACCCTGACAACCTATTATGACAGAAGAAAATAAATATGAGGGGCTAGGAGATCCTTTCAAGATATTTCTTGAAGAATCCCGCAAGTGGAAATGGAACGAGATGGTGGATAACTTTTCCTAGATCCTTCGGCGGGTATTAGTGGGCGAAGCATCTTCATCAAACAACCACCTTTGGGGCACCACCCCTTCAAGGTACAAGTTAAGGTTTACATCCCTATATTTGAAGGCCATATAGATGCAAATGCCATAGATAAATGGTTGAATATATTGGAAGGATATTTTTCGGTCCATAATTTTTCCAATAGGGAAAAAATTACTTTTGCACTTCTCAAGATCACCCCCCATGTCAAGAAATGGTGGGAAACCTACTATGAGTAGAGGGATGAGAAGGAACCCTCACTATTTTTAGTCATACCCACTTGGAATTCTTTCTAAGATGTCGTCAAGGAACAATATTACCTTGTCGGGGGCTACAAAGATAAGTACATAAAATGGACCCCACTGTGGCAGGGAAGGGGCCAAGACGTGCCAGAGTTTACACATATTTTTCATACCCTTCACACAAAGTTAGGTATCAAGGATTTTCAGTGGCATCTGGTACTCAAGTATCGCAAATGTCTACACAAATACATTCAGGATGAGATGGATTTCTTGGACATCTCCTCACTTGGCTTTGTGTACCAATATGTTGTCAAGATCAAGAAAAAATTTAAACAGAAGAAGCAAGACTTTGGATATGCAAATCTGAAGCAAGGAAAAGGCACCCCCAAATCGTAGAACAAAGGAAAGAGCCAAGGTGGGGTGACCCAGGACATCCCATCGAGGTCGCAAGAAAAGAACAATACCACAAAGACAAATAAGGAAATAGGAAAGTGGTGTGATTTCCACAAGATCCCCACTCATAACACAAGTGAGTGTCACTCCAAGCAGTCGCTGGTGGCCAAGCTAAAGGCTTCAAAGCCAGATGCATGTTCTGACTCTGAGTCAGAACCCAACAAGGGGAATGACAAAGGAAATCCTATTATCGATGCAGAGCCCAGCGCCACCATTTCCACCACCAAGGTTTAGAAGGTTGAGTCAGAAGATCCATAGGAAGGGAAGTGTCTCTTCAACTCACAGATGTGGATGAAGGGGTCTCCATTGTAGTTCATTATCGAAAACAGGAGCCAAAAGAACCTCATCTCAATGAAGATCATTAAGCGGTAGGACCTAATAACCACACCACACCTATAGCCATACACCATTAAGTGGCTCCATCAAGGACAATATCTCCATGTCAGCCAACAGTGTCACCTTCCCCACAACATCAAGCCCTTCACATATGAGGTATTGTGTGATGTTGCTCCTCTTGAATTTCGTGATGTGTTAATAGGCCAACCATACTTATGGAAGCAACATGTTGTGTATGAGTTTAGGCCTTGCACTATTATTTTTACTTTAGGTAGTAGGTCATACAGGATATCGGAGGTAGCCCCGCCTACCTCCATCTCTTTGATCTCTACTAAGCAATGTATTAAGATCATCTCCCATACTAGGAAATTTGTTTTCTTTCTGATATGCTCTCAAAGTAAGGGAATATTGTGGCCACATTTATGGCCCCAAAGAAGGGTTCGGTCACGCAGCATAAGAAGATGGATAAGGTTGTGGAAGAATACAAGGAAATCTTCTCCTCACCCACATAGGTACCTTTGCACTGTTAGGTCAAGCATTCAATCGATTTGACTCCCAACACACCCCTAACTAATGGGCTGATATATCGTCGCTCTAGTCTAAAAAATGAAGAAATCAAGCAACAAATCTAGGAGTTGCTGCAAAAAGGGAACATGCAACCAAGTTCCTCACCTTGTGGAAGCTCGATTGTACTTGTGTAGATGAAGGATGGGACTTGGAGACTCTGCATTGATTATCGGGCACTAAATAAAATCACTATTAGGAATAGGTATCCAATCCCATAGACTGATGACCTTCTTAACCAAATGAAGGGGGATAGGTACTTTAGCACGATTGATTTTAATTCTGGTTATCACCAGGTCCCAACAGAGCCCACAGATGTATGTAAGACCGCCTTCAAATCCAAGGAGGGCATGTTTGGGAGGTTGTTCATGCCTTTCAGGTTGAAAAATGCCTCTACAACTTTTATGAGGCTAATGGAGGACATATTGCAACCCTTTACCAACTCCTTCGTGGTTGTATACCTAGATGATATTCTCATCTTCAACAAGACTTGGGAAGAGCACTTGCAACACATTCAATAGGTCCTTCAAACCTTGCGGCATCACAAGCTATGTGCTTACTTGGAGAAATGCACCTTTGGCATGAGCCAGGTTCAATATTTGGGTTACATCATTGATGAGCAAGGTGTGCATGTGGATCTGGCTAAGATCCAAGTCGTTTGGGATTGGCTAGCCTCGACCAATCTAACAGAACTTCACAACTTTTTGGTCCTTGCCAATTTTTATCGGAGGTTTGTGTTGGGATTCTCTCATATCACTGGGCCTTTGAGTCAAGTTACCAAGGGTAGAGCAAAAGCAATTTTTTTTTGGTCTGAGCCCCAACAAAAGGAATTATTTGAGTTGAAGCACCGCCTTTGCTCTGCACCAGTACTCACATTGCCGGACCTACAACAACCATTTGAAAATGAAACATATGCCTCCGACTATGTTGTTGGTGCAGTTCTCACCCAGCAAGGTCATCTAGTGGCCTATCACAACGAAACACTTTTAGATACAATTCAAAAATACCCAACCTATGATAAAGAGATGCATTCCATCGTGTAGGCTTGCCGATAATGGAAACATTACATTTTGGGGAAGGAGATGGTCATCCACATAGATCACTGACCTCTTTAGTTTATACAGACACAAGGGAAGTTACAGAATGATCTACATCAGAAGTGGTCCACATATCTGCAAAAATTCCATTTGAACATCAAATATAAGAAGGGAAACACCAATCATGTTGCATATTGCCTTAGTTAGCCCCCGGTTGCAACATTGACCACTGTTCTCAACTCTTATGGCCACGAGACCTCTTGATGGCCACAACTATACAAAAATGATCCAGAGCTCTCCACCACATACCAGATGGTAGTGGATGGAAAGAAAGTTCCAAAATTCCACCTTTAGGATGCATTATTATGCTACCTGGACCACCTTTGTGTTCCTTCAAGTGAGTGTGCCAAGATGATTTAGGAGGCACACTACATTCGGGTCACAAGGCACTTTGGCATGGAGAAAAATGTGGCAGTACTACATAAGTATTTTATTGGCCAAAACTCTGAAAGGATGTTGGAAAATATATCAGATATTGCACTATTTGTGTCATCGCCAAGCCAACCATAAAAGAATAAGGCCTGTACACCCCTATGCCTACTCCCAACCAACCCTAGGAATCCATATCCATGGATTATATGTCTGGTCTCCCTTCTAGCAAGCATGGTAATGACTGTGTATTTGTGGTCATGGGCAAATTTTCTAAGATGACTATATTGGTGGCCTGTAAGAAGAGTGTCACAATAGAGGATACTGGAAAACTCTTCTTTAAATGAGTATGTATTTTGGGATCCCACAGACCATTATATCATATCATGATAGCAAGTTCCTGAGCACATTCTAGTTAAGCCTCTCTTCATTATTGAACACCAAGTTGGCTGCATTCCATCCCCAGAATGATGGTTAGACATAGGTTGTTAACAAGATGATCGTGCACATACTGCACATGTACAACTCCATGCATCCACGAACATGGGATGAGGGCCTTCCCTATGTGCATCATAGCTAAAACAAAGCTCTCCATATCTCGACGGGACGCAACCCATTTCAATTGGGTTTGGGATTTCAACCATTGTGTCTAATTGATGTTGCCATGCCTCTATTATGTATGATGTTCCATTGATTCCACTTCCTTAAGGTTACCTAGGAGGTCGAATTTGATCATAGTAGCCTCTCGTCTCATGTTTACCCCTGTTGGCATGGTTACTTGGGTGGATGTGGGAGGAGGGTGTTACACTCAGGAAGCTCATACGTGAATTCAATGCTTGCACCAACAATGCCATAAAGTAATCAGGGAGATATGTGGTGAAATAAATATAGTGGCTCGGGTTTACAAGCAACTCCTCCTCCTCCTTAGAACTCTGAATCGATGTCCACTTCTCTCAGCCAGTCAATGTTTACAATCCCATATTATTAACATGAATTACGATTCATAGCAGTATTTACAAGAGGGATTGGAAAAAGGGTTGCTACAATTGGTTTATTAGGTTTAGAACACAAAAAATAATCAAATTATTAGGATAAGTATTGTAATTTGCAACAATTTCTTTAGAGTTCTTACAAACCATATTAACTCACTCTTTAACAGGATCATCGATGGCTTGGGCAGTTGGTTGAACTTGAGCTTAAGGAGCTTGGTTAGGTAGGGTAGCAAGTGGGTTCATCCTAGCCATGATAAGATGTCCACAGATGTGATTCAAAATTTAACATCAAAATTGAAAGTAAGCAAATTGATACATCACACATGTTGCTTAATCATATCATCCTCTGCCTGGATTAAGATATAATCCTTAAGGTCTCTTGACAAGGTAATTTATAGAGAAACCCTCTTACGACACAAACAATTAAAGAAGTGGGGGCAACTCATGACAAATATATCCATCTATTAACTCAAAAAAAGGGATAAAATGCATGGGAAGGTCAAATAACTCAACCACTAGAACAATATAGAGTTGGGTATATCATTCAATTGAAAACCTAATAATGCAATGCAAAAGCACAACAACAATATTTGAATAGGACATGTGTTTTGCAAGTAGTTGATAATGACAACATAGTGGGATTTCTTCAGGAATGGAAAAAGGAAAAAACCCACACTTCCCTCATGTAAGACTTAATTAGTGTTCTGGTTGTATGCAATTGCCAAAGTACCCAATTGCAATGGAGTTTTTATACAAATTACAAATTTCGTCAATCTTAGAGATAGAAATATATGTGATATCATTAGGAATAATTGTTCTTACCTTGTGGGAAGGAATTGAAACAAACTTGTAGGATGTCTTTGTGGGGACCATTGTGCTCATGACTTCTAACAAAAAAAAACTATCCTGAAGTCATAGAGAAGTAATAAATTACTCTCAAAATCCAGGTGATGGAAACATGATTATTTCCATGATTATTTGGACCAACAAAAATAATAATATGATAAAAAAAAGTGATACAGATAAAACCAAAATATTATACATTAATCTTAGCAAATTGTACACCTCTTTGATCACTATTTTTGCAATTTATAATATATTATCAAATCAATATCTTTAAACACATTAATGTATTCCCCTTTCCTAGGCCTATAATATGCAATACAAGCAATTTAATTTCTTAAAAGTAAAGAACATCTATAAATATAGTCAAGTTTCTAGTGTTATAACCATATTTTCTTTATAAACTCTCAAATATCTCATGGGATAAATTTAATCGTTGATGTCATAAGGGACTCCTTATTTATATCCTTTAGGTCTATATTCCATCAAACCCAAATCAAATTTAAAAATAAAACAGATAATATATTTTTTTATGAGTTAGAATTTAAAAATAAAATAATTTAATAATTATATTATTCATCATTTTTTTTGTTTTTAATTTCTATAATTTTTTAAATTTGTAACCATAATATAATGAAGCAATTTTCCATCCCCGACCCAAGCCAGTAGGGTATATGAGGCAACGTTAGTGATCCGTGCCGCGTGGGAAAAAAGGGGTCGGTTGAAATATGGACCGTTGATTAAGGTAAAGAGGGGACGGTCGAGATGAGATGTACTGCAATTTGAAAGATAGAAATCTAACCTTCAAGGCTATTAAAAGGGAACATCGTGCAGGTGGGGGTATTCATTGATCTTGAGGGTTTATTGAATTTGCATTTTGCAGAAAAGAGCGGAGAAGTTGACAGAAGAAAAGAGAGGAGATGGCACGGACTAAGCAGACTGCTCGTAAATCAACAGGGGGTAAAGCGCCACGAAAACAGCTGGCAACCAAGGCAGCTAGGAAGTCTGCACCGGCGACTGGTGGAGTCAAGAAGCCTCACAGGTTCAGGCCCGGTACTGTTGCTCTCCGTGAAATCCGAAAATACCAGAAAAGCACTGAGCTTCTCATCAGAAAGCTGCCCTTCCAGCGGCTTGTAAGAGAGATTGCCCAAGATTTCAAAACGGACCTGAGATTCCAGTCATCAGCGGTGGCAGCATTGCAAGAAGCCGCGGAGGCATATCTTGTTGGTCTCTTCGAAGATACTAACCTCTGCGCCATTCACGCCAAGAGAGTCACCATTATGCCCAAAGATATTCAGCTCGCTCGCCGCATTCGGGGAGAGAGGGCATAGAACAGAACTTTTTCGCTTATGAAAGTCAATGGTGTGTTTTCACACCACCATCTAGATCTTTAAATTTGTTATCCCTCTACTTCTCTCTTTAATCCTATTTTAATCGTATGAAAGATTTAATTTTTATGCATCACTGGTATCAAAAGATGCAGTTGAATGTGATTAAACGCTGCCTCGCTGCTCAGGTGGAACTGTTAAGGCTTTTATGTTAAAAAGATTCTTTAAATTTATCCTCGCTCTACTTCTGCCTCTAATCCTGTTTTAATTGTGTAGTAGATTTAATTTTTGTGTCAGTGGCATAAAAAAAATGCATGTGCATACAGACAGGGCGTCCACAATCACTGAATGTGATCGAATGATGCCCTGTTTAAAGCTTTTGCGTTAATATCTTTAAATTTGTTTTCATTTTATTTCCCGCTATAATCCTGTTTTAATTCAATTGAAAAATTTAATTTTTATGTGCCAATGGCATAAAAAAGAGCTCATGTACACACAGACAGAGCGTCTGCAACCTCCAAATGTGTGAAGTGGTGAAACTATTGAAGCTTTTGTGTTGGAAAAAGGTTCTTTAAATTTGTTCTTTTGCGTCAGTGTCAGTGATAGCGAGTCAGTTGGTGTGCTGTGCGTTATTTCAGAAAATTGTTCGCTAGCAATCCGTGAAAATGCATTCTTATGAATTCTTATTCTAGCATCTGTGAAAATGCATTCTTATGAATTCTTATTCTAGCATCTGTGAAAATGCATTCTTATGAATTCTTACTTGTGAAGAGGTACTTTGGATGATGAAATTGCTAGTCCGAGAGAAGTGTCTCGATGGTACCCGTGAACTCCGTGATGTGTCGCGGCATCACCTCTGTCTACAAGATGTTTTGCCTGTAAGATGCCCATTGCAGCGTGAGATTTGGAGCTGTATTGCTATAGGATTTTTTCAACATTTCTAAATAATTTGGCACCTTTCTTTTTTTGAAGATCAAAACATTTATACAACACTGAGCATTTTCGAATGCAAATTCAAAAAGAGTGCCAAATTCGGTGCCCCATGTTACCTCCCCTGTGAAGAAGACATCATCCTCCCGAAACTAGTTATAGTTTTCTGAATCACGAGGGTAGACCAGTTGCCCTTCCCAACAGCCTCTCTGGGGGGTTCTTAACACAGCTCAATGCACTGTACAAAATTGGACTTCAAATATTCAGGTGGATACATTTTTAAGGATTTCATAAATATAAATATGAGATTCTATTATTTGTATTACAGATTTGAAATTTTCATTGCCCCAAAAAGCTAAAGCTAATTTACCTGGTCATAATATTAAAATCTCCCAATCGAAGAGAAGTGCCAAAAGCTACATTAATCTCTTACTTTAAAAATGGCTTAATTCCAATATGAAACAAATAGATGAAAAATAATAGCATTGTTTCCCATAAATAAAATTGGAATTTACTTGTACATTAACTTATGTCACTTCAATCTTGGATGGGGTGTCTTATCGAGAGAAGACGTATCAATGGATGGGGTGTCTTATCGAGAGAAGACCCACTTCAATCTTGAATGGGGTGTCTTATTGAGAGAAGAAAAGGGGTATGGGGCTGTGTCCATTTTTTGGGAGTAATTGTGCCTTTATGGAGAAAGGACACACCTTGCATCTCATATGCATGTGCATGCAAGCCTCTAGTTAGTGGATGGGCTATGTAATGGAAGGAATGGGTGGTAAAGGCATTTGTGAAAGATGGTGTGATGGAGTGGCGAGTGCCTTGTTGTCTTGGTGTTGTTGAGTTGTAGGGTTTGTTGCTAGTGAGCTTTTAGTAAAAATGGAGTAGTTTATGTGGTTTGAAAGCAAGAATTTTCTTGGAGTCATTTCAATTTGGATATTGGTAGAGAGTGCTTTTGGTTTGGTGTGGTCTTGTGAGGGGACGACTACATTCAATTGGAGTTTTTGTTTGGCTCTTGGAAGTGGTAAAGCTTTATGCGCCCTTGCTAGCTTGCCCTTGGTTACTTTTGATTGTCATGCTTGGTAATTATGTGAGCATGGTTTCTCTAGGTTTAGAGTCTCACTTGAGAGATGTGGCTTGTATTTAGGGTGTTGGTGTTTTTGTTGAGTTTGTAAATTTGACTTGGATTTGGGCGTGGGGTTAGTTTTTGTGAGAGTGGGCAATCAATTTTATCTCAAGAGGTGGTTTGGGTGTCTTTTTTAGTGAGGGTTGCCTTTTGTTGTGGGTTGGGTTGGGTCAATGGTTTGTGGGCTTGTGGTTGTGGAGTTTTTTGGGTCTTGGGGTTTATGTTGGTGTTTTCAATGGTAAAGGGGTACAATCTTTGATTGAAGAAGCTTTGTTAGTGCTCTTGTCTAGTGGGTTCTCTATTAAAGCTAGGTCATTTGTTAGATGTTTTTGTGGCAAAATTATTTGTTGGTATTTGGGTTTAGTTAAGGAAGGGTTGAGTTGTCCTTTGTGTCTTTTTGCAGGCATAAGCAACCCCTAGAAAGAGATTCTAGAACCCTCCTATAACTCTATAATTCAAGCCAAGTTAGAGGGCGAGAAGCATGACGAGAGGAGGTGGTAGATCTCAACCAGGTTAGTGTGGTGTAAAGCTTTTTGCCCATGATTTTGTGGTGTCTTATTTTAATGCTATTCCTTTGGAGACTTGTGAAGGGATTCATGAACTAGAGATAAAAGTATGGGAAGAGTGGTAATCTCTCTCAGACTGAAAATTGCTTGAAGATATGTTAGTGTGGGTTTCGAACCCTAGGCATACAAGGGGAAGGCGTAAGCAATGTTTGAACTCAGTAGTGCTCCATTAGCAAATGAAAATGCTTTTGGGGCTCATGTTGAGGGATAAGCATGTGGAAAAATATAATATTTGTGTCTATTGAAGAAGTGAGGAGAATATTGAGGGACTTGAGGTTTTGCGTGGATAAGATTGAGGTTCGATTTTTGCATGTGGAGAGCCACAAAGCTTGTGACTTTGATGGGGGAGAGTAGTTGGATTCCCCTAGTTTGATTGCTTATGTCTTGACCAATATTTCCTCTTTTGAAAATGAATAATGTGTGGCGGATGTGGTGGGTATGTTCTGGGTCTCTCTTGATCCCTGTTATGGTCTATGCAAGTCCTTGTGATGGTTCTTCCTTCCTACGGATGACAACAACATATGTGGTTCGTGGCTGTGTGCTTTTAAATTTTGCTTATGATACAAAGTCTCAACCATTAAGGATGGATTTTGTTTCTGAAGCATGTAGTGGTGGGCATGAAGTTTTTGGTTGGAAGAAAAATGTATGGGATGGCGCACACAGTGTTTGCTCTTCTTGATGGTAAATGAAGTATTCTCTCTGCCAATTGATGGTTCTCCTATTTTGGCATATAGACCATATTTCTATGTTTATTGTTGCGATGGTGATGTCAGGCCTATAGCTCAAGCACATGCTTCTCTTCTCGGGCCTTGTTCTAGAATTTTGAATGATTATTATGGTTTCATGGCTGTTAGTAGCATGGAGGTTGTGTCTAATTTTGTTAGTATGTAATATTGCCATACAATGTCAGAGGTCGAGATATGTCTCCCTCCTTGGACGCTTGCTTGTTTATGATGTATCTTTGTTTCATAAAGTAATTTGGAGTATTTTTAATTTAAAAAAAAAGAAACTTATCCCACTTCAACATATATAAAAGAAATATGAAATAATTCAGTGAAATGCATAAAATTTGTTAGTCATGACCATTGTTAATAGTTTGCCTCATCGAAATGGACAGTGATGACACTACATTCAACATTTTATGATAATGTATTTGGGGCTAATTAATTCATAAAATAGTGAGTAATATTAATAATTTTTATTTTTATTTTTATGTGATTATGTAATATAAATGTGATAGCCCTTGGCTAATCCCTTATTGTAAATATTTTTAAATCACCTTGCTATAATTAAATCCTTGAGAATTGGGATACAAATTTCGTAGCTTGGGGAAGGAGATTGCTTGAGGAGGCCTGGTTGTTTTAAATGCTTAGTTAAGGAGGTTGATTGGTGGATTAAATGGGTTGACCTTGTTAATTCAACTGGAAAATAAGGACGAGCCCATGCCTCTCTTGGGCAAGTCCACAAGTAAAGAAGACAAACTAAATATCAAAGGAGTTGTGCTAGAAGGAGGAGAGCAAACTGAAGTCAACCAACAAGAAGTGGGATGAGCATAGTATGTCCATGCAATCGAGATATGGTTTCAACAATAGTAATGGGAGGCTATGGAGAAAGGACTCTCCATGAAGGAAAAGGGGAGGACGCACAAGAAGAGGGGGATCATTGATTCATGATTCATTCGTTGGAGCATCATTAAGAGGGGGGGAGAGAAAATAACTCTTAGTGCGAGGAGGAAGAAACATTTCTCGAGGAAGACAAAGGATGAGAGAGAAGGTTTCAATTAAGCACTAGAAGAGCGAATGGGCATCTCTTAAGTGAAGGGCTAAGGTCTTTGGAATCCCTGTTTTAGTAGGAGGGTGGAGATGGTTTAATCTCTGTATTCCCTTGCTAGGTGGTGGGTGGAGGCCTTGTTCTTTGGATTCCTAGTCAAGGAGGGCTTTGTAGGCTTCCTATGTTTGTTTTGGTTTCATTATGAGTGAGCTCTGGACTCCATACTCTGAATGGAACCACTGAGGGAAATTTCTCTTAGGGTGGACATGGTATAACCTTTGGATTCTCGTGAATAACTGGTGGGTGGAGGTGGTGAATCCTCTGGATTCTCTGTTTCAACTTGTTAAAATTGAATAATTGGTGGGTGGAGGTGGTGAAGCCTATGGATTCCCCGTTTCAGTATGTTTAAATTGAATAGTTGGTGGTTGAAGGTGCTTTGGCCTTTGGATTCCTTGTTTCAACTTGTTAAATTGTTTAGTTGGTGGGTGGAGGTGGTGCAACCTCTGAGTCCCTATTTCAGCGAGCAGTATTGGCCTTAGTCCTTTGGAGCACACCTCAAGCTTTGGAATTCGGCTTGGGGGTGATTGACTGCAAGAGAGATTACAGTGCAACCCAATCTAAGGCCTGGTGGAGAGTTGAAGTCCCAATTTTAGTTCGAGGACTCTTGTCTTAATATAAGTGCTTATTTATGTACTCCTGTATTCGAATATTGTATGCATGTTTAATGAGTTGTTATAATGTCATTTTGATGGTGAACTCTAGTGTTTTGATTAATGAATGGTTGATTCAAGTGTGTTAATGGGAAAATGAGTTATTCATGTATTATGTTGATGAATGTGATTTTTTGTATAAGGAACATTGATTTCCTATGTAATTCTTGGATAATGGTATATTCCCATACTTGACTTATAAGTTGAACTTCATCAATTATTAGTTTTGAGAGTTATAAATCCTTGTGTGCTTACGAGCCTAAACATAGTATAAATAATGAAAGCGAGGGAGATAGGTAAACCTCTGTCATTCATGGGTTCTAGTAATATGATGATTTGAATAACAAGCTCACATCAAGGAAAGACATGCAGGGGGCATGCATTTTTATTACAGTCACATATAATTATGCATTGAAGGTCGGGCAGAGTAAAATAATTATGCATTTAAACGAGGGTGATATTGGTTATCCTTGATGGTGTGAAGGATCCCTTAATACCTCATTTGACCAGGAAGAACACTGCACATGAAATGTTGATGGCTCTTCAGAATTTGTTCCAGAATAAGAACGAGAACCAGGTATTGGTATTGGAGGATAAGTTGAAATCCACCAAGATGATATAGGGTGAAGGAGTGACTTCATATCTATCAAGATTGTCTTAGGTCAAAGATGAGCTTGCTTCCATTTGTGTGACTATTTCAGATTCAGATATGGTGAAGATTGCATTGAAAGGGTTCACCAAGGAATGGAAGCCCTTCATCAAAGGGATCATTGCTAGAGAGAAATTTCCAGACTAGAATAGGATGTGGGATGAATTCATTCAAGAAGAGTCGCGAGACGAGGATATTCATTCGAAGAAGAGGGTTTCAAAGGATGACATGGCACTTGCAGTGCGGATGAAGGGTAAGCAGAATAAGGACTTGAGTCAAGTCAAGTGTTTTAACTGTGGCGATATGGGTCATTTTTCATCGAGATGTCCGATGAAGAAGAAGGGAGATGACGAGAAGAAGAAAGGGAAGCAGGTTTCTGGTGTTGCGACACTTCTGCTGAGATAGTTGCTCTCTCAAGGAGATTGGAGGAGGAGGAGTTTGCTATGATCTCTCATTTCTTGCAGGGTACTATCGATGAGGATGGATGGTACGTGGATAGTGGTGCGACGAAACATATGACAGGGTCACATGAAGTTTTTGAGACTCTAGTTGAATTGGACTCAAAGTTGCACACGGTGTTGGGTGACAAGAGTCAGAAGGAGATTCGAGGATTGAGAGTTGTGCCATTCAGGATGGAGATAGGATGAGTGATGCGGGTCTAGGATGTGTTATTTGTACCAGGACTCAGATATAGCGTGATATTTGTCTCGATGATCGAAAAGAAGGGGTTTGAGGTCTTGTTCCATGATGGGAAGGCAATAATCAGTCCTAGAGGATCTAGCTTTGATGGGATTGTGCTTGGAGTCAGAGTGCATGGTCCATACAGGCTGGCGAGAAAACCTATGGATCATGGGAAGAAGCAGGCGGAGCAGGGGTAGGTTCCAGAGAAGCAGTTGCAGGTGTAGGTTCCAAAGAAGCAGTTGCCGGTGCAGGCTTTAGAGGAGCAGGTACAGGTTGCCAAGAAGAAGGTCCAAGTTCCAGAGACTCAGAGGGAGTAGAGTGCTAGTGGGAGCTTGTATATTCAGAGGGAGACATTGCAACCCAAGAAGAGCGCATGGTCAATGGGAAGAAAGGGTGCTTCCACATATGGCAAGAAGGAATCATAAAGGGATTGGAAATTAATACATGAGAATAAGAAGCAGGATGCTTCTAGTGATAGCGACACTTCCAAGAGAGGCGTAGTTCATGCTACAAGGATTGTTGCAGTGGTGAGCGCCAGGAGTTGGGCGAGCGTTGCGAGTAGTGATGAAGATGATGAGTTACTTCGTAGTCTTGGAAGTACCTCCCTCACTAATGGGGAGTGTTCATTTTTGAGTAGCTCGGGAGGTACTCCAAGCCCTAGGGTTTGGGGTTTGGAGGGAAAAACGCCACAAGACTCACTTGTGGGCTTGGAACCCAAGGTTGGGGTTTTGCACCCATCTTGATTTGGGCCAAAACCATGAGCACATTTCGACATGTGATGGATGGGGATGATAACTCTCGTCGAGATGAATTTGACGCAATGAAAATCATCTGATTTCGAGTTGTAGAAATGGAGATATGAATTTTTGAAGTTAATATATGTGGTTGTGGATTAATTCGAGAGAGAAGAGTGAGTCGACTTGTGTCCAACTTAGACTTGTTGATACCACATGTATCCCTCATGTTTGTGTATAAATATGAGGTGTGTGAGGATCATTTGAACACATCCAAAAGTGCAACAAACGTAGAAAAAGAGAGATAAAGGAACTTGTTGAAGAGGAGATTAATTCTGTTTTGGGTCGCAAGCAAAAGAGGGAAGGCTAGCGAGGAGGAGATAGTCGTTAGGGCATCTTTTAAGTTTGTTTAGTGGCCGAATTCGCTACACAGGAGGTACGAGGCAGAGGAGCTGTGTTCCAGGTCTGCGTTGAGGGTGTTTGTGGGTGAATTACCCTTGGAAGAGGCAGCTGCAACCTTGAGAAGGTTTCTCTGGGTAGGCCGCAGGCCTTACCAACCTATTTGAGAGTTGTGTAGGGAAGTTTGAGGGCTGATTCATGCCCAAAACAACAACCTAGGGGGAGAGGACCCTTCCAAGGGAAGGCCACAACAGATCAAGGGGCTGTTTGGTTTTTTTAAGGGTTGTTGCAACATGCTAGGTGCCCTAACCAGGTACAGTCAGGGACAACAGTGACATATCAGACTCAAAGAATTTTTTTCTTGTGTTGGATCCATGTTTTAGGGGCAGTTTTGGATCGGTTTCATGAGCAACCTATAAGTGCCATGTGTTGAGGTCAACTTTGGATGTTGGAGACCTCAATTAGGAGCAGAACTTATAGTGAAGTGTTGGGTTCCATTGGTTTGGTGGAGGGCAGTGTGTTGGCTACCCAAAGTAGCCCTAGACTAGCAATCTTGAAGTGACGAAAACAACTGAAGGTTGGGTGAAGTTTGGTGCTTAATGTGCAACAGTTGTTGAACAAAAGTGACTACTAAATTGGTGTATTGGAGCTCAGGTATTGGCCAACCTAGAGAGCAGATTGGATCAGCCCGTGTACATTGCAGCAGAAGCGACTTGCAGTAGTGTTAGGTGGAAGCCCTCCTAAGACTCTATGAGTTGTCCTTTGAAGGACTAAGGGGCAACTAGAGAGTAGTACGGAAGCAGAGGACCAAAATGACAAGATATGACATAGAGCTGCAACGTGATTGTCATCATATCTTGGATACCATATACTGTTATTCAGATTTATTTAATATAACGAAGATTGGCTTGTACATTATTGTACAATATTTTGTTAAAAACTGTGTATACTTGTGCATATGTGATTTGCTGCTTTATATTCTCCGTTGTGCAAAGTAGTTCTTCTTGAGATCACTGGTTTGGTAGCGTTAGAGATTCTAAGATTCTAACCTAGACCCAAGATCATGGAAAAACAACAGCCTTCCATGATGTTAAATTCATTTATAAATGGTATTAATATAGTCCATAATACTTCATAAGAATCATCACCCAACCTATGCATAATTTTGTAAAAATTCAAAGTTGTTGGACCTTTCATCACAGAGTAATAAAATCAATCTCCTAGATGGTTGTAACAATTGAATTTGCAATTTAATTTACTAGGATAAGCATTTTAATTTGCAACAATTGCTTTTAGAGATCTTATGAGTGATATTAACCCACTCGTTAACAAGATTGTCGATCGCTCGAGGAGCTTGGTTGGATAGGGTAGCAAGTGGGCTCATCCTGCCATGAGAAGATATCCACGAATTTTGTGATTCAAAAATTGACATCAAAATTGAAATACAAGAAAATTTATACATCCCACATGTTGCTTAATCATATCATCTGTTGCTTGGATTAAGATATAATCCTTATGGTCTCTTAACAAGGTAATTTATAGACAAACCCTCTTATGGAACATACAATTAAAGAAGTGAGGGAAACTCATGACCAATAAACCGACCTATTAACTGAAAAATACAGTGTAGGAAGGGATAAAATGCATGGGAGGGTCAAAGAACTCAGCCACCATAACAATATACAGTTGGGTACATCATTTAATTGAAAAACTACTAATGCCTTGACCAAACTTTTTGGAGGTTGATTTGACCATTGACTAGGACTGCGTAGGGCATCTTTGACTACTATTGACTTTGGCCATATTTGCAGAATTCAATTTGACGAGATTTGAATTTTGTACTCATTTTTGATTGGATATTGAATGGTTAGTTTGGATAGTCAAGGCTTTTCCGTTTGACTTGATATTTATGTACTTGGACATTGTATCTCTCTACTAAACATTTGACGACAATCTAATAGAAGAATAATTTTGAAAGGGTTTCCCCCTTGTGGGGTTTTCCCCTTGTCTTTGACCAAACTTTTGTGTCTCTATTGTTCTTGGTTGTCTTTTATTGTGCATTTGGATCACTGTTCTATCTACAATTGCTTATTATTGTTGGACGATTGAATTTCATTGGATAAAGTGATTTCTAATTGAAGAAAAATTGTAATAAGTGATCCTGTCAAGCATAGAACACTGAAAATTAACAAGGCTTACCATGGTTCACTATGAAAATATGAACATATGACAAAATATAATTCAAATAATTTGTAACAAAAAACTATTATTTTCACTTCCTAAATGCATGAAACAATAATATTTTAAAACAAGATCCTTATCTTGTGGACCCTATTTCTCCTATAGGGATTAGTAAGGTGCCTAGCCTTCTATGATGTTAAATTCATTTATAAATGGTATTAATATAGTCCATAATAATTCATAAGAATTATCACAACCTATGCATAATTTTGTAAAATTTCAAAGTTTTTGGACGTTTCATCACAAAGTAATAAAATCAATCTCCTAGATTATGAAACTTGGTATTTTTAAAAATTCTAGGGGTTTGGAGTTTCTTAGGAGTTCAAAAGGGGAGGTGGAAAGTGAGCCATCCTACCAACTCCTTGAGAAGATGTTTTTAAGAAGGGTGGATTTCCTTCTCCCCAAAAACTAGTGTCTGTGTTTATAAAATATCGACAAACTATAGGAGGTTGATTTTTGAAGCTAATCCTTTTGGGTTGCAACTACTTTATGATAGTTTTGGGAGCTCTTGTAAACAACCCATTTCCATCATATAATATGGTTCTTGGTGGCTTGAATAGCTAGTTGAGCTTGAGATCGAGGAGTTTGGTTGTTTGAAATTGTGGTTGGGTATGAGTTGGTCATGGATCTTGTCATATGAGCTTTGGAATCAAAATCAAGTGTCATGTGAATTGACATATCACACATGTTTCTCAATAATATCATCCCCAATGAATTCCTTAAGGTTGAGTTGACATATTAATGTTGGACACACCTTCTTATGGGACCTAAAGTAAATAAGATGGGGTATCATGCTAGATAAAGCCACACATCAAAATATAAATATGTTCAAGGAGGGTATTGCATTACACATAAGATCAAAGAGCTAAACCCACACACAACAATGGAGCTAGATGATCTAATGGACTAAGAAATTATCAATGTAAGGAAAAATACAAGGGTATTATGACAAATCAACAATCTATGAGTAACAATATCAATGACATAGTGTGATTCCTTAAGGAATGGGAAAAGGAAGAGGTATTTTTCCATAATATAGGTGATATATTAGTGGAAACAATGAAGATCCCATGCCTTCTTTATCCATGGCTGGATCATGGTACCTATAGGTATGTAATCAACAAAGTACCCTGAGACTATGTGATTTTTCTACAAATTACATGCATTTTATTGGTTTCCAGTTATCTTAATATAACATGTTCAATCTTCCCCAACATGAGAGAGTTTGTGATCACTGTTTCCAACTTACAACATTCAAATATGAGTTGTTTTTCCGAGCTATGAGCAGGGATACAAGTTTTGTCAAATTTTCCTAGGACTTGCACTTGACATCAAATGCTATCACATGTACTCTTTGTTATTTACTCTTAAGGAACCCAAATTAGCCGAGGGTATTCTAGGTTATTGAACTAATGGGGTTCTTTATTGGAATTGTGAGTGCATAGTTTACTAAGTATGGAAAGAAAGAATATACCTTGGAGCAACTGAGAATGAGTTCATTATTATTGTTCCTTGAAGACAATAATAATATTCTTATCTATTTTTCCAGTAGATTTCTAGTACCTTTGAGCCTAAATGGGCTTTGTAGCCTTTAATTGTTTCTTGATCATTGAAGTCCACCGTTCATCCTTTGTTTTAGGGTGTGTGGAGTTTTTTCTCATGTTTTTAAAAGGGAACTTTAAGCCACACAACCACCAAGCTCATCACATGATTTAATCTTCCACATGCAAATTATATTTACTTCACAATCATTATGCCATTATATTAGTTGATTTGCATTATGTGGTGCATAGGAACCTGGATCTTCAATTAATGGTAAAGGGGGAATGGTAGAGCTAAGGAGAGACGTGTAATTTCATGGCCAAGAAATATAACTAGCTTTTTAGAGTACAACCTTGGTCATTTTTCAATACTTCTCAAGGTTGCAGCGATTGAATTTACTAGGATAAGCATTTTAATTTGCAACAATTTGTATTAGAGATCTTATGAGTGATATTAACCAACTAGTTAACAAGATTGTCGATTGCTTGAGGAGCTTGGTTGGATAGGGTAGCAAGTGGGCTCATCCTAGCCATGAGAAGATATCCACGAATGTTGTTATTCAAAAACTGACATCAAAATTGAAAGACAAGCAAATTTGTACATCCCACATGTTGCTTAATCATATCATCCGTTGCCTGGATTAAGATATAATCCTTAAGGTCTCTTGACAAGGTAATTTATAGACAAACCCTCTTATGCACATACAATTAAAGAAGTGAGGGAAACTCACGACAAATAAACCGGCCTATTAACTGAAAAATATAGTGTAGGAAGGGATAAAATGCATGGGAGGGTCAAAGAACTCAACGACCACAACAATATAGAGTTGGGTACATCATTTAATTGAAAAACTACTAACGCAAGGCAAAAACACAACAACAATATTTGAATAGGACATAAGTTTTGCAAGTAGATGATAATGGCAACATAGAATGATTTCTTAAGGAATGGAAAAAGGAAGAGACCTATAGTTAAGCTATGGGCACTGTGGCAGTGTCCATAATGTGATTCCCACACTTCCTTGATCTAAGACTTAATCAATGTGATGGATGTATGCAATTGCGAAATTATCCAACTACTATGAAGTTTTTACACAAATGATAGATTTCATCAATCTTAGAGATGAAAATAGATGTATTATCCTTAGGAAGAATTGTCGTTACCTTTTGGCAAGGAATTGAAACAAACTTCGAGGACATGTCTTTGTGGGGATCTTTGTGCTCATGACTTCTAACGAGAGAAATTATCTTGAAGTGACAGAGAAGTAATAAATTACTTTGAAAAAGTATGTTGTAGGTGGAGACATGATAATTAGGGCCAACACAGGTAATAATATGATAAAAATAAAACCAAAATATTGCACATTAATCTTAGCAAATTGTAAAACTTTTCTTAATTATTTTTGCAATTTATAATATGTTATTAATGAATAATAATATTATAATATGTTATTAATAAATAATAATATTTTTGAACACATAAATGTATTCCCCTTGGTAAGACCTATAATATGCCAATAATTTAATTTATATATATATATATATATATATATATAAATCTGATAAATTTCTAAGTGTTATAACACTATTTTCCTTATAAAAATTTATAAATATTCTAAATATTCCATGAGACGAATTAAATAGTTAATAATAATAATAATAATATCCATTTTTAAGGTCACAGCGAAACCAGACACCAAATTGGTGTATGAGACCCCCTTGTTTGTGGGACAAGGGTTATGAAGTTTTTACACAAATGATAAATTTCATCAATCTTAGAGATGAAAATAGATGTATTATCCTTAGGAAGAATTGTCGTTACCTTGTGGCAAGGAATTGAAACAAACTTCGAGGACATGTCTTTGTGGGGACCTGGGTCATTTTTCATCGAGATGTCCGATGAAGAAGAAGGGAGATGACGAGAAGAAGAAAGGGAAGCAGGTTTCTGGTGTTGCGACACTTCTGCTGAGATAGTTGCTCTCTCAAGGAGATTGGAGGAGGAGGAGTTTGCTATGATCTCTCATTTCTTGCAGGGTACTATCGATGAGGATGGATGGTACGTGGATAGTGGTGCGACAAAACATATGACAGGGTCACATGAAGTTTTTGAGACTCTAGTTGAATTGGACTCAAAGTTGCACACGGTGTTGGGAGACAAGAGTCAGAAGGAGATTCGAGGATTGAGAGTTGTGCCATTCAGGATGGAGATAGTATGAGTGATGTGGGTCTAGGATGTGTTATTTGTACCAGGACTCAGATATAGCGTGATATTTGTCTCGATGATCCAAAAGAAGGGGTTTGAGGTCTTGTTCCATGATGGGAAGGCAATAATCAGTCCTAGAGGATCTAGCTTTGATGGGATTGTGCTTGGAGTCAGAGTGCATGGTCCATACAGGCTGGCGAGAAAACCTATGGATCATGGGAAGAAGCAGGCGGAGCAGGGGTAGGTTCCAGAGAAGCAGTTGCAGGTGTAGGTTCCAAAGAAGCAGTTGCCGGTGCAGGCTTTAGAGGAGCAGGTACAGGTTGCCAAGAAGAAGGTCCAAGTTCCAGAGACTCAGAGGGAGTAGAGTGCTAGTGGGAGCTTGTATATTCAGAGGGAGACATTGCAACCCAAGAAGAGCGCATGGTCAAAGGGAAGAAAGGGTGCTTCCACATATGGCAAGAAGGAATCATAAAGGGATTGGAAAATAATACATGAGAATAAGAAGCAGGTTGCTTCTAGTGATAGCGACACTTCCAAGAGAGGCGTAGTTCATGCTACAAGGATTGTTGCAGTGGTGAGCGCCAGGAGTTGGGCGAGCGTTGCGAGTAGTGATGAAGATGATGAGTTACTTTGTAGTCTTGGAAGTACCTCCCTCACTAATGGGGAGTGTTCATTTTTGAGTAGCTCGGGAGGTACTCCAAGCCCTAGGGTTTGGGGTTTGGAGGGAAAAACGCCACAAGACTCACTTGTGGGCTTGGAACCCAAGGTTGGGGTTTTGCACCCATCTTGATTTGGGCCAAAACCATGAGCACATTTCGACATGTGATGGATGGGGATGATAACTCTCGTCGAGATGAATTTGACGCAATGAAAATCATCTGATTTCGAGTTGTAGAAATGGAGATATGAATTTTTGAAGTTAATATATGTGGTTGTGGATTAATTCGAGAGAGAAGAGTGAGTCGACTTGTGTCCAACTTAGACTTGTTGATACCACATGTATCCCTCATGTTTGTGTATAAATATGAGGTGTGTGAGGATCATTTGAACACATCCAAAAGTGCAACAAACGTAGAAAAAGAGAGATAAAGGAACTTGTTGAAGAGGAGATTAATTCTGTTTTGGGTCGCAAGCAAAAGAGGGAAGGCTAGCGAGGAGGAGATGTGTTCCATGTTTGCGTTGAGGGTGTTTGTGGGTGAATTACCCTTGGAAGAGGCAGCTGCAACCTTGAGAAGGTTTCTCTGGGTAGGCCGCAGGCCTTACCAACCTATTTGAGAGTTGTGTAGGGAAGTTTGAGGGCTGATTCATGCCCAAAACAACAACCTAGGGGGAGAGGACCCTTCCAAGGGAAGGCCACAACACATCAAGGGGCTGTTTGGTTTTTTTAAGGGTTGTTGCAACATGCTAGGTGCCCTAACCAGGTACAGTCAGGGACAACAGTGACATATCAGACTCAAAGAATTTTTTTCTTGTGTTGGATCCATGTTTTAGGGGCAGTTTTGGATCGGTTTCATGAGCAACCTATAAGTGCCATGTGTTGAGGTCAACTTTGGATGTTGGAGACCTCAATTAGGAGCAGAACTTATAGTGAAGTGTTGGGTTCCATTGGTTTGGTGGAGGGCAGTGTGTTGGCTACCCAAAGTAGCCCTAGACTAGCAATCTTGAAGTGACGAAAACAACTGAAGGTTGGGTGAAGTTTGGTGCTTAATGTGCAACAGTTGTTGAACAAAAGTGACTACTAAATTGGTGGATTGGAGCTCAGGTATTGGCCAACCTAGAGAGCAGATTGGATCAGCCCGTGTACATTGCAGCAGAAGCGACTTGCAGTAGTGTTAGGTGGAAGCCCTCCTAAAGACTCTATGAGTTGTCCTTTGAAGGACTAAGGGGCAACTAGAGAGTAGTGCGGAAGCAGAGGACCAAAATGACAAGATATGACATAGAGCTGCAACGTGATTGTCATCATATCTTGTATACCATATACTGTTATTCAGATTTATTTAATATAACGAAGATTGGCTTGTACATTATCGTACAATATTTTGTTAAAAACTGTGTATACTTGTGCATATGTGATTTGCTGCTTTATATTCTCCGTTGTGCAAAGTAGTTCTTCTTGAGATCACTGGTTTGGTAGCGTTAGAGATTCTAAGATTCTAACCTAGACCCAAGATCATGGAAAAACAACAGCCTTCCATGATGTTAAATTCATTTATAAATGGTATTAATATAGTCCATAATACTTCATAAGAATCATCACCCAACCTATGCATAATTTTGTAAAAATTCAAAGTTGTTGGACCTTTCATCACAGAGTAATAAAATCAATCTCCTAGATGGTTGTAACAATTGAATTTGCAATTTAATTTACTAGGATAAGCATTTTAATTTGCAACAATTGCTTTTAGAGATCTTATGAGTGATATTAACCCACTGGTTAACAAGATTGTCAATCGCTCGAGGAGCTTGGTTGGATAGGGTAGCAAGTGGGCTCATCCTGCCATGAGAAGATATCCACGAATTTTGTGATTCAAAAATTGACATCAAAATTGAAATACAAGAAAATTTATACATCCCACATGTTGCTTAATCATATCATCTGTTGCTTGGATTAAGATATAATCCTTATGGTCTCTTAATAAGGTAATTTATAGACAAACCCTCTTATGGAACATACAATTAAAGAAGTGAGGGAAACTCATGACCAATAAACCGACCTATTAACTGAAAAATACAGTGTAGGAAGGGATAAAATGCATGGGAGGGTCAAAGAACTCAGCCACCATAACAATATACAGTTGGGTACATCATTTAATTGAAAAACTACTAATGCCTTGACCAAACTTTTTGGAGGTTGATTTGACCATTGACTAGGACTGCGTAGGGCATCTTTGACTACTATTGACTTTGGCCATATTTGCAGAATTCAATTTGACGAGATTTGAATTTTGTACTCATTTTTGATTGGATATTGAATGGTTAGTTTGGATAGTCAAGGCTTTTCCCTTTGACTTGATATTTATGTACTTGGACATTGTATCTCTCTACTAAACATTTGACGACAATCTAATAGAAGAATAATTTTGAAAGGGTTTTCCCCCTTGTGGGGTTTTCCCCTTGTCTTTGACCAAACTTTTGTGTCTCTATTGTTCTTGGTTGTCTTTTATTGTGCATTTGGATCACTGTTCTATCTACAATTGCTTATTATTGTTGGACGATTGAATTTCATTGGATAAAGTGATTTCTAATTGAAGAAAAATTGTAATAAGTGATCCTGTCAAGCATAGAACACTGAAAATTAACAAGGCTTACCATGGTTCACTATGAAAATATGAACATATGACAAAATATAATTCAAATAATTTGTAACAAAAAACTATTATTTTCACTTCCTAAATGCATGAAACAATAATATTTTAAAACAAGATCCTTATCTTGTGGACCCTATTTCTCCTATAGGGATTAGTAAGGTGCCTAGCCTTCTATGATGTTAAATTCATTTATAAATGGTATTAATATAGTCCATAATAATTCATAAGAATTATCACAACCTATGCATAATTTTGTAAAATTTCAAAGTTTTTGGACGTTTCATCACAAAGTAATAAAATCAATCTCCTAGATTATGAAACTTGGTATTTTTAAAAATCCTAGGGGTTTGGAGTTTCTTAGGAGTTCAAAAGGGGAGGTGGAAAGTGAGCCATCCTACCAACTCCTTGAGAAGATGTTTTTAAGAAGGGTGGATTTCCTTCTCCCCAAAAACTAGTGTCTGTGTTTATAAAATATCGACAAACTAGAGGAGGTTGATTTTTGAAGCTAATCCTTTTGGGTTGCAACTACTTTATGATAGTTTTGGGAGCTCTTGTAAACAACCCATTTCCATCATATAATATGGTTCTTGGTGGCTTGAATAGCTAGTTGAGCTTGAGATCGAGGAGTTTGGTTGTTTGAAATTGTGGTTGGGTATGAGTTGGTCATGGATCTTGTCATATGAGCTTTGGAATCAAAATCAAGTGTCATGTGAATTGAAATATCACACATGTTTCTCAATAATATCATCCCCAATGAATTCCTTAAGGTTGAGTTGACATATTAATGTTGGAAAAACCTTCTTATGGGACCTAAAGTAAATAAGATGGGGTATCTGCTAGATAAAGCCACACATCAAAATATAAATATGTTCAAGGAGGGTATTGCATTACACATAAGATCAAAGAGCTAAACCCACACACAACAATGGAGCTAGATGATCTAATGGACTAAGAAATTATCAATGTAAGGAAAAATACAAGGGTATTATGACAAATCAACAATCTATGAGTAACAATATCAGTGACATAGTGTGATTCCTTAAGGAATGGGAAAAGGAAGAGGTATTTTTCCATAATATAGGTGATATATTAGTGGAAACAATGAAGATCCCATGCCTTCTTTATCCATGGCTGGATCATGGTACCTATAGGTATGTAATCAACAAAGTACCCTGAGACTATGTGATTTTTCTATAAATTACATGCATTTGATTGGTTTCCAGTTATCTTAATATAACATGTTCAATCTTCCCCAACATGAGAGAGTTTGTGATCACTGTTTCCAACTTACAACATTCAAATATGAGTTGTTTTTCCAAGGAGCTATGAGCAGGGATACAAGTTTTGTCAAATTTTCCTAGGACTTGCACTTGACATCAAATGCTATCACATGTACTCTTTGTTATTTACTCTTAAGGAACCCAAATTAGCTGAGGGTATTCTAGGTTATTGAACTAATGGGGTTCTTTATTGGAATTGTGAGTGCATAGTTTACTAAGTATGGAAAGAAAGAATATACCTTGGAGCAACTGAGAATGAGTTCATTATTATTGTTCCTTGAAGACAATAATAATATTCTTATCTATTTTTCCAGTAGATTTCTAGTACCTTTGAGCCTACATGGGCTTTGTAGCCTTTAATTGTTTCTTGATCATTGAAGTCCACCGTTCATCCTTTGTTTTAGGGTGTGTGGAGTTTTTTCTCATGTTTTTAAAAGGGAACTTTAAGCCACACAACCACCAAGCTCATCACATGATTTAATCTTCCACATGCAAATTATATTTACTTCACAATCATTATGCCATTATATTAGTTGATTTGCATTATGTGGTGCATAGGAACCTGGATCTTCAATTAATGGTAAAGGGGGAATGGTAGAGCTAAGGAGAGACGTGTAATTTCATGGCCAAGAAATATAACTAGCTTTTTAGAGTACAACCTTGGTCATTTTTCAATACTTCTCAAGGTTGCTGCGATTGAATTTACTAGGATAAGCATTTTAATTTGCAACAATTTGTATTAGAGATCTTATGAGTGATATTAACCAACTAGTTAACAAGATTGTCGATTGCTTGAGGAGCTTGGTTGGATAGGGTAGCAAGTGGGCTCATCCTAGCCATGAGAAGATATCCACGAATGTTGTGATTCAAAAATTGACATCAAAATTGAAAGACAAGCAAATTTGTACACCCCACATGTTGCTTAATCATATCATCTGTTGCCTTGATTAAGATATAATCCTTAAAGTCTTTTGACAAGGTAATTTATAGACAAACCCTCTTATGACACATACAATTAAAGAAGTGAGGGAAACTCATGACAAATAAACCGACCTATTAACTGAAAAATACAGTGTAGGAAGGGGTGAAATGCATGGGAGGGTCAAAGAACTCAACGACCACAACAATATAGAGTTGGGTACATCATTTAATTGAAAAACTACTAACGCAAGGCAAAAACACAACAACAATATTTGAATAGGACATAAGTTTTGCAAGTAGATGATAATGGCAAAATAGAATGATTTCTTAAGGAATGGAAAAAGGAAGAGACCTATAGTTAAACTATGGGCACTGTGGTAGTGTCCATAATGTGATTCCCACACTTCCTTGATCTAAGACTTAATCAATGTGATGGATGTATGCAATTGCGAAAGTATCCAACTACTATGAAGTTTTTACACAAATGATAGATTTCATCAATCTTAGAGATGAAAATATATGTATTATCCTTAGGAAGAATTGTCGTTACCTTTTGGCAAGGAATTGAAACAAACTTCGAGGACATGTCTTTGTGGGGATCTTTGTGCTCATGACTTCTAACGAGAGAAATTATCTTGAAGTGACAGAGAAGTAATAAATTACTTTGAAAAAGTATGTTGTAGGTGGAGACATGATAATTAGGGCCAACACAGGTAATAATATGATAAAAATAAAACCAAAATATTGCACATTAATCTTAGCAAATTGTAAAACTTTTCATAATTATTTTTGCAATTTATAATATGTTATTAATGAATAATAATATTATAATATGTTATTAATAAATAATAATATTTTTGAACACATAAATGTATTCCCCTTGGTAAGACCTATAATATGCCAATAATTTAATTTATATATATATATATATATAAATCTGATAAATTTCTAAGTGTTATAACACTATTTTCCTTATAAAAATTTATAAATATTCTAAATATTCCATGAGACGAATTAAATAGTTAATAATAATAATAATAATATCCATTTTTAAGGTCACAGCGAAGCCAGACACCAAATTGGTGTATGAGACCCCCTTGTTTGTGGGACAAGGGTTATGAAGTTTTTACACAAATGATAAATTTCATCAATCTTAGAGATGAAAATAGATGTATTATCCTTAGGAAGAATTGTCGTTACCTTGTGGCAAGGAATTGAAACAAACTTCGAGGACATGTCTTTGTGGGGACCTTTGTGCTCATGACTTCTAACGAGAGAAATTATTTGACATAGAAGTAATAAATTACTTTGAAAAAGTATGTTGTAGGTAGAGACATGATAATAAATTACTTTGAAAAAGTATGTTGTAGGTAGAGACATGATAATTAGGGCCAACACAGGTAATAATATGATAAAAATAAAACCAAAATATTGCACATTACATCAAATTGGTGTATGAGAAGTCTACGAAGCCATACATACTCTACCCCCCTCTGGTTTTGAACCTATGACCTTTTAGGAGGAAACACATGCTCTTAACCATTAAGCCCACTCAAGCATTTCATATCTTTTATTTTAAGAGAATCTTTATTCATATCTTTTATCTCTGTATTCTCTAAAAACCCAAATCAAATTTAAATATAAAAATAAATAATAAATTTAATAATTATATTCTGCATTAAGCTATTTTTCCCAAAATTAGAATTTAAAAATAGAATGATTTAATAATATATTATCCATGAAATAAAAAAATTGAACCATATTTACTGTGGCAATTTTCCATCCACGGAACCCAGGACCCAATAGGGTATATTGAGATGAGAGGGTTAGAGGTGAGGCAACGTGCCGCGGGGGAAAGAAAAGGGCGGTTTGAAATGTGGACTGCCCATCAACAGGTGGAAAGGCACCAAGGAAGCAGCTGGCAGCTATGAAGTGGAGTGAGGAAAAGTTGAAGGAAAGCCTCACAGTTACTGTTGCTCTCCAGGAAATCCGAAAATACCAGAAAGGTTGCCCTTCCAGAGATTGCAAAACGGACCTGAGATTCCAGTCATCAGCGGTGGCAGCATTGCAAGAATTCCAGTCGTCAGCGGTGGCAGCATTGCAAGAAGCGGCGGAGGCATATCTTGTTGGTCTCTTCGAAGATACCAACCTCTGCGCCATTCACGACAAGAGGGTCACCGTTATGCGCAAAGATATGTCCGCATTCGGCGAGAGAGGGCACAAAACCGAACGTTTTTGCTTATGAAAATCAATTTTGTTTTTTTCTTTAAATTTGTTGCTTCTCCTTTTAATCCTGTTTTAATCCTAATTGTATGAAAGATTTAGCTTTAATCAAAAGAATGCAGTCCTGTTTTAATACTAAATGGTGCCTGGTGCACAAGTGAAACTCTTAAAGCTTTTATGTTAAAAACTTTCTTTAAATTCGTCCTCCCTTTCAAGTGAAACTCTTAAAGCTTTTATGTTAAAAACTTTCTTTAAATTCGTCCTCCCTTTCAAGTGAAACTCTTAAAGCTTTTATGTTAAAAACTTTCTTTAAATTCGTCCTCCCTTTAATTTACCTTTAATCCTCTTTTAATTGCATCAATTCTGCTTTTAATCCTCTTTCAGATTTATTTTTTTTATGCATCGTCAGTGGCATCAAAAAATGCATCTGCATACAGATAGGGTGTCCACAATCACCGAATGTGTTAAAATGCTGTCCCGCTTCTCAGTGGAAACTATTGAAGCTTTTGTGTTACATCTTTAAATTTGATCTCCTTTTATTTCTCCCTATAATCTTCTTCTTGTTTTAATCCTATGAAAGATTTATTTTTTATGCACCAACGGCATCAGAAAAGTGCATGTACACACAGAGAGGGTGTCTGTAAGCTTCTGCTTCTTTCAATTTGTTCTCTCTACTTGTGGGTTAAAAAGGTTCTTCAAATTTGTTCTTAAATGGTATGAAATAAATAAATTTCATGCCTGGCTACATTGTTAAACTTTCTTTAATTGTATGAAACCACATTAATGAAAAGTGGCCATGGCCAAACTCTTATAAGGATGCGTTGCTCAGTAGAACGATGGTGAGCCCATAACCCACAGGTCCAAAACTACAAATTATCGGAGCCAAGTTTCGATCTTGGGACCTGTGGGTTATGGGCCCACCACGCTTCCGCTGCGCCACTCCGATACATTAGTTGAAGCACATGCTATATTATTATTGATGTGATACGGTAATATGTGATTCCGATGTTGTGTTGTGATGGGTAATATGTTGTGTTAATAGTTTGGTTATTATTCATCCCTATTATATAAAATCACCATCATCGAATTTGAGAGTTTTATGTTATTCTATATTTGTAATTGAATTTAAACTATTATTATTTGTTTGTAATTGATATTTTAAACTATTATTTAAACCATCTGTAGATTTAAACTATTATTATTTGTAAATGATAGTTTATGAATGTTATTCCATCTTTGTAATTGATAGTTTAAACTATCTGTGGTGGAAGAGAGAATCTCACACCCGCATTGCATTGCATTGAGTAGAGAGTGAATCTCACACCCGCATTGCATTGCATTGCATTGAGTAGAGAGTAAATGTTAGATGAATTGACTCCCATATGATACACAGCGTGAGCCTTATGATTGGCACGTCACACAATTATTGTTGGTTGTTTATGATTCATTTTTACCATCTGAAAAATTCAGTTGCATTTTTAACTTGAGAAACAACCTTCCAAGTCTCCATAAGGGTTTTGCTGCTCTCGTGTGATGACTGCTTGAATTCCTGTGATTCTAGTTCATTTATTTTGACATCTTTGAAGATGAAGATTGTATTTTTGGGTTCTGTGGGGATGGGGAAATGTAATTTTATTTTGTTTGGGCTAGGGGAAAAATTGTAATTTTATTTATATAAATAAAATTATACGGATAACGTTGTGATTTTTTTTAACGAAGAAGTGTAAAATAGATTTTTTTTAATAGTTTTAACTATTAACTACATACATATTATGAAGAAGTATGAATATAACTTCTTTTTAAATAATTCTAATTATTAACCTTCAAAATTGATATGCACATCATAACTATTAACTACATAACCTTCAAAATTGATATGCACACCATAACTATTAACTACATGACCTTCATAATTGATATGCACATCACAAGAAAGATCTTTCAAAGAAAGAGTGCCAATGATATTCATACCACACGAAAGATAAAGATCTTTCAAAGAACGAGTGCCAATGATATTCATATATATATATATTATTTTTTGGCTTGTGATACACTCAATTTTCTTCACATCTTTATTGGCAAAAACCACTTACATACCCCATATACTTGGGCATACCACTATTTTCTCTTTCTTTTTTTTTCTTCCACATACATTTTATATTCGGCTTTATATTTGGCTGTCCACGTACATTCTATTTAGCTTGTAATTTTGTTTCATATGTTTATTGAATTTCATATTTTGGTAGATAATAACATATTTGGCTATATAGTTTGAAGTTACAAGTTTCAGTAATAATAAGTTGAATGTCACCATTGTTTTTTTTTTTTTCACAATATCGCTCGCTGGTTTGTATTCAAAAAAAGAAAAAAGGAGGGAGACGGATCTCCATTTTTACAGAATGAGGTTGGAAAGTGATGATCCAACAATAGATACATTTGTTTATTGAGTCAGCATTACAGCTTGTTTCCGTTGCTGTGTAGAATCGAAATGCTGTATAGACTCTGACAAACTGAAGTAAAATGTAACAGGTTTTACACTTCATTTTTAATTTTTGCAGAAGTGTTGAGTTTGCCGCCCACTGAGGTTACTATCTTCTCACAAGCCACCATGTTCTGGATCGTCCATATCTGTAGCAGCAAAGCGGCAGCGCCTTGTGAGATCGAACGCAGCCCTTGCCGAGGATTAATGGACACTGTCTTCTTGTCGCACCAGCCTTCAGCTGTTGAATCCAGAACTCGCAAGCAAACATTGCAGATATCTTTGATTTCCAGAGGTTTGTGATGGGAATCGTTTGAACAGGTTGTGCCAATTGTGCAGGCAGGTTGGAGTAGTTGGGGGCACATCTGAAATTCCTGTGGATCGGATTCGAAGAAATACAAGATTGCCTGAGGTAGCTGTAAAGCTGTTTTCAAAAAGCCCTGCCCATTCTGCGCCTGGGGCCGATAGTCAGGGGAGAGGAAAATGTCGGCAGGAGTAGTAAAGCAGTTGACTAATCGAGGGATGGTGGAGCCACTGAGATCGCAGAGAATTGAGTAATTTGGAAGGGCGGAACAGAGAAAGTTCAAGTTTGGAGTTGAGAGGGTTACATCTGTAGTGGCCATTGCCATAGGGTAGGAGGCAGAGTGATGGAACTTCACAGAGAGGCATGGCAGAGAGCTTAGTAATCTGCGAACAGTGACCTGATGAGGATTGAATCTACTATTGGGAAGGAGCCTGATCATGGTAAGAAAGAGTAATGATCAGTGCCATTGCACCGAAGGATGCCAAGAGGGTGTAAGCATGCTTTGTTTGCCAATTTATCTGCGTTTTTATTAAGAGATCTGAGGACGTGATAATAGAGATTGCCTTTCATTTGCTGGTCCAAAATGCGGCATCGCTCCATGATTTGTTGCAGACTCAGGTTTTGGGCTTTTCTGTTGCTTATCATCAGTCCAATGATGATGGCGGAGTCTCCGATAATAGTAGCCTTGGGTATACCAAGCTTCTGAAGCTGGAGCAGACCTTGAAGGAGGGCGAAGGCTTCAGCCCTGTTGTTTGAAGCATGGCCCAGTCCCCATTCATATTCAGTTAAAACATCTCCATTACCGTTGCATATAAGACCTCCAGCCCCAGCCATTCCTGGGTTGGATTTGGAGGCTCCATCGAAAAAAAGATAATGAGTATTGCTGTTCTTGAGCCATCGGGCAAATTCTTCATCTTTCATCCTGATTTTCCAGTTGCTTATTGGCCTGTCTCTGCTATTGGGATCATGTCTTTTTTGTTCTATGCTGCTTCTGTCCAGAATATGCCCTATGTAATTCCTTTCTTCAACTGTCAGATCCATCACCTTCAGATTCCCATGACATTTTGTGGATAGTGTTTCCAGGTTAAGATTCCAAGCTTTATTATAGATTTTTCTGACATTGGTTGTTGTGCCTTTGAAGATCCTTCTGTTTCTTGCTAACCAGATGTTCCAGAGAAGAGTACAGGGCAAGGCGTTCCAGACCCTACGGGCTGCATTGTTTGCTTTTCTTCCCCATGGGTAGCTCTTTTTCCATATATGCAACACTTCATATATGCTTGTGCCAGGCACCCAGGGGGGGTTGTGACTTCGAAAGGCTTCTTTCCAGCAGGCTGAGGCAAAGGAGCAGTCTATAAATAGATGTTGGATTGTCTCTTCTTCGTTTTGGCAATTTGGACAGCGTGATGGCCCATGTATTCCTCGCTTTCTGAGATTCTCAGCAGTGAGGACTTTCCCTCTTAAAAGGATCCATAAGAAGAATTTGATTTTTGGAATGGTTTTAGCCTTCCAAACAAGTCTCCAATGCGCCCAGATTGCCATGGGATACTCGTTGGTGCAAATCTGATGATATGCTGCCTTAATAGTGTAGATAGTGCCTGAGGGGTCCCATCGGAATTCATCAGCAAGGCAACGTTTGGTGGGCGCTATACCATGAAGATGAGTTTTCAAGTTGTTGAGACTAATTTCTATATCTGCTGGTACATGAGGGAAACTCCATCCTTTCCAGAATTGGGAGAGGGTTTCCCATTGAGAGATCTGGGCCAGAGTTTGAATACCTACGCTGCTGAAGTGAGCTAGAATTTGTTGTGTTCCAGGCCGTTGGCTTATGGGCTGTTGCCCCATAATTTTGTCTTCTCCTATTCTTATGTGGCTGCCTCCTTTGGGCACTTTGGAAGTGTTTTGATCAAGAAAAGGGATAGCTTTTTTACACATCCTCCAAATTTTTGAACAAGCTCTGTTGGGAAGCTCATGATCCAAGAGCTGGTACCTTGGGTGGCTGAGATATTTTTTTTCGAGAACAGTTTTCCACCAAGCATTCCTTCCAGTTATAAGTCTCCAAACCAGCTTGCCAGCAAAGGCGAGGTTTAGAAATTTGGATGACCTGATTCCCAGCCCTCCATTCTCACATGGCTGAGTGACCTGCTTCCAGCTAACCAAGTTGTATTTTTTTTTGTCATTTCTTCCTCCTTGCCAAAGAAAGTGACGAAAGAGAGCATCCATTTTAAGATGGAAGTTAGCTGGGGCTTGAATAAGTGTAAAGCAATATAAGGGCAGGGATGAGAGGCCTGCTTTCAAGAGAGTGATACACCCCGCAGGGTTAAGCCAAGAGGTGCCCCAATGCTGAATCTTCCGTTTCATTTTGTCAATAATAATTTCCCAGGTTGTAGCTTTCAAGTTTCCAGCACTTACAGGCATGCCCAAATAGGTAAATTGCTCCTAGTTCAGCTTACAAGGAACCCCAAGAGTACGAGCAATCCTATGGAGGACATGTGCCGATGTGTTCCACCCATATATACAGCGCTTAAGATAATTTATCAGACCTCCAGAATAACTCATGTATTTGTCTAGAAGGGTTTTAAAGCGACGGGCTATGATGTTTGAAGCTCCCCCCATTAAAAGAGTATCATCGGCAAACTGAGAGTGATTAATGTTTTTGACACCATTGTCAAATTTGATCCCGGTGATGAGGCCCATGCGACGGTTGTAATCCAGAACTCTGCTAAAAGATTCAGCCATTAATATAAAGAGATAGGGTGAGAGAGGGCAGCCTTGTCTAAGGCCCCGAGAGGATTGGAAGGAAGGTCCAGGTCTGCCATTTAGAAGAGGAGATATCCAAGGTCCTGTAATGCAAGCTTTGATAAGGCTAATAAAGGATGTGGCAAAACCCATTTTTTCGAGCACAACAAACAGGAATGAATGTCTGACACGGTCAAAGGCATTGGCTAAGTCTAACTTTAGTATGAAGCCTTTCTCATTTCGGATTTGACTGGAGTGTATGGCCTCTTGGACAAGAAGGATGGAGTCTGAAATTTTCCTATTGGCCAAAAAACCTCCTTGATTTTCAGATATTAGAGAGGGGAGGATTGGCTTTAGTCGAGTAGCCAAGATTTTTGTCAAAATTTTATATGATGAGTTGCACAAGGATATTGGGCGGAAGCGAGAGAAAGTCAAAGGTCGATTTTCTTTAGGGATAAGGGCCAGGTGGGTGGCATTAGTGAATCCTCCAACTTTGCATTTACGTTGGACCCATCTTAGCATTTTGACCAGGTCTTTTTTAATTACTCCCCAGTATGATCTATAGAAATAGATAGGAAAGCCATCTGGGCCTGGGGCTTTATCTGGCTGGAGAGCCCAGATGGCATCATGTATTTCTTCTTCATTGATCTCCTTAATCAGGTCTGCATTAATATCCTCGCTGACTCCTTTGGGCGTATGCTGTAGAAAATCTGAATAATCCTCTGTTTCCTTTATCTCAGTTAGAAGAGTGCTGTAATAGGCTGAGGCAGTTTGCTTGATGGCTTCTTGGGTTTTTTGAGGGCGGCCTTCCTCGTCATTGATCATGGTGACATTATTTCTGACTTTCCGGACAGTTGCTTGTTTATGGAAGAAAGCTGTATTTTTGTCTCCTTCATGAAGCCAAAGCTGTCTTGATTTAATTCTCCACTTCTGCTCTTCGTCCCTATTAACCCGGTACAGCTGATAGTATATATCACTTTCTAAATCTTTATCCTCTTGGGTCAGCCCATTTTCCTCAATTTTTCTGTGGGTTTCTTTTAATTTATTTTTCAGCTCTTCTTTGACATTTTCTGGTTCTTTGTAATGCTGTTTCACCCATTCCTTCAGGGCGCGCTTTGTATTCTTCAGCTTGCATTCCCAAATGAAAACCAGAGATCCTTCTATATGATGGTGCCAGGCTGTTTGGACAATCTGATCCACAATAGGATTGCTACGCCAAAGAGGATTATATTTGAAAGGCAACGACCCCAATGGACAGTGTGCTTCCAGGACAATGCTGATGGGATAGTGATCGGATGCTGAATAAGGCAGAATGTCAGCATGAGCAGTGGAAAAATCAGAGAGGAAAGAAGTATTTACCAAGATTCTGTCAAGGCGCTCCAGAATGTTATCTTTGCCCAGCCTGCGGTTGTTCCAAGTGAACCTCCGATTTTTTGGGATGATGTCTACTAAATCGCACTCTTGCATGATGTTTTCTAGCTTTGCTCTGTAAGGATCATGAGTAAAAATGCCTCCTCTTTTTTCATTTGAATGTAATATAAGGTTTAGATCTCCCCCTAAGATGATATTCCTATTATCTTCAGTTTGGATGTCTTCCTCAAGTGTGGCCCAGCACTGATCTTTATCTCTGAAATGGTTCGGAGCATAAATGTTGTAGAGGACTATTTGCTTATCCTCTGCTTGTTTTTCAAGTGTGACTTTGATCCAGTATGGAGTGATAGTTTTGGATGTGCATTTCCAAGTATTTTTATTCCACATTGTGGTGATGCTGCCTGAAGCTCCTCTTGCTTCACATATTCGTCCCTCATAATGCCTGAGATGTTCTATAATTCTTGTCATCTCTTGCAGTCTTTGTTTTGTTTCCTGAATCATTACAATTCCTGGCTTCTCATGAGCTGTGAGATCTTTCAAGGCAGCAATTTTTGAGGGGTGCCCTAGTCCTCTACAGTTCCATGATATGACTTTAATCATTGAGTATTTGGGTTTTGGAGGGATGCTCGTCCCCCTTGCTCCTTATGTGTTGCTTCATTGCTATTTTGCCCCAATATGTAAGTTTCTATGGGGTTTTGAGTTCCCATAGCGATGTCTTTTTGAGCACTTTCATTCCTTTGTTGTTTACTTGATTTCCTACCAGGTCCTTTTTTTTGAGATTCTAGATTGATTCCATGCTCTTTCGAGGAACTTCTAGTAGATCGGGGTGGGGGTGGGGCGACGGAGTGGGAGGGGGAGGATTGAGAAAGAGAAAGGAGGATTGGGGGGTCATTTTCGGGGGGGATCATGGGGTCATTATCAGGGAGAGAGAGGGCACCAAAGGGATTTGATGAGATCAGGGGGGAACCAGAGGATGGCCCCGAGGAGGGGAAAATGGGTGGACCAAGAGGAGAGGAGGGGGAAGGGACAGCTGAGGGGGAGGCTTTGGGCAGAGCTGAAGGGTAATTAGGCTTGAGAGGGGCAGTTTTGGGAGGTTCTTCAAAGTTTGCTTTCATTCCAGAGGCAGTCTTCTTTTTCTTTACAGTTTCCCATTGTTCTTCTAATTGATCAGATTCAACATTAACAATTTTTGGACAGCGATTGGCGAAATGGCCGTATTCGTGGCATACCTTGCATTTGAAAGGGATTTTCTCGTAGTCCAGTTGCTGAATATGTGTCCAGTCGTCCACTTTTAGTTTGATTGCTTCTGGAAGACCTTTGCCGAGATCGACTTCAACGCATATCCGCGCACATGCCTGCATATTGTCCTTGGGCTCACACCGATCTATGTATTTTCCAACAGCATTGCCGATGGCTCGGACCGAGTCATCTCCCCAGCAGTGGAGCGGGACGTGCGGAAGACGAACCCAGACCGGAACAACGTTAGGGACATCTAGCTCAGGATCGAAGTCTGGAGTCCATTTGTTCAAGTACAGACCGCGAGAGTCCATGAAGTACGGCCTATTTCTGAAGATTAGGTCCTTGTCAGCTCTAGATTCAAAGTGGAAACTATAGTATCCTTTTCCATAGAAGCGAATAGCGATTTTGCCATTGACTTTGTCGGCCCAGTTTTTTTCGATCCATCGCTGAATAGTTTTCGGGGAGGGCCATAGGCCAGTGAACTGTCTGATGAGCCCCCGCTCTGCTAATGAGAGAGTAGCCATTCGTGGAATCGAAGGAGGAAGGGCAACCTCTTGCAACCCATCCAGTTCCTTGAAAAACTTGGACAGCGCAGGGCGAGTTCTCTGTAGCTGAAGAGATTTAACTAAGGCAGAGAACACATCAGCATCTGAAAGGAGGTTCGCATCTGCCTCGGATTGAATGGGGCCCTCTGTGACAGGGGTTGAAGAGGCCATGGAAGGCCAGAGGCCAGTGGCCTCGCGCTGCAGAGAGAGGACCAGCAGTCGGCTGCTAGGTCAGGGAACGCGCAGAGGGCGCGCGCAGTCCGCAGCAGAATTTATGAATGTCACCATTGTTAATCGGGTTTAGTGTGGGTGATTGATAAGTTGAATGTTACCATTGTTTATTGGGTTTAGTTTGAGTTTAATGTGGGTGGTTGATAAGTTGAATGTTACCATTGTTTATTGGGTTTAGTGTGGGTGGTTGATAAGTTGAATGTTACCATTGTTTATTGGGTTTAGTTTGGGTGGTACAATTGGGTTTGGTTTGGGTGGTTGAGAGAAATTGGGTTTAGTTTAGGTGGTCGAGAGAAATGTTGTTATCTTCCTTATATGACATATTGAGCTCATAATAAACATTTCTCCTAGTAATTTAGGCAATTTAAAACATGTATATTCTTTCTCCATGAGACAAGATTTATCAGTATAGTAAACAAATATCATATGTTGAGTTCATAATAAACATTTCTCTTAATAACTCAGGCATTTTAAAATAATTTAAAAAATATATAGATTCATTATTATAGTAAACACATATCAGATGGGGAAGAGTCAAATATCAATTTTCACTTATCACATCCTATGACCACAATATGCTATTAATAATACTAACTCCAGAGTGTTCAAGTTTTCTAATTTAGCCACTATAGGTATGTAATTTAGGCCAAAGAAATATAAACCCTATGTTATGTCGATTAAAGCATAATTTAAAAACAATTAATTCCTATATTAGGAAGATAAACTTGAAGCATTTAAATTATGTTAGGTCCATTAAAGAATAATTTAAAAACAATTAACTCCTAGATTAGGAAGATAAACTTGAATTTAGGCTAGAGAAAAATAAACTCTATGTTATGTCGATTAAAGAATAATTTAAAAACAATTAATTCATAGATTAGGAAGATAAACTTGAAGCATTTAAATTATGTTAGGTCCATTAAAGAATAATTTAAAAACAATTAACTCCTAAATTAGGAAGACAAACTTGAAACATTTAAACCGAGTTTGATTGAACATATAACTAATGATTTTTTCAATAATTTTTTCATTTATTTAGAGCAAATATACATGGATTAAATCAAGTTAATTTATTTATTGCAAATATACATTGATTAAATAAAGTGCATTTAACTTGATTGATATTACATTAATAAAGTTAATTTAACTTGATTAATATTACATTAGTGTAATGAAGTCCCCTTGAAAAATGTCTAAACTAGAATTAACCTTTTAATCAAATAGGGGTTTATTAGACTATCTAATTCCAAGAAAACTTTGGATTTCTTAGCCCTTTGTGCCTCTAAGAACAACAATAGTAATTTAATAACCAATCCTTAAGTATATATAGTAAAATAGTTCAATGCAACTATCCAATCAACTTGACAAGTTCAAGAATTTCCTCTTCGAAAATCAACCATACTATCTCTTACTTTTCCCACTTAACAAGTTCAAGAATTTCCTCTTCGAAAATCAACCATACTATCTCTTACTTTTCTTTCCCTTATCATCACTTTCCATCCTTTTCACAACCATACTATCTCTTACTTTTCTTTCCCTTATCATTACTTTCCATCCTTTTCACTCGAGTTATACTTTTCTTTCCCTTATCACTACTTTCCATCCTTTTCACTCGAGTTAGATGACATAGATGACTTAATTAATTTATAATTAAGCAATGTGTAGGAATAAGAATACACACACCCTTTTGTTTTATTTTTTTTCCTTTTATTTTTTTATTTACCATGGTGGATCGATAACTCATTGAAGTAATCTGGGCAGAGCCCAAGATCAAATCTAATAGCTACTACCTAACAACAAGAGTTTATCTAATTGTAAGCCAAATATACTAGGAATTTATGACCTAGCAAGAGCCAAACTCCACAAGGGTGGGGGAACCTACTCTTTGAGCATTATGACAATGGATTTTCTTTCTTTTTTGAGCCAAATATGTCCCTTTGTGGGACTTGAAACTAGTTGGAGGGATAAGATCTCATTGTTCCAACCATCTAATCATCCAACGATGAGACAAGACCCACATTCTTACTTGTGGTGTAGGCCCCATCATTAATGAGAAAATATAAATAAATATGTTTGAGAAGGTCAAATATGTTTATATATATTTATTTGTTGCTCAATTATGGGACTTACATTAAAGGCTCTTGAAATGTTGGATTAGATAAATAATAGCACATGTTTTTCAAAATGTTGGATTGGATAAATAATAGCACATGTTTTTCAACACTATTTAATTTGTGTCTATTTATAAAATGAATGACATTAATAAACAATTATTTTTGTTTTAAATAATTTAATCAAAATTAATGGATGTCTATGTTATTAATAAAATTTTATGTTTATATGATATAATTTTTAATTGCCAAGTTATACTTTACGACTCGATCAAAGAGTCAAAGTTGTTAGATCAATAATGGTGGTTTCAAACACATGGTATTGGTGACCCACGATATTGAGCTTGTCTATTAGATGTAATGAAGTGTTTAAAAGGCTTGATGATAATCCAATGTAATGTGTCAAGAGGCGAGTGGTGAAGGCTCCTTTGGTTGGCTCCGTTGGATTTGGTTAAGAGATTAATAGATCTTTTGGCTAGTTTTTTTCATAATGATTTTCCAGCATAAATGATGTGTCATGATTTATGTGTGTCATTGCTATGTGTGGTTATTGTAGTATTATAATTTTTCTTGCATTTTAAATCCTTACATTGGTATCAAAGAAAGGTCAAACTTGGACTCTCCAATGAGAGTGGTGTATGACAATCGAGCTAGGAATGAAAATATTGTAGCAATTGTTGATATGATTATCAAAGACTTGAGTTGAGCAAGTGGTGGCTACTATATTTTTTCTTGCATTCTAAATCCTTACATTGGTATTAGAGCAACTTCAGACTTGGACTCTCTAATGAGAGTGGTCTATGACAATCGAGCTGGGAATGAAAATATTATAGCAATTGTTGATATGATTATCAACGACTTGAGTTGAACAAGTGGTGGCTACGACGTTGATGAATCAGAGATCCCTTAGATGTGACTGTGCATTATAACTACTAAATCAAGAGGCATTCTACGTTAGAGTGGGAGGAGGTCATGTCGCTGCATGAACATGACAACATGAGCCCAAATAAAAATAATGAATAACAATAAAAAAATATTAATGGAGTTGAATGTAAATGGGAATATACCTTGAGTCTTAAGTTTCACCGATAAAGTTAAGATGTCGACCTAAGTGATAGGAGAGGGCATCTCAGACTCCTAGACACACTTGAGGGGGGTGGGGCCTGGAGGTGAGTGGTGCAAGGTTAATTAGCCAGTTTGGTTGATTTTGGTCTTGGGAAACCCCAAGTCAAGTTTAAAGCAGAGAATGTTAGATTAAACTTGACTCAGTGAAAGAGTCAAAGTTGTTAGGTGAACAATGGTGCTTTCAAGCACATTGTGTTAGCGACCTGAGGTGTTGAGCTTGCGGATTAAATGTAATGAAAATTTTAAAGACTTGAGGATAATACATTATGATGTGCCAAGAGATGAGTGGTGAAGGTGGTGAAGGCTCACTTGGCTGACTAAGGTCAAGGGAATAACAGATTTATTGGCTAGTTTTTCTTGTAAGGGTTTTCCAACGCAAATCATCTGTCATTTATTTGTGTTGTTGCTATGTGTGGTTATTGTGGTATTGTTATTTGTCTAACATTCTAAATTCTTACACTAATTACTCTGAATTCTTTATTACTTAATTAATAATATATTATAGTAACTAATGTATTTATGAAACCATAATAATATACACATTAAGTATGTAGATGTGGCTAATGCACATATTTATAACATCAAAGTTCCGACACATCATTCTTATATGTTTACAATCTATCACACACATTCAATAAATCAAGCAAATCAATTGTCAATGTTTATCATTAGCTCAAAGCATACCAATTTAGTATTCATTCATCAATTATAATTAAATTTTAAAATGAATTAAACAAGTGTTTTAAACATGAGAGAAATTAGGGATAATACATCTATTTCTATTTCTATCTCTAAGATTAATGAAATTTGTGCTTATATAAAAACTTCATCACACTTGGGTACTTTGGAAATTGCATGCATCCATAGAAATGATTAAGTCTTAGATCAAGGAAGTGTGTGAATCACATTATTGATAATCCCACAGTACCCGTAACTTAACTACAGGTCTTTTCCTTTTTCCATTCCTTAAGAAATTATTCTATGTTGTCATTACCAACTACTCGCAAAACTTATGTCCTATTCAAATATTGTTGTTGTGCTTTTTCCTTCCATTAATAGTTTTTAAATTGAATGATGTACCCAACTATATATTGTTACGGTGGCTCAATTCTTTGGCCTTCCCATGCATTTTATCCCTTCCTATACTATATTTTTCAGTTAAGAGGTGGATTTATTTGTCATGAGTTACCCCCACTTCTTTAATTGTATGTGCCATTGGAGGGTTTGTCTATAAATTAACATGTCAAGAGACCGTAAGGATTATATCTTATTCCAGGAAGAGGATGAGATGATTAAGAAACATGTGTGATGTATCAATTTGATTACTTTCAATTTTGATGTCAAATTTTGAATCACAAAATTTGTGGATACCTTCTCATGCTAGGATGATCCCACTTGCTACCCTAGCCAACCAAGCTCCTCAACCCATTAACAATCTTGATAGATAGTAGGTTAATATTACTCACAAGAACTCTAAAAGAACATGTTACAAATTAAAATGCTCATCCTAGTAAATTAAATTTCAAACTCAATTGTTGCCACCTTAGAGAAGTCTTGAAAAGCAACCAAGGTTTGTACTCTGAAAATCTAGTTATATTTCTTAGCCACGAAATTACATGTCTCTTCTTAGCTCTACCCTTCCAACTTACCATTAATTGAAAATCTGCATTCTAGTGCACCATGCAATGAAAATCAACTGATACAATTGCATAACAATTTTGAAGTGAATATAATTTTCATGTGGAATATCAAATCATGTGATGAGCTTGGGTGTTGTTTGGCTCAAAGTACCCTTTTAAAAACATGAGAAAGAAGTCCACACACCCTAAAACAAAATATGAAGGATGTAATTCAATGATCAAGAAATAATTAAAGGCTACAAAGCCCACATAAACTCAAAGGTAGTAGAACTTATTGAATTTTTCCTTAGGCCCTAGATCTGGTCTGAGGCTAATCACGAACACAAACACACTATGAACCCTCAAATTTCTAGCACTTTGCACAACTAAAATCTTCAGCAGGGAAATACATTTAGTACACAATGATTTGAGCCCAAAGCTTTATCATTTTATTATCCAATCAATAAAATAATAATTTTGATCCTGTACCAAGGATCATGGCCCTTGATCACTAGTATAGCTGGTATACATAGTTACTATACAACACTAGGTCTTACAGTCTACAACATCAAATATGCAATATTCCCAATGAGAAGTAGAGAAGATTCTTCAGCAAGGTGGTGCAAGGGATGATGAGCCCTGACCTTAGATGTATACACTATGTACTAGGGGAAGCACCCATTATGAGGGTGCTCCCCTCTTTTTGTAGATGATCTATTTTTTTAGTGATGGCCCATCGTGTACATAAACCTTAATTTTTGATATATATATATATATATATATATATATATATACATATTTTTGTGGCTTTTATGATGTGTCATTTTGATTATAATGTGATGCATTCTTATTTTTATTGATGGGATGGATACTGTTTATTATTCTTATTTGTCTTGATGATGGTTTGAATGTAACACTTGCCATTCTAGGATTTGATTAGCAATGCGGTCCATAACATGATTTTAATTTCTCAGTATATGAAAAATTGTGATATGATCAAAACCACATGCTAGTAGTTGTGTATGTAGGTATTTACAAAAAAAAAACAAGGACCACGAACATGGAAACTTCGATTTGATTGTGATATGACACAATGGGAGTCAAGGAACACATGTAAATGAAAAATAAACCAAAAGGAATATGATGGCCTATAAAACAACTTGATTATTAGTGGTTGACCACGAACATGGAAACTTCGATTTGATTGTGATATGACACAATGGGAGTCAAGGAACACATGTAAATGAAGAATAAACCAAAAGGAATATGATGGCCTATAAAACAACTTGATTATTAGTGGTTGACCCAATGTATACATTTTTCTGATGGAGAATAATCTAATTAGGAGAGTAAACTAGTCAGGCTGCCACAACAAGGTTCTGTGACCATCGAGAAGAACCATCAGTGAACCAATGATAGTAAGATGGTGGATGATCCATATGCGACACATGATAAAAGTAAAATTTAGAGTACATCAACGATGAGGCAATCATAAAAATAAATCATGGTATATAGTAACATCATAAGGCCGAAAATGTAGGGTTAGAGATGGAATTTCTTGAGTTATAGCCCGTTGTCGGGGTCTTTGAGATAGGTCCCGTCAGGTTCTACAAACATGCAGGAACCTTTCAAAAGGAATTGTTTAATAAGGTATGGCCCTTTCCATATGGTTTCAAACTTTCTAGGTCCCAGGGATTCAATGGCGACATCATCCCAGAGTACTAAATCCCTCTTATTGAATGAGCAAGGGGTGACATGGCGATCAAAGGAGGCCTTGGTTCGATTTTTGTGGGCTTCATTATGCTAGAGGGATTTTCGTCCACTTTCATTGACGTGTTCCAGTTGGATGAGCCTTTGTTTTAATGAAGAAGTATTTGGGAGTATGACCTTGACCCCATAGACTAAGTGGAATGGAGTAAAGCTAGTGGAAGTTTTGATCTGGGTACAATATGCCCATAAGGCAGAGAAGAGCTTGTGGTGCTAGTTTGTTTTATGTTTGTTCACCATACACTAGAGCATCATTTTTAGGACTTTGTTTACAATTTCTACCTAGCCATTAGAATGGGGTAGTATGGGGAAGAAAAATCATGAGTGAACCCAAGGAGTTGAGATAATTACTGGAAGATGTCATTCTCAAAATGATTTCCGTGGTCAGATATGAGTTCCTTGGGCATGCCAAATCGTGTTATGACATGGTTAAAGAAAAAATGAGCTAGGCTATCAACAACGTTCTTAAATGTGGGCATGGTTTTAGCCCATTTGGTGAAGTAGTCGATTGCCACTGTGATCTACTTGTGGACATTTTGGGATGGAATATTGCAATTCATAAAGTCAATGCCCCACATACATAATGGGTTGGAAACCATGACTTATGTAAAGGAGCACGAGGGGTTCTGACTTTATTGGCATATCGTTGGTAGCGTTCACATCATTTAACCACTTGGATGCAATCACAAAAGAGAGTTGTCCAAAAATAACCAGCGTTTAGGATATGTTGGGCAATGGCCATCTTCGAGAGGTTGCCACCACAGGCCCTGCTATGGAAGTCATTCAAGACTTGCTCAAATTTGTCAATTGCAAGGCATCAATGTAGATTGGTGTCCATGCCTTGATGATAGAGAACATATCCAATGAGGAGGTAGCGTGGTGCTTGATGGCGAATGCGCCTTGTATCATCACATGTGAGTTAAGGATTGAAATTTTGAGTTTGTAGATAAAGGAGATTGTCATAGTACCAAGTGTTGTCTGTTGATATAATGAATAGGTGTTTATTTGAGAAATAATCATTCACAGGGGATCCTTGGGATTCCAAGGGGAGATAAACAATGAATTTTGAAAGGATGAGGGTTTTTTGCTTGTAGGGGAAGAAAAATGGATGACAAATTCTTGTAGAATAACAACCCATCGGGCATATTTATGATTCATCATACAACGATCGAGAAAGTATCACATGGGATTGATACTAGTAATGATGGTAGTGGTCCTTAGGATGATATAATGTTGAAGCTTCTGTATGGAGTGTACGAGGACTAGGGCAGTTGTAATACCCTCCTCCCACATCTACCCAAGCAACCGACCAGACGGGATAAACATGCGACCAGAGGCCAATATGATATGATTCAACCTCCTAAGTCACGTTAAGGAAGTGGAATCAACAGAAATACACCATACATACATTAATTATCAGCTACAGGACCCTCAGGAACCAATCCAATACTTTAGAAAACTTGCCTTGGGGTCCCCCTGAGATTTTGGACAATTAAAGGCTTAATCGCTCCCATGCTTTAGGCATGAGTGCGACCAACAATCCAAAGTCGCTCTCACAGGCTTGCCTACCAGTGGCCAGAGACCAAAACTACCAGTGCTATGCCAATGACTCCAAGATTTGAGCCACTTTTTCAGGCCCAGAACCTAGGTCACTGCCCATAATTGAACTATCTCTTTAGATTAGTAAAATAACATGGAAATGACAATACTAAAACAAATACTTGTTCAAGATCTTGACTGGACCCCTACTAGCCCTCAGTCATTTTGTCAAACATATTGAAAATGTGTAATCTACAGGTGCAATTAATAGTTCTAAGCATAGGGGTCTCATACTTAGCTGAGAATCGCTAAGAACCATTGATGCCTCAACACATCAACTTCCATTCCATCCATTAGGTCAAAGAGACATTGATTATTCAATTACAAGTAACAACATGATGAGAGCCACACATCGCTGTTGTCATAAAACACATACGTAACGAAAATAATAGCATCATAAATACTCATGAAAGTACAACCATATAGATTAAATACAATCCATCAAAATGCTCATAGAAATACAAGGAGAAATAACCCTTCATTAATGATGCAAAATCCAAATCCAGGATGGGACTTCCACATTCCACCTGACTGTAGAATCACTGAGCCAAATCTCTCTTCAATCATTCACCCCCATGCCATATTCCAAGCATGAATGTGGGATCTCATAGAACATATCTATTAAAACTCATCCAGGGGTTCCATAGGCCATCCACCTCAACCCATCAAATAGTGATTCCACCTCACAGTCAGAGATCATAAAACCATTATTAGATTGGTCTCCATCCAAGCCTTCTAGGGCTTCCAGAGTGTTTGTCCAACCAAGGCTTCCAGGACTAGTAACTCAACCCACAACTTATTCAGGGCTTCCAGAGCATTTGTCCAACCAGGGATTTCAAGACTAGTAACTCAACCCACCAAGGGCTTCCAAAGAATTTGTCCAACCAAGGCTTCCAAGACTAGTAACTCAACCCAAGCTGTTACAAAGCTTCTAGAGCGTTTGTCCAACTAGGGATTCAAGGACTAATAACCCAACCCAAGCTAAGGAAACATGAGAACCAACCAAAAAAAAATAATGAAAGTAAACCCACGTTCACCATGGTTATTTAGGAAATGGAAAGGCTAGGCAATCCATTGTCAATCCCTGCCATCCTCCATGCCAATGAAATATCACAACCCAAAATCCACATGCATATGCCATGCATGCCAAAACTAGTGAAGAAAACATACATGCAACTCGATACCTGCAAGAAAATCTGATGTAGATCCTGATCCCGATGCCCACTTGCACTTTCTTGCTCTTCCTTTGCCTTCTTGCTCCAAAAATCCAACTATGCCACACGTTCCAAAAGTGCTCCAAGAAAACTCTAAGTCTCCATGAGTATGAGAGAGAGAGAGAGAGAGAATAATGAGGGAGCTCCAAGTTACCAACTGATCCTCTAAATCCTTTTTATGAATGAGGCCTCTATTTTCTTCATTTTTCATTATTTTCCTTCAATTTCCTCCTCACATGCAACTTGTGACCTTTCACCTCCCTTTTCTCCTAATTTCCATTATTTTCATAAATAATTGTGCCAAAATGCAATTTTGCCTTTCCAAATCCTTAGCCATTGCCTTTGCCAATTTCTTAGCCATAAACAATCACAAGTTTTGCCCATCACTAGGATTCTGCCCAACATTCAACTTGGAATAGGCATCCCATCATTTGTGGTTATTATTTTTCCTTGATTTACTTTTTTTACATGGAATTTTCACTAGGGCTGTTACAGAACCCTCCCCCCTTGGCGACATCGTCCTCGTTGTTCAATCACACATATACCTCAGCAACCTGTTGAAAGAAGACATATTTCTCATGGATATTTAAAACACAACTCGATGTAGTATTTACAATGAAAGATCCACTCAAAACAAAACATCATGACAACATGATAACATACCGCATAATGGAACTTTATAACACAACTCATTATGATATTTGCAATGATAATCCTACTGAGTACCAACCCACATGACATTATAACATCATGATAACATAACCACATGATAGCATAGTAACATGACAACATAATCATAATGACATAACACCCATACCGCATAATTGAGCTTTGTAACATAGCTCATGGTGGTATTTACATCCATATACATGTGTACATATAACATCATTACCAAAAATATAAACCAAAAACATATACCAAAGCATATACCAAAGCATATATCACAACATATACTAAACACTATATCTAAGCATATATCAAAACATCATGTAGCATATACCAAACCATTATAAAGAATATATTGAACCACCATAAAGCATATACCAAACCACCATAAAGCACATATCAAACCACCATATCGAAGCTTCTTTGACTCAATCGGAAAACAAGGAAGGAGACATAGCTTGCATCTAATACACCATCTCCCATGTAGCTTCATTGAGCCCAAAGTGATTCCATTGCACTTTAACTTGCTCGATTTCTCGTTTCCGGAGCATGAGCACCTTTTTATGCAATATACACTGAGGCCCCTACTAGAATTCTCCATCTGCTTCCACCTGCAATACAGACCAGTCAATCACATGATCAACATCCTTAACATAGTTCTTAAGCAATGATACATGGAAAACATCATGGACTTTCATCGTTGGAGGCAGTGCAAGTTGATAGGCTACTGGCCCAATCCTCTTAGTGATACTGAAGGGTCCACAAAACTGTGGTGCCAGCTTGGTACATGATCCAATCCGCACACCTATTCCCCAACTTGGAACTCCTTGAACAACCTGTTCCTATCTGCATAACTCTTTTTCCTATCCCGTGCTGCCTTTAGATTCTTCTTGATCACCTACATTTCCTGTTCCATGTCTACTAACATCTATGGCCCAGTCAACACCTTGCTAATCGGATTGCTCCAACTGATAGGAGTGTTACAACTCTTCCCATACAATGCTTCAAATGACTCATCCTCAATGACTCCTGATAATCGTTGTTGTATGCGAACTCTACCAAAGGGAGATACTCCTCACTTTCTCTGCTGATGCATCACATACATCCTCAACATGTCCTCTAATATCCTGTTGATCCTCTCTGTTTTTCCATCTGTCTACGGATGATAAGCTGTGCTGAAGGCCAACTCTGTGCCCAAACCTGCAAATAACTCCTTCCAAAACTTGGAAGTGAATTTCACATCCCTGCCTAACATAATATTCTTTGGAACATCATGCAGTCTAACCACATCTCTGATGAATACCTGTGCCACATCGCTAGCTGAGAACGTAGACTTCACCAGAATGAAGTGTGCAACCTTTGTTAATCTGTCCACAATGACCATAATGGAATCATGTTGTTTCACTGTCTTCAACAACCCTGTGATGAAATCCATGGAAATAACCTCCCATTTCCATTTTGGAATCACAATCGGCTATAGCAGTCCACTGGATGTTTACACTCTTCTTTCACTCGCTAACAGTCGAAACACCTTGCCACAAACTCTGCTACATCCCTCTTCAAATTCAACCAATAGTAAAATCTCTTCATTGCAGTTAATGTCTTCTGATAACCTGGGTGACATGAATAAGGCTTCATGTCAAACTACCTCAAGATCACCTTCTTGAGCTCACTGCTATCTGGCACATATATCCTGTCTCGGAACCTGTCCAATCCATCCACTGTAAGACAATAATCCATACCCTGTGCAACTGCACCTGTACCAGTACCCTGCTGCGACCTGTGCACATTCTCCATATACATAACATCATGTTGACCTGCCTGTAAGATCATATCCTGTAAGTCTATCCCATAGAAGCTCATGGCTACCAAGTTATGTACCAATACCCGTCTGCTGAGAGCATCTGCCACCCTGTTCTCTTTACCTTTGATGTACCTGATCTCGAAATCAAACTTGTTGATCATGGCCAACCATCTAGCTTGCTTGGCATTTAGATTCGAATGGTAAAACAAATACTTCAACCCAATTTGATCGCTCATAAGTACAAATCTATTGCCAAGAAGATAGTGTCTCCACATCTTCAGTGCATGTATGATCGATGCTAACTCAAGATCATGTGTTGAGTAGTTCTGCTCGTGCTTATTTAGTTTCTAGGACTCATATCATATTACCTGTCCATCCTACATAAAGACTCCACCAAGTCCTCTCCTCCAAGCATCTGTGAAAACCAAAAAGTCTTTGTGCAGATCTACAATATGTAATACTGATGCATGTGTCAACAATTGCTTAAGTTTCTCAAATCTAGCCTCACACTCCTCAGTCTATTCAAACTTCTTACCTTTCCTTTGCAATTATGTAATGGGATAACCAATCTGCGAGAAGTTCCTAATGAATCTCCTGTAATATCCTTCCAGGCCCATGAAATATCTTACTTCATCCACACTCTTAAGAGATACCCACTCCATGATGGCCCTTATCTTCTCTGGATCCACTGCAATGCCTTCCTTGGAGACAACATGTCCCAAGGAGCGTACCTCAGTCTAAAAGAAACTACACTTGTTGAGCTTCACATACAACTGATGCTCCCTCAACAACTTGAACAATGTTGCTAAATGCTCGACATGCTCTTCCTAATTTTTAGAATATACCAGTATATCATCAATGAATACAACGCAACACACTATTCATCAAGCACATGAATGTAGGTGGAGCATTAGTTAAGCCAAATGGAATCACAACAAACTCATAATTCCCATACCTAGTCCGGAACACAGTCTTGTAAATGTCTTCCTCTTTGATGCGTACCTGATGGTATCTGGATCTCAAGTCAATCTTCAAGAACATTGTTGCTCCCTTTGGCCTGTAGTCAATGCATAATATGAGAGTACCATCTTTCTTCTTCACAAATAAGACCAATGCTCCCCAAGGTGATACACTTGGCCTAATGTATCCCTTGTCCAAAATTTCCTTTAACTCAACTTTAATGCAACCAACTCAGGTGTGCTCATCCTGTAAGGTTCTTTTGATGCTGAAGCTGCCCCTCGCACTAACTCAATACAAAAGTATACCTCCCTGTGAGATGGAAACTCTATAACGTCCTCAGGAATATATCCTTGAACTATTGTAGAACTGTGTACTTGCTCAATGCATCTGCATCCTCAACCTCCTTACCCTTATCACTAGAAATGTGTACTACAAATAGTTTGCACCCTTTCCTACGGCTACGCTTTGCTTGCATAACTGTCACCATCCTAACTGATGTAGGTTTCTTCTTTCCCTGTAAGACTCTTGGTTCTCCATTTTCATCAACACACTCAATGGATTTATCATAAAAATCTACTTTGGTTCTATGAAGATACAACCAATCCATGCCCAACAACATACTGTATGATCCTAACGATAATACATTCAAATGTACTGTGGTAGGCATATTATTCAAGTCAAATGCACAAGATCTTACCCAATTATGGACTTGTTTCTTCATACCTATAGCCAATTGTACTAACAAAGACTCTGCATGCAATTCCTTACTCAAACCGCACTTATCCACCAAGTCAGGACTAACATAGCTATAATTAGATCTAGGGTCAATCAAAATAGAAATAAGTTGATCACAAAGTTTACCGTCCATCTCAATGATAAATGTCTGATGCTCTGCCTGTTTTTTATCCAATGCTGCATAGATGTGTGGAACACTTTGACCAACATCCGCAACGGTCTACGCCTCATGTGCACTGTAGATCTAAGGTCTACCACCCTGATTCTGCAGACAATATCTCCTACGATGATATTTGCCACAAGTCCAACACTCTATAGGATTCCAACTTGTCTCCTTGTTCTATTCTCCTAACCAGAATCCTAGTTCTCTATTTGATGTATTGAACTTCTTAGGTGGTACAACATTCTCCTTGTTACCGGTGTCCTGTGGTCATACTCACTTCTTGTCCCATTTTCCTTTGTTCTTTGCATTACCTTTCCAGTCTGGCTTAGTCTCAATTCTGCGCTTTGATTGTTCATAGAAATGCTTTAGTTTTTGGATAGCCTCCTCCAATGATCTAGTCTCATCAAACTCAATCCTATCTTTGAATGCAACCGATACCCCACTAAAAAATATCCGAATCTTAGCCTTCTCCTCCTTGACATAAGGCACATATCTCAGCAACTCTAAGAATCTGCTAGTGTACTCATCATCTGTCATGGATCCCATCTTTAGCTCATAGAATTATTTCACCCTGTCATCAAAGTATATTTCTGACAAATACTTATTCTTAAATAGATGCTCAGTTTCACTCCTAGTCAAATCTTCCTCATTTATACCTCTGACATTCTTCACGTCTTACCACCAAATGTCTGCTTTTCGTTTGAGACTGAATGTAGCCACTCTAGCTTTCATTTTCTCCGAATAATCATGCAATTTGAGAACTTCTTCATGCATAACAACCATGCCTCTACATATTACGATTTATTTACCTCTCTATCAAAATTAGGTGGCTTTTATTTCTTAAACTCATCTAAAAAATACCCTTATCACTCATCATGTAAGGATGATAACGATGACGATCATAATTCTTATCTAAATCAGAACTAGAATCATACCTATGTCTATGCCTCCTCCTATCCGGAGTGTCCAACAATATGACATCTCTAATTATGTCATCTCTATCTTATCGATGACCACCATGCGATCTACTACCATATACCCCATTAGTTCTATCCTCCTTCTCATGGCTGATCCAAAGCAGTCCCTGTCGTTGCAAATTTGACAAGCTCTAAATTATGAATATATTTACCTCTGTTAACTTTTTCTGTGCCTGTATGATTTTGTCATTATCTGCTTTACAACTCCTTATTTCTTCCTTTAAACTTCTTAGTGTCACTGCCAAGTCGAAAGAGTTCCCAACACCATACTTCTCTTCTGATTCATAGGGAGAGTCTTTGTAGTCAACCATCTTGTTAGCCATTTGATATTTCTTCCTGCAAGGTGTACGATGTCAGCTAGACAAAATCACAATAAACCAACGTACCTTAGTATAGCTCGGGGAGGATACCTTGTCTGCAAGATAAAAAAATCAACGTGATACATGTATAACATAGTCATGGAAACATATATAAACATAAAACATAAGCATATGACCATGCAACCATCATTCTAGCTAGGGTCCAGTCATCAATGCATGACCTCAACAACAAAACACACCACGACTTCATGCATGACAACCACTATCATTACGCCACTATACACTTGACCACATGCAAACGTGAACATGCATAAGCGATGCATAACCATCCACACATATGCCTAAACACAAATGACCAAGCATGAATGAAAAATATTTGAAATTAAACCTGCAAGAATGATACATGCAACCAAGCATACAAGAATGTAACCAAACATGCAAGAATGTAACCAAGCATACTACAATGATACATGTAAGTGACATAAATCGACATGTAACCAGTCATACACTCACAACGATGCATTCCACAATAACACCTCAAATTTCACATGATGACATCACTACAACCATGAACAACATCATGCAAATACAACAAGCACATGGAATGCAAGGGTGAGAGACACACATGAAACTGACATGCATGCATGACCAACACATAGCCCATCCAGTCCGAGGGGTGAACCATGCTCTGATACCACTCTGTAACACCCTCCTCCAACATCTACCCAAGCAACTGGCCTCTCGGGGTAAACATGCGATGAGAGGCCACTATGATATGATTCGACTTCCTAAGTCACATTAAGGAAGTGGAACTGACAGAAACACAACATACAAACACCAATCATCAGTTACAGGACCCTCAGGAACCAATCTAATACTTTAAACAACTTGCCTTTGGGTCTCTTGAGATTTTAGACAGTTTAAGGCTCAGTTTCTCCCATGCTATAGGCATGAGTGCGACCAACAATCCAAATTCGCTCTCATAGGCTTGCGTGCCAGCAACCAGAGACCAAAACTATTAGTGTTATGCCAACGAATTCAAGATTTGAGCCACTTTTTCAGGCCCAAAGCCTAGGCCACTGCCCATAATTGAACCATCTCTTTAGATCAGTAAAATAACATGGAAATGACAGTACTAAAGCAAATAATTGTTCAAGATCTTGGTTGGACCCCTACTAGCCTTGATAGGCATTTCGTCAAACATATTGCAAATGTGTAATCTACAGGTGTAATTAATAGTTCTGAGCATAGGGGTATCATACTTAGATGAGAATCGATAAGAACCATCGATGCTTCAACACATCAACTTTCATTCCATCCATTAGGTCAAAGATACATTGATTATTTAATTACTTGTAAAAAAATGATGATAGCCACACATGGCTATTGTCATAAAACGCATACATAACCAGCATAATAGCAACACAAATACTCATGAAAGTACAACCATATAGACCACATACAATCCATCAAAATGCTCATAGAAATACAAGGAGAAATAACCTTTCATTAGTGATGAAAAATCCAAACTTGTGATGAGACTTCCACATTCCACCTGACCGTAGAATGGCTAAGCCAAATCTCTCTTCAGCCATTCACCCCCGTGCCATATTCCAAGCATGAATGTGGGATCTCATAGAACACATCAATAAAAACTCATCCAGGGATTCCAGAGGCCATCCACCTCAACCCATCAAACAATGATTCCACCTCATGGTTGGACATCACAAAACCATCATTAGATTGGTCTCCATCCAATCCTTCCAGGGCTTCTAGAGTGTTTGTCCAACCAAGGCTTCCAGGACTAGTAACTCAACCCACAACATATTCAAGGCTTCCAGAGCATTTGTCCAACCGGGACTTCCAGGATTAGTAACTCAACCCACCATGGGCTTCCAAGACTAGTAACTAAACCCAAGCTGTTACAGGGCTTCCAGAGCGTTTGTCTAACCTGGGCTTCTAGGACTAATAACTCAACCCAAGCTAAGGAAACATGACAACCAACCAAAAAACAAACAATGAAAGTAAACCCACACTCACCATGTCTATCTAGGAAATGGCAAGGCTAGGAAAACCATTGTCAATCATGAGTATCCTCCATGCTAATGAAAGTTCACAACCAAAAATCCACATGCATATGCCATGCATGCCAAAACTAGTGAATGAAACATACATGCAACTCGGTACCTGCAAGAAAATATGATGTAGCTGTTGATCCCGATGCCCACTTGCACTTTCCTTCTCTTCCTTTGCCTTCTTGCTCCAAAAATCCAAGTATGCCACACCCTCTAAGAGTCCTCCAAGAAAACTCTAAGTCTCCAAGGGCATGAGAGAGAGAGAGAGCCTTAATGAGGGAGCTCAAAAAATGAATTAACAAAAGGTTACCAACTGATCCTTTGAAGCATTTTTATGAATGAGGCCTCTATTTTCTTCATTTTCCATTATTTTCCTTCAATTTCCTCCTCACATGCAACCTGTGACCTTTCACCTCCTTTTTCTCCTAATTTCCATTATTTTCATAAATAATTGTTCCAAAATGCCATTTTTCCTTTCCAAATCTTTAACAATTGCCTTTTCCAATTTCCTTAGCCATAAACAATCACAAGTGATCCCCATCACTAGGATTATGCCCAATATTCAACTTGGAATAAGTTTCCCATCAATCGTGGTTATTATTTTTCCTTTATTTACTTTTATTGCATGTAATTTTCGCCAGGGTTGTTACAACAATTTTATCGACTGGCTCTTAATTCAAAGCAAGTTCTATGGGGTTTTTGCTAATGTAATAGATTATGTGTTCTCTATTATCAAAGCCTTCTTAGACTAACACACCTGTGATGGCTATGTCAGATGATGAGAAGTAGAGGGTGTAGTCCTTGTTGTGGTTAGGTAGGCTTATTAACGGCACTTGTGATAGCGTGTCTTTAAAAGCCTCAAATGAATGTTGAGCTTGCTTGTCCCATTGGAATGGGACATATTGACAGAGAAGGGGGAGAAAACCATGAGCACATGTGGCATAATTAGGGGATAAAACCATGAACACATGAGAATCAGTGAAGTGAATTAAACCACCTTCCCTCCTAACAAAGGATCCTCTTGTAAGTGCCATCAAAATAGTCTGAATTCCAATTCATATCAATAATTTCTTTCATAATCAGCTTTAGAAAGTTATCAACTTTGATTTTGGTTGAAATAATTATCGAGAAACACATTGCAAGAAAAGAGTTTTTTCTTCAAATATATCAACATGCATTTTTGGTCAGCATGATACTCTAAATCACAAAGCTAATGCTCTGAATATTACTAGTTGTATTTTCATACTAAGGTTTGAGAACCCTCTCAATTAATCCCTCTCAATTTTTTTCCTTTTGATACACTCAATTTTCTTCCCATGTTTATGGATTACGATACGAAGTTTTGAGAACCCTCTCAATTGATCTTTCCACTAAATATTTTTTGGCTTGTGATACACTCAATTTTCTTCCCATCTTTATGGATTACGATACTAAGGTTTGAGAACCCTCTCAATTGATCCCTCTGCTAAATATTTTTTGGCTTGTGATACACTCAATTTTCTTCCCATCTTTATGGGCAAAAACCACTTACATACAACTTACACTTGGCATACCATTATTTTTTCTTTTTTTCTTTCTTTTTCTTCTACATACATTTTATTTGGCTTTCCATGTACATTTTATATATATCTTTTTGGGCTTTTTAGTACACTCAATTTTCTTCCTATATTTATTGCCAAAAACCACTTACATACACCTTATAGTTGGAATACCACTATTTCTCTCTTTTTTTTCTTCCACATACATTTTATTTGGATTTCCACATACATGTTATTTAGCTTGTAATTTTGTTTGTGATTGTATTTTGAATTTCATATTTTGGCTATATGATTGGTTCGTTATTATCATATTGGTCTATATAGTTTGATATACGATTGGTTTGTTATTAGCATATTGGGTTATATAGTTAGAATTTTCATTAATAATAAGTTGAATGTCACCATTGTTAATTGGGTTTAGTGTGGGTGGTTGATACGTTGAATGTTACCATTGTTAATTGGGTTTAGTGTGGGTGGTTTAGAGAAATGTTGTTATCCTCTATACCTAGGTTTCGTGGTTGAGAGAAATGTTGTTATCTTTATGCATGTGACATGTTGAGTTCATAATAAACATTTCTTATAATAGCTTAGGCAATTTAAAACATGTGCATTCTTTGTCCATGGGATAAGCTTAATCACTATAGGCAATTTAAAACATGTACGTTCTTGTCCATGTGATAAGATTCATCACTATAGTAAACAAATATCATATGTGGAAGAGTTATTTGCAATTATAAAAGTCAAACATCATTTTTCACTTATCACATCCTATGACCACAATATGCTATGAGTAACATCGACTCTCGCTGCTCGAGTTTTCTAATTGAGCCACTACAGGTATGCAATTTAGGCCAAAGAAAAATAAACCCTATGGTATTTATATTAAAGAATAATTTACAACAACTAACTTGTAGATTGGGAATTTAAACTTGAAGCATTTAAACCGAGTTTGATTGAACATATAGCTAATGAGTTTTTCAATAATTTATTCATTTATTTAGAGAAAATATATATGGATTAAATATCCCAAGGGGGAAGCTCAATTGGTGATCGAAGTAATCTGAAATGTGAAAACTGAGAGATCCAAGGTTCAAATCCCACCGATTGTGACCCAATTTACAAAGAGGAGGAAGGCCATAGAACCCCAAAGGTTTACTAGTAGTTATGTGTCAGGCGTGATGTGTGTGTGTGAGAGAGAGAGAGAGAGAGTAAATAAAGTGCATCTAACTTGATTAATATTACATTAGTGTAATGAAGTCCCCTTGAAAAATGTCTAAACTAGAATTAACCTTTTAATCAACTAGGAGCCTATTAGACTATCTAATTCCAAGAAACTTTTTGGATTTCTTAGCACTTTGTGCCTCAAGCTCTATGAACAACAATAGTAATTTAATAATAAATGCTTAAATATATAGTAAAATAGTTCAATGAAACCATTCAATCCACTTAACAAGTTCAAGAATTTATTCTCTTTGGAAATCAACCATACTATCTCTTACTTTTCTTTCCCTTATCATTACTTTCCATCCTTTTCACTCGATTCAGATGAAAATTTGTTAATTTATAATTAAGTAGTGTGTAGGAATACCCACACCCTTTTGTTTTCTTTTTCCCTTTTATATTTTTATTTACCATGGTGGATCAATAACTCGTTGAAGTAATCTGGGTAGGGCCCAATATCAAACATAATGGCTACTACTATAACACCAAGAGTATATCTAAATGTAAGTTAGATATACTAGGAATTTATGACTTAGCAAGAGCCAGACTCCACAAGGGTGGGGGAATCTACTCCTTGAGCCTTATTACAATGTCCATTATTTCTTTTTTGGGCCAAAGATGTCCCTTTGTGGGACTTGAAACTAGTTGGAGGGGATAACATACCATTGTTCCAACCACCCAGTCGTCCCACGATGAGACAAGACCCACATTCTTACTTGTAGTGTAGGCCCCATCAATAAAGAGAAACAAACAAATAGATATGTTTGAGGAGGTCAAATATATTTATATATATTTATTTGTTTCTCTTGATTATGGGCCTTAGATTAAAATCTCTCGAAATGTTGGATTAGCTAAATAGTAACACATGTTTTTCAAAACTCTATTTAATTTGTGACTATCAATAAAATGCATGACATTAATTTAAAACTATTTTCATTTTAAATAATTTAATCAAAATAAATGAATGTCTATGTTATTGATGAAATTTAATGCTTATATGATATAACTTTTAATTTCTAAGTTAAAATTGACTCGATGAAAGAGTCGAATTTGTTAGATCAATAATGATGGTTTCAAGCACATGGTATTGGTGATCCACGGTATTGAGTCTGCAGATCATATGTAATGAAGTGTTTAAAAGGCTTGATAATCCATTGTAATGTGCTAAGAGACCAACAATGAAGGCTCCTTTTGTTGGCTCCATTGGGTTTGGTTAAGAGAATAATAGATCTTTTGGCTAGTTTTTTCAATAACGGTTTTCCAACATAAATGATGTGTCATGATTTATGTGTGTCGTCGCTATGTGTGGTTATTGTAGTATTATAATTTTCCTTGCATTCTAAATCCTTACATTGGTATTCCAACATAAATGATGTGTCATTATTTATGTGTGTTGTCACTATGTGTGGTTATTTTAGTATTATAATTTTCCTTGCATTCTAAATCCTTACATTGGTATTAGAGCAAGGTCAGACTTGGACTCTCCAATGAGAGTGGTCTATGACAATCGAGATGGGAATGAAAATGTTGTAGCAATTGTTAATCTAAATGATTTGGGTCCGAATCCTTCTCACGCTTCACACCCTCCCGCTTCTTTTTATTCCGATTCTTGCAGCAACAATATGATCAAACTCCACTTTGCTTATTTTTTGATGCCAAAATATGTTCAAATTCCTAATTATTCAGTAAAATCCTATAGTAATAAAGTGAATGATTGTCTCTTATTGGATTGCCCCTTCCTTATGTCTTTGCTTTCATTTCATTTCTTCTTTGAGCCGTTCTTCTTGATTTTATGATCGGTCTTACAACCATCCCTCTGATTATCACTTCCATGGATTGGCTTAGTGCTAGGGAGAGGAATTAGAACCAACTAGCTAGGAATCATACCCCTACCCACCTGAATAACTAGAACTTATAGCCCTATCACACTTCCTAAATGAATGCTTAGGAGGTAGAGCTATAGACCTGGGATCGGATGAAACTACTTACTAGACTTTGACTGAACTGTTTATTCTTACCTCTTGCTTTATCCAGGAGTGCGCGTCTTCTTTTATATGCTTTTGAACCGATGCACCTAGGATCATGCGCCAGATAAACACACATAGTGAGCACTAGTTGTTGTGTTAAGTGCCAATGTTTTATGGGAGGTCGATCTTTATAGCAATTATCGCAGATGGGACAGTTCCCCAGAAGAACGACAACCAACAGATTGATTTTGATCTATTACCAACTAAGGGAAGAAAGATGTCGGGAAAAATAAAACGGATAATATCATATATAATAAAGCTTCAAAAATGACCCATCTTACAGCAGAGGCATTGATTCATTTTATTATATACAATATTAGTATTTTGGGGAGAGGTGTTCCAACTTATACATCTTCTAGGAGAAGCATTCCAACTTATATTTGCCCATAGATCGCGTCCCCCTCATTCCCACCTAGCGTACCAATAAAGACCCCTTATCATGGCCCCATCGAGGCTAAGACATTACAGTCCCCATCAAGGTACATTCTCACGTACCCATCCTTCGCTGGATTAATAGTTTGACCATAATGACCCATTTCACGTAACGATAAGAGAAGGCATTCAATTTGCTTTCCGTTCACTCAATTATTATTATCTAAGATAATTGCATAATATTATATAGAGTCATTAGAAAGAGAATTTCATTTGAGCCATCATATCCAAGATAGAAGGAACACATAAATCAATGAATACCAAAGAGAATAAGTAAGTAAGGTTCTCCATACCCGGGAAGGAACTATGTTTTGTGAATTATGGCTATGAAGTTTGTAATGGATTCTTTGAACAACTTCTGTGCGTGAATGAATAATTATTCTTTTCACCTTCTCAAATGGTTAGATGTTATAGTAGGCATTAAAAAACCGAGTAGAATACTTTTCATACATATCTTAATGAAGTGTGAGGCAGAAGGTTTTTCTGGTCCCCCTTGGTGCAGGAAGGGAGTCTAGCTTTGTTGTTGGGCAATGGTAGATGGAGAGTGAGTGGAAAGTTGGTTAGTTCCATCATTCCATCTGTTGGGTTGCTCGTCAGCTGAATTGTTTTCAAGATCCAAATCCTCATCTGAATCCAGAACTTTCTAATCTTAAGCTGGAAGATCAAAATTCATTTCTTTAGGATCGAAATCCCAATCTGTATCCGGGTCAGCAACAACAAAAACCCTAACATTCGAATAATAGTAGTAGTACACCCACGCATGTGGTCTCTAGAGCGGGAATCGGAGAGCCTCGGGGTGGCCTTTATAATACTATTTCAAGATCCAAATTGCAAATGTGCTAGGAAAAAATAAGTGTATATGTTGTGGTTTTGGTTGATTGAGACAAGAGCATCCAGTGAAGTTCTATGTATAAGCATTAGAAGCATGTGTAAAAGAGAAGTTACATGAATTCAAGAAGAAAACACAAAGACAAGGCAAGGAGAAATAACACGAGAATGACAGAGCATGTACATATAGAAGCATACTGAAATAAATCACAAATTTGGATAGAGCATCCAATAAAACAAGCGAGGTAGGTTGAGAAGAAAAACATGATAAATGAAAGCACGCTTGAAGACAAGCCATCTAGCCTGGATTCCAACAACAACACAGTCTGGAGATATAGAACATCACAAAGGAAAATGAACAATAAGGCAAGGCAGATGAAGAGACTACAAGGGACCCGAAGAGGCAGACAAACAAGAGAAGAGTAAACACACGAAGAGTAACAAGAAGAAATAGCTAAGAGAGTTAGTAGATTATATTAGGACATATTGTAGAGTTGAGGAGGAGATAGTGGGATTATGGAGTTGAGTGAGCAGTGAGTCGACCAAGAGCCTAGAGGAGAACCAAGAGCTATCAAATTTTGAATGGTCGCATTGATCTGGGAATTTAGATTAATTATAAGAGATGTTCCCTTGGATTGTGTACTGCTTATGTATGCGTGAATGCATGCTTGCGTGATTGTTAGTTAGAAATTATCACTATCTAGCTCATTTTCATGTCAATGCGCATAGGAGTTGGTGAGGAATTGGGAACACAACACACAATAATATAAACATAAAGGACATGAATAAGGAGTCCTCTTTAACATTAACGTAGTAAATTCATTTGAGAGTTTATAAATATTTATAAGGAAAATACTATTTTAACACTTTGAAACTTGATTAGGTTTATGGATGTTCTTTACTTCTAAAAAATTAAATTACTTGAATATTATAGGACTTAGTAAGGGGAATACATTTATTTGTTCAAAGATGCTATTATTCATTGATAACATATTATAAATTGCAAAAATAATTATGAAGAGTTTTACAATTTGCTAATATTAATGTGCAATAGTTTGGTTTTATTTTTATCACCTTCTTTTGTCATATTAATACATGTGTTAGCCCTAATTATCATGTCTCCACCTACAACATAGTTTTTTAGAGCAATTTATTACTTCTCCATGAATTCAAGATAATTTCTTTTGTTAGAAGTCATGAGCACAATGGTCCCCATAAAGGCATGACTTAGAAGTTTGTTTCAATTCCTTGACACAAGGTAAGGATAATTCTTCCTAAGAATAATACATCTATTTCTATCTCTAAGATTGCTGAAATTTGTAATTGTATAAAAACTTCATCGTAGTTGGGTACTTTGGAAATTGCATGCATCCATAACAATTATTAAGTCTTAGATCAAGTAAGTGTGGGAATCACATTATTGACAATCCCATAGTACCTGTAGCTTAACTACAGGTCTTTTCCTTTTTCCATTCCTTAAGAAATCATTATGTGTTGTCATTATCAAATACTTGCAAAACTTATGTACTATTCAGATATTGTTGTTGTGTTTTTGCCTTGCATTAGTAGTTTTTCAATTGAATGATGTACCCAACTCTATATTGTTATGGTGGTTGATATCTTTGACCTTCCCATGCATTTAATCCCTTCCTATACTGTATTAGTTAAGAGGTGGATTTATTTGTCATGAGTTACCCCCACTTCTTTAATTGTATGTGCCATTAGAGCGTTTGTCTATAAATTACCATGTCAACATACCTTAAGGATTATATCTTAATCTAGGTAGAGAATGAGATGATTAAGCAACATGTGTGATGTATCGATTTTCTTACTTCCAATTTTGATGTCAAATTTTGAATCACAACATCCGTGGATATCTTCTCATGGTAGGTTGATCCCACTTGCTACCCTAGCCAACCAAGCTCCTCAACCCATTAACAATCTTGATAAATAGTAGGTTAATATCACTCATAAGAACTCTAAAAGAAATTTCTGGAAATTAAAATGCTCATCCTAATAAATTAAATTGCAAATTCAATTGTTGCAACCTTGAGAAGTCTTGAAAAGAAACCAAGGTTTGTACTCTAAAAAGCTAGTTATATGTCGTAGCCATGAAATTACATGTCTCTTCTTAGCTCTACCATTCCATCTTACTATTAATTGAAAATCTGCATTCTAATTCACCACACAATGCAAATCAATTGATATAATGGCATAACAATTGTGAAGTAAATATAATTTGCATGTGGAAGATTAAATCATGTGATGAGCTTGGGGGTTGTTTGGTTCAATGTCCCATTTTAAAAACATGAGAAAGAACTCCACACACCCTAAAAACAAATATGAAGGACAAAATTCAATGATCAAGAAACATTTAAAGGCTACAAAGCACATGTAATCCCAAAGGTAGTGTAACTTGTTAAATTTTTCCTTAGGCCCTAAACCTTGTCTAAGGCTAATCACACACACAAACACACTAGGAACCCTCAAATTTCTAGAAATTTCCGCAATGAAAATATTTAGCAATGAAATCAATTTATTACACAGTGATTTGAGCCCAAAGATCGATCATTTTATTAGCCAATCAATAAAATAATCATTTAGATCTTGTACTAAAGATTGCGGCCCTTGATCACTAGTATAGCTAGTATACATAGTTACTATACAACACTAAGGCTTGCAGTATTTCACATCAGATCTGCAATCTTCCCAATGAGAAATAGACAAGATTATCCAGCAAGGTGGTGTAGGGGATGATGAGCCCCAACCTTAGATGTATACATTATGTACCAGGAGAAACACCCATTAATAGGATGCTCCCCCTCTTTTTGTAGATGATTTATTTTTTCTAGCGACGACCAAATGATGTACATAAACCTTATTTTTTGATATCTATCTATCTATCTATCTATCTATCTATCTATATATATATATTTGTGGCTTTTATGATGTGTCATTTTGATTATAATGTGATGCATCCTTATTTTTATTGATGGGATGGATAATGTTTAGTATGCTTATCTGTCTTGATGATGGTTGAATGTAATGCTTGCCAGTGTAGTATTTGATTAGCTATGCAGTCAACAACATGATTTTAATTTCTCGTTATATGTAAAAATGTGATATGATCAAAATCACATGCTAACAGTTGTGCATGTAGGTATTTCCATAAATAACAAGGGTCACGAACATGGAAACTTTGATTCAATTGTGATACAACAAGATGGGAGTTAAGGAACACATGAAAATGACAAATACCTAACTAGGAGGCACCAACCAAGAGGGATATGATGGCATTGAAAGAAACTTGATTATTAGTGGATGACCCAATGCAGACATTGTTCTGATGGAAAATAGTCTGATTAAGAGAGTAAACTTCCCAAGCTTCCACAACAAGGTTCTGTGACCATCGAGAAGCACCATCAGCGAACCCATGATAGTAAGTTGGTGGATGATCCATCTTTGACACACAATAAGAGTATAGTTTAGAGTACATCAACGATGAGGAAATCATAAAAATAAATCATGGTACATAGTAACATCATAAGGCCAAAAATGTAGGGTTAGAGTTGAAATTTCTTGAGGTAGAGCCTGTTGTCGGGGTCTTTAAGACAGGTCTCATCAGGTTTTGCTAACATGTAGGTACCTTTCAAAAGGAAATGTTTAAGAATGTATGGCCCTTTTCATAGGGTTTCACACTATCCAGGTCCCAGGGATTCGTTGGTGACATCATCCTAGAGTACTAAATCCCTCTCGTTGAATGAGCAAAGGGTGACATGGCGATCAAAGGAGGTCTTGGTTCACTTTTTGTGGGCTTCATTATGCTGGAGGGATTCTCTTCAACTTTCATTGACGTGTTCTAGTTGGATGAGCCTTTGTTCTAATGAAGAAGTATCCAAGAGAAGATAGATGACCATGTATATGGTAGGGATCTCACACTCAATAGGGAGTATGACCTTAACCCATAGACTACGTGAAATGGAGTCAAGCCGGTAGACATTTTGATCGAGGTACAATATGCCCATAAGGCAGAGAAGAGCATGTGGTGCTAATTGATTTTATGTTTGTTCACCATACACTGCAACATCGTTTGTAGGACTTTGTTTAAAAATTCTACCTAGCCATTGGACTAGGGGTAGTATGGGGAAGAAGACTTGTGAGTGAACCCAAGGAGTTGAGATAATTTTTGGGAGATCTCATTGTCAAGATGATTTTATTGGTAAGATATGAGTTCCTTGGGCATGCCAAACTATGTTATGACATGGTTAAATAAAAAATAAGCAATGGTATAAAAATGTTGTTAAATGCGGGCATGGTTTCGGCCCATTTGGTGATATTAGATAATTTTTGAGGTAAAAAATGGGACTCAAAACAAAAATTTACAACAAAAATAAACCTTATAAGAACCAATAGGATTCAAGATGATGATTTCAACCATGGGGGATGATTCACAATTTTTGGAGTAAAAAAGGAAAAAGATTAAAAATAAATAAATAAATAAATAAATACTTTTTCAACTTATCTCCCTATGATTTTACTCGAATTTCGAGTGGGAGCACTCATTGGATGAAAAATTTAATCTCTCATCCAAGTAGTACCCATGTTGCATTCTTTTGATGGACCTTGCTGTTGTACTCCTATACCAATAGGTGTCATATTTCATGATTCACTGGTGAGCTCTGTAATATGTTCATTCTTTTCCTTGTTGCAAAGGTTTCCATATTATCAAAAAAATCAAAAAAATTTAAAAAATGTAAAGAGGGTATACCCTAAAGAAAAATCAAAGGGTAAAAAGAATAAAATGGTCAAAAGAAAAAGTGAAAGAAATGAACCCCAAACAAAAAAGACCAGGAAAGTGTGCAAGTCCAAAATGCCACTACTTTTTCATTTTTTGCAAATAAAGCATTGTGTGTAGCTTGTTGAATTTTATGCCACAATGGATGAGTGGCCAAACAGCTTAATCTTGGCCAGTTCATGTTTCAATTTCCTGTTTTAGAGATAGAGAATAAGAATCTGTCCAAACTGTTTAATTTTGGCAGATAAGTAGATAGGTAGAGAAGCAAAGGAGCTCAATAGTTTAATTTGAGCCCTTGGAAGTAATAAGTGCAGACTTAGGTAGGCTTACCATGCAAGGAAAAGAAAAATTAAAAAGGGTTTGCCAGTCTAAGTGCACCCAAAAAGAGAGAAGAAAAAATGTTAGGTGAAGTAGGCTGGGTAGATACATAGTGTTGCAGACTAAGACTTGCGATAGATTTTGTCTCTCAAAGTGTTAATCTAACCTCTATCACAAGTGCTATGGCATACATTACTCTCGGAGCAGCTCAAGCGAGGCAGATTCATAACTAACTTCCCTTCATGTTTTTCCCCAAATCATTCATTAACTCCCCCAAAGGTACTAAGATCTGCTTAATACCACTAAAATCACTCATCTCATTCCATAAACATTCCCTAAGTAAAACCCTATTTTTCTTAGGAAGTTGGCCATATCCCTTGTATAAACCCCCTTTTCTTTTTGCCTAAGTTTTAAACATTATTACTTAGTGCTTTTATTTTTTCACAAACCATATTAACGATTAACTATTATTATATAAACTCCCTTTACATTTTTTCCCTTCCCGTAATATGTATATATAATAAAATCCCGCATTACTACATATCCCGCCCCCCGGTTAGCTATAACCATAGTCACTATACAAAAGGGATTAAAGGTTTATTTGAAACCTTTAATAACCTAAACCCCGCGCACTATCATGGAATTAATTAACCTCTGGTTAATTAATAACCAATTAACCTTGACCAATAAAACAAGCCCCGATGCATTAAAATGTGGTTTTATTATGATCGGGCCCGCTGCTTATAGTCCCGCCATCTCCGCTGAGCGCCCACCGTCCGATCAACAGCTCCACATCCAACGGTCCACAACTGTATCGTGACCCCCTCCATCGCTGAAAGTTAACGCCCGGTGAACCGGCGGTATTACCCCCATACTGCTGTCAGGCGTCACTTAATCACTATGCTCGCTCCCTCTCCGCCCGATACCGCCCAGCTCCAAAAGCGGTGCGGGTAAAACCGCTTACCCCCCCCCCCCCCCCCCGCCGACTGACGTCATCTGAGCTACTTCAGAAGACAGCTGCAAGCCAAACCCTAAAGGCTTGCATCCAGCACCGCATCAATTATCTTTCTCGAGCCGCTTCTATGTTACTTGTAAACTATTTTAGGTTAAAAACTAGATTTTATCTCACAACTATTATGAGATATTGTTTGTACATATTTTTGTTGTATATATACCTCCTCCATTGGAGTATTAAGGGGGAGGTCTATGGTGTGTGTAGATTTTCTAGACTCTGTTGTAACTCAAATATTTTGGAATACAAAGCTGTTGGAACAAACTGTTGTCTGGCCTACTGAATGAAGAATTGAAGTAGAGGACTTGTCACAGAATTCTTGAATCAAACTCCGGATCAATAAGTCCCCTATATCTTGTGTTTTACAATTTTCCCTAGTTCATTATATCATCTGTGTTTCATAATTTGAATGATAAAGAAAATGATTAATTCAGAATTTGCTTGATTGCACTTTGTTTTCAATCTTTACTGTTCTCTATGTTTTCTTCAGAATTAGTATAAACAGTGAATTCTTAATTGCTCTTGTTTTCTGATTCTCTCATGTTGATTATTTGGTGAAGAATTCTTAATTTCTCTTTATTAGTAATCATCCATTTTCCCTCTTTCAATATGTTGAAGGATTCTTAACTGCCCTTCACCCAGTTGAGCCCATTCCATCTGCTTCAAGTCTCCATTTGCTCCCCGTTTGACTACCTTGCTCTGTGAAGCCATCCTCTGTTAGAAACCAAATCCAGAAATCCTGCTTCTTTGACTCCATCATGCCCAATGGACTGAACTATTCTGTCTTACCTCACTGTTCTATTGAATCTCACCACCCAAACCCAAACTCAAACAAAACCCTTGAACTTCTAACTAGACTAATACCTTCAAAAAACAAAGCTAAATCATAAAGAGAGAGGCTTCTCTGGATACATATTGGCTAGATTCTGTATCTAAAAGATTGGTCTGTGGTTACCTCGGCCGTATTCCCTTTCTTACAACTTTTGGGAACAACCTGAGTGATAACATCATTTGCGACTCCGCTGGGGACCTGAATAATTGTTTGTTAATATTGTTTATTTCATAAGCTACAGATGGAGCCTGAAGTTAGCCAGGTAGCCTTTGACACTGATTTTGCTTTTGCATTTGCAGAATTAAATAAATGCTACTTCAGTCTATCTCCGGTCTAGCTTATGGATTGAACAACTTGGTTTCAGATACTTGATCAGTCCCTCTTTTCAAATAAGTCTTTAGGAAAATTTAAAACTCCCACATCTAAAAATTCCTTAAAGAGACTGTTAAAGTTGTATTGATAAACTATTTCAAGAAAAAACCAAAAACACTCCTAGAAAACTGGCCTCAGAAAGGATTCATTACACCAGATCAAATCTTGATCCTAATCCTCCACCTGTGTTTGAAAATCCTAATCTGATTCCTAGGATTCTTAGAAGACAAGAGAGCCAAGAAAATTCTGCTAGTTCACACCTTGACAGACATTTGCAGAAATCCATTCAATCTGAGCTTACCTCTGAAAAAACACCAAACCTTTCTGTGATTACTACAGCTTCTCCAAGTTCACCATCAGCACCTCCAACTACCCTTTCCACTCCTCCATCTACAACACACATTTCCATTGTTATCCCTACTCCTCCAGTTGTCACACTTATTTCTGCAACCATGGCAAACCGATATACTCCCCTAAACTTACCTGCCAATCCAGGGGCTATGCCTCAAGACTATCAAAGTAAAATCCCTTCTTTTGAAGGTACTGGCACTTACACAGCTCAACAACATACCAATAAAATGACCAACTATTTTGAAAGTTATGAGATTGATGATGATGATGTTAGAATGAAAGTATTTGTTCAAAGTTTAACTGGAGATGTTAGAACCTGGTTTAGAGCCCTCCCTGTAAACAACATCAATTACCCACAAGCTCTTTATCAGACCTTCTTGAATAGATGGGAAAAGAAGAAAGATCCTCTCCACATTTTATCAGAATATGAAAACCTAAGAAGAGGCTCACAGGAAACTGTCCAAGATTATTGTACTAGATTCAATAATATCTACAATGCTATTCCTCAAAATCTCAGACCTCCTCCAGATTTGGCCTTAATCAAATTCCCTGATGCATTTGATTCTGATATGGCATACCAACTTAGGGAAAGAGCTCCTCGAAACTTAGAAGAGATGCAGAGTATAGCTGTTAGTGTTGAGGCCAATCTGATATCTAAACGATCTAGAGCCAGAGCTGAAAGGAGGACACCTTTCAAAGAAGAACCTTCTGCCTTTGAACAGAAATTAGATGCAATCATTAAAGGAATGGATAGACTTGGAGATAGAGTAGAAACAATTGAGAGAAAATCCCCTTGGGATGGTCAACCAAGCAATACTAGGAGAAATCCAAATTTCAGGAAGAACCAAAATCTTAACACTGGAAAGACAGGGCCTGATCAAAATATTAGGCCCCAATTTCAAGAAAATTATGCTGAAGCCTCAACTTCTAATGAACCAACAGAAGACACTCAAATTAATTTGATGGGACTCAACAATGAACAACAAGTTTTCTTGACCCAAGAGGATCAAGAAGCTCACATTGTGAAACAATTCCAAACTCAGTCAGGTGAATCATTTGACTTTAGGGAGGGATATGATACAACCATTTATGAAGTCCACAAACAATACAATCTGAGGAGCAGAAGAATAGATGTCCCTGAAATCAGAAAACAGAAAGATATCAAGCAGCCCAACAAAGGTAAGATCAATAACCCCCCTGTACATATTCTTGCTAGAACAGATCCTAACCCTGTTAATCCAATTGTTGAAGACATATCAGACAATCAGCCACCTAACAGACAACCTTCCACTTCCACCCCTGCTAAAGAAAAAGTAGGAGAGCATCCAGAACTTGATTTGGAAAAAATTTCAGCCCATAATCCCAGGCCTGAAGAGGACAAAAACGCAAAAAATTCAGCTGTCCGAAATACAAAAACTCAGACCGAGAAACCTTTCAATCTTGAGACAGAACTAGGCAAACTAAAGATAGTTGTTCCATTATTAGAATTAGCTAAACATGATGTCTACAGAAGTCAAATCAGCAGATCACTCAAAATTTCTGTCAACGAAGATTCAGTAAACGTTTTCGATGACCAACCTGAATTGATATTTGGCCCTGAAGTAAATGGAAAAACAGCAGAAGGATAAGTTCCTCCTTTCTATGTGGGTCTAAACATACATGATAAAATACTCCATAATGCCATGTTTGATTCTGGTGCTTCTCATAACTTAATGCCTAAATCTGTAATGGAGAGACTTGACCTTGACATCACCAGACCATATAAAGACCTTTTCTCTTTTGATTCAAGTCAGGTCAAATGTTTAGGTTTAATCAAAGATTTATGTGTGTCACTAGTTCAATATCCTGCCAAAACCATCTTGATGGACATAGTAGTAGTTGATATTCCACCTAAGTATGGTATGCTATTGTCTAGATCTTGGGGTGCAAAGCTTCAAGGATCTCTACAGTTGGACATGTCTTACGCTACTATTTCAGTGTTTGGTCAACCCAAGAGACTATACAAAGAAACTTTAATGAAGTATGTAGTAAGTAGTCAAGAGAAACCTCAAAATATCCCTATCTACTCAGTACATTCAGATATGGATTCTTTTATCCTTTACAATGTTGAAATTGATCCCCTACATGGAATAAGAGTTCTAGAAGATGAAACATAAAAAAGTGCAAATGAAAGGTCTAGTGTCCGAATCCAAGAAATTGCTGAAAACCATGAAAAATCAGATGAACCAAAAGAAACAGAAAGACCATATCTCCCTATAAAACAGACCCCTAATAGTCCAGATACTAATTATGAACATCAAATCCTTTGGTACCTAGAATTTGATGGATCTGTGAACAAATTGGGAGCAGGGGCAGGAGTCTGGGTGCACAATCTTGAAAACAATCATGCTGAAGGTCATGCCTACAGGTTAAACTTTAAATGCACTAATAATATGGTTGAATATGAAGCTCTATCGCTAGGTCTTAAACTGGTCAAGAAATTGGGAGCAACTAGAGTGTCAGTCCTAGGGGATTCTGATTTAATCATCCAACAGACAAAAGGGAAGTTCTTGACAAATGATCCCAGATTGAGAGAATACAAAGGAACAACTATAGAAATCCTCAATACATTTCTAGAAATTAAGCTTGCCAAAATCCCAAGAAAACATAACTTGCAAGCTCACAGCCTAGCAATGTTTGCCAACACCTGTAAATTACCATTTGAACCAAATCATCAATTCACAGCTGAAATTATACACAGGCCAACCATACCTGATAATGTGAAGAACTGGAAAGTGTTTGACAGTGATAATCAGATCAACAATTTTTTAACCTTAGAAGAGGAATTTTTTAGCACTAACATGGATGGAGATACAATCACTGAATTTGATCCAACAAATCAGATAGAAACAGACATTTCAAAGTTGCGTGAGGGGTTCATGATTTATTGACATATATTTGGTAGCGTTCACATAATTTAACCACTTGGATACAATCACATAAGAGATTTGTTCAAAAATAACCAACGTGGAGGATATTTTGGGTTGAAGTATTTGTTTGACCAACCAAATTTGAATGTCAAGCAGGCTAGATGGTTGTCCATGATCAACAAGTTTGATTTCGAGATCAGGTACATCAAAGGTAAAGAGAACAGGGTGGCAGATGCTCTCAGCAGACGGGGTACTGGTACATAACTTGGTAGCCATGAGCTTCTATGGGACAGACTTACAAGATAGGATCTTGCAGGTAGGTCAGCAAGATGTTATGTATATGGAGAATGTGCACAGGGTGCAGCAGGGTACTGGTACAGGTGCAGTTGCATAGGGTATGGATTATTGTCTTACAACGGATAGATTGGACAGGTTCCGAGACAGGATATATGTGCCAGATAGCAGTGAGCTCAAGAAGGTGATCTTGAGGGAGTTTCACACGAAGCCTTATTCAGGTCACCCAGGTTATCAGAAGACATTAACTGCAGTGAAGAGATTTTACTATTGGTTGAATTTGAAGAGGGATGTAGCAGAGTTTGTGGTGAGGTGCTTCGACTATTAGTGAGTGAAAGCAGAGTGTAAACATCCAGTGGACTGCTAAACCTGATTATGATTCCAGAATGGAAATGGGAGGTTATTTCCATGGATTTCATCACAGGGTTGTCGAAGAAAGTGAAACAACATGATTCCATTATGATCATTGTGGACATATTAACAAAGGTTGCATGCTTCATTCCGGTGAAGTCTACGTTTTGAGCTAGTGATGTGGCACATGTAGTCATCAGAGATGTGGTTAGACTGCATGGTGTTCCAAATAATATTGTGTTAGGCAGGGATGTGAAATTCACTTCCAAGTTTTGAAAGGAGTTATTTGCAGGTTTGGGCACAAAGTTAGCCTTCATCACAACTTATCATCCGCAGACAGATGGAAAAATAGAGAGCATCAACAGGATATTAGAGGACATGTTGAGGATGTATGTGATGCATCAACAAAGAAAGTGGGAAGAGTATCTCCCTTTGGTAGAGTTCGCATACAACAACGATTATCAGGAGTCATTGAGGATGAGTCATTTTGAGGCATTGTATGGGAAGAGTTGTAACACTCCTATCAGTTGGAGCAATCTAGTTAGCAAGGTGTTGACTGGGCCATAGATGTTGGTAGACATGGAACAGGAAATGCAGGTGATCAAGAAGAATCTAAAGGCAGCACATGATAGGCAGAAGAGTTATGCAGATAGGAACATGTTGTTCAAGGAATTCTGGGTTGGGGAATAGGTGTGCGGATTGGATCATGTACCAAGTTGGCACCACGATTTTGTGGACCCTTCAGTATCACTAAGAGGATTAGGCCAGTAGCCTATCGACTTGCACTGCCTCCAACGATGAATTTCCATGATTGACTGCTCTGTATTGCAGGTGGAGAATTCCGGTCGGGGCCTAAGTGTATATTGCAGAAAAAGGTGCTCATGCTCCGGAAACGAGAAATCGAGCAAGTTAAAGTGCCATGGAATCACTTTGGGCTCGATGAAGCTACATGGGAGATGTTGGATCAGATGCGGGTTATGTATCCTTCCTTGTTTTTTGGTTGAGTCAAAGAAGCTTCAATATGGTGGTTTGATATGTGCTTTATGGTGGTTTGGTATATGCTTTATGGTGGTTCAATATATACTTTATAATGGTTTGGTATATGCTACATGATGTTTTGATATATGCTTAGATATAGTGTTTAGTATATGTTGTGATATATGCTTTGGTATATGATTTGATATATGTTTCTGGTTTATATTTTTGGTAATGATGCTATATGTACACATGTATATGGATGTAAATACCGCCATGAGCTATGTTATAAAGCTCCACTGTGCGGTATGGGTTTTATGTCATTATGATTACGTTGTCATGTTACTATGCTATCATGTGGTTATGTTATCATGATGTTATGGGGTCATGTGGGTTGGTACTCAGCAGGATCATCATTGTAAATATCATAATGAGTTGTGTTATAAAGCTCCATTATGCGGTATGTTATTATGTTGTCATGATGTTTTGTTTTGAGTAGATCTTTCATTGTAAATACTACACCGAGTTGTTTTTTAAAGATCCATGAGAAATATGTCTTCTTTTAACATGTTTCTGAGGTATATGTGTGATTGAACAATGAGGACGGTGTCCCCAAGGGGGGAGGGTTCTGTAATAGCCCTGGTGAAAATTCCATGTAATAAAAGTAAATAAAGGAAAAATAATAACCACGGATGATGGGACACTTATTCCAAGTTGAATGTCGGGAAGAATCCTAGTGATGGGGAAAACTTGTGATTATTTATGGCTAAGAAATTAGCAAAGGCAATGGCTAAGGATTTGGAAAGGAAAAATGACATTTTGGCACAATTATTTATGAAAATAATGGAAATTAGGAGAAAAGGGAGGTGAAAGGTCACAAGTTGCATGTGAGGAGGAAATTGAAGGAAAATAATGAAAAATGAAGAAAATAGAGGCCTCATTCATAAAAAGGATTTAGAGGATCAGTTGGTAACTTGGAGCTCCCTCATTATTCTCTCTCTCTCTCATACTTATGGAGACTTAGAGTTTTCTTGGAGCACTCTTGGAGGGTGTGGCATACTTGGATTTTTGGAGCAAGAAGACAAAGGAAGTGCAAGAAAGCACAAGTGGGCATCGATATTAGGAGCTACATCAAATTTTATTGCAGGTATCGAGTTGCATGTATGTTTTCTTCACTAGTTTTAGCATGCATGGCATATGCATGTGTATTTTTGGTTGTGATCTGTCATTGGCATGGAGGATGGCAGGGATTGACAGTGGATTGCCTAGACTTTCCATTTCCTGGATAGCCATGGTGAATGTGGGTTTACTTTCATTATTTTTTTTGGTTGGTTCTCATGTTTCCTTAGCTTGGGTTGAGTTATTAGTCCTTGAATCCCTAGTTGGACAAACGCTCTGGAAGCTTTGTAACAGCTTGGGTTGAGTTACTAGTCATGGAAGCCTTGGTTGGACAAATGCTCTGGAAGCCCTTGGTGGGTTGAGTTACTAGTCCCAGAAGCCCTGGTTGGATAAATGCTCTAGAAGCCCTCAATAATTTGTGGGTTGAGTTACTAGTCCTGGAAGCCTTGGTTGGACAAACACTCTAGAAGCCCTGGAAGGCTTGGATGGAGACCAATCTAATGATGGTTTTATGATCTCCGACTGTGAGGTGGAATCACTATTTGATGGGTTGATGTGGATGGCCTATGGAACCCCTGGATGAGTTTTAATTGATATGTTCTATGAGATCCCACATTCATGCTTGGAATATGGCATGGGGGTGAATGATTGAAGAGAGATTTGGCTCGACGATTCTACTGTCAGGTGGAATGTGGAAGTCCCATCCTGGATTTGGATTTTGCATCATTAATTAAGGGTTATTTCTCCTTGTATTTCTGTGAGCATTTTGATGGATTGTATGTGATCTATATGGTTGTACTTTCATGTGTATTTATGCTGCTATTATGTTTTTTACATATGTGTTTTATGACAACATCCATGTGTGGCTCTCATCACGTTGTTACTTGTAATTGAATAATCAATGTATCTTTGACCTAATGGATGGAATGGAAGTTGATGTGTTGAGGCATCAATGGTTCTTAGCGATTCTCAGCTAAGTATGAGACCCCTATGCTTAGAATTGTTAATTACACCTATAGATTACACATTTTCAATATGTTTGACGAAATGCCTAAGGGCTAGTAGGGGTCCAGTCAAGATCTTGAACAAGTATTTGCTTTAGTATTGTCATTTCCATGTTATTTTATTGATCTAAAGAGATAGCTCAATTATGGGCAGTGACCTGGGTTCTGGGCTTGAAAAAGTGGCTCAAATCCTGGAGTCGTTGGCATAGCACTGGCAGTTTTGGTCTTTGGCCACTGGCAGGCAAGCTGTGAGAGAAACTTTGGATTTTTGGTCGCACTCATGCCTAAAGCATGGGAGCAATTGAGCCTTAAATTGTCCAAAATCTCAGGGGGGCCCCAAGGCAAGTTGTCTAAAGTATTGGATTGGTTCTTCAGGGTTCTGTAACTAATGATTAATGTATGTATGGTGTGTTTCTATCGATTCCACTTCCTTAACGCGACTTAGGTGGTTGAATCATATCATATTGGCCTCTCGTCGCATGTTTATCTCGGCTGGTCGGTTGCTTGAGTAGATGTGGGAGGAGGGTATTACAACTGCCCTAGTCATCGTACACTCCATACAGAAGCTTCAACATTATATCATCCTAAGGACCACTACCATCATTACTGGTATCAATCCCATGTGATACTTTGTCACTTGTCGTATGATGAATCATAAATATGCCCTGTCGGGTTGTTATTCTACAAGAATTTGACATCCATTTTGCTTCCCCTAAAAGCAAAAAACCCTCATCCTTTCAAAATTCATTGTTGATCTCCCCTTGGGATCCCAAGGATCCCCTGTGAATGATTATTTCTCAAATAAACACCTATTCATTATATCAACAGACAACCCTTGGTACTATGACAATCTCCTTTATCTACAAACTCAAAAGTTCAATCCTTAACTCACATGTGATGATACAAGGTGCATTCGCCATCAAGCACCACACTACCTCCTCATTGGACATGTTCTCTATCATCAAGGCATGGACACCAATCTACATTGATGCCTTGCAATTGACAAAGTTGAGCAAGTCTTGAATGACTTCCATAGTAGGGCCTGTGGTGGCCACCTCTCGGAGATGGCCATTGCCCAACATATCCTAAACGCTGATTATTTTTGGACAACTCTCTTTTGTGGTTGCATCCAAGTGGTTGAATGATGTGAACGCTACCAACGATATGCCAATAAAATCAGAACCCCTTGCGCTCCTTTACATAAGTCATGGTTTCCAACCCATTATGTATGTGGGGCATTGACTTTATCACTTGCAATATTCCATCCCAAAATGTCCACAAGTAGATCACAGTCGCAGTCGACTACTTCACCAAATTGGCTAAAACCACACCCACATTTAAGAACGTTGTTGATAGCCTTGTTCATTTTTTCTTTAACCATGTCATAACACGATTTGGCATGCCCAAGGAACTCATATCTGACCACGGAAATCATTTTGAGAATGACATCTTCCAACAATTATCTCAACTCCTTGGGTTCACTCATGAGTTTGCTTCCCCATACTACCCCATTCTAATGGCTAGGTAGAATTTGTAAACAAAGTCCTAAAAATGATGCTCTAGCGTATGGTGAACAAACATAAAATAAACTAGCACCACAAGCTCTTCTCTGCCTTATGGGCATATTGTACACATATCAAAACGTCCACTAGCTTTACTCCATTCCACTTAGTCTATGGGGTCAAGGTCATACTCCCAGATACTTCTTCATTAAAACAAAGGCTCATCCAACTGGAACACGTCAATGAAAGTTGAGGAAAATCCCTCTAGCATAATGAATCCCACAAAAAGCGAACCAAGGCCTCCTTTTGATGCAGCGGAAACAATGGTTTAATAAAAACCCACAATGGATCTCTACAACCCCTTTAAATATTTAAGTTGCGCTTTATTCCTTCTCAGGACCCACAACCTTTGGAAAAGGCTTAACAACGCTTTTCCGCCTTTAAACACATATATGGGGTTTTGTTACCGCAAATCCGGATCCGGCCAATCCAATGGCTCAGATTGAATCGCTAAATTGTGATCGTCGGTGTAAGGCTCCAACTATCGCACTATTCCACAGTCCCGATGCGATATCGCTATTGCTATCGGTGGTTCGCAATGCCCCTTTTTAATATATATATATATATATATATATATATATATATATATATATATATATATATTTTGCTCCGATGGCCCGACGCAATGCCAATCGGTGATCGAAAGTCACAATGGTTGGGTGCCGCTTCCCTTAAGTGATGCGATATCCGTCGGACCCGATAGCACCTCAAAGCACCATTTATAATCTTTCACGTCCGCTTTCTTCAAATGCGCTAAGTATTTAGCGGAATTTCCTTTGTAATAGCTTTCGGCGATGCGATATGGGAAATACAAACAGGCTCGACGTGATGGGGTTCCACAGACCCAATATCAATAAAACCTCCGCCTATAACAGTTGAAGTCCGGATCTCTGTTTAAACTGTGTTTTAGCTCGATACTTAGTGTATTCGGGTATTTTTTGCCTGCGAAACCAGAACAATGAAAGGCGCCCACTAACTGATCTTTTAACATAACAATCCCATTAAAAAAACATGAAAACACAGGCCAACATCAATGTGGTAAGGTTTTAGAGGAAAAATCAAGCATACAAGGCCTCCACGGGCCGACTAAAGAATGCTACACAGAATACGGATTTTATTCACAATAATAACACAGGGTCTCGGCCTTGGCCAGATTACATAGGAAAATGACCTCTGTTTACACAAAATATAGTCCACACACACTCTCTGAGCTCTCGCTCCACTCAGCAGTCCTCTCTCCTCTCCCACTCATTACATTTTCCTATCTTTTATCACTCAAATAATTCCTCTAACAATATTTGACAACAATCTTCTATTCTCAAGAGATCTAACAACAAATCCTCTATTTCTTAGCTCTCCTTCACATCTATGCTAACAACTCTATCTCTAAATATAAAATAAGATAGTCTCTAACTTATTACAATAATGAATTATAAAAAATTGCTTGAGAGATCAAACCGTCTCAGTAAGAACCGGTTTTGACCCAACAGTCGATGAATTTCAACTTGTTTAGCCACAACATGTGAACAAGTTTTCACATTGTTGGCTAATCCCGATGCTCCTGCATCAGACTCCTGGGGAAGAAAAGACTTGTTCTTCAAGCTGTCAGGACTTACTCCATATTTTTGTAGTTCAACTGCTGTCAACCAACTAGAATCTTCCACTAGCTGCTCCTTCCACTTGACTAGATACTGGAAATATGTCTGTCCTCTGGTTTTCTTGGATATTCTTTGATCCAAGATGGCTTCTACTTCTTTCTTGACTGCTTTTGGTACCTATTCCTCCCAGTTCACGATTTGAACTTCATCACCTGTCTCTTCTTTCTACAACTTTGTTTCTGCCTCTCTGAATGGATATAAGTCTGCAACATTAAAAATGGGGGATATGCCAATCCCTTCTGGTAACTCAATCTCATATGCATTGGCTGAAAATTTCCTTTTAATTTTACAAGGTCCTATCTTCTTCATTTTCGTCTTGTTATAAGTTTTAGTAGGAAATCTATCTTTCCTCAAATATGCCATTACTAAATATCCTACTTGGAACTCCTTTTCTCTTCTTTTTAGATTTGCTCTCTGCTTGCATTTGTTGTTGTTCTCCTGCAATTTACCTTTGACTTCTTCCTGTAATATCTGCATCTGTTCAGAAAAATCTTCAGCACTTGCACTCCTAGCTTCCTATTTTCCCAAATCTCTAAGCTCATACACTCCTCTCAGATGCATTCCAAAGACAATATGAAATGGACTCATTCCAGTGCTTCGGTTTGGTGTATCATTATAAGCGAATTCAGCTTGAGCTAATGCCAAATCCCACTGTTTGGGATTCTGATATACTAAACTCCTTAGTATATTCCCCAAGCTCCTGTTCACTACTTCAGTTTGTCCATCTGTCTGAGGATGGTATGTTGAACTAAAACTGAGGTTAGTTCCCAGTTTCTTCCAAAGCGTCCTCCAAAAATGCCCTACAAACTTGGTATCATGGTCAGATACAATGCTTACAGGTGAATCATGTAATCTTACAATCTCTGAAAAGAATAAATTAGCTATGTGGGTTGCATCACTAGTTTTCCTACATGCTATGAAATGTGCCATTTTAGAAAACCTATCCACTACAACATAAATAGAATCATTTCCTCTCTGAGTTTTTGGTAAACCCAGCACAAAGTTCATGGTAACTGCATCCCACAGTTGATCTAGTATGGGAAATGGCTAATACAGTCCTATATTCTAACTCCTTCCTTTGGCATAATGACATACCCTGCATTTCTCAACAAACTTTTTAACATCAGTTTGCATTTTAGGCCAGTAATAAAAAGCATTCACCCAAGCGAAAGTTTTATCTTGTCCAAAATGACCAAATAACCCTCCACTGTGCTTTTCCTTGATTATGTTCTCCCTCATGGAACATTTGGGAATACATAACTTGTTGCTTTTAAATAATAGGCCTCCTTGAATGAGGTAGTCCATCCACTGACTTCTGTTATGGCTCACTGGATTTTGAACTGTTGTGTAGATGTCTTTAAAATCCTCATCATCCTTGTACATTTCTATCATTTCCTCAAAACCTACAACACCCACTTTAAACTCTTGCAAAATAAAACTTACCCTGCTCAATGCATCTGCTACTTTATTAGACTTACCACTCTTATGCTTTATTACAAAAGTGAAACTTTGCAGAAATTCTACCCATTTGGCATGCTTCTGATTTAGCTTTGGCTAGTTATTAATAAACTGTAAAGCGTGATTGTCTGAATATAAGATGAATTCTTTAGGCAGCAAGTAATGCCTCCACTTTTTCAATGCCTACACAATAGCATAAAACTCCTTGTCATAAGAAGAATATTTCTTCTTTGCATCATTCAGTTTCTCACTGAAATATGTTATTGGCCTTTGCTCCTGACTTAGTACCGCACCAACTGCTACTCCACTTGCATCTGTTTCTACTTGAAAGACTTTCTCAAAATTAGGCAATGCTAGGATTGGCTCTTCTGTTATCTTCTTCTTCAGCAAATTAAAGTTTCTATCCGCTGCTTCTGTCCATCGAAATGGCTGATTGACCTCCTTGATTGTCTCAAGGATTGGTGCACAAACTTGACTAAACCCTCTTATAAACTTTCTGTAAAAACTAGCAAGTCCATGGAAGCTTCTTACCTCAAATATGCTTCTGGGAGTAGGCCAGTTCCGGATTGCTTGTACCTTCTCCGGATCCATCTTCAAGCCCTCTTTGGAAACTACAAATCCTAAGTACACCAGCTCCTCCTTCATGAAACTACACTTCTTCAAATTGATTAGTAGTTTCTCCTTCTGTAGAGTTCTCAGGACCAACTTAAGATGTTCTAAATGCTCCTCTTTACTTTTGCTAAAAATCATAATATCATCAAGGTAAACAATGACAAATTTACCTGCATACTCCTTCAAGACCTTGTTCATTAGTCTCATGAACGTGCTGGGTGCATTAGTGAGCCCAAAAGGCATCACTAACCACTCATACAGTCCACTATTTGTTTTGAAGGAAGTTTTCCATTCATTGCCTTCCCGGATCCTTATCTGATGATACCTGCTCTTCAAATCTATCTTAGTAAAGTATCTGGATCCACTTAAACAGTCCATTAAATCATCCATTCTGGGAAAAGGAAATCTGTACCTGATCGTTATCTTGTTGATAGCTCTGGAATCTGTGCACATGCGCCATTCTCCTCCCTTCTTCGGACTAAGTACTATTGGCACAACACATGGGCTCAGACTCTCTCTGATCAGCCCCTTGTCCATCAGTTCCTGTACTTGCCTTGCAACCTCTGTGTTTTCCTGAGGAGTTAGTCTATATGCAGCTTTATTGGGTAGACTTGCCCCTGGTATTAAGTCAATATGGTGGCTAACACTTCTAACCGGTGGTAATACATTCGGTAATTCATCCACAATGATATCCATAAAATTATCTAACACAACTTTAATTTCTTCAGGAAAATCATTTAAATTCATGGATGTTAAGATTACCTTGGGCCTCCCTACAATAGCGAAGTGCAACTCCTCGCTTTTGTCGACCTCCTGTAGCAATTCTTTACCACTTATCAACATGATATTGTTTTCAGGCAATCCTTTATCAACATCATTCTTCAATGGCAATAACGTGTGCTTGTTTCCATCCTTCTCTATGGTATAGGTGTTCCTTCTCCTGTCATGAATCGCCTTCCGGTCAAATTGCCATGGTCTCCCCAATAGTATATGACATACATCCATGGGAATTATGTCACATAGAATCACGTCTTTGTATGTACCGATCTGCATTTCCACATTACATTGCTTTGTCACAATGACTTGATGGCCCTTCTGTAACCAAGACACTCTGTAGGGTGCAAGATGTACCGTCCTTGCTAACCCAAGCTTATCCACCATCTCTGTGGACACAAGGTTATCAGTGCTTCCACTGTCTATGATTACCTTACAACACTTACCTTTTGATTTACAGGTGGTTCTGAACAAGTTCTTCCTTTGTGCAGGTTCTCCAGTTTCCTTCTCTGCTCTAAGCAAAGTTCTTCTAAATAGCAGTGATTCACCTTCTTCAGGGGGTTCTTCTTTCTCCTCAAGTCGAGGTGGTTCTGGCTTTGCCTCAGCCACATTTGCACCCATCTAGTTTGCTGATTTGTTGTGAGGACAATCCCATGAAATGTGTCCCCGTTCTCCATAGGTATAACACCTAACATCTCTTCCTCGCCCTCTTCCTTTGGGCTGGAATCTTCCTCTACTAGATTCACCCCTCTATGGTGATCTTCGACTTGAGCTTCCTGCTTCATGTTGATGTCGTGTTCCTCTGGATCTGGAAGCTCCTCTACCTCTCACTAAGCTCTTTCCTTTGTTCCTTTGACTCTGCTTCCTCAATATTTTCTCCTCTGCCTTCAAACTTGCTTGATAGGCATCCTCAACAGTTTTTAGACTTAACAAGCTAATCTCACCTTGTACCTCATACCTTAACCCATTTATATATTAGCTATCTTTTCCACATCATCTTCTACATGGCTTGATCTAATACTTAATCTATAGAATTCTTATGTATACCCCTTAACAGACATTCCTTTCTGTTTCAAATTTTGCACTTGTTTAAAAAGATTCAAATGATAGTCTTTAGGAAAAAACTTGGCTTTCAATTTGCTTACCATTTTGTCCCACTGCTTGATCTTGGATTTTCCTTTCCTCGTTCTTGATGTTTGTACCTCGTCCCACCAGATGGCTGCATGACCCTTCAATCTGGTGATTGCAAACTTCACCATCTTATTCTCCTCAATCTCTTCATAGTCAAAGTACTGATCTATGGATCTGATCCAATCTATAAGCTCCTCCGCATTCAGACTCCCTTCACCTTTGATCGCCATGTCACCCCTTGCTCATTCAACAAGAGGGATTTAGTAGTCTCAGATGATGTCGCCATTGAATCCCTAGGACCTAGAAAGTTTGAAACCCTATGGAAAGGGCCATACCTTATTAAATAATTCCTTTTGAAAGGTGCCTGCATGTTTGTAGAACCTGACGGGACCTATCTCAAAGACCCCGACAACGGGCTCTAACTCAAGAAATTCCATCTCTAACCCTACATTTTCAGCCTTATGATGTTACTATATACCATGATTTATTTTTATGATTGCCTCATCGCTGATGTACTCTAAATTTTACTTTTATCATGTGTCGCATATGGATCATCCACCATCTTACTATCACAGGTTCATTGATGGTGCTTCTTGATGGTCGCAGAACCTTGTTGTGGAAGCCTGAGTAGTTTACTCTCCTAATTAGATTATTCTCCATCAAAAAAATGTATACATTGGGTCAACCACTAATAATCAAGTTGCTTTCTAGGCCATCATATTCCTTTTGGTTTATTCCTCCCAATTAGGTCTTTTTCATTTGCATGTGTTCCTTGACTCCCATCGTGTCGTATCACAATTGAATCGAAGTTTCCATGTTCGTGGCCCTTGTTTTTTTTGTAAATACTTGCATACACAACTGCTAGCATGTGGTTTTGATCATATCACATTTTTTCATATACCGAGAAATTAAAATCATGTTATGGACCACATTGCTAATCAAATCCTAGACTGGCAAGTGTTACACTCAAACCATCATCAAGACAAATAAGAATAATAAACAGTATCCATCCCATCAATAAAAATAAGAATGCGTCACATTATAATCAAAATGACACATCATAAAAGCCACAAAAATATGTATATGTATATGTATATATATATATATATATCTATATATATATATATATATATATATATATATATATAGATATAGATATATCAAAAATTAAGGTTTATGTACATCGGTTGGCCATCACTAGAAAAAATAGATCATCTACAAAAAGAGGGGAGCACCCTCATAATGGGTGCTTCCCCTAGTAGATAGTGTATACATCTAAGGTCAGGGCTCATCATCCCTTGCACCACCTTGTTGAAGAATCTTCTGTAGAAATTTTGAATAATAAACACTTATTCACAGAGATTATCCCGATTATACACTATTGCAGAATACATGCATAATACATAACCTCCTCTATGTTGATCATCAATTTAGCAGCATCAAAAACAATGAAACATCAATCGCATGCACACATTAACACAGTATGTAACCCGGGGAAAGCTTACAGCTGAAAACCCCACACTATCTGTATATTAATGATTGAGAACATGTAACAATACATAGTACAATACTCCTCACAAGTACTCAGCACTATCTCCACCTGTTACACACAAAACTAGCTCAGATCCGAACAAGTCACAGGTTCAAATCTCCTCCGCTGCTTTGCCTGCCTCTATTGCACAATGCCTCAAGGGAATCACCCACACTGAAAATCACGTGAGCACAGGCTATTTCACTGGGCATATACTGCGCAATCCTCATTGGCATACTCAATCCATGCTTGTGCAAATCTCATGCACAACTGATAGTCACAACTCACCCTTTCACTTACCTCTAACACCTGTCTCTATTGAACTGTCCATGCACTGAGTTAACTGATGTATTCTTCAGTTACTTTATGAGTTAATAATTAGTGAATTAATTAACAATCAATTCACACAACTCATCACTAGTGTATTCTCCAGTTAGACTGAATACAACTAGTTCAACTGAACACAACTCCATCAACTCCACATCCAACTCCACAGAACTCACATGCATGAGTTCTAACTGAAGTCCTCCATGCAATAGCTCAACTGACCCACAAAGAAAGCGTATTTCCTTCTGACAACTGCATGTGCCACATCTGTAGCTCAAACTGAAGTGCTCCAAGAGAATAAGATAATGTTTAGAGTCCAAATATTACTAAGGGCTAATAATATTTGACTGTTTCTATTTTTAGCCTAGCAGTCTAAAAATAGACTTTGATCACTCCGCTGTGAACCAGAAATAGAAGTCCATCTATTTTTCCCAACATGACCAATCATCCATAAACAACATTCTGCAACTCATAGACCATGATCCATATGTCTAAAAACAGACATAGTCTAAAAATAGACTTTGCGCCATAATTTGCCTGCGGGCCCACTTAGTGAAGGCGACGTCTTTCCACTAAGCTCCATCATCTTGTTTCATTCTCAACATCTTCTCTATTTCTCATTGGGAATATTGCATATTTGATGTTGCAGACTGTAAGCCCTAGTGTTGTATAGTAACTATGTATACCAGCTATACTAGTGATCAAGGGCCATGATCCTTTGTACAGGATCGAAATGATTATTTTATTGATTGGATTATAAAATGATAAAGCTTTGGGCTCAAATCATTGTGTACTAAATTTATTTCCCTGCTGAAGATTTTAGTTGTGCAAAGTGCTAGAGATTTGAGGGTTCATAGTGTGTTTGTGTTCGTGATTAGCCTTGGACCAGATCTAGGGCCTAAGGAGAAATTCAATAAGTTCTACTACCTTTTGGTTTATGTGGGATTTGTAGCCTTTAATTGAATTACATCCTTCATATTTTGGTTTAGGGTGTGTGGACTTCTTTCTCATGTTTTTAAAAGGGGACTTTGAGCCAAACAACCCCCAAGCTCATCACATGATTTAATATTCCACATGCAAATTATATTTACTTCACAATTGTTATGCCATTGTATCAGTTGATTTTCATTGCATGGTGCATTGGAATGCGGATTTTCAATTAATGGTAAGGTGGAATGGTAGAGCTAAGAAGAGACGTGTAATTTCATGGCTACACTAGATTTTCATAGTACAAACCTTGGTTGCTTTTCAAGACTTCTCTAAGGTGGCAACAATTGAGTTTGAAATTTAATTTACTAGGATGAGCATTTTAATTTGTAGCATGTGCTTTTAGAGTTCTTGTGAGTGATATTAACCTACTATCTATCAAGATTGTTAATGGGTTGAGGAGCTTGGTTGGATAGGGTAGCAATTGGGATCATCCTAGCATGAGAAGGTATCCACGAATGTTGTGATTCAAAATTTGACATCAAAATTGAAAGTAATCAAATTGATACATCACACATGTTTCTTAATCATCTCATCCTCTTCCTGGAATAAGATATAATCCTTACGGTCTCTTGACATGTTAATTTATAGACAAACCCTCTAATGGCACATACAATTAAAGAAGTGGGGTAACTCATGACAAATAAATCCACCTCTTAACTGAAAAATATATTATAGGAAGGGATAAATGCATGGGAAGGCCAAAGAACTGAGCCGCCGTAACAATATACAATTGGGTACATCATTCAATTTAAAAACTACTAATGCAAGGAAAAAGCACAACAACAAGATTTGAATAGGACATAAGTTTTGCAAGTAGTTGGTAATGACAACATAGTATAATTTCTTAAGGAATGGAAAAAGGAAAAGACTTGTAGTTAAGTTACGGGTACTGTGGGAGTGTCAATAATGTGATTCACACACTTCCTTGATCTAAGACTTAATCATTTCTATGGATGCATGCAATTGCCAAAGTACCCAACTGCGATGAAGTTTTTATATAAGCACAAATTTCATTAATCTTAGAAATAGAAATAGATGTATTATCCCTAATTTCTCTCATGTTTAAACACTTGTTTAATTCATTTTATAATTTAATTATAAATGATGAATGAATACTAAATTGGTATGCTTTGAGCTAATGATAAACATTGACAATTGATTTGCTTGATTTATTGAATGCGCGTGATAGATTGTAAACATATAAGAATGATTCGTAGGAACTTTGATGTTATAAAACTCCATGCATGGAATATGTGCATTAGCCACATCTACATACTTAGTGCGTATATTATTATGGTTTCATAAATACATTAGTTACTATAATATATTATTAATTAAGTAATAAAGAATTCAGAGTAATTAGTGTAAGAATTTAAAATGCTAGACAAATAACAATACCACAATAACCACACATGGCAACAACACAAATAAATGACAGATGATTTACATTAGAAAACCCTTACAAGAAAAAATAGCCAATAAATCTATTATTCCCTTGACCTTAGTCAACCAAGTGAGCCTTCACCACTCATCTCTTGGCACATTATAATGTATTATCCTCATGTCTTTAAAATTTTCATTACATGTAATCCGCAAGCTCAACACCCTAGGTCACTAACACAATGTGCTTGAAAGCACTATTGTTCACCTAACAACTTTGACTCTTTCACTTAGTCAAGTTTAATCTAACATTCTCTGCTTTAAACTTTACCTAGGGTTTCCCAAGACCAAAATCAACCAAACTAGCTAATTAACCTTGCACCACTCACCTCCAGGCCCCACCCCCCTCAAGTGTGTCTAAGAGTCTGAGATGCCCTCTCCTATCACTTAGGTCTACATCTTAACTTTATCGGTGAAACTTAAGACTCAAGGTATATTCCCATTTACATTCAACTCTATTAATTATTTTTTATTGTTATTCATTATTTCTATTCGGGCTCATGTTGTCGTGTTCATGCAGCTACATGACCTCCTCCCACTCTAACTTAGAATGTCTCTTGATTTAGTAGTTCTAATGCACAGTCACATCTAAGGGATATTTGATTCATCAACATCGTAGCCACCACTTGTTCAACTCAAGTCGTTGATAATCATATCAACAATTGCTATAATATTTTCATTCCCAACTCGATTGTCATAGACCACTCTCATTGGAGAGTCCAAGTCTGGCCTTGCTCTAATACCAATGTAAGGATTTATAATGCAAGAAAAATATAGTAGCCACCACTTGTTCAACTCAAGTCTTTGATAATCATATCAACAATCGCTACAATATTTTCATTCCCAGCTCGATTGTCATACACCACTCTCATTGGAGAGTCCAAGTCTGACCTTTCTCTAATACCAATGTAAGGATTTAGAATGCAAGAAAAAATATAGTAGCCACCACTTTTTCAACTCAAGTCTTTGATAATCATATCAACAATTGCTACAATATTTTCATTCCCAGCTCAATTGTCATACACCACTCTCATTGGAGAGTCCAAGTTTGACCTTTCTTTGATACCAATGTAAGGATTTAGAATGCAAGAAAAAATATAATACTACAATAACCACACATAGCGATGACACACATAAATCATGACACATCAGTTATGTTGGAAAATCGTTATGAAAAAAAATAGCCAAAAGATCTATTAATCTCTTAACCAAATCCAATAGAGCCAACCAGAGGAGCCTTCACCACTCGCCTCTTGACACATCAAATTGGATTATCATCAAGCCTTTTAAACACTTCATTACATCTAATCGAAAAGCTCAATACCATGTGTTTGAAACCACCATTTTTTATTTTTTTTTAGCTGTGGTTCACGGTCACTGAGTGGCCGCTACATCCACGGTAGAGAAGCGGGGCAGTTCCACCCGAAGGGATCTGCCCATCGGCCATAACAGGCCTAACCCCGAGGGCGTCGAGGAGATTTGACCCCGTGACCTCCCAACTGGGAAAGTGCTTAGCAACGGGAACTCGACCATTTGAGCTATCCCTTGGGGCTTTGAAACCACCATTATTGATCTAACAACTTCGACTCTTTCATCGAGTCAAGTATAACTTAGCAATTAAAAATTATATCATATAAACATAAAATTTTATTAATAACATAGACATCCATTAATTTTGATTAAATTATTTAAAACCAAAATAATTGTTTATTAATGTCATTCGTTTTATAAATAGACACAAATTAAATAGTGTTGAAAAACATGTGCTATTATTTATCCAATCCAACACTTTGAAAAAACATGTGCTATTATTTATCTAATCCAACATTTCGAGAGCCTTTAATGTAAGGCCCATAATCGAGCAACAAATAAATATATATAAACATATTTGACCTTCTCAAACATATTTATTTCTTTTTTCTCCTTAATGATGGGCCTACACCACAAGTAAGAGTGTGGGTCTTGTCTCATTGTTGGATCGTTGGATGACTAGGTGGTTGGAACAATGAGATGTTATCCCTCCAACTAGTTTCAAGTCCCATGAAGGGACATATTTGGCCCAAAAAAGAAAGAAAATCCATTGTCATAATGCTCAAAGAGTAGGTTCCCTGCCCTTGTGGAGTCTGGCTCTTGCTAAGTCATAAATTCCTAGTATATTTGGCTTACAATTAGATAAACTCTTGGTGTTAGGTAGTAGCTATTAGATTTGATCTTGGGGCCCGCACAGATTACTTCAATGAGTTATCGATCCACCATAGTAAATAAAAATATAAAAGGAAAAAATTAAAACAAAAGGGTGTGGGTATTTGTATTCCTGCACACTGCTTAATTATAAATTAATTAACTGTCACCTACGTCATCTAACTCGAGTGAAAAGGATGGAAAGTAATCATAAGGGAAAGAAAAGTATAACTCGAGTGAAAAGGATGGAAAGTAATGATAAGGGAAAGAAAAGTAAGAGATAGTATGGTTGTGAAAAGGATGGAAAGTGATGATAAGGGAAAGAAAAGTAAGAGATAGTATGGTTGATTTTCAAAGAGGAAATTCTTGAACTTGTTAAGTGGGAAAAGTAAGAGATAGTATGGTTGATTTCCGAAGAGGAAATTCTTGAACTTGTGAAGTTGATTGAATAGTTGCATTGAACAATTTTACTATATATACTTAAGGATTGGTTATTAAATTTACTATTGTTGTTCTTAGAGGCACAAAGGGCTAAGAAATCCAAAGTTTTCTTGGAATTAGATAGTCTAATAAACCCCTAGTTGATAAAAAGGTTAATTCTAGTTTAAACATTTTTCAAGGGGGCTTCATTACACTAATGTAATATTAATCAAGTTAAATGCACTTTATTAATGTAATGTCAATCAAGTTAAATGCACTTTATTTAATCAATGTATATTTGCTCTAAATAAATGAATAAGTTATTGAAAAAATCATTAGTTTTTTTTTTAACAAAGTCGGTTGCTATATTAGTGGCTGAAAAAAGGAGAGGAGTCAGAGCTCCTAAAATACATTAGATATCGATGGCAGCTTGGATCAGGGGAGTTACAAAATAGAGATCTCTCCTTGATCCTTTTTCTGCTTGTTCTACTTCTAAAATTACCTGAGCTACTATAAGTTCTTACATATTGAGACAACCAAAATTGACATTTGCAGAACATTTTAATCTATTTCAATATGACTGATTTGCCTTGCGGTGGATTCCTCCGGTTTTTGATCCACTTCATCCTGTTTGGCACTTGAGGAACTGGGGGCTGCTTTATTTCGCTTGTCCATCATATACTGCAGGATTGAAATCGATTCTTCCGCATGGCTGCATCGATTTGATAAGTGACTAAATTGTTCATGAAGAGAGGAAACCCTATGCAGGAAAAGGTCTATTTCAGCTCGGTATTTCTCGTTCAGGATGCGGTTCTGGTCTTCAAGCCTCGTCTCCAAGATCCTCTGCTGATTCTCCAGGATGCGCTGTTGGGCCCTGACTTCTTCTAATTCGACTTGCAAGTCCGCACAATGCAGACAGTCTTCGTTGCGAGCCATATTTGTTGTTGAGGGTGAATGGGATGAGTAGCAGATGCAAACAAAGGTAGGGATAAAACTCACGGCGCAGGGGGCAGAGAGGATGGAGGTAACATAACACTCAGCAGAATTTTTGAAGGTCTGAAACCGCCTGTAGGCGCAAAAGACAGTCAGATGGGTAGATAAAGGGAGGCCTGGCCAGAGGTTCGAATCGATACTTAGAGGGCAGAGACTGTCTCTGGAACAGAGGCAATGCGTCACTAAACAATATTGTCCGCAGGAAACCACTTGAAAACAAGAGTGCTTGGAAGCCAAGCGTCGGAGGGAGAAATAATTAGCGCTGGTGAATGAAGGAAGGGGGAGTAATATAGGAGGGAGCTGAAGGGAGATGAGGCGGGAGAGGGGCCATCCAGTCACGGGATGAAGGAGGGTATCCTGCTGGCGAACCTGAAAAAAATCCTAAAGGGTCCTTGAATCAGATCTGTTGGGAGATCTGCCGGCGAGAATGATGAGATTGTCACACTTGATGTATGTATTGTGGATTTCGTATCCTTGGAATATCTTGTTGCAGAAAACAATCCCATTGACAGCCCAAGGAACATGATTCATTTCGACCCTGTCAGTGTTTTTGAGCTTGGCGCTGATGATTTTGTTTGGAGTCATGGCAAAGGTTGAAATGTTTCCTTGGAGTTGCATCTTAAGGTGCCAACTGGTCTTCCACACGCACTATTGGCACTGTCATCAGCCTTCTTATTAAGGTTTCGAAGAATATGGTAATATTGAATGTCTTCCATTGCCTGGTGGAGGATTTGATTACGTCTATTAATTTGTTGAAGCAGAGTGTTGGGAGAGTTCTGCTGATGGACCATTAAGCGGATTACAACAGAGGAGTCCCCAAATACCATTGCTTTCTTTATTCCCAGTTTGCCTAACTGAGTTAGGCCCTGAAACAGAGCTAGAGCTTCAGCTCTGTTATTCGAAACCTTCCCTAGACTCCACTCATAATGAAGGATACACTCCCCATTGGCATTAATAATCAGTCCCCCTGCTCCAGCTATACCAGGATTTGATTTTGATGCCCCATCGAAGAACAAATAAAAGCAGTTGCTGTTTTGTATCCAATTGGCAAATTCTTGTTCTTTTAGTCTGACTTTCCATGATCTAGCTTCTGCTTTGTTCTGTGCCTCCCTCCTGTTACCTTCCTGTACATTATGATGTCTTTCCAAAATGTAACTTATTAAGTCTCGTTCCTCAACACTATATTTTGTTGCATCGATTTTTCCAGTGGTGTTGATTGAAATAATTTCCAGAGCAAGGATTTTGGCTTTGCTGCAGGCTGTTCGTGTATTTGAGCTCTTATCTTGATTTTATTTTTTTTTTATTTCTAGCTAGCCAGATTCGCCACAGCAAGGTGTGAGGGAGAGTGTTCCATACTCTCTTCACCAAGTTGCTTCTTTTTTCTTTCCAGGGACAACATTTTCTCCATTTGTAGATTGTCTCAGCTATGGTGTGCTGAGGTTCCCAGTTTAGATTGCCAATGGAGGACATCTTTTTCCAGCATTCGACAACAAAGGGGCATTCTATGAATAAATGATGCATTGTCTCTTCGGCCTTGCAACAGTTGGGGCATCTGGATGGGCCATTGATGCCTCTTCTTTTTAGGTTCTCTGCTGTTAGGATTTTGCCTTTCAGCAAAAGCCATATAAAAAATTTAATTTTTGGGAGAGATTCTGTTCGCCAAGCAATTTTCCAATGATTCCACAAACTCATCTGAAAGGTGTTGTTGCAAAGGTGTTGATGGCCTGCTCTGACTGTATAATTTGTTCCTGTTGAATCCCAACGAAAGCCATCCATTTCATCTTCTTTGATAGGAGCCTTACTGTGGAGGAGCATCTTCAGGCAGCTGAGACTAGGTTCTAAAGCGTTGGGAATTTCTGGGAAGGACCAACCAGTCCAAACATGGGAATGAGGGTCCCAGCTGGAAATTTGAGCTAGATTATGGATACCTCTATTGTTGAGATATTTGATGACTGGAGTGGCCTCTTTATGCATAATCAAGGGTTGTTGTCCCAGGATTTTGTTAGTTCCAAAGTTGATGCTGGCTCCCCCCCTGGGACTTTCGAAATATTTTGAATCATAATAGGAAGTGCTTTCTTGCATAACCTCCAGATTTTAGTGGAGTCTCTGTTGGGGATATTGGAGTCAAGAAGATGCTGCCTGGGGAAGTTTAGATATTTGATCTCCAGCACCTTTTTCCACCACGTTGAGGGTCCTGTTATTAACCTCCATACAATTTTCGCACCAAAGGCCAGATTTAAGAATTTTGGTGATCTGATACCAAGACCTCCTCTATCTTGGGTTTGGATGACATGCTTCCAGCCGACTAAATTAAACTTGCTTTTATCATTCTTTCCCCCTTGCCAAAGGAAATGGCGAAGAGCAACTTCCAACTTATGGTGAAAAATGGCAGGAGCCTGATATAGAGAAAAGCGATAAAGGGGAAGGGAAGTGATACCTGATTTAAGGAGGATGAGCCTGCCTGCAGGGTTGAGCCACAGTGTTCCCCATTGCTGCACTTTCCTCTTTACTTTGTCAATGATCCCGTTCCAAGTTTCAGCCTTCAGAGGGCCCAAACTCACTGGCATGCCCAAGTAGGAAAAGTGGGTCCATTCCAGATTGCATGTGACACCAAATATGTTTGCAATGCTGTGGGTAACATGGTTTGAAGTGTTCCATCCGTAAATACAGCTTTTGAGCTGATTTACCAAGCCTCCAGAGTACCCCATAAATTGATCTAGCAGTTTCTTGAATCGTCTTGCAATTGTAGTGGAGGCTCCCCCAATTAATAAGGTATCATCAACAAACTGTGAGTGATTAATATTTTTTACTCCATTCCCAAATTTGATACCAGTTATAAGACCCACTCTTCTATTGTGGTCCAAAGCTTGACTGAAGGATTCTGCCATGAGGATGAAGAGATAGGGGGAAAGGGGGCAGCCCTGTCTGAGACCCCGGGATGATTGGAATGCTTCACCTGGTCTACCGTTGATCAGGGGGGAGATCCAGGGCCCGGATATACAGGCAACAATAAAATTAATGAAGGGAGTTTCGAAGCCCATCTTATTTAGAACAGCAATTAGGAAGGAGTGCCTTACTCTATCGAAGGCATTCGCCAGATCAAGCTTTAAGACAAATCCTTTCTCTTTCCTGGATAGACTTGAATGGATGGCTTCTTGAACAAGAAGAATGGAATCAGTGATATGTCTGTTGGGCAGAAAACCTCCTTGATTTTCAGATATCAAGGAGGGGAGGAGGGGTTTGAGTCTGGTGGCTAAGATTTTGGTTAGAATTTTGTATGAAGAGTTGCAAAGGGAAATGGGGCGGAATCTGGAGAAGGAGGAGGGCCGGTTTTCCTTGGGTATGAGGGCTAGAAAGGTGGAATTGGTGAATCCTCCAAGTTTCCCTTTCCTTTGCACCCACCGAATCATCTTTGTCAGGTCTTTTTTTATCAAAGTCCAGAACTCCCTGTAGTAGCAGATGGGGAATCCGTCAGGCCCTGGTGCCTTATCAGGATGCAGGCTCCAGATTGCTCTTTTAATTTCCTCTTCTTCAATTTCTTTGCTTAGATTGTCATTCATCTCCTTAGTGACTCCTTTGGGCAGATGCTGGAGCAAGTCAGAGTAGTCTTCTGCCCCTTTGACTTCAGTTAGGAGGTCCCTGTAGTGCTTAGAGGCAGCATTCCTTATGGCTTCTTGAGTGCTGTGCCGATTTCCTTCGCTGTCCAAGATTGTATTTACATTGTTTCTGAGCTTTCGAGCAGTGGCCTGTTTGTGGAAGTAGGTTGTATTTTTGTCTCCCCCTTGAAGCCATAATTGTCTGGATTTTATGCGCCATTTGGTTTCTTCCTCCCTATTAATGTAGCTCAGCTGTGCGTATAATGCGTTCTCTTGCTCTTTATTTTGCTGCGATAGTCCATGCTCTTCGATCCTTGCCTGCACATCTTCTAATTCATTTTTGACTTTCTTTTTGGTCTCCTCTGGCTCCTGATAACTTTCTTTGGCCCAATATTTTAGTGCCTTCTTGGTTCTTTTTAATTTGGTTTCCCAAATAAAACATGGCGAGCCTTCCACATGCTGGCTCCAAGTTTCCTTAACAATTTCTCTGGCTGCAGGAATCCGATTCCAAAGAGGGTTGTATTTAAATGGAATAGGGCCAAGAGGACAGTGGGTTTCCAAAGTTAGTGTGATGGGATAGTGATCAGAGGCAGAGGTATTGAGGATGTTGGTGTATCCTACAGAAAAGGATGAGAGGAACGAGATATTGACTAGAAATCTGTCTAGTCTTTCCATTATGTTGCCACTGCCAATCCTACGATTGCTCCAGGTGTATCTGCGATTTTTAGGAATAATATCAACTAATTCATGATCCTGAATGATGGTCTCCAGACGGCCTCTGAAGGGATCTAGAGCGAAGGTTCCTCCCCTTTTTTCATTGGCATGCAAGATCAGGTTGAAGTCACCTACGACTATAATATTTGTATTTCGTTCCCCATCAATGCTTGTCTTCAAATCATCCCAACAAATTTCCTTTTCTCTGTAATGGTTGGGTACATAAACATTATATATGATTACTGTTTGATTGCCTGTTCTGCTGTCAAGAGTAGTTCTGATCCAGTTCTGGTGGGGGTTTGCTGCAGTGCAGATCCATTTGCTGCTGTCCCAAATGGTGACAATTCCTCCAGAGGCTCCTCTAGATTCACTAATGCTTCCTAAGTATTGTTTCTGCTGATCTATAATTTTTTTCATTTCTTGCTGATCTTGTTTTGTCTCCTGTATCAGCATAATTTCTGGCTTCTCATTGTGAATTAGATCTCTGAGGGCAGCTGTTTTAGAGGGGTGCCCTAAACCCCTGTTGTTCCATGAAAGGATTTTCATCATGATGCATTGGGCGTGCGGAGAGGTGCTCGCCTCTCTTGGTCTTTGCCACTTGTCTCTTTCTCTTGGTGTCCAAGGATGAAGGACTCTATTGGAGTTTGTGTGCCCATTGCTATGTCCTTCTGGGCGTTCTCGTCCCTATGTTGCTTAGCGGATTTTCTGCCAGGTCCCGGTTTTTTGTATGTATCGCTGGTTGCTCCATGTTCTTTTGAAGAGCTTCTGGTGATCCTTGATGAAAGGGGCTCGAGAGGGGTTTGAGAAGAGATGATCTGAGGTAGATGGGAGTCTGGGGGCTCTGTGGAGGGGTTTTCAGGGGCGGAATCGACAGTGGAAAGGATAAGAAAGGGGTTGGAGGAGGAAGGGAGGGGCGGTTCAGGAGGGAGGGGGCCAGATGGAAAGGGAGAGGAAGAGGAAGGACGCTGGTTAGAGGGTCCAGGGTTGTCAGAATCCATGGAAGGCTTTGGGGGGGGGCTGATTTCTTCTTTTTAACAGGTTCCCAGTGACCGTCTTGCTCATCATTCTCTGCATTAACAATTTTAGTGCATCTGTTAGCAAAATGTCCGTATTCGTGACATACCTTACATTTAAATGGTATCTGCTCATAGTCCAGTTGCTGTATATGGCTCCAGTCGTCCACTTTTAGCTTTATTGCTTCAGGCAGTCCTCTACCTAGATCCACTTCGACACAGATCCTTGCGCAGGCTTGCATGTTGTCCTTGGGCTCGCTTCGGTCAATGTATTTGCCAACAGCATTCCCTATGGCCCGAACCGACTCATCTCCCTAGCAATGGAGAGGTAGGTGAGGGAGACGGACCCAAACTGGAACGACACTGGGGATATCCAGTTCCGGATCGAAATCTGGGGTCCATTTATTGAGGTAGAGACCCCTGGAATCCATGAAGTACGGCCCGTTCCTGAAGATCAAATCCTTGTCTGCTTTGGATTCGAAATGGAATGTGTAATACCCTTTTCCGCAGAATCTTATTGATATTTTTCCTGGGATCTTGTCTGACCAGTTTCGTTCGACCCATCTTTGAACTGTTCTTGGCGATGGCCAAAGGCCTGTAAATTGCCCTATGAGTCCTTTCTCAGCAAGGGATAGCGCTGCCATGCGAGGAAGGGTTGGAGGCAGCTGAACTTCCTGAAGAACATCTAGCTTCTTGACAAATTTCGAAATTGCAGGTCTGGGGCGCTGGGGAGGAAGTGATTTTACCAAATCTGAGAAGGCTTTTTGAGGATCGTGGTCCTCCTGAGGCAGATCCGGGAGGGCCATGGCTGGGGCCAAGGCCCAGGCCGCTGCGCTGCTGGTTGAGGTCGATCTCCTAGGGCACGATCAGGCACGCACGCAGCTCCAGCGGGTTCTCGTTTACAAAATATATTTCAAATCATTGAAAAAATCATTAGTTATATGTTCAATCAAACTCAGATTAAATGCTTCAAGTTTATCTTCCTAATCTAGGAGTTAATTGTTTTTAAATTATACTTTAATGGACCTAACATAATTTAAATGCTTCAAGTTTATCTTCCTAATCTAGGAATTAATTGTTTTTAAATTATTCTTTAATGGACACAACATAGGGTTTATTTTTCTTTGGCCTAAATTACATACCTATAGTGGCTAAATTAGAAAACTTGTGGCTAAATTAGAAAACTTGAACACTTGGAGTTAGTATTATTCATAGCATATTGTGGTCATAAGATGTGATAAGTGAAAATTGATATTTGACTCTTCCCCATATGATATGTGTTTACTATAATGATGAATCTATATATATTTTAAATTATTTTAAAATGCTTGATTTATTAGGAGAAATGTTTATTATGAACTCAACATATGATATTTGTTTACTATAATGATAAATCTCGTCTCATGGAGAAATAATATACATGTTTTAAATTGCCTAAATTATTAGGAGAAATGTTATATTTGTTTACTATAATGATAAATCTTGTCTCGTGAAGAAAGAATATACATGTTTTAAATTGCCTAAATTATTAGGAGAAATGTTTATTATGAGCTCAATATGTCATATAACGAAGATAACAACATTTCTCTCAACCACCTAAACTAAACCCAATTTTTATGAACCACCCAAACTAAACCCAATTGTACCACCCAAACTAAACCCAATAAACAATGGTAACATTCAACTTATCAAATACCCACACTAAACCCAGTTAACAATAGTGACATTCAACTTATTATTATTGAAACTTGTAACTTCAAACTATATAGCCAAATATACTATTATCAAACCAATAATAAACCAAAATATGAAATTCAATAAACATATGAAACAAAATTACAAGCTAAATAAAATGTACCTGGAAAGCCAAATAAAATGTATGTGGAAGAAAAAAAAGAAAGAGAAAATAGTGGTATGCTAAAGTATATGGTGTATGTACGTGGTTTTTGACAATAAAGATGCGAAGAAAATTGAGTGTATCACAAGCCAAAAAAATTATATATATATCATTGGCACTCTCTAAGAAAATTGAGTGTATCATAAGCCAAAAAATTATATATATATATATATATAATTGACACTCTCTTTGAAAGGTCTTTATCTTTCTTGTGGTATGAATATATATATAAAATTGACACTCTCTTTGAAAGGTCTTTATCTTTCTTGTGGTATGAATATCATTAGTGATGTGCATATCAATTCTGAAAGTCATGTAGTTAATAGTTATGGTGTGCATAAAAAAAATCTATTCACGCTTCTTCATATGTGGTTAATATTATGTGCATATCAATTTTGAAGGTCATATTATATATATCATTGGCACTCTCTTTGAAAGATCTTTATCTTTCTTGTGGTATGAATATCATTGGCACTCTTTCTGGGAAAGATCTTTCTTGTGATGTGCATATCAATTCCGAAAGTCACAATATGGTGTGCATATCTTTTGAAGGTCATATTATATATATCATTGGCACTCTCTTTGAAAGGTCTTTATCTTTCTTGTGGTATGAATATCATTGGCACTCTTTCTCGGAAAGATCTTTCTTGTGATGTGCATATCAATTCCGAAAGTCATGTAGTTTATAGTTAATAGTTATGGTGTGCATAAAAAAATCTATTCATACTTCTTCATATGTCTTCTTCATATGTGGTTAATATGGTGTGCATATCACACTTCTTCACATGTTTTCTTCATATGTGGTTAATATGGTGTGCATATCAATTTTGAAGGTCATATATGGTTAATATGGTGTCAATTTTGAAGGTCATGTGGTTAATAATTAGAATTATTTAAAAAGAAGTTATATTCATACTTCTTCATAATATGTATGTAGTTAATAGTTAAAACTATTAAAAAAAATCTATTTTACACTTCTTCGTTAAAAAAAATCACAACGTTATCCGTATAATTTTATTTATATAAATAAAATTACAATTTTTCCCCTAGCCCAAACAAAATAAAATTACATTTCCCCATCCCCACAGAACCCAAAAATACAATCTTCATCTTCAAAGATGTCAAAATAAATGAACTAGAATCACAGGAATTCAAGCAGTCATCACACGAGAGCAGCAAAACCCTTATGGAGACTTGGAAGGTTGTTTCTCAAGTTAAAAATGCAACTGAATTTTTCAGATGGTAAAAATGAATCATAAACAACCAACAATAATTGTGTGACGTGCCAATCATAAGGCTCACGCTGTGTATCATATGGGAGTCAATTCATCTAACATTAAACTCTCTACTCAATGCAATGCAATGCAATGCGGGTGTGAGATTCACTCTCTACTCAATGCAATGCAATGCGGGTGTGAGATTCTCTCTTCCACCACAGATAGTTTAAACTATCAATTACAAAGATGGAATAACATTCATAAACTATCATTTACAAATAATAATAGTTTAAATCTACAGATGGTTTAAATAATAGTTTAAAATATCAATTACAAACAAATAATAATAGTTTAAATTCAATTACAAAGATAGAATAACATAAACTATCAAATTTGATGATGGTGATTTTATATAATAGGGATGAATAATAACAAAACTATTAACACAACATATTACCCATCACAACACAACATCGGAATCACATATTTGCGTATCACATCGATAATAATATAGCATGTTCTTCAACAAATGTATCGGAGTGGCGCAGCGGAAGCGTGGTGGGCCCATAACCCACAGGTCCCAAGATCGAAACTTGGCTCCGATAAATTGAATTTTTGGACCTGTGGGTTATGGGCTCACCATCGTTCTACTGAGCAACGCATCCTTATAAGAGTTTGGCCATGGCCACTTTTCATTAATGTGGTTTCATACAATTAAAGAAAGTTTAACAATGTAGCCAGGCATGAAATTTATTTATTTCATACCATTTAAGAACAAATTTGAAGAACCTTTTTAACCCACAAGTAGAGAGAACAAATTGAAAGAAGCAGAAGCTTACAGACACCCTCTCTGTGTGTACATGCACTTTTCTGATGCCGTTGGTGCATAAAAAATAAATCTTTCATAGGATTAAAACAAGAAGAAGATTATAGGGAGAAATAAAAGGAGATCAAATTTAAAGATGTAACACAAAAGCGTTTCCACTGAGAAGCGGGACAGCATTTTAACACATTCGGTGATTGTGGACACCCTATCTGTATGCAGATGCATTTTTTGATGCCACTGACGATGCATAAAAAAAATAAATCTGAAAGAGGATTAAAAGCAGAATTGATGCAATTAAAAGAGGATTAAAGGTAAATTAAAGGGAGGACGAATTTAAAGAAAGTTTTTAACATAAAAGCTTTAAGAGTTTCACTTGAAAGGGAGGACGAATTTAAAGAAAGTTTTTAACATAAAAGCTTTAAGAGTTTCACTTGAAAGGGAGGACGAATTTAAAGAAAGTTTTTAACATAAAAGCTTTAAGAGTTTCACTTGTGCACCAGGCACCATTTAGTATTAAAACAGGACTGCATTCTTTTGATTAAAGCTAAATCTTTCATACAATTAGGATTAAAACAGGATTAAAAGGAGAAGCAACAAATTTAAAGAACAAAACAAAATTGATTTTCATAAGCAAAAACGTTCGGTTTTGTGCCCTCTCTCGCCGAATGCGGACATATCTTTGCGCATAACGGTGACCCTCTTGTCGTGAATGGCGCAGAGGTTGGTATCTTCGAAGAGACCAACAAGATATGCCTCCGCCGCTTCTTGCGATGCTGCCACCGCTGACGACTGGAATTCTTGCAATGCTGCCACCGCTGACGACTGGAATTCTTGCAATGCTGCCACCGCTGATGACTGGAATCTCAGGTCCGTTTTGCAATCTCTGGAAGGGCAACCTTTCTGGTATTTTCGGATTTCCTGGAGAGCAAAAGAAACTGTGAGGCTTTCCTTCAACTTTTCCTCACTCCACTTGTCGCTGCTGCAGACTTCATAGCTGCCAGCTGCTTCCTTGGTGCCTTTCCACCTGTTGATGGGCAGTCCACATTTCAAACCGCCCTTTTCTTTCCCCCGCGGCACGTTGCCTCACCTCTAACCCTCTCATCTCAATATACCCTATTGGGTCCTGGGTTCCGTTGATGGAAAATTGCCACAGTAAATATGGTTCAATTTTTTTATTTCATGGATAATATATTATTAAATCATTCTATTTTTAAATTCTAATTTTGGGAAAAATAGCTTAATGCAGAATATAATTATTAAATTTATTATTTATTTTTATATTTAAATTTGATTTGGGTTTTTAGAGAATACAGAGATAAAAGATATGAATAAAGATTCTCTTAAAATAAAAGATATGAAATGCTTGAGTGGGCTTAATGGTTAAGAGCATGTGTTTCCTCCTAAAAGGTCATAGGTTCAAAACCAGAGGGGGGTAGAGTATGTATGGCTTCGTAGACTTCTCATACACCAATTTGATGTAATGTGCAATATTTTGGTTTTATTTTTATCATATTATTACCTGTGTTGGCCCTAATTATCATGTCTCTACCTACAACATACTTTTTCAAAGTAATTTATTATCATGTCTCTACCTACAACATACTTTTTCAAAGTAATTTATTACTTCTCTGTCAAATAATTTCTCTCGTTAGAAGTCATGAGCACAAAGGTCCCCACAAAGACATGTCCTCGAAGTTTGTTTCAATTCCTTGCCACAAGGTAACGACAATTCTTCCTAAGGATAATACATCTATTTTCATCTCTAAGATTGATGAAATTTATCATTTGTGTAAAAACTTCATAACCCTTGTCCCACAAACAAGGGGGTCTCATACACCAATTTGGTGTCTGGCTTCGCTGTGACCTTAAAAATGGATATTATTATTATTATTATTAACTATTTAATTCGTCTCATGGAATATTTAGAATATTTATAAATTTTTATAAGGAAAATAGTGTTATAACACTTAGAAATTTATCAGATTTATATATATATATATATATATATATATATATATATATAAATTAAATTATTGGCATATTATAGGTCTTACCAAGGGGAATACATTTATGTGTTCAAAAATATTATTATTTATTAATAACATATTATAATATTATTATTCATTAATAACATATTATAAATTGCAAAAATAATTATGAAAAGTTTTACAATTTGCTAAGATTAATGTGCAATATTTTGGTTTTATTTTTATCATATTATTACCTGTGTTGGCCCTAATTATCATGTCTCCACCTACAACATACTTTTTCAAAGTAATTTATTACTTCTCTGTCACTTCAAGATAATTTCTCTCGTTAGAAGTCATGAGCACAAAGATCCCCACAAAGACATGTCCTCGAAGTTTGTTTCAATTCCTTGCCAAAAGGTAACGACAATTCTTCCTAAGGATAATACATATATTTTCATCTCTAAGATTGATGAAATCTATCATTTGTGTAAAAACTTCATAGTAGTTGGATACTTTCGCAATTGCATACATCCATCACATTGATTAAGTCTTAGATCAAGGAAGTGTGGGAATCACATTATGGACACTACCACAGTGCCCATAGTTTAACTATAGGTCTCTTCCTTTTTCCATTCCTTAAGAAATCATTCTATTTTGCCATTATCATCTACTTGCAAAACTTATATCCTATTCAAATATTGTTGTTGTGTTTTTGCCTTGCGTTAGTAGTTTTTCAATTAAATGATGTACCCAACTCTATATTGTTGTGGTCGTTGAGTTCTTTGACCCTCCCATGCATTTCACCCCTTCCTACACTGTATTTTTCAGTTAATAGGTCGGTTTATTTGTCATGAGTTTCCCTCACTTCTTTAATTGTATGTGTCATAAGAGGGTTTGTCTATAAATTACCTTGTCAAAAGACTTTAAGGATTATATCTTAATCAAGGTAACAGATGATATGATTAAGCAACATGTGGGGTGTACAAATTTGCTTGTCTTTCAATTTTGATGTCAATTTTTGAATCACAACATTCGTGGATATCTTCTCATGGCTAGGATGAGCCCACTTGCTACCCTATCCAACCAAGCTCCTCAAGCAATCGACAATCTTGTTAACTAGTTGGTTAATATCACTCATAAGATCTCTAATACAAATTGTTGCAAATTAAAATGCTTATCCTAGTAAATTCAATCGCAGCAACCTTGAGAAGTATTGAAAAATGACCAAGGTTGTACTCTAAAAAGCTAGTTATATTTCTTGGCCATGAAATTACACGTCTCTCCTTAGCTCTACCATTCCCCCTTTACCATTAATTGAAGATCCAGGTTCCTATGCACCACATAATGCAAATCAACTAATATAATGGCATAATGATTGTGAAGTAAATATAATTTGCATGTGGAAGATTAAATCATGTGATGAGCTTGGTGGTTGTGTGGCTTAAAGTTCCCTTTTAAAAACATGAGAAAAAACTCCACACACCCTAAAACAAAGGATGAACGGTGGACTTCAATGATCAAGAAACAATTAAAGGCTACAAAGCCCATGTAGGCTCAAAGGTACTAGAAATCTATTGGAAAAATAGATAAGAATATTATTATTGTCTTCAAGGAACAATAATAATGAACTCATTCTCAGTTGCTCCAAGGTATATTCTTTCTTTCCATACTTAGTAAACTATGCACTCACAATTCCAATAAAGAACCCCATTAGTTCAATAACCTAGAATACCCTTAGCTAATTTGGGTTCCTTAAGAGTAAATAACAAAGAGTACATGTGATAGCATTTGATGTCAAGTGCAAGTCCTAGGAAAATTTGACAAAACTTGTATCCCTGCTCATAGCTCCTTGGAAAAACAACTCATATTTGAATGTTGTAAGTTGGAAACAGTGATCACAAACTCTCTCATGTTGGGGAAGATTGAACATGTTATATTAAGATAACTGGAAACCAATAAAATGCATGTAATTTATAGAAAAATCACATAGTCTCAGGGTACTTTGTTGATTACATACCTATAGGTACCATGATCCAGCCATGGATAAAGAAGGCATGGGATCTTCATTGTTTCCACTAATATATCACCTATATTATGGAAAAATACCTCTTCCTTTTCCCATTCCTTAAGGAATCACACTATGTCACTGATATTGTTACTCATAGATTGTTGATTTGTCATAATACCCTTGTATTTTTCCTTACATTGATAATTTCTTAGTCCATTAGATCATCTAGCTCCATTGTTGTGTGTGGGTTTAGCTCTTTGATCTTATGTGTAATGCAATACCCTCCTTGAACATATTTATATTTTGATGTGTGGCTTTATCTAGCAGATACCCCATCTTATTTACTTTAGGTCCCATAAGAAGGTTTTTCCAACATTAATATGTCAACTCAACCTTAAGGAATTCATTGGGGATGATATTATTGAGAAACATGTGTGATATTTCAATTCACATGACACTTGATTTTGATTCCAAAGCTCATATGACAAGATCCATGACCAACTCATACCCAACCACAATTTCAAACAACCAAACTCCTCGATCTCAAGCTCAACTAGCTATTCAAGCCACCAAGAACCATATTATATGATGGAAATGGGTTGTTTACAAGAGCTCCCAAAACTATCATAAAGTAGTTGCAACCCAAAAGGATTAGCTTCAAAAATCAACCTCCTCTAGTTTGTCGATATTTTATAAACACAGACACTAGTTTTTGGGGAGAAGGAAATCCACCCTTCTTAAAAACATCTTCTCAAGGAGTTGGTAGGATGGCTCACTTTCCACCTCCCCTTTTGAACTCCTAAGAAACTCCAAACCCCTAGGATTTTTAAAAATACCAAGTTTCATAATCTAGGAGATTGATTTTATTACTTTGTGATGAAACGTCCAAAAACTTTGAAATTTTACAAAATTATGCATAGGTTGTGATAATTCTTATGAATTATTATGGACTATATTAATACCATTTATAAATGAATTTAACATCATAGAAGGCTAGGCACCTTACTAATCCCTATAGGAGAAATAGGGTCCACAAGATAAGGATCTTGTTTTAAAATATTATTGTTTCATGCATTTAGGAAGTGAAAATAATAGTTTTTTGTTACAAATTATTTGAATTATATTTTGTCATATGTTCATATTTTCATAGTGAACCATGGTAAGCCTTGTTAATTTTCAGTGTTCTATGCTTGACAGGATCACTTATTACAATTTTTCTTCAATTAGAAATCACTTTATCCAATGAAATTCAATCGTCCAACAATAATAAGCAATTGTAGATAGAACAGTGATCCAAATGCACAATAAAAGACAACCAAGAACAATAGAGACACAAAAGTTTGGTCAAAGACAAGGGGAAAACCCCACAAGGGGGAAAACCCTTTCAAAATTATTCTTCGATTAGATTGTCGTCAAATGTTTAGTAGAGAGATACAATGTCCAAGTACATAAATATCAAGTCAAAGGGAAAAGCCTTGACTATCCAAACTAACCATTCAATATCCAATCAAAAATGAGTACAAAATTCAAATCTCGTCAAATTGAATTCTGCAAATATGGCCAAAGTCAATAGTAGTCAAAGATGCCCTACGCAGTCCTAGTCAATGGTCAAATCAACCTCCAAAAAGTTTGGTCAAGGCATTAGTAGTTTTTCAATTAAATGATGTACCCAACTGTATATTGTTATGGTGGCTGAGTTCTTTGACCCTCCCATGCATTTTATCCCTTCCTACACTGTATTTTTCAGTTAATAGGTCGGTTTATTGGTCATGAGTTTCCCTCACTTCTTTAATTGTATGTTCCATAAGAGGGTTTGTCTATAAATTACCTTGTTAAGAGACCATAAGGATTATATCTTAATCCAAGCAACAAATGATATGATTAAGCAACATGTGGGATGTATAAATTTTCTTGTATTTCAATTTTGATGTCAATTTTTGAATCACAAAATTCGTGGATATCTTCTCATGGCAGGATGAGCCCACTTGCTACCCTATCCAACCAAGCTCCTCGAGCGATTGACAATCTTGTTAACCAGTGGGTTAATATCACTCATAAGATCTCTAAAAGCAATTGTTGCAAATTAAAATGCTTATCCTAGTAAATTAAATTGCAAATTCAATTGTTACAACCATCTAGGAGATTGATTTTATTACTCTGTGATGAAAGGTCCAACAACTTTGAATTTTTACAAAATTATGCATAGGTTGGGTGATGATTCTTATGAAGTATTATGGACTCTATTAATACCATTTATAAATGAATTTAACATCATGGAAGGCTGTTGTTTTTCCATGATCTTGGGTCTAGGTTAGAATCTTAGAATCTCTAACGCTACCAAACCAGTGATCTCAAGAAGAACTACTTTGCACAACGGAGAATATAAAGCAGCAAATCACATATGCACAAGTATACACAGTTTTTAACAAAATATTGTACGATAATGTACAAGCCAATCTTCGTTATATTAAATAAATATGAATAACAGTATATGGTATACAAGATATGATGACAATCACGTTGCAGCTCTATGTCATATCTTGTCATTTTGGTCCTCTGCTTCCGCACTACTCTCTAGTTGCCCCTTAGTCCTTCAAAGGACAACTCATAGAGTCTTTAGGAGGGCTTCCACCTAACACTACTGCAAGTCGCTTCTGCTGCAATGTACACGGGCTGATCCAATCTGCTCTCTAGGTTGGCCAATACCTGAGCTCCAATCCACCAATTTAGTAGTCACTTTTGTTCAACAACTGTTGCACATTAAGCACCAAACTTCACCCAACCTTCAGTTGTTTTCGTCACTTCAAGATTGCTAGTCTAGGGCTACTTTGGGTAGCCAACACACTGCCCTCCACCAAACCAATGGAACCCAACACTTCACTATAAGTTCTGCTCCTAATTGAGGTCTCCAACATCCAAAGTTGACCTCAACACATGGCACTTATAGGTTGCTCATGAAACCGATCCAAAACTGCCCCTAAAACATGGATCCAACACAAGAAAAAAGTTCTTTGAGTCTGATATGTCACTATTGTCCCTGACTGTACCTGGTTAGGGCACCTAGCATGTTGCAACAACCCTTAAAAAAACCAAACAACCCCTTGATGTGTTGTGGCCTTCCCTTGGAAGGGTCCTCTCCCCCTAGGTTGTTGTTTTGGGCATGAATCAACCCTCAAACTTCCCTACACAACTCTCAAATAGGTTGGTAAGGCCTGCAGCCTACCCAGAGAAACCTTCTCAAGGTTGCAGCTGCCTCTTCCAAGGGTAATTCACCTACAAACACCCTCAACGCAGACCTGGAACACAGCTCCTCTGCCTCGTACCTCCTGTGTAGCGAATTCGGCCACTAAACAAACTTAAAAGATGCCCTAACGGCTATCTCCTCCTCGCTAGCCTTCCCTCTTTTGCTTGCGACCCAAAACAGAATTAATCTCCTCTTCAACAAGTTCCTTTCTCTCTCTTTTTCTACGTTTGTTGCACTTTTGGATGTGTTCAAATGATCCTCACACACCTCATATTTATACACAAACATGAGGGATACATGTGGTATCAACAAGTCTAAGTTGGACACAAGTCGACTCACTCTTCTCTCTCGAATTAATCCACAACCACATATATTAACTTCAAAAATTCATATCTCCATTTCTACAACTCGAAATCAGATGATTTTCGTTGCGTCAAATTCATCTCAACGAGAGTTATCATCCCCATCCATCACATGTCGAAATGTGCTCATGGTTTTGGCCCAAATCAAGATGGGTGCAAAACCCCAACCTTGGGTTCCAAGCCCACAAGTGAGTCTTGTGGCGTTTTTCCCTCCAAACCCCAAACCCTAGGGCTTGGAGTACCTCCCGAGCTACTCAAAAATGAACACTCCCCATTAGTGAGGGAGGTACTTCCAAGACTACGAAGTAACTCATCATCTTCATCACTACTCGCAACGCTCGCCCAACTCCTGGCGCTCACCACTGCAACAATCCTTGTAGCATGAACTACGCCTCTCTTGGAAGTGTCGCTATCACTAGAAGCATCCTACTTCTTATTCTCATGTATTAATTTCCAATCCCTTTATGATTCCTTCTTGCCATATGTGGAAGCACCCTTTCTTCCCATTGACCATGCGCTCTTCTTGGGTTGCAATGTCTCCCTCTGAATATACAAGCTCCCACTAGCACTCTACTCCCTCTGAGTCTCTGGAACTTGGACCTTCTTCTTGGCAACCTGTACCTGCTCCTCTAAAGCCTGCACCGGCAACTGCTTCTTTGGAACCTACACCTGCAACTGCTTCTCTGGAACCTACCCCTGCTTCTTCCCATGATCCATAGGTTTTCTCGCCAGCCTGTATGGACCATGCACTCTGACTCCAAGCACAATCCCATCAAAGCTAGATCCTCTAGGACTGATTATTGCCTTCCCATCATGGAACAAGACCTCAAACCCCTTCTTTTCGATCATCGAGACAAATATCACGCTATATCTGAGTCCTGGTACAAATAACACATCCTAGACCCGCATCACTCATCCTATCTCCATCCTGAATGGCACAACTCTCAATCCTCGAATCTCCTTCTGACTCTTGTCGCTGCAGCCTGACCTCTCTCCGCAAATGAGCACCTTTGAAATTTTAAATAGAGGTATCTATCTATGCATATTAAGAATCACCATGTGGACTAATGGCAAAGCCCTGCACTGCTACCCAATAGGTTGGGGTTTCGAGTCTTGCCTGGGGCTCTGTCCAACCATACCCAAAATTTTAATACGCTATGGGCTGCCACCTGGCACCATTTCATGGGTCCAAACCCAACCAATCAAAAACAACCAAAAATCAATGAAACATAACCTACCACTTGGAGAAACCCGGTTGGTTTGTACCTACACAGTCACCCTAGGTGACGTCAACAATACGAAATCCCAATCAACAACCTGCTCATATTTTTGTTGTTGGGACAAATGATTAGAACGAAATAACTTGAGCATACAGTGTCAGATTGAGATGAAACGAATGTTGTTAGATTTATAAGGACGAGCACTTCAACTTAATGCTAGTTTCAAGACTTTCTAGGAACTTTCATTTTTGAGCTAAAATTTGATCACATGATCAATTAGAGAAATTTGAAAGTCGAAAATGGGCCTCAAGACAAAAATATACAACCAAAATCAACTTTATAAGAACCAATATGATTCAAAATGATGATGTCAATCTCCCTATGGTTTATTGGATGAAAAATGTAATTCCTCATCCAAGGAGTACCCATGTTGCATACTTTCGATGGACCTTGCTACACAAAGAATAAGAAATACATGAAAAACATGATTGTGATCACATTTTTTTGTGTATTTCTCATTTTTCGTATAGCAGGATCCTTCGAAAGTATGCAACATGGGTACTCCTTGGATGAGAAATTAAAATTTTCATCCAACGAGTTCTCCCGCTTGAAATTTAAGTAAAACCTTAAGGATATAAGTTGAAAACATAGTTTTTCCTTTTTTCCCTCTAAAATTTAATGACGTAATCTAATCTTATTTTATTATTTGCACTATTATTTTATAATATCCCTTAGGAGGCCCATTTTAGACCTCAAAATTTCTCTAATTCAAGATACTTGTCGTGGATTATTACCTAGTTATCTTGTCTAGTTGGTAGTTCATTATAACAAGGGTCACACGAGGATTAGGTGCGTGGGAGGGCAAAGGTAAAAAGAGTCAAAGGAGAAGTGACAACTCTTACATGAGAGATATTACTAGAGCCTTGAAGCACATTTGAGTCTTTTTCTATTGTGGATGTCATTTTAGGTGTCCAAGAACCATGCAAATATAGAGGATGAGGTTTCAGAGAGGTGGGGGGGGATGCAACCCTCAAAGTTGGAACTGTAACCAACATAATGTAAATGAGGTTGTTAGTTTCTTCCAATTGAAAAATTTGGAGGAAATTAGGGCTAAGCTGCATCACCCAGAAAATATGGTTGCCAAAGATCGACATGCATTATTAGACTCTGAGTTATTGGAGGAATTTGGATAATTACTTACATATCGAGGTCATACTGGAGGCCAACACAAGCAATATCTTCAGGTCCTATTCCTATACTAGAAAATCAATACTTGAATGGGAAGGATCCTCCGGGAACGACATGATGATTAATATGGAATATTTTCCCATTTAGCATATGTGAAATGGGAATAACACAACATGCAATTCCATATGGAGCAAACAGAATCTCTCTTAGCTAGGATCGTGTGACACATCCCATGCCTCGCATCACCCTCAGCACCACTGGGCTCCAGTGTACGGAGCCCATAACCTATCAACTCTTCTAGCTAATCTGGTTTGATATTATTGCTTAGGTATTTTTTTGTGACAGATATATATAATCTATAGTAGAGCTTTTGGAGATGTATTTATTTTAATTTTGTACTTATTACACTATCTACAAGTGGCCAAAATCGTTTGGTTTCCCATTGTGCAGTTTGAGACAACCTATCATAAAAATGCATGGCAGAAAGTGAAATACTAATGTAGACTTATTTGGTCGATAGAAGGACACTCCAGCTTACAAAAAAGAAAAAATTTGAATTTGAATTCAAAACTACTAATCATGCTTATGATATGCCAAATTTGCATGAATATGGTTATGACATCTATCAAGTTTAGTCTGTGTGATGGGTTAGTGTAGGTTTAAATCTTATACATAAATTACATGCAAACAAATTCTTAAAAACATAAAATATAGAATGGAAAGAACATAAAATATACACAAAGATTTTTCTCCTGGAACCCAAAACTGGGAAAAACAAATTGATTTTTCATTATATTACTTTCAATCTTACAATACATTATATACATGTCAAACCATTCATAAACACCCAATCCATTAACCTTGGATTAGAACATAATCATAGTTCCCTTGACCAGATATACAAAACCATGAGGGTCATGGCTGTACACAGTCACTAGTCCAAGGTCATAATGCCCATTGTTTCTCTACACCAATAAAACTTCTCAATGCTTACATACATTGTAAATGCACCTGCAACATTTTCCAAAGTGTTCACCTTTACCAGCAACACCCTTTTGTCTTCAATCGTATCCCTCAAAAATTGAAAGTGAACATCAATACACTTTGTCTTTGAGTAATAATTAAGGTTCCTTACCAAGAAAAATTCACTTTTGCTACCAAAATATATCCTTATAGCTTGGTGTACCAACCCCTTACTCTAACACAATATATGTAACCAAATTGCTTTCTTTCTTGCATGAGGGGTTGTCATGTATGCAACCTCTATAGTTTAAAGTGCCACTACAGATTGTCTCTTTCTCATCCAACTGATTGTTCCTCCAAATAGATTAAGCACATACCCACTTTATATCTTCTTTGATCCAGATATCCAACCCAGTTTGCATTAATAAAGCCACATATGCCCGACACTCTATCTAATCTTGGTCTTCCTTGGTAGCACAAACCATAATCACTAGTGCCATGCAGATATTTCAAAACCCACTTTACTACTGTCTAATGCTTCTTTCCTTGTTTTTAAATAAACCTCCTCAATACTCCCACTACATGTGCAATTTATGGTCCGATACACACGATTGCATACATCAAACTATCAACTACACTCACATATGGAACAAGGGACATTTCCTCTTCCTCTTTTTATGTCTCGGGACACTATTCTACAGATAATTATACACCAAGAGGAATATGAACCTTCACTGGTTTACTATCCTGCATATTAGACCTCTACAATATTGTCTCAACATACTTCCTCTAATTTAACAAAATCTTCCTCTTTTCTTGACTCATTTAATTTCCATGCCCAAAATAAAGTTTGGAACACCAAGATCATTCATGTTGACTTTAGAGGACAATTGGGTCTTCAAATACTTGATAATTTCTCTATGATTTCCAATCAACAACATATCATCCACATACAAGACCAAATAAATAACACAATCACCAATTAATTTAAAAAATGCCTAGTGATATGATTTGTTCCTTACGAAGCTAAGTCCCTGCATATATGTATCAAATTTTTGATACCAAATCCTTGGCGACTTCTTCAATCCATACAAATACTTAGTGACTAGTAAATTTGTCTTATGACTATAATATTTTGTTGCCATCTTGAAGATTGTTTAAGTATGAATTATGGTTTTATACTCAAAACATTAGGAATCTTTAAAAAAATTAAGAGTCCAAGACAATGGCTCAAATCTCCACAGATGTGCTCAAATCAACAAAAAGAGGTCACCATTGGATCCCGAATGTCCAAAAACCCCTAAGTGGACTTTTCTTGAGCTCCAAAAGGACAAAAAATCCAAAAGATATGGCTCTACAAGCTCCTCATGTAGTTTTCCTATTATCTTTCCTACAAATCGGACTAATAGACTAACTGTCCCACAAATCTGCCCTATTTTCCGCTAACGAGGCGACAATTCCACCCTTCGATGATGCAATTTATTGGACATTTAATTCATCCAATAACCCTTAAGGGCGAAAATCCAGGCCACATGGGCCATGTGGCCACTAGCTGGGCCTTAACGCTCGCCCCCGCCGGCCTAGCACCTCAAAAGTCGGGTTCGTGGTCACGTTCAGGCCACGGGACCGAGGGTCAGGCCAATGACCCACCCTTCTCGCTGGGCCCCTTAACTCCATGCGTTTTGGTCCTGTGCGGTGGCATATGCCCTTGGGTTGGGGCTTAATCTTTTCGCCCTCCACCGAGCACTTGCCGAGGTTCTATGCAGGTAAGGTGACCAAGGGATGGACTAGTGGTAAGCCCCCTCTCCATTAGCACCTTCTAGTTAATGCTCATGGTCTCATGGTGGTCGGGTGACCAAGGGCTGAGCCAAACCCTGAGACCCTCCATTATTGACGCTTTCAACGTTAACGTCGGGTCATATGACAGAGTCATGACTGAGGGCGGGGGCTGGCAGCCTGACCCCTCTCCGCAAATGAGCACCTTTGAAATTTTAAATAGAGGTATCTATCTATGCATATTAAGAATCACCGTGTGGCCTAATGGCAAAGCCCTACACTGCCACCCCATAGGTTGGGGTTCGAGTCTTGCCCGGGGCTCTGTCCAACCATACCCAAAATTTTAATACGTTATGGGTTGCCACCTAGCACCATTTCATTGGTCCACACCCAACCAATCAAAAACAACCAAAAATCAACGAAACATAACCTACCACTTGGCGAAACCCGGTTGGTTTGTACCTACACAGTCACCCTAGGTGATGTCAACAATACGAAATCCCAATCAGCAACCTGCTCATATTTTTGTTGTTGGGACAAACGATTAGAACGAAATAACTTGAGCATACAGTGTCAGATTGAGATGAAACGAATGTTGTTAGATTTATAAGGATGAGCACTTCAACTTAATGCTAGTTTCAAGACTTTCTGGGAACTTTCATTTTTGAGCTAAAATTTGATCACATGATCAATTAGAGAAATTTGGAAGTCTAAAATGGGCCTCAAAACAAAAATATACAACCAAAATCAACTTTATAAGAACCAATATGATTCAAAATGATGATGTCAATCTCCCTATGGTTTTACTCAAATGTCGAACAAAAGCACTCATTAGATGAAAAATGTAATTCCTCATCCAAGGTGTACCCATGTTGCATTCTTTCGATGGACCTTGCTACACAAAGAATAAGAAATACATGAAAAACATGATTGTGATCACATTTTTCATGTATTTCTCATTTTTCGTATAGCAGGATCCTTCGAAAGTATGCAACTTGGGTACTCCTTGGATGAGAAATTAAAATTTTCATCCAACGAGTTCTCCCGCTTGAAATTTAAGTAAAACCTTAAGGATATAAGTTGAAAATACAAGTTGAAAAAATAGTTTTTCCTTTTTTCCCTCTAAAATTTAATGATGTAATCTAATCTTATTTTATTATTTCCACTATTATTTTATAATATCCCTTAGGAGGCCCATTTTAGACCTCAAAATTTCTCTAATTCAAGATACTTGTCGTGGATTATTACCTAGTTATCTTGTCTAGTTGGTAGTTCATTATAGCAAGGGTCACACGGGGATTAGGTGCGTGGGAGGGAAAAGGAAAAAAGAGTCAGAGGAGAAGTGACAACTCTTACATGAGAGATATTACCGGAGCCTTGAAGCACAGTTGAGTCTTTTTCTATTGTGGATGTCATTTTAGGTGTCCAAGAACCATGCAAATATAGAGGATGAGGTTTCAGAGAGGTGGGGGGGATGCAACCCTCAAAGTTGGAACTGTAACCAACATAATGTAAATGAGGTTGTTAGTTTCTTCCAATTGAAAATTTTGCAGGAAATTAGGGCTAAGCTGCATCACCCAGAAAATATGGCTGCCAAAGATCAACATGCATTATTAGACTCTGAGTTATTGGAGGAATTTGGACAATTATTTACATATCGAGGTCATACTAGAGGCCAACACAAGCAGTATCTTCAGGCCCTATTCCTATACTAGAAAATCAAGACTTGAATGGGAAGGATCCGCCGGGAATGACATGATGATTAATATGGGATATTTTCCCATTTAGCATATGTGAAATGGGAATAGCACAACATGTAATTCCATATGGAGCAAACATAATCTCTCTTAGCTAGGATCGTGTGACACATCCCATGCCTCGCATCACCCCCAGCACCACTGGGCTCCAGTGTACAGAGCCCAGAACCTATCAACTCTTCTAGCTAATCTAGTTTGATGTTATTGCTTAGGTATTTTTTTATGACAGATATATAGAATCTATAGTAGAGCTTTTGGAGATGTATTTATTTTAATTTTGTACTTATTACACTATATACAGGTGGCCAAAATCGTCTGGTTTCCCATTGGGCAGTTTGAGACCACCTATCATAAAAATGCATGGCAGAAAGTGAAATACTAATGTAGACTTATTTGGTCGACAGAAGGACACTCCAGCTTACAAAAAAGAAAAAAATTGAATTTGAATTCAAAACTACTAATCATGCTTATGATATGCCAAATTTGCATGAATATGGTTATGACATCTATCAAGTTTAGTCTGTGTGATGGGTTAGTGTAGGTTTAAATCTTATACATAAATTACATGCAAACAAATTCTTAAAAACATAAAATATAGAATGGAAAGAACATAAAATATACACAAAGATTTTTCTCCCGGAACCCAAAACTGGGAAAAACAAATTGATTTTTCATTATATTACTTTCAATCTTACAATACATTATATAAATGTCAAATCATTCATAAACCCCCAATCCATTAACTTTGGATTAGAACATAATCATAGTTCCCTTGACCAGATATACAAAACCATGAGGGTCATGGGAGTACACAGTCACTAGTCCAAGGTCGCAATGCCCATTGTTTCTCTACACCAATAAAACTTCTCAATGCTTACTTACATTGTAAATGCACCTGCAACATTTTCCAAAGTGTTCACCTTTACCAGTAACACCCTTTTGTCTTCAATCGTATCCCTCAAAAATTGAAAGTGAACATCAATATACTTTGTCTTTGAGTAATAAGTAAGGTTCCTTACCAAGAAAAATTCACTTTTGCTACCAAAATATATCCTTATAGCTTGGTGTACCAACCACTTACTCTAACACAATATATGTAACCAAATTGTTTTCTTTCTTGCATGAGTGGTTATCATGTATGCAACCTCTATAGTTTTAAGTGCCACTACAAATTGTCACTTTCTCATCCCACTGATTGTTCCTCCAAATAGATTAAACACATACCCACTTTATATCTTCTTGGCATATTATAGGTCTTACCAAGGGGAATACATTTATGTGTTCAAAAATATTATTATTTATTAATAACATATTATAATATTATTATTCATTAATAACATATTATAAATTGCAAAAATAATTATGAAAAGTTTTACAATTTGCTAAGATTAATGTGCAATATTTTGGTTTTATTTTTATCATATTATTACCTGTGTTGGCCCTAATTATCATGTCTCCACCTACAACATACTTTTTCAAAGTAATTTATTACTTCTCTGTCACTTCAAGATAATTTCTCTCGTTAGAAGTCATGAGCACAAAGATCCCCACAAAGACATGTCCTCGAAGTTTGTTTCAATTCCTTGCCACAAGGTAACGACAATTCTTCCTAAGGATAATACATCTATTTTCATCTCTAAGATTGATGAAATCTATCATTTGTGTAAAAACTTCATAGTAGTTGGATACTTTCGCAATTGCATACATCCATCACATTGATTAAGTCTTAGATCAAGGAAGTGTGGGAATCACATTATGGACACTACCACAGTGCCCATAGCTTAACTATAGGTCTCTTCCTTTTTCCATTCCTTAAGAAATCATTCTATGTTGCCATTATCATCTACTTGCAAAACTTATGTCCTATTCAAATATTGTTGTTGTGTTTTTGCCTTGCGTTAGTAGTTTTTCAATTAAATGATGTACCCAACTCTATATTGTTGTGGTCGTTGAGTTCTTTGACCCTCCCATGCATTTCACCCCTTCCTACACTGTATTTTTCAGTTAATAGGTCGGTTTATTTGTCATGAGTTTCCCTCACTTCTTTAATTGTATGTGTCATAAGAGGGTTTGTCTATAAATTACCTTGTCAAGAGACTTTAAGGATTATATCTTAATCAAGGCAACAGATGATATGATTAAGCAACATGTGGGATGTACAAATTTGCTTGTCTTTCAATTTTGATGTCAATTTTTGAATCACAACATAAGTGGATATCTTCTCATGGCTAGGATGAGCCCACTTGCTACCATATCCAACCAAGCTCCTCAAGCAATTGACAATCTTGTTAACTAGTTGGTTAATATCACTCATAAGATCTCTAATACAAATTGTTGCAAATTAAAATGCTTATCCTAGTAAATTAAATTGCAAATTCAATTGCTGCAACCTTGAGAAGTATTGAAAAGCGACCAAGGTTTGTACTCTAGAAAGCTAGTTATATTTCTTGGCCATGAAATTACACGTCTCTTCTTAGCTCTACCATTCCCCCTTTACCATTAATTGAAGACCCAGGTTCCTATGTACCACATAATGCAAATCAACTAATATAATGGCATAATGATTGTGAAGTAAAAATAATTTGCATGTGGAAGATTAAATCATGTGATGAGCTTGGCAGTTGTGTGGCTCAAAGTTCCCTTTTAAAAACATGAGAAAAAACTCCACACACCCTAAAAAAAGGATGAAGGATGGACTTCAATGATCAAGAAACAATTAAAGGCTACAAAGCCCATTTAGGCTCAAAGGTACTAGAAATCTACTGGAAAAAGAGATAAGAATATTATTATTGTGTTCAAGGAACAATAATAATGAACTCATTCTCAGTTGCTCCAAGGTATATTCATTCTTTCCATACTTAGTAAACTATGCACTCACAATTCCAATAAAGAACCCCGTTAGTTCAATAACCTAGAATACCCTCAGCTAATTTGGGTTCCTTAAGAGTAAAGAACAAAGAGTACATGTGATAGCATTTGATCTCAAGTGCAAGTCCTAGGAAAATTTGACAAAACTTGTATCCCTACTCATATCTCCTTGGAAAAACAACTCATATTTGAATGTTGTAAGTTGGAAACACTGATCACAAACTCTCTCATGTTGGGGAAGATTGAACCTGTTGTATTAAGATAACTGGAAACCAATAAAATGCATGTAATTTGTAGAAAAATCACATAGTGTCAGGGTACTTTGCTGATTAAATACCTATAAGTACCATGATCCAGCCATGGATAAAGAAGGCATGGGATCTTCATTGTTTCCACTAATATATCACCTATATTATGGAAAAAAACCTCTTCCTTTTTCCATTCCTTAAGGAATCACACTATGCCACTGATATTGTTACTCATAGATTGTTGATTTGTCATAATACCCTTGTATTTTTCCTTACATTGATAATTTCTTAGTCCATTAGATCATCTAGCTCCATTGTTGTGTGTGGGTTTAGCTCTTTAATCTTATGTGTAATGCAATACCCTCCTTGAACATATTTATATTTACTTTAGGTCCCATAAGAAGGTTTGTCCAACGTTAATATGTCAACTCGGCCTTAAGGAATTCATTGGGGATTATATTATTGAGAAACATGTATGATATGTCAATTCACATGACACTTGATTTTGATTCCAAAGCTCATATGACAAGATCCATGACCAACTCATGCCCAACCACAATTTCAAGCAACCAAGCTCCTCGATCTCAAGCTCAACTAGCTACTCAAGCCACCAAGAACCCTATTATATGATGGAAATGGGTTGTTTACAAGAGCTCCCAAAACTATCATAAAGTAGTTGCAACCCAAAAGGATTAGCTTCAAAAATCAACCTCCTCCAGTTTGTCGATATTTTATAAACACAGACACTAGTTTTTGGAGAGAAGGAAATCCACCCTTCTTAAAAAGATCTTCTCAAGGAGTTGGTAGGATGGCTTGCCTTCCACCTCCGCTTTTGAACTCCTAAGAAACTCCAAACCCCTGGGATTTTAAAAAATACCAAGTTTCATAATCTAGGAGATTGATTTTATTACTATGTGATGAACCGTCCAACAACTTTGAAATTTTACAAAATTACGCATAGGTTGGGTGATAATTCTTATGAATTATTATAGACTATATTAATACCATTTATAAATGAATTTAACATCATGGAAGGCTAGGCACCTTACTAATCCCTATAGGAGAAATAACATCCACAAGATAAGGATCTTGTTTTAGAATATTGTTTTTCATGCATTTAGGAAGTGAAAATAATAGTTTTTTGTTACAAATTCTTTGAATTATATTTTGACATATGTTCATACTTTCATAGCGAACCATGGTAAGCCTTGTTAATTTTCAGTGTTCTATGCTTGACACGATCACTTATTACAATTTTTCTTCAATTAGAAATCACTTTATCCAATGAAATTCAATCGTCCAACAATAATAAGCAATTGTAGATAGAACAATAATCCAAATGCACAATAGAAGACAACCAAGAACAATAGAGACACAAAAGTTTGGTTAAAGGCAAGGGAAAAACCCCACAAGGGGGGAAACCCTTTCAAAATTATTCTTCTATTAGATTGTCATCAAATTTTTAGTAGAGAGATACAGTGTCCAAGTACATAAATATCAAGTCAAAGGGAAAAGCCTTGACTATCCAAACTAACCATTCAATATCCAATCAAAAATGAGTACAAAATTCAAATCTAGTCAAATTTGAATTCTACAAATATGGTCAAGGTCAATAATAGTCAAAGATGCCCTACGCAGTCCTAGTCAATGGTCAAATCAACCTCCAAAAAGTTTGGTCAAGGCAACAAAAAACCCAGCCTCTTTAGCCCAGTCAAACTCAGTCAAAATAATCCCAAAATATGCCTCTGATATTAGTCAACGTCAAAGTCAACCCTACGATCAAAGGGAAACTTTAGGTTTGCGATCAAAACAAGGTCAAAGTGTCCATAAAAACTCTTCCTCCTTGCTCCTGAATTTGGCCTCTAAAACAGATCCAAAATCCTAATTCAAACCAAGTCAAACAATGCCAAAAATTCTAAAAGTTAACATTGGTCAAAGGCCCAAATCATAAATTCAACGCAGTGACAAAAAATTCTTCCTTCCCTTCGCAGGTGTGAATTCTAACCAAAAATTTTAGAGTTGTATGAACCAATCAAGAGAAGATGTGATGTGTGAGTGATGTCTCCAAGTGATGCAAAGTGTGGTAGACTATCTATATGTGTCCTTGGAGGTCGAATTTCCCTACCCAGGCCAACTTGAACTTTTGTACAGAAGTGGGTTTCACATTAAAAATAATATTTTTCCTTGAGCAAATTAAATTCTTCAAACAACTAGAAGGTTCTTCTCTAGGTGAGGAAGGCTTCCCAAAGGAGGGAATTTCTCCTTGAGCTGCCAAATTACAGCAAGGCTAAGGGTGGATTTGCAAATTACCTCTTCAATAATGCCTTTTGGAACTGACCTCTCAAAGAGATTAGCTTGGACATCATTAAATGAAAATGATAAATGATGAGTTCTATATATATGAATATGCTAATGCTAATGAGTTGGCCCTTAAATGAAACTAGATAGCTAGCAAAATCTCTAAATTTTTTTGGCTATTGTTTGGTGATTTTAACACAATAATGCGTGGGAAGACAAATAAGGAAATTTACTTAGAATACCCTCGAGGCTAAATTTTTCCTCAAACAACCAAGCTCCTCAAGATCAAGTTCAACCAATGACACTAGTCACCAAAAACCCTAATAAAATGGGTTCAAGTAGTCTATAAGAACTCTCAAAACAATAAACCAATTGCAACAAAAAGGGCTTAACCTATCAAGTTGAAAATCATTGGTGTGTCAATTCCTTAAAGGCCCACAACCTTAACTGGTGGGAAGGATGTGGAAAGCCCCATTTCAAACCACCTCCTCTAAAGGAGTTTGTAGGAGTACTTAATCCATTAAGTCCCCTTTCAAACTCATAAGTGCCCTCAAACCCCAAGGTATCTCAAAATTACCAAGCTTCACACTCTAGAATATTGGTTTTATTCCTTGGCAATGAAAGGGACAACAACTTTGAATACTTATGAAGTTTTATCTAGGTTGGGAGAAAATATTGATGAATATAAGATGGATTATATTCCTATCATTTTACAAATGAATTTAACATCGTGAAATATGAAGGACCTTAAATATACCTATAGAAAAACCATGGCTTGTGATATAAAAACCTTGCTTCAAAATATTAATATTTTGTGTGGTGAGGAAGTGAATTTTTTTTGTTTTTTAGCTTTAATGTGCCCCAAATTATATTTGGTTACATGTTGTCTCCATGACTTATCATGCCAAGGTGTATAAGTTGTAACTCTAGTTTCACCCCTTAAGAATCTGTTAGATAATGGGCCCTTCCTAGATATTATTTTGGATGTTAATGGATTGGAATGGTTGGATGTTGGGTTTCAGTGTTTATGCATACAGTGATGTTGGAGAACATACCCTTTTATGGTATTATATATCCAAAAAATGTTGAAAATGGCAACAAGAAATTCCATTTTAATTTGTCCTTGAATTAAACTGTGAATTAAAATCGAATTCTATTCTCATAGCAACTTGTAAATAGTTAATTAAGCTTATTAAACTTAATTAGCTTATGAATTTCGAGTTGGAAGTCTTTCTGAAGTCATGTATATGTTATCCCTATATTATAGGGGTCCAGGATGAGTTAAGTATGAGTGGTAATTAGTTAACTCAGTTTATTGAGTTAATTCCAGTTAAATTAGTTCCAAACTGTTTGGGTAACTAATAGAGAGTTAACAGTCAGTTGATGCATTAGTGCACTCAACTAGTGTTACTCCAGTTAATTGAATATTCCCTCATCAGAAACTCATGCATGTCAATTTTGAGAAAGACCCAGTTGAGACTAGAGTGCAGGGACAGTGTACTATTTGTTTTAGATTTTTCTGAGTTGTACTGGTAGTGCATGCAATCAATAACTAATCCTTGAAGGGATTGCGCAATTTTGAGTGCACTAATTTCCCTTTAAGATGGGTTAATCAGCCATAGGAATTGCGCAAGGAAATAGGGACTTGGAGAGCTGGTGAATTGGCTAAGTGTTGGCCAAGAGCTTGCTTGTGAGTTGGAGATTGATTTTATTGAGTGTTGGGATTGTTCTTGTGAGAACAAGCATTGTAATATCATCTTGATTTTCTGATATATACAATATAGATAGTGGGGTTTTGAGTTGTGGCTTTCCCCAGATATTTATTGTGTTATGTGTATTTTATTCTCTTCCTCTTGTCAATTATTGTTTTGCTCGATCTTTATGTGCTTCCGTTGTAAAGAGTATAAGTATATCTAGTACATTTCATGAACTTGTGAATCTACACGAAAATATACATGGTATCGGAGCTCAAAACAATATACTAGAGGAGATTTCAAAGTTTTTGAGTTCAGGGTTATAGGTAAAATTCAAATTTTCATTTCATACTTCAAGATCAGAAGATGGCGTTCTACGGTTTGCGGCTCGAGTATGCCTTGGAAGGCAACTCAAATTTTATGGCTTGGAGGGACAGGATGGAGGTTGTGCTAGAAGATAATGGCTTGAAGGAATTCATTGATCAAGAAGTCCTAAAGCCAACATCTATGGATGCACAGAACTTGGTCGAATGGAAGAAGTGTGTGATGAAGGCAAGACGGATAATCCTTGAGAGATTTCGAGACCACATTGTCTCGAGTCTCCATGGCAAGGAAACTTTGCATGCTATGTGGAAAACATTGATGGATTTGTATCAGAACAACAGTGAGCAAAGGAAATTGGCACTGAAGGACAAACTTAGAAAAATCAAAATGGAGAAAGGCAAGACTATTTCCAAATACTTAACCAAGTTCACTCAATGTTGTGATGAACTTGGAAGTGTTGGAATCACGGTTGTCGAGGAGGATATGGTGAGTCTTGCTCTTCTAGGACTCCCAAAGAGTTGGAATAGTTATCAGGACTCTGTCAATGGTCGAGAGAAACTACCAAATTGGGAACGACTGTGGTTGGACTTGATGCAGGAGGAACACCAGGGATGGCTCTTCATCAAAGATTGATGATCAAGACAATTGTGCCTTAGTGATTAAGACAAGGAAAGGGAAAGGTAAACCTTTCCATTCCAAATCAGATTCTTATCATGGAGGTAAGAAGAAAGATATGATGAAAGTTAAATGCTTTCATTAATAAGATGGGACATTTTTCTACAAATTGTCAACTCAAGAAGTCCAAGGAGAAGTCCTCAGGAGGAGTGGTGGGTGAGGCTTTGGCCTCTCAATTCGAATTGGACTTTTCCCTCATTGCATGCATGGTGTCATCTGTGTTGGGAAGTGTATGGTACTTAGACAGTGGACCTTCATTCCACATGACTAGCGACAAAGAGTTATTCAGTGACCTAGAGGAGACAGATCTCCAGATGCATATTGAGATGGGTGACGACGGGAAGTATAGTGTTTCTGGATTGGGCACGATTTCTTTTCAGAGGAAGCATGGGGCTCCACTCACCTTGAATAATTTTATGTATGTACCTGGGCTAAAGAATAACTTGGTATCCATTGCCATGCTTGAGGATAGAGGCTATGATGTGATCTTCTCGAAAGGAAAGGCGTTCCTTCAACACATAGTGATGGGTCAAGTAAAGAAGATAGGGATTCGTGTGAAGAATCTCTATAAGCTGGAGGTAGAGGAGTGTGTTGCTTTGAGTTCAAAAGAAGAAAATATGCAGAGCCGAGACATTTTCAAGTTGTGGCACAGGTGATTGGTCCACTTGCATCATGGGGATTTGAAGATATTGTAGAAAATATCTATCGGTCTTCCCAAAGGTACACTTGAGAAAGTTGATACATGCAAGGGTTGTACTTTGGGAAAATACACCAAGTCTTCCTTTGGAGATAGAGACAATCGAGCAGAGTCTATTCTGGAGAGAGTCCATCCAGATGTGTGTGGACCATTCTTGACAGCATCCACGGCCAAACACAAGTATTATGTTATATTTGTTGATGACTATTCTCGTAAATGTTGGATATTTTTCATGTAGAAAAAGGATCAAACTTTCAAAAAGTTTTGTGAGTTCAAAGCATTGGTAGAGAAAGAATCAGGAAAGAAGGTTAAATCTCTACAGAGTGATAACGGTGGTGAGTATGTCTCAAATGAGTTTAAGAACTTCTATGTAGTAGAAGGGATTAAACGAGAGTTGATGGCACCCCATAACCCTCAACAAAATGGGGTTTCTGAGAGGAAGAGTAGGAGCATAGGAGGGGTAGCGAGGGCCATGTTGCATGATCAGGGCCTACCACTGCACTTGTGGTCTGACGCATGCAACACAGTGTTTTATGTTCATAATCGTAGCCCACATCGAATATTTGAGATGAAGACACCAAAGGAGGCTTATTCCAGTAAGAGGCCAAATGTTGGTCACTTCAGGATTTTGGGTGTTCAGTATATTGCCATGTGACCAAAGATGCACAGAAGAAGCTTAACCTGAAAATAGAGTTGGGGATATTTGTGGGGTACACTGATACACCTCACAATTATCGGGTGTACATGTCGGCCAGTGGGATGACAATGGTTTGCAGGGATATCAGATTCGATGAGGAGAAGGCCATGCGAGTTTCCCTAGAGGGAGCTTGAGCTACATGCGGATGAGGAGATTTTAGCTCCTAAGTTTGAGGAGCCTCAGATTGATGTGGAGCAGCCACATGCAGAGGTACCAGGAGTGAAGACATCCACTCAGGCAGAGTCTTCCAGAGAGGGAAGAAATCACACTAGAGAGGCTAACAAATTGTTGGATGATGCACGGGAGAATGTGGGAGCACCCACTTCTCAGCGTAGACAAAGGAGGTCACCTGAGAGGTACACTAGATACATGGAATTTATGGGTGCATGTGTTGTGATAGAGTCATTTTCCTTTTAGGAAACAATTTAGTAGTCAGTTTGGGTTGATGCGATGGTGGAGGAGTATGACTCGATAGTTCGAAACAGTGTTTGGGATGTGGTCCGGAGACTGAGGATAAGTCAATTGTGAGCTCCCGTTGGATTTACAAGGGCATAAGGCCATATTTGTGGCATGTGGCTTTTCACAGGTAGACGGGATTGACTATGATGAGACCTTTGCACCTATTGTAAGGTACTCGTCAATTAGATCTATATTGGCACTATCAACACAGATTTGTTGGAATATCCATCATATGGATGTGAATACTACCTTCCTCAATGGCATGATTGAGGAAGAGGTGTACATAGAGTAGCCCAAAGGTTTAAAACCTTTAACCATGAGTCACATGTGTGCCGACTCAAGAGAGAATTGTATGGGCTGAAGCAATCACCTTGTGCTTGGTACACCATGATAGATAGCTACTTCACTGGGTTGGTTTTCACGAAGAGTGAAGCAGATGCGAACTTGTACCACATTATGGTGGAATGTAAGTTGTTGATCATTTTACTTTATGTTGATGATCTTATACTGACAGGTGATGAGAAGCTCATCAAATATTGCAAGAAGGACCTTGCAAGAGAGTTTGAGATGAAGGACATGGGGCTCATGCATTACTTTCTTAGCATGGAGGTATGGCAAGGATATAGGGAGTTGTGTGTATCTCAGGGAAAGTATGTCAACGAGATACTCAGGAGATTCTGCATGGAGAGCAGTAAACCCATGGAGACTCCTCTAGCTCGTAACTGGAGGAAGGAGGATGCTACTTCAGGGGAAGTAATGGAAGCTACTATTTACAGGAAGCTTGTGGGTTCACTCATGTACTTTGTAAAATTTTTCTACAAATAATCTAGCTCTGATACCATGTAGAAATTCCCACTGTAGATCACCTGGTAATGCAATGTACTAAAAAAAAACACTTGATCTACTTCTACAAACAATTTAGCGGAAGCTTAACCAAACATGAGAAACATCAATAAGAACACATATAACTGATAAGAGGGAATCAATCACACATAACACAGAAGATATAACCCGGGGAAAGCCTTAGCCTAAAACCCCAACTCTGTATTATCATACAAGTGGAAATATAGCTAGTATTACAAAAAGAATCAGCTCAAAAGATATCTTGCTCTCTCTGCAATACCTCTGCTACTCATAGATAGTCAAAGGCCTCTACCTAACCTCTGGTTTTCCCTCCAAGCCTCCTATTTCTTTGCGCAATTTTGATTGGGGTCCAGTGCAGCCACTTGTGTGAATTGGCCTCTTCACACATTCACCAACCTCTAATCCAACTACGCAGTCCTGAAGGAGATAAATCCTCATCATGGATGAGCTTCCTTTATAGGAAAAATATTCATCCAACTGATATTAAATTGTCCCTTCTCTGATCTCAAGTGGGTCTCTGTCTAAACTGACATGCATGATTTATTCATGAGAGAATCTTCAGTTATCTGAAGTGCAGCGGTTATATGCAAGCATGCATTAACTAACTGAACTTAATTTAAACAAAATGTTTAAATAAAATATCACTGGACTTGACTCAGTTAACTGAGCCAACTAATTACAACTCAAATTAGAACTCATCCTTATCTCTTTAACTGATGGATAAATTCCTCAATTAATAGAGAAACTGTTGCATGTCCTCACATAGACTTCATGTTTGATTTTTCACAACTAATTAACTCATGGAGAATTAATTAATTTATTTTCAAACAGTTGTTAAGTTCAAATTCGAATTTTACTTCCTATTTTTAGTCCAGGGACTGACTAAAATAGGAATCCATCTTGAACTGCTAAAAATAGAATGCTATTTTTAGCACTTCCATTTTTCATTCCTTGTTGCCCAATCCAGCACTGGTACCCAAACTGCTATTTTTAGTAGTTCTATTTTTAGCACTTCTATTTTTAGCATTTCTTGTTGCTATTTTCAACACTCCCTCTCAACAAGAAAGGCATTCAACTCGAACCCGATCCTGTACCTCTGGAATGTTCTGCATGCAACACTTCTACCAAGTGTGGTTGCTCCAGCAACTCTCGGAACAAAAAAAACTCCCAACTGACCTCTATGTTGGGCTAGAAACATACTCTGATGCTGAAGCTCTACCTGCTGCTGACAAGTGCTCCCTCTCTGATCTCTGAGCTGCTGCAACACTCCATGCATCTTGCACCATTGCAAACCTCTCTGTGCCATCGTGCACTGGTGCAACACTCCTGTGCCTCTTGCATTGCTGCAGCCTGCTAGCTCTACATGGTCCTAGGACTCCTGCACTGTAGCTGTCTCTGCCACTCCATCCGCATCTATCTTTACCCAATCAGCTAGTCTTGCTACTCTTTATCGGGGCTTCTGTAGCAAAGTCGAATCAAAGAGGTTGGGTACCTCAAGGATCCTGCCCCCATATCAACCTCCGTGGGATGATTACTCCACATCGCCCCACCTCCTACCTAGAGGTATGGATGCAAGTGATCCCTCTACCCACTTGGCTCGAAATTTCCCCCTACTGGAGGTCTCTGCATGAGTAGATGTCTCTACTCGATCTCCTCTCAACTTCTCTAGTTGTGGCTGCTCCACAACCTCCTGAAGCTGCTTCACCAATCGTGGCTCCTCCACAATTGTCTAAGACTTTGTCTGGCGCTGCATGTTGAGAGGTAATATACTGTCCCTCTCAACCACCAAGTCTCCATCAGTTGCCTTGCTGCTCAAGGCTTTTCATGCATCTTGAACCTCAAGAGCATACAGGTTCTTGACCCGTGAACCGATTTACTTCACTTGTCTAGTGATGATGTGTCTAAGGAAAACCTTTCCCTTACTGAAGACTACATCATAGCCTCTGTCTTCCAGCATTGTGATCAACACCATGTTTCTCTTCAGTCCTGGTACATACTTGACATCGGTCAAGGTAAGGCAAGCTCCATGCTCCCTCTAAAAAATAATCGTGCCTACACTTGAGACACTATACTTTTCATCATTACCCATCACTATGAGTATCTGGACATCTTTCCCCTCCAAAGTACTGAACAAACTCTTGTCATCGGTCATGTGGAAAGAAGTTCCACTGTCAAGAAACCAACCACTTCCCACCATGGATGAAACCATCATTGCAAAGAGTGTGAAATCCAACTCGAACTGTGAAGCAAGTGCCTCACCTTCAGATCCTTCCCTAGATCCCTTCTTGGATTTCCGATGTGGACAATTTGTAGCAAAATGGCCCACCTCATGACAACGAAAGCATTGCACTTTCGATTTGTCAAACTTCTTCCCACCATGGGAAGAACTGGATTCAGAAAGAGAAACCTTCTCCTTCCCCTTCTTCGCCTTACTCTCTAAGGCATAGTTTTTTTCATCCTCCATGGATGAAGAACCATCTCTGGTGCTTCTTCTTATCTCCTCCTGCATCAAATCCGACCAAATTCGTTCCCAATCTGGTAGTTTATCTCTTCCATTAACCGAGTCCTGGTAGCTATGCCAGCTCTTAGGAAGATCGAGGAGTGCAAGACTCACCATGTCATCATCAACTGTCACGATCCCTACACTTCCAAGCTCATCCCTGCATGAGGTGAGCTTGTTCAGATACATAGAGATCGTGTCACCCTTTTCACACTTGATCTTTCGAAGTTTGTCCTTCAATGTCAGCTTCCTCTTATCATTGCTATTCTGATAAAGATCTTTCAATGTTTTTCACATCGAAAACAGAGTCTCCTTCCCATGGAGGCTTGAGACAATGTGATCTCGAACTCCCTCCAGGAGGATTATCCTTGCTCTAGCCACACACTTTTTCCATTCCGCTAGTTGAGTAACATCAGTGGGCTTCTAGACTTCTTGATCAATGAATTCCTTTAGACCGTTATCTTCTAATATTGCCTCCATGTGATCCTTCCAGGCTATATAATTCGAACTGCCATCAAGGGCATATTCGAGTCTCAAACCACTGAACGCCATCGGTGAAATAGATGTGATAAGAACTCAATTCAATATTCAGAAACCACAAACTTCAACTTCTCCCTTCTTGTATACTGTTCTTCCTTGATCACCTGTGCTCTGATACCATGTAGAATTTTTCTACAAATCAGCTAGCTCTGATACCATGTAGAAATTCCCACTGTAGATCACCTGGTAATGCAATGTACTAAAGCAAAACACTTGATCTACTTCTACAAACAATTTAGCGGAAGCTTAATCGAACATGAGCAACATCAATAAGAACACATATAACTGATAAGAAGGAATCAATCACACATAACACAGAAGATATAACCCGGGGAAAGCCTCAGCCTAAAACCCCAACTCTGTATTATCATACAAGTGGAAATATAGCTAGTATTACAAAAAGAATCAGCTCAAAAGCTATCCTGCTCTCTTTGCAATACCTCTGCTGCTCATAGACAGTCAAAGGCCTCTATCTAACCTTTGGTCTGCCCTCCAAGCCTCCTATTTCTTTGCGCAATTTTGATTGGGGTCCAGTGCAGCCACTTGTGTGAATTGGCCTCTTCACACACTCACCAACCTCTGATCCAACTACGTAGTCCTGAAGGAGATAAATCCTCATCATGGATGATCTTCCTTTATAGGAAAAATATTCATCCAACTGATAGTACATTGTCCCTTCTCTGATCTCAACTGGGTCTCTGTCTGAATTGACATGCATGAGTTATTCATGAGAGAATCTTCGGTTATCTAAAGTGTAGCAGTTATATGTAAGCATGCATTAACTAACTGAACTTACTTAATTTAAACAAATTGTTTAAATCAAATATAACTGGACTTGACTCAGTTAACTGAGCCAACTAATTACAACTCAAATTAGAACTCATCCTTATATCTTTAACTAATGGATAAATTCCTCAATTAATAGAGAAACCGTTGCATGTCCTCACATAGACTTCATGTTTGATTTTTCACAACTAATTAATTCATGGAGAATTAATTAATTTATTTTCAAACACCTGTTAAGTTCAAATTCAAATTTTACTTCCCATTTTTAGTCCAGGGACTGACTAAATAGGAATCCATCCTGAACTGCTAAAAATAGAATGTTATTTTTAGCACTTCCATTTTTCATTCCCTGTTGCCCAATCCAGCACTGGTACCCAAACTGCTATTTTTAGCAGTGCTATTTTTAGCATTTCTTGTTGTTATTTTCAACATACTTGGTGAACACACAACCGGATATGTGCTATGCAGTTAACTAGCTTAATCAAGTGATGGTTAGGCCTACCAAGTTGTTTTGGAAGGCAGCAAAGCATGTGTTGAGATACCTCAAAAGCACTACTCAGTTTGGGTTATGGTACAGACGAACAGAGGGAGTGAAGCTTCAAGGCTTCACCGATGTAGATTGGGAAGGGATTCTCCAATAGGAAGAGCACATCAGGAGGGATATTTAGTATTGGGTCAGTGGAAGTTTCTTGGTACAGTAGGAAGCAGAGATCGGTTGCACTCAGTTTGGCAGAGGCAGGTACATGGCTGCAAATTTGGCAGCAGGTGAGGCTATCTAGATTAGGAATATCCCGATTGGTTTGTTTGGTCAACAGATGGATCCTACTATGATTCACTGTGATAATCATAGTTGTATCAAACTCTCTGAAAATCTAGTTTTTCATGATTGGTCCAAGCATATTGATATTCGATATCATCATCTCAGAGATTGTGTGTTGAGGCAGATCATGTTGTTAGATTACATTCCCACGGAGGAGTAAGATGTTGAAACCTTAACAAAGGCATTGTCAAGATGTAAATTCGAGTTTCACAGAGACAGGATCAGGGTAGCAAATAATCCATTTCTTGTTGAGAGGGAGTGTTGAAAATGGCAATAAGAAATTCTAGTTTAATTTGTCCTTGAATTAAACTGTGAATTAAAATCGAATTATATTCTCATAGCAACTTGTAAATAGTTAATTAAGTTTATTAAACTTAATTAGCTTAGGAATTTTGAGTTGGAATTATTTCTGAAGTCATGTATATGTTCTCCCTATATTATACGGGTCCAGGATGAGTTAAGTATGAGTGGTAATTAGTTCACTCAGTTTATTGAGTTAAGTCTAGTTAAATTAGTTCCAAATTGTTTGAGGAACTAATAGTGTAGGTTTTAACCCCGTACAGAAATTACCTGCATATGAATTCTAAAACACAGAAAATAAACAATGCAAGAGCATAACACATAAAACACATATACACAGAGATTTCCCCCAGATCCTAAAATCGAGACTACTAGCTTGATTTTTCATTATGTTCCTTTCAATGTTATAATACATATTTATACATGCCAAAGCATCCAATACCATGGACCGAAAACCATCGCGTCCAATACCATGGACTGAAAACCATTGCGTCCAAATACCATGGAATGAAAAACTATTGCATCCAAAAAACATGTGCGAAAATCATGCACAAAACCATAGGTGGGTCCGCCCAACCTAACATAGGGTCCAAAACCAAAATTTTCCGGGGAAAAGTGGGGTTACGGGTACACCTGAAACCCCCTGTGACCCCCCCTCACTACACAATCGGCGCAACGAAGGGGGTGCTCTGCCCCCCCTCTAACCCCCCGATTAACTATGTGGGCTAGTCGTGGAAAGAATATAACACAACCCAACATTCTCCCACTTGTTGTTTTCTTTCCACAAGGGGCCACAAGAGAGCTTAGTCATATTTCCAGCCTTGAAATGACCATTTTTTCTCTACACCAAGAGAACTTCTCAGAGCTCACATGTTTTGCCAATGCATCTGCAGTATTATTCAAAGTGTCCACCTTTACCAGCAACACCTTTTTATCTTCTATCATATCCCTCACAAGTGATACTGAACATCAATGTGCTTTGTCTTTGAATGATATGCAGGGTTCTTTGCCAAGAAAATTGCACTTTGGCTGTCATAGTCTATCCTTATAGCTTCCTGTACTAACCCCATACTTGAACACAATCTCTGCAACCAAACTGCTTCCTTGCTTGCATGAGTGGCTACCATGTATTCTGCCTCTGTAGTTGATAGTGCCACTACAGATTGTTTCTTACTCATCCAACTAACTGCACCTCCAAATAGGTTAAACACATACCCACTTGTAGATCTTCTCTGATCCAGATCTCCAACCCAGTCTGCATCAACAAAGCCATGAATATCCAACACTCTATCCAACCTTGGTCTTCCTTGGTAGCACAAACCATAGTGCCACGCAAATACCTGAAAACCCGCTTCACTGTTGTCCAGTGCTCCTTCCCTGGTTTTGACATAAACCTGCTCAATACTCCCACTGCATGTGCAATGTCTGGTCTAGTACAAACCATTACATATATCAAGCTACTGACTGCACTTACATATGGAACACGGGACATGTCCTCTTCCTCTTCTTGTGTCTTAGGACACTGTTCAACAGATAACCTCACACCTACAGGAATAGGAACCTTCACCGGTTTACTATCCTGCATATTAAACCTCTGTAGTATTGTCTTGATATAGTTCCTCTGGTTTAACCAGAGCTTCCTCTTTGTATGATCTCTTTTAATTTCCATGCCCAAAATATAGTTTGCAGCACCAAGATCTTTCATGTCGAATTTGGAGGACAATTGGGTCTTCAAATCCCGGATAATTTCTTTGTCATTTCCAACTAGCAACATATCATCTACATACAAGACTAGATAAATAACGCAGTCACCAATTAATTTAAAATACACACAATGATCTGATTTGCTTCTGGTGAAGCCAACTCCCCGTATAAATGTATCAAATTTTTGATACCACATCCTTGGTGACTGTTTTAACCCATATAGAGACTTCTTTAACTTGCATACCAGTTCTTTATTACCCTTCACCGCAAAGCCTTCAGGTTGCTTGATGTGGAGCTCCTCTTCCAGATCCCCATGAAGAAATGTTGTCTTCACATCCATCTGTTCTACCTCAAAATCAAAAGCAACAACAATAGATAAAAGTAATCTAATAGAAGTTACCTTGGCAACAGGAGAAAAAATATCATCAAAATCAATTCTCGGCACCTGGGAATAACCTTTTGCTACTGTTAGCTCTGCCATATAACAGTGATTTGCCGAAGTTGGAAGCATATTCTGCCCGTGGTCACATTCAAAGGAGCGGCTATGGTGGTTTCTCTCACATTCTCCTCTACCCCCCCTCATTCTCCATTGGTCTTTATCTCCCGTGTGTTCATCGAAAATTACATAAAATACTTTTCCTTAAGCCCCGGGCATTAAAAATCCTGAAACCCATATAACCGTGCACTTTCGCACAACCCATAATCTGTCGTGTCCCTGTCACATCAAACAAAAACACATGCAATCAAACCCGCGTCGTCCAATCATCTCCGCCGCGATCAGACGGCGATCACTCCTCCCGCACCTTTGAACCGCTCGCGCGTTAATTCGTGATCAAAGTGGTTTCCGTCGCGCCCCATCCGCCACGTGTCGCCCGTTAATAGGTATCTCTCCCCCACGTATGATTACCGCCCGACCCCTGATAGCGGTGCGAGCAATACCGCTTACCGCTCAAACCCGCTCTCCCCGCCTGATAAACTCCGTGCAGCTTCCGCGCCCGACGACCGTTGGATCTGCTCACCTGAGATCCAACGGCCTGTGATCATCCCGCCTCCTCCGATCTCCCGGTTGACTCATCTCCGCCGTCTATCCGTCCGATCCAACGGCCGATATTGCTCTGCCATCCGACCACTCCACCCACTGTACAATCCATGTACTGTAACCATTCTACGCTCCCAAAAGGACGAAGGTAGTCAATTTCCGGTACCAGGTGCATTTCCTCCTCAACAACTTCGCTCCACGAACAGTATGGCCGAGGAGAAAAGGACAGAGTCCGAGCAGGTGAACGCATTTAACAGTCATGGAATTTTATCCTCCACAACACTCCACCTGCCCGAGAAGGACAACAGAGCATCCAAGAAGATCAATTTTGTTCATTAAAACAGGAATATTGCATTAGAAACTCTATCAGATAGTTAAAGCGGTTGGTGGTCCATTATGAGCCCTCCACGCATAGAATAGCAGAAGCATTTTTGTAATCAAACTCTATATATACCCAAAAAATAGATGTAATCAGGGTTGATGGTTGTTGTTTTGATGTAAGGTTCAACTTCTGGAGACTATAACTACTTTGATACTTGCAACGTCTCGTCGGCATTTTCAGCTAATACAAGCTTCTTTTGCTGTTAATTGCTCACTTTCCACCTCTTTTCTATTCTAGGTTGTGCTTGATTTGCATTTTTTCTTGAACTCTTGATGTGTAGCATTAGAGGAGCTGTCATCCTACCTCTGTGTTATAATCTTGCATGTATCAGTGAATGTATTGATCAGGTTTCTTTTCACTTAGTGACAGAGAGCTGTCATCCTGTCTATGCACTAGGGAATTAGATTTGCAGACCTTTTTACTGGTTGCAGCCGACCATCACAGGGTCCTGTGCATCTGCTGGTGTGGTCAATATTCTCCATATCCACCCAATCCTTAAATTGTGAGTAATTGGTGGTCTAAAGCCTTGTAGTCTGGGGGTGTTCACGCATGTCTAGAGTCAAGCAAAGTAGGAGTGGTTATCTAGCTTGAATATGCATCATTCCTTCCATTCATCCATTTCCAACATTAAGTTGAGTTTGTGATGTCCCGAGCATCTCCGAGCTACAACCTAGGAGAGTTTCTTGGGGTGATAACATCGATTGGCACCGTTTCCGGGGAGAGGAGATTGAAGCTCAACTTTCCTAGGAGAACGACACAGTTCCATGCTTTGATGATAGAAAAAGTCTAGACACATTTCTGGTTGTAATCATCTATCTGGCGACTCTACTGGAGAACCTACTTGGTGGCGACTCCACGTTTCAGTTCTGGCTCAGTTTGTGAGGCATACCCGAAGAAATCCTCAGAAATCACCAGCTGACCTAGTGCCTAACCCTGAGAAGATTGTCAAGTTGAAGAAAACATCACAGAAAGGAGCATCAGGATCAGGTAAGCCTAAGAGAACTTATCCATCTCTGAAAGATAAGGTTGTAGCTGAGGATATACAGTTTGAAGATTTAGAGCCCAACACTGTTAGTAAAGAAATACCTTCAGAGATTAATGCAACTCCTTGTTCAGTTAGTTCCCCTTTGGATCTAAGTCCAAAGAAATCCTCCCACATAGTCCATCAGTTTCCTTCATTCCTGTCATCTGTTTCATTACTCCCTACCATTCAATCTACCAGTATCCTTTCACATATCCCAGTCATGGCAGGCCATCAAGCTCCCACGAAGATGGAAAGAATTATAGCTGCTAGGTATGGACCCCTGGTCTTGCATGTTCCTTTGAATGTTATGCCTGCAGGAGAATATCATAAATATATGCCCAAATTCACTGGACAGAGGGGGTAACAGCTGAGGAACACCTTGAGTCTTTTTATAGTTATGCTGATAACTTAGATATTAGTGAGGATGATGTGTGGATGAGAGTATTTGTCCAGAGCCTTGATGGAGAGGCTAGGAAGTGGTTCAGATAATTGCCCCATAGGTCCATAACAGACATTGAGGCATTAGATGATGCATTCCTAAAGCAATGGGGAGATAGAAAAGATCTACTCTACTACCATACAAAGTTTGGAAACCTAAAGAGGGAGAATGGGAAATCATTGCCTGATTTTAATAAAAGATTTAACCGTATGTATATTAAGATACCAGCTGAAGTAAAGACAACCCCCACCTCTGCCAAACTCACTTATGCCAATGCTTTTGACTCTGATTTCTGCCTGCTTTTGAGAGAAAGAAGATGTGCCACCCTAGCTGATATGCAGGATGCAGCACTAGAAGTGGAATCAAATATCGTGGCTGCAGAAAAGCTTAAAAGTCATGCTGATAGAAGAAGGCAGAGAGGTGAGGCTTCTTCTTCCTCTACTTCATCTTTAGAACCTAAGCTAGATAAAATGACTAAAATGATAGAGTCATTAGCTACTGAGATATCCAAGCTAAAAGTTGAGCAGAGCTCTGGGAAAGCAAGGTTTCAAAACACATTTGCTCCAAGAAATCCAAATCCATTTAGAAGAGCAAATGAACAATTACAAGTCATTCAAAGGGGTAAAGAAGCAAATGAAGAACATAAAGTTAAGGCTCCTTTTCAAAATGTAGTCATGGAGGAGGAGCAATTTGAAGAGGAGGATGAAATTCATTGCATGGAAGATAAAGGTAATGCTACCTTTTTTACATTGGCTGCATATGAAGAATCATTACTAATGGACCAAACCAATCAAGAGTGGGACAGATAGGCTGTTCTGCAGACTGGTGAACAGAAAAGATATAATCTGAGGTCAAAAGCAAACAATGTCAAGTAGAGTCATGCCCAAAAAGCTATTGTCCAGACAGAGTCACAGAATATCAGACAGAAAAGACCAGCAACTGATCCGGTCATCCTCAAAGCACCAGCTCAAGAGGTAAGAGGTCCTGATAAGTCCCCTTCCCCTTTTAGTTTTGAGTCAAAAGTCCAGAAGTTGAAAATATCTGTGCCTCTGTTAGAACTTGTAAGGAGTGAAGTTTTTAGAAAGCCTATCCTTGAGGCTCTTGAGCTGAAAACCACAAAACCCTCCACTGACTATGTCAATTTACAAGATGATAAACCCGCAATTGTGCTTAGCCCTATGATCGAACCTACTGATAATAATTCTCCATCATTTTATGTCTCCTTGACCATTCATGACAAAATCCTCCACAATTGCCTGCTAGACACAGGGGCCAGCCACAATTTGATGCCTAAAGTTGTCATGGAAGAGTTAGGCCTTGACATCACCAGACCATATCATGATTTATTCTCATTTGATTCAATAAAGGTGAAATGTCTGGGGTTGATTAAATACCTGGCCATTACCCTAACCCAGTTGCCCATGAAGAGTATGATGATGGATATTGTGGTAGCAGATGTCACTCCCAAGTTTGGCATGCTGCTGTCTAGAGGGTGGATTAAGAGACTAGGTGGGAAATTACAGAATGACTTATCTTATGCCACTGTCCCAGTTTTTGGAGGAGAAAGCAAGATATTGTACAGAGAAGCACAACTAGCATACATCATCAGTGATGAGAGTAATCCTTCTAATCATCCTATTTATGTTGTGGACACCGACTTTGGAGCATGTATCCTCCAAATAGAAGAATTTCAGAAGGCCTCAATGCAGCTTAAGAAACAAATAAATCAGGTCTAGGTTGAGCAAGGAAGTCAAGTTTGCGAGATGTTCTTTGATGGAGCATGTTCCAGGGAGACTGCAGGAGCAGGGATGGTGCTGATATCTCCAAAACAAGAAAGCACCCATTTGTCTTTCAAGCTGGCTTTTCAAGTCACAAACAATATAGCAGAGTATAAGGCTCTGCTATTGGGCCTTAATGCAGCTAAAGACAGGGGAATTAGATATATAAAAGTGTTGGGAGATGCTGATCTTATCATTCAACAAGTGAATAAAACATTTCAAGCAAAGCACCCAAGGCTGAAAGCATACAGAGATGAGGTATGGAGACTCAAAGATTCCTTTGATAATTTTTGTATCTCACACGTCCTTAGAGCCAAAAATCAGCTTGCTGATTCCCTTGCTATGTCTGCTAGCATGTTTATCCCTCCCATGCCTCCCAGACTAGTTTATGAAGTCCAAATGAAATATAGACCGTCCTTGCCTAATAATGTCCAGCATTGGAAAGTTTTTGAGGATGATGCTAAAGTAAATAGATTCCTGCAAGTCATTGATGAGTTTTCCGAAATGAAAATTGACCAAGAAAATGAAGCCTTGGAAGAAAGTCCTCAATCCCAGCTTAGAAACAAAATTGGCAAAGATAGCATTGTCCAACTATCCAGTAATCATATACCTAAGGTCCTAGTTCCATTAGAAAAGCTGTTTGACCAGAATGATGTGCCTTATAAGGCTGCCCAAAAAGAAGACCAATCTGCAGTCTGTAAACATAATATAGGGAGTCCAGATCAGCCAAGATACATAAGTCTGTCTACTCGCCTGTCTGCTGCCCAAAATGCTGAATACTGCAATTTAATGAAGCAATTTGCTAATGTCTTTGCCTGGGAATATAGTGACCTGAAAACATATGACAAGAAGATTATACAACATAAAATCCCTTTAGAGAAAGACACCATCCCTTTCAAGCAGAAGCTAAGACCAATAAATCCTTTGCTCCTTCCTTTGATTGAAAAAGAAATAAAAAAGTTACTGGCTGCCAAAATCATAGTCCCTCTCAGATATTCCAAATGGGTAGCCAACTTAGTGGTAGTGAGGAAGAAAAGTGGAGAAATCAGGCTCTGTGTTGATTTCAGAAACTTGAACAAATGCTCTAAAAAAGACAACTATCCTCTGCCCAAGATGGAGCATTTGCTGCAAAAGGTCTCAGGAGCCAAAGTGATGTCTTTCCTGGATGGATTTTTAGGCTATAACCAGGTTGCTGTACATCCAGATGACCAAGAGAAGACTGCATTCACCACTCCTTGGGGCACTTTTATGTATTCCAAGATGCCTTTTGGACTGATGAATGCTAGAGCCACCTTTCAGAGAGCTATGGATATAGCATTTGTGGGGGAGAAGGACAAGTTTGTCCTTATCTACCTTGATGATATAACAGTGTACTCCAGCAGCCATCAAGACCATTTACAGCATTTGAAGAAAGTGTTCTTGAAGTGCAGAAGGTTTGGGATTTCAGTCAATCCTAAAAAGTAACAGTTTTCTTTAGAGGAGGGCAATCTGTTAGGACATGTTGTTTCTGCTGCAGGTGTCAAAATCGACCCAGAAAGAGTAAGAGCAATACAGACCATGTTTGTCCTGAGATCAAAGAAAGACATCCAATCCTTTCTGGGCAAAATAAATTTTGTGAGGAGGTTTATCTCAAATTTTGCAGAACTTGTGAATCACATTACCTCCATGTTGAGAAAGGGGTCCAAAGTCAAATGGACTAATACAGAAAGAAGATCCTTCGAGTCCATTAAGAAAGCTATTATGGAAGCTCCTACTTTAATCACCCCAGATTACAGCAAGGAGTTCCACATATTTTCATTTGCCTCTGAAGACACCCTTGCAGCAGTTCTATTGCAAGCAGATGAAGAAGGCTCAGAGCACCCAGTGGCATTTTTCAGCAAAATATTAAGGGATGTTGAGCTGAGGTATGATATTATGGAGAAACAAGCATATGCTCTTATCAAATCTTTGAAGGCTTTCAGAATTTACATCCTGCATTCCAAGATAATTGTATACGTACCCTCTACTTCAATAAAAGATGTCTTAACTCATGCTAATGCTGATGGGAGAAGGGCTAAATGGATTGCAAAGTTGATTGAATTTAATATAGAATTGAAGCCCACTAAGCTTGTCAGAGGTCAGGGCCTTGCCAAACTGATGGCTGAAGAAAATTGTAGATCACTGGACATAGATTTCATGGGCACAATTGCAGGAAATGGTCAAACGGGAGAAGAAGAAGTAGCTGAACCAGGGGAAAAACAGTCATTAGCAGCAAATCTAGCTTCTTGTGATTGGTACTCTGCAATAGCTAGCTTCTTGCTGAAGCTAGAAATCCCTCCAGGCCTTAGTTCAAGCCAAGCCAGAACTGTTAAACTCAGGGCAGCAAAATATTGCGTCCATGAAAATCTGCTCTATTGGAGGGAATCCTCTAGACAAAGAAAAATCCACTGAAGTCATGCAGCAATTTCATTCCAGCATGTGTGGGGGACACCATTATTGGAAAACTACAGCCCACAAGATCCTCAGAGCTGGGTACTATTGGCCCACCTTATTTTCTAATGTCTTCTCATTTGTTAAATCATGTGACAGATGCCAGAGATTTGAAGGGAAGCAGCAATTGAAGTCCCTGCTCCTAAAACCAATACATGCTAATGGACATTTTCAACAGTGGGGCTTGGATTTTATTGGAGAGATCAATCCACATTCCAATGGCCAGCACAGATGGATCTTAGTTGCTATTGATTACTTCACTAAGTGGATTGAGGTAATCCCTACCAGAAAGGCTGATCATAATGTGGTCATGAAGTTTTTAACAGAGAATATCTTCACCAAATTTGGGTGTCCACATAAAATAATCATAGATAATGCAGTAGTCTTTAGGGCAAAAGAATTGGTGGATATGTGTGATTCAATGGGCATTAAGCTAGTTCATTCCACTTCATATTATCCTCAAGGAAATGGTCTAGCAGAATCCTCCAACAAGAGTCTGATAAGGATAATCAAAAATCTGTTGGAAGACAACAAAAAGAATTGGGATTCTAAGCTCAAATATGCATTGTGGGCTGACAGAGTGACCATTAAGAAATCCACAGGGAATTCTCCATTTAGGCTGGTATATGGCACTGAAGCTGTATTCCAGATTCAGTTAACTCTCCCTGTGGCAAAGTTCCTACAAGAAGGGCAGAATGAGGAAGAAGAAATGGCAAAAAGGATCACTGATTTAGCAGAGGTACATCAGATCATAGAATAGTTGGTTGAGAGGTCTGCAACACATCAGAAGAAGATCAAGGAAGTCTTTGACAGGAGGGCAAAAATAGATAATTTTTAGGTTGGAGACTTGGTTCTGAAGTGGGATGCACTGAAAGAGAAGAAAGGCAACCATGGGAAATTTGATGCTTTCTAGATAGGGCCTTTTATCATTTCTCAAATCCAAGGGAACAATACCTTCCTACTGCAAAGTATGGGAGGAGAAGCGGTTTTTGATGGCCCAGTTAATGGGCGTTTTCTGAAAATTTATGTGATTTAAGGTCTTTTGGCCTTAAAGTTGTAAATATGTTGTTTTATCAATTTTAGTTAGACTCCATGCCCAATGGAACACTAGGAAATTTTGATGTTTTATGTTCATGGAAAAGGCATTGATCTACAGTTCTTGAGACCTCACAGGGAGGATCTCATCCCCAGAAGGAGCCAGTGTTAGCTCTGCCATATAACAGTGATTTGCCGAAGTCGGAAGCAATATTCTGCCCGTGGTCACATTCAAAGGAGCGGCTATGGTGGTTGCTCTCACATTCTCCTCTACCCCCCCTCATTCTCCATTGGTCTTTATCTCCCGTGTGTTCATCGAAAATTACATAAAATACTTTTCCTTAAGCCCCGGGCATTAAAAATCCTAAAACCCATATAACCGTGCACTTTCGCACAACCCATAATCCGTCGTATCCCTGTCACATCAAACAAAAACACGTGCAATCAAACACACGTCGTCCGATCATCTCCGTCGCGATTGGATGGTGGTCACTCTCTTACGCCTTCGAACCGCTCATGCGTTAACTCATGATCAAAGTGGTTTCCGTCGTGTCCCGTCTGCCATGCGTCGCCCGTTAATAGGTATCGCTCCCCCGCGTACGATTACCGCCCGACCCCTGATAGCGGTGCGAGCAATACCACTTACCGCTCAAACCCGCTCTCCCCGCCTGATAAACTCCATGCAGCTTCCGCGCTCGACGACCGTTGGATCTGCCCGCCTGAGATCCAACAACCTGTGATCATCCCACCTCCTCCGATCTCCCGGTTGACTCATCTCTGTCGTCTATTCGTCCGATCCAACGGTCGATATTGCTCCGCCATCCGACCACTGTACAATCCATGTACTGTAACCATTCTACGCTCCTGAAAGGATGAAGGTAGTCAATTTCCGATACCAGGTGCATTTCCTCCTCAACAACTTCGCTCCATGAACAGTATGGCTGAGGAGAAAAGGACAGAGTCCGAGCAGGTGAACGCATTTAACAGTCATGGAATTTTATCCTCCACAACACTCCACCTGCTCGAGAAGGACAACAGAGCATCCAAGAAGATCAATTTTGTTCATTAAAGCAGGAAGATTGCATCAGAAACTCTATCAGACAGTTAAAGCGGTTGGTGGTCCATTATGACCCCTCCACGCATAGAATAGCAGAAGCATTTTTGTAATCAAACTCTATATATACCCAAAAAACAGATGTAATCAGGGTTGATGGTTGTTGTTTTGATGTAAGGTTCAACTTCTGGAGACTGTAACTACTTTGATACTTGCAGCGTCTCATCAACATTTTTAGATAATACAAGCTTCTTTTGTTGTTAATTGCTCACTTTCCACCTCTTTTCTGTTCTAGGATGTGATTGATTTGCATTTTTTCTTGAACTCTTGATGTGTAGCATTAGAGGAGTTGTCATCCTACCTCTGTGTTATAATCTTGCATGTATCAGTGAATGTGATTTGCAGACCTTTTTACTGGTTGCAACCGACCATCACAGGGTCCTGTGCATCTGCTGGTGTGGTCAGTGTTCTCCATATCCACGCAATCCTTAAATTGTGAGTAATTTGTGGTCTAAAGCCTTGTAGTCTGGGGGTGTTCACGCATGTCTGGAGTCAAGCAAAGTAGGAGTAGTTATCTGGCTTGAATATGCATCATTCCTTCCATTCATCCATTTCCAACATTAATCTGAGTTTGTGATGTCCGGAGCATCTTCGAGCTACAACCTAGGAGAGTTTCTTGGGGTGATAACAGCTACCAACCGAGCTTTGTATTTCTCCATTTTTCCTTCTGCATTTGTCTTCTTTTTGAACACCCATTTGCTGCCAATGGGTTTCCTTCCAGCCGACAACTTCACCAGATCCCAAGCCTCATTTTTGTGCAAAGATGCCATTTCATCAATCATGGCCTCTTTCCAGAGTTTTCCATCCTCTAAATCCACTTCTTCCTTCACAGTTCTGGTATCATCATCAGTAACAGACAAAGAAAAATTTGAACAGAAATCAGATGGACTATACCTTTCTGGCTGCCTTCTTTCCCGAACTGATCTTGTCACAGCCGAAGTTTGTGGCCCTTCATCTTCTGATTCCTCCTCTGCTGTAGAGTCTGATTCTTCCTCCTTTAGCTCAAACTCTATATTCTCAGGTTCCTTTGGTTGGACTTCATGTTTAATAACATCTTTCACCTCTCTGAACACCACATCTTGGTTGCACACAACCTTCCTTGTTACTGGGTTCCAAAGATTATAACCCTTTAAACCATTCTTATACCCAATAAAGATGCACTTTTCAGATTTACTATCCAACTTGATTCTTTTCTCCTTTGGAACATGTACATATGCATCACATCTAAATACCCTTAGATGTGAAAGAGAGGGTTTCTTACTAGTCCATACCTCTTGTGGAGTCTTATCCTCCAACGCTGATGAAGGTGACCTGTTGACCAGGTAACATGCAGTATCCACTGCCTCTGCCCAGAATTCCTGTCCTAACCCGGCACCACTGAGCATGCTTCTTGCCCTTTCCATCAACGTCTTGTTCATTCTTTCTGCAACTCCATTTTGCTGAGGTGTATATGGAGTAGTCTTCTGCCGTGATATACCACACTTCTTACATAATTCTTCAAATTCCTTGCTGCAAAACTCTCCACCATTATCTGTCCTTAGCACCTTTATCTTCTTCTCTGTCTGGTTTTCCACCAGAGCCTTAAATTCTTTAAACCTGTCAGAGACTTCAGATTTCTTCTTAAGGAAATATGTCCATTTATTCCTTGAGAAGTCATCTATAAATGATACATAGTACACAAACTTACCTAGTGATGGAACCTTCACAGGTCCAAACACATCACTGTGCACAAGCTCTAATATCTGTTTCGCCCTCTTACCACCAGAGGGGAAACTCACTCGATTCTGCTTCCCATATACACAATTTTCACAGAAATCAAAATGCAGAGAGCTATTACTCATACCTTCTACCATACCTTTACCATGAAGTATTCGAAGGCCCTTCTCTCCAATATGTCCAAGCCTTTGATGCCACAACATGGTCTTCTCTCCGGTTACCACTAGATTTTCTGCTCCGCTTTCAGGAACCATAGAAATATTGCACCCATCAATAACAATGCTACCTTGCAACTTGTACAGAGTTCCAATCCAAACTCCCCGCATCAATACCAATGCTCCCCGAACCATTTTGTAGGTATCCTTCTCGAACATTGTTTTTACACCTGCATCATCTGGCTTGCTTACAAAAATCATATTTCTGGCTAATGCAGGAATATGTCGAACACCCGGAAGCGTTCTAACCCTTCCATCTTGCAACTTCAACTTTACTTTTCTGCGACCAATGATTCTAGCCTTTCTGTCATCCCCCAAGAACACATCACCACCATCATATTTCTCATACTCGCAGAACCACTCTCTATGGGGAGTGAAGTGAAAGGATGCACCTGAGTCAATCAACCATGCCTCATGATATACATGTGTACTTGAAGAAGCCAAGTACACATCCCCACCTTCATCTGAGGTGGTTTTCGCCTCTGCAGAAGGAGCCTCATCAGATCCCTTTCCTTTGTCATGAGCTTTAGATTTACAATCCCTTTTAAAGTGGCCTTCCTTTCAACATTTCCATCACACCACCTTTACAGGTTTTCCTGGAGATTTATATCTCCCTCTAGATTTAGATCTCCCACTCGATGACTTATTTTTGTTTCTGTTCTGGGACCGTCCTCGTACAAACAAGGCATCACCATTCTAGCTCTCCATATTTTTCCGTCTCATCTCCTCCGTCAAAAAGGCTGAGACTATTTCATCAAACTGCAAGGCAGTTGCATTGCTACCTATTGCAATAACCAGACTATCCCACAAATCTGGTAGAGAACACAACAAACTGATGCACTTATCTTCATCTGAAATTTTAATATCAATAGATTCTAACTGACTTACCACGATATTCAATGCGTTCAGATGCTTTGTCACCGAGTCTCCATCTTTCATCCTCAGGTTATACAGCTTTTTCCGCAGGAACAGTTTATTCACCAGAGACTTAGATTGGTACAAAGTCCCTAACTTGTCCCACAAAACCTTCACCGTAGCTTCCCCTGATACATTCAGCAATACTGAATCTGAGACACACAATCGTCTTGTGCTCTTTGCCTTCCGATCCAACTTCTTCCATTCTTCATCGGACACTCCCGTTGGTTTAGGACCCGCATCTACCGCAATCCACTGATCTTTATCCACCAACAGATCCTCCATCTTGAGTTTCCATAACTCAAAACTCTAACCATTAAATTTCTCAAGCTCTATCTTTCCATTGCTCGCCATCTTCTTTCACCACCAGAATCGATCTCACAGATCTCCCACTGAACAAGGTCTACCATAGGCCCGAGTGAAACCCCTCAGCAACAAAGGCGTCCCCTTGAAGCCAAATCTGCTCTGATACCAAATGTAGATTTTAACGCCATACAAAAATTACATGCATACGAATTCTAAAACATAGAAAATAAACAATGCGAGAGCATAACACATAAAACATATATACACAGAGATTTTCCCCTGGATCCCAAAACCCGAACTACCAGCTTGATTTTTCATTATGTTCCTTTCAATGTTATAATACATATTTATACATGTCGAAGCATCCAATACCATGGACCGAAAACCATCACGTCCAATACCATGGACCGAAAACCATCACGTCCAAATACCATGGACTGAAAAACCATTGCGTCCAAAAAACATGTGCGAAAATAATGCACAAAACCATAGACCCCCTGTGACCCCCCTCGCTACACAATTGGCGCAACGAAGGGGGTGCTCTGCCGCCCCCCCCCCCCCCCCCCCCCCGATTAACTATGTGGGCTAGTCGTGGAAAGAATATAACACAACCCAACAAATAGTGAGTTAATAGTCAGTTGCTGCCTTAGTGCACTCAACTAGTGCTACTCCAGTTAGCTGAATATTCCCTCATCAGAAACGCATGCATGTCGCTTATGAGAAAGACCCAAGTTGATACTAGAGTGCAGGGATAGTGTACTATTTGTTTTAGATTTTTCTAAGTTTCACTGATAGTGCATGCAATCAGGAACTGATCCTTGAAGGGATTGCGCAGTTTTGAGTGCACTGATTTCCCTTTAAGATGGTTTAATCAGCCATAGGAATTGTGCAAGGAAATAGGGACTTGGAGAGCTAGTGAATTGGCTAAGTGTTGGCCAATAGCTTTCTTGTGAGTTGGAGATTGATTTTACTGAGTGTTGGGATTGTTCTTGTGAGAACAAGCATTGTAATCACATCTTGATTTTTTGATATATACAATACAGATAGTGGGGTTTTGTTTTGTGCCTTTCCGTGGATATTTATATGTTATGTGTATTTGATTCTCTTCCTCTTGTCGATTATTGTTTTGCTCGATCTTTATGTGCTTCCATTGTAAAGAATAGAAGTAGATTCTTGTCTCTTGCTTTAGTACATTGCATGAGCTTGTGAATCTACAGGAAAATCTACAAAAAAATCCACAAGTCCCACTAGCTATGTGGGGATGATAACATGATGGAAACTCAAAAGGACAAAGAAATCACATAGCTCATTAAAATGCCTCACAGTGATAACTTTACCAAAAGATCCTTCAAGGGAAAGCTTGGATTTCATTGTCCCACTATATTTAGAAGGAAAGAGTCATTTAAATAATTGTGTACATGGTCTATTGTTTAGAAGGGAAATGAAAGAGTTCTAAATATATTGGTTTGAGCTCTATTGTTTGAGCATAATACCTTAATTTTGATACAATTATACAAGGCCCATAAATATGTTAGTAGACAATTATCTTCCACACAACCAACCTATTGATCAGTGGTTGTCATTCATGTCAACCCAAGCAACACCATGGGCTACCCCAATCTTGCATGGGAATTTTGACTTGACAACTTACTCTATTTTGAGTCAAAGATATTCTTTATGGATTCTAATCATCGAGATGTTTCCATTGATAAATGGCACGCCAAGTAATTCTTCACGGTTTGAGAGATGTTCATGTTTGAAATTAGTAACCTTAGTTAGTGGGCTAAAACCCTATGGGGTTGTGGCATGGCACTCATAATTGGTTGTGGTAATTGCATAGTCAGTAATTAATAATAATAAAATTGCTCCTAAAAACCCTCCAATGTCCACTTGTTGAGGACCCTCTCAACTCAAGACATTCATATAAATAATGACCCTCATATCCTCCTCTAGTAGGGATTTTGTGGCTTCAAATAGGTCATCGTGGAATTTTTGCTATAACTTGTTTTCTACGAAGATTCAGAATCTGAAATTAAAACCCATTTGAGACACAATTTTTATGAAACTAGGGACTGACTTTTAGATCTTCTTTCGCTATATTTTTGGAGATATGATCTGAGGAAGTTAGGGTTTTTGCAGGTTCCCAAATTCCATGTCAAACAGGTGACGTTGGGAAAATAGTCATAACTTTCTCTCTGAGCATTGGATTCAAATTTCTTAAATAGTCACAGAAAGATAACAGACTCTAGTTGGTTGATTGGTGTTTTCAGGGCTGAAGGTCGCAACAGTGACACGTGGAACTTCGTACAATTGCGCTCTACTGAACCAGTCTATAATCAGGTCATCATGGGAGATTGGGAATAACTCTTTCTTGAAGAATACAATATTTATCAGACCTTTGGGGTTGGAAAGAGAACTCATAGGGCTACCACAGGACAAAATTTCTGACCCTAGAGATCTGAAATTACATAGATACAACAGATTCAATATTGAGCTCCTAGAAGGCAAGAAAACACATGTATTCAAGGATCACTGCAGTCAAGTGTAAGTCTCCTACAACAAGGTATGTATGATTACTGTTTACATTTGAAATATGAGTATCATCTCTGACATATGTTTTTGCAGGACAACATAAGTACATAAAGGGTCTCGGTTATATCTCTATTTCTCTACATGTCACAGTTAGTTTTGATACCACATTTCGGATGTCCTATTCTTGATACTACACATTTGATGCTACATATTCTTGATGCTACACCAAGTCTACTAAATCTATATGATGTTGTAAGTTCATGTTACTTTTCTTGTCATAGTTGATAGAATGGTCTTTGTTGTTGTACTTAGAACTTGGTCCATCAGAAGTCTAGGGTTTGTCATCATTTTTTTATTGTATATATCTTTAGGTCAGTTTTGGATAATTAGTCTTGCATAGAGTCCAGGTCTATATCAAGAGTGGGAGTCTTTGTCTACTGCTACAACAAGTCAACAACAAAAGTGACAAGCACAATTTAGGTACGCATTGTAATTTTAATTTGTATTTATTCATTATTATGCAGTTACATGTGTTTTGTAGGCATAGGTAATTTGAAGGGTATTTTGTTTTCTTTTTGGGATTGGTTTCGCCAGGCAAATTTTTCATGTAGGTAGAAGAAGATTCAAGTACAAGTTCAAGAAATATTTCAAGAGCATAAGTATCAAATCAAAGTAAGCATTGCAGAGGGACATCCTTTGAAGACATGACAGCCATCCGTATATTGTGAAGTGTCAAGGCCAAGAGTCATCATTATAAAGTTGTAATAGAGTCATTTGTAAAAGTATCATCATTGGAAGATTCATTATTGTAAAAGAGCCAATCTACCTAGAGTTGAAAAGGCATTATTGGGAGGTATAAGAGTCTCTATTGGGATGATGTCATGGTTGGGTTGCAGGTCATAGTGTGATTGGGTGTTCGGTCAAAATAATTGTAAATCATAGTGTATCATGGATCATTGTCCCTGGTACGGGAATCCACACTCTCGTCTCATTACAGTCATTATAGGGTGGCAGGGAAGCCTTAGGTTGGTGCATGAAGTCGCCTACAACTTGGAGCTTGGGAACACTTTAGGGTGGTAGGTTAGTCTAGGATGTTGGGGCATCCATTCAGTTTACTACTAAAGAAACCAGGGCATTGGGGCGTCCTTCCAGTGGGAGCTAGAGAAGAATGTTTTTCTAGAATTCTAGAAAGTTGTTGCTTTCATTTCAGTTGGGGCTAAAGATTAAAGAATTTATTAGAAAAGCATTCAGTGGTTTTTGACCCGGAGGGGGTTTTCCACTTAAAATTACTGTGTATACTATGTTATTTTATTCACTGATATTACTACATAAACATTAATAATAATTAAAGACTAAATAATGCTCTGAAAATATTTAAAAGTGCTAATTGCTAAGGAATGTTGATTCACCCCCCCCCCCCCCCCCTCTCTCAGTATTTCCAAAACAACCAATATAATTCCTTCTTCCTAATGGAGCTAATAAAATGAAAATGGATAAGATTTTTTTTCTCTTCAAATATGTCTCATTTGCAAACAATTTGCACATATGTCCTCCTTTTCATGTATGCCATTTCCCTCCTTTTCACGTAGGGTAGTAATTTCCTTCCTTTGGGTGTATTCTATTTCCCTTTTTCTTGGCTCATTCAAACTTGTGTTGAGACACTACTCCATCTTTGTTAGCAGTGGAATCATGCTTCTTTTGTGGCCAGTCCCCAATGCTCTCAAGGTCAATCTAGGGCACATGATACTCATAGGCCAACATGTTTGCTTGATTTTTTCTCTCTTTCTTTAATTCACCAGTGTTGAACAAGAACCAAGCTTCATAAAACAACTCAGACCTCCAATTTCGGTGTTTTCTTGCCTAAGGAAGAGTTGAGGACCTGTGAAATTATTGATGCTTTCAATGAAGCCATGGAGGATAAACCCATCTCAACAATTACTCTGGATCTAGACAACAGGTATTATTTTTACTTATCGTTTGGTTGGCATTTGATACCATTAATTTTCTAGATAAGCATATAATATTATATAAATGATTTTTCTAAGTTGCCTTACCTTATGAGCCTTATTTTATCTACTCAACACATCAAACATTGGTATGCTTGTGAGTGCCATTTATTTTATGCTCTTTAGTGAATTACAAAGAGCACCAAATGCTTCATTTTATCCTACAAAATTATATTTTAACTTACAAACCACCCTATAGGAAATCCTAGTGTATTCTCATATGTTTGTCAAAAATTGCTTCAAAGAGAATCTAGTAAAATTAAAACATGAAGGATGGTTAGCAACTTAACACCTTGATTTCAAAAACATGGTCTTCAAAAATCATAGTGTGATCCTAGTTTCTTCTTTTTGTAGCATGTATTGTTACAAGTTAAGAGGAGGCATCATGAAAGTATAAGGGATGCCTAGGAATCGCTATTAAATCATTGTCAATTCTCTTACCAAACTATTCTTACAATATTATAAAATGAGAATACATTTTGACATATTCATGTTTGTGATATTAACAACGTAAGAGTTTCACACATAATCTTTGCTATATGATAAATCCTTAGGCAATTAAGTGATTTTCCATGTATACTCAACATTCCCATAGTTAACACCATTCCTTAATATGAACTTACATATCTCTAGGGTTAAATTGTTTGTCATGCCAATCAAACATTGCATCTTGATTCCTTTTCTTAAATATGGGGTTCCTCCTTATTCCCGCCTTATATAACTAACTTGTTTGGAAATTCATATTTCAACAGATCTTATAAATACTTAAGTAAGATTTTTCGATTAAGAACAATATCCTATGATATATGGTTGGATCCTAGAGGACCTTAACAGGGGTTATATCGATCGTTTCAGTTTCCTATATATTTTTTAAATACTCTAACTCGTTGGTCTTCTGACAAATGGTTCAAAGCATTTGTGATGAAATGAAACCCTCCAATCGTTGAATGGAAAGTGTGGCAGGTATGGAAAGTTTCTCAAAGGATGTCTAATATCATTGGTATACCAGCTCCTACTCTCGTCAATCTTACGGTGACCAGTAATGTGCAACCATCGAATGGAAGGCATGGCAGGTATGGAACAATCATCGAAGGATGTTTGATGTCTTCGATCAACCAAAGAAAATATGTATTAGTCTATTGTCGCTATGAAAAACACCCTTCAAAATTTTGCTCATGCTCAAATTTTGGATCCTACCATGGATCTCTTGATTGGTCGTTCCATAGTCACTTCTTGGTCAGTTTATGCTTTTTGAGCTACCTCTTGGATTGGAAGTGTTGAAGTCACTTTCACACACATGCTCAATCCGCAATAAGTTCATGAGTGCATTCTTCTACGCAAGCTTGGGGAATCATAGCATGTTCCATCAGTATTGTGCCTGTGTGATGTCCAATCAATGTTGACAGTAATTACACACTTACAATGAAAGTTTCTCACATTCTAGTTGCGTTCGTACTTCCATTTCGGTGAGTTTTACAAATGGTCGCTTTTGCACACATTTGTTTTCGTGAGTGTCGTTTTCACGTTTTCGATTGTCGCTTTCACTTGAATATACTCTAACTATTGTCATTTTCATGTTCTCTTTGCTCTGGCATGTGTTGTTTTCACTGTCGTTCATGTATCGCAAGCGTCATTCACATTTTTATCTTCATATAGAAAATGTCATCTTTTGGCATGGGAATTTCCGCTTATCATGCAAAGTGGAGTTTTGTTTCGTTTCAAAGGGAAATATTTGTGATAATGATTTGTTCTTATCATGTAGGCATGTTTCACACCCATTTCAAAATATTCACACACTATCACACAAGTGTCATCGTTATCATCGTAAGTCTATCTTCAGTGTCACACTTGTCATAAGTTACCGCAAAGGTTTCCGCACTTGTCGTAAGTTGTCACAAAGGTTATCACACTAAGGGAAGCATGTGTTCATATGTTCTGGATGATCTACATTGTGTTTCAAAGTGTCTAAGTGTGTGATCATAGTCAAATTATATCATTGTTCACATCGGTTTCATTGATCTCGCACTTAGCCAAATTTCGGAAAGTTCTCAGCAACCTAGCCTCATCCAGCCCTCCTGAACTGTGAATTGTGTAGTCTCAACCCTTAATCAGCAATCTTATCTCTTGGTACTGCGAAATATTAAGTATTTTCCTCCTAGAAATGCACATTTAGTAACCCCAATACTCAAATCCAAGCCCCGACTCCCATAACTGCACAATCACTCAGTCCCCTTTGTCTTCTAGAACTGCGCAATCACCCAATCCCCTTTGTCTTCCATAACTATGCAATTGGCTAAACTAGTGCTCAACCCCTCAGCCTAGCTTACTAAGCTCTCAAACTACACAATCTTATTCCTCAACCTAACCTTAACTGTGCATTGCGTAGCCTTAGAACCCAAGCTCCACCCTTGATTTCCTAAACTACAAAATTGCGCAGTCATTGGGCCTTTCACTTTGGTCCACCATTGGTTTTGTCTCAGTCAGCGGATCATCATGTAGTATCTTAGATAGGGGTTTATCATACTGATGTCATCTTGTCATGAGTTGATTACAGACACAGGAACTCTACCATGCTATGGAAAGATGATAAAGAAGGAGATGGAGAAGGAAGACATGTTAGAAGACACCTAAGGAGTTTAGGACAAAGGATGATCATCAGGCAAGAAGACGAAGGAACACTGGAATATGATCAGGACCGCATGAAGACTCCATATGATCTACAACCTTTTGGAGGATAGATATGGAAAATAAATCACATCTCTCATGAATTTGAAGTAAGGACACATTTTCATTGCCACATCATTATGTCTTCAATGTCATGTATTGTCGCAAACATTAAAACTCATTTCATGTACTTTCTTTAAGTTTTTTGTTCCCATTTGCAACATAGGAAAAGTGTCATCTTTTCACATACTAGCTGTCAGCACAACATGTAAAATCCCATTATGATGGTTTCAAGGGTCTAAATTTGTGTATATGAGTTGTCCTAATCATGTAAACATCGTTCGCACTCATTCACAAAGTTTGAGCATTGTCACACAAGTGTTGTCACTGTCGTCGCAAAGTGTATCTTAAGTGTCACACTTGTCGTAATTGGTCATAAAGTGGTCACACGGAGGGAAATTTGTTGTTCATGTGCCATGGGTGATCTATGTTGTTTGGTCGTAAAGTATTCTAAGTGTGAGATCACAATTGAAGTCTTATCATTATTCACATTACTCGAAACCGCTGGTGACCGGGGTCTATAGGGGGAGTACATCGAACACACAAACTAGCGTGAAAAACCCCATTCTAGCTAGTCAAGTCTGTTCAATCTATTTCATCCATAGCTCAATTCATCACAAAAGGTCTAAGTGGATATATGTAATCTCCACCAACGAACCCCCTTATTGAAAAACCTATCTGGCTTTAGTGAAGGTAAGATGATATCCCCTATCCCGATGATGACTATCTGTTGCATAACCTCACCTACTGGTCTTACACTTAGTCATTTTTTAGAATGCTTCTCGACTAAGCAACTTGGCTTCACCTGGCCTCCATGAACTATGCACTATGCAGTTATAGTCCTCTGGTTGAGACCTTTCCCCTTGACAAATCACAAGCCTCAAAATCATCCCCTGAGCCTCTGAACTATGCAATTTCGTAGTAGCTCAGTCTCCCTTTCCTCCTTAAATTGCACAATATGTCCTCCCCATGTACATCCCCTCATCCTACCTCACTGACACCTAGGATTGTGTAGTATTTTCCCTCAGTCTGGCCTGAAATTTGCACTATTTAGTCTCAATGATAAAGCCTCACCCATGGCTACTTGAATTGTGCAATTCCGCAGTCACTGAGCCTTCTCTCCTAACCTGCCACCTGGTCCCATCTCAGTTAATGGATCCAAATGCACTATCTTAGACTAGGGGTTTTTCAAACTGATGACGTCTTGTCATGAGTGAATTGCAGATGCAGGTACTCTCTCACACCATGATAGGATGATGAAGAAGGAGATGTAGAAGGGAAGCATGTTGAAAGACATCTTTGCAACTAGACATGCAAGTTGATCAATCGAGGCAAAGAAAAGGGACACCAATTTATGACCACAACCCAAGACTTGAGATCGTTGAAGACTCCTTATCACCAAGCCATGAGGAGGTGGAAGACAAAATCATTCTCAAGTAGATATCTGAGACACAGTAGTAGCAATGGTGTGACATTGCCACATCATCAAGCAGTCCATGTCAACAGTGTCAAGTCTTGTCATGAGTTGTCATAGGCCACACTATCATTTTGGATCATGTATATTCAAAATGCATTGCAAAGTGGAAGTCCAAGGGACACACATAGAATATGAAGAGTCATGTAAGTTGAAAGGTCATAGGAATTCAAACAATCATGAGGGTATTCAAAGAGTCACAAGGAAGGTGAAGCATCACCACTTGGTTATGTATACACCATCATTGTATGAGCAAAGTACTTTTTCACCTTGGCTCCTCCAGCAAGGCACTAAAGAGATAGATCAGTTCTTTTACGGAGCAAGGTGTGGCTCCAATGCTTCATTATTGGAGCTAATGATGTTCATTGTATAAATGTGTCTTGGAAATTTTACTTAATAACAGAAGCCTTCAAGGCTAGCATGTTCTTCATGCATGGATTATGGATATTTGTAAGATTATTCTATGAATGTTTGTGATTCATGTTTTCTTTCATATGTGCTAAAGCAGTTGAAATATTTCAGTTATTTTGGTACTTATCATATTGAGAATGTTTTGTAATTTCTATTATCTCTATCACATCCTCGTGGACTATTCCACATGATATTAGACATATATTTCTTGTCATGTTGGTTTCAATGACCGTCGCATCCCTGTGGACTATTCCGCTTGATGTTGCACAGACCCTTCTTGTTTGTGTCTCTACTAGGGTGGTACTACTACCTCTCTCTTAGAGGCTTACTTCTTTGTAGTGAAATAATTTTGACACACATATGATTGAACACTCACCAGGCACACACCCTTGCTTTTCGAAGGCGCATGTGCACTCCTCTCTCTTACTGAAAGTTGAGCCAAGGCATATCTATAAGAATACATGGCAATGGGACGATATTCTGGATGGGGCTCCTACTCCAAATAGTGTGATTTCTAATTGGGACTTCACATCGGGGAGACCCCTTGGTTGATGGATTTCGAGCACCGTCAATAGTGGCACTAGAAGGAGGGCCAGATGACAAGTTGAGTCTATTGAATCTAGTTTGAACCTCTTATCTAAAATGGTTCACACTCAAATATTACTCCCGGGGTATTTTTCTAATTTTTCCCTTTATCAATTTACAATCCACGATGAGCCTCTCTATCACTTGTCCCAGTTAAATTTTGATGGTAAGGATGGAACATCCATAACTAAGGACATTTCTGATTTTCTTAAATTTTGTGAATCGTAGGAAATCAATGATGAAGAGTTTTCTTGTGTGCTTTTCTTCCTCACCCTTAAAGGTCGTGCTAATTGACAGTTCCATACCTTGCCACCTGCTCCATCCACTCCCTTCATCATTTCCTTGGGGAGCTTCATCAATATTTTAACATATATAATTACTGATAGATTTTTAAAAGAATCAATCTCTTAAGAATGAAGCCTAGTGAATCAATTGAGGATTTTTTTGATCGATTCCTTCACCTTTGTTGTGAAATTTTTGAAGACATGAATCAAGATTTCTTGAAACAAGAGTTTGAGAACTTTTTTCTTATTTCTTTACATAGTGAAGCTAAACCCCCTAATTTTCCTACTTCCCCAACTCTTGTGAATCATGAGACACCTCTAATTTCATAGGAGGAATTTACTGCTCCTTTTGTTCTTTATCCTCCTCCTTTTCCAGTTCCGATGAAGGTGCCTCTCTGCAATGGTAATAAAGTTTAAAAATCCACAAATCAAATTCCTAATCCATCTTCTCATTCTTCCTTTGTTTCTCATGGCTCAAATTCAATGGAATAAATCCCAGAATGGCTCATGAAGCCCATGGGGAAGACTAACTTCCCCATTCCGCAACATGATGTTATCATTCATAACTCTAGCCTCTAATATCATCTAGATTTATGTGATCCTCTATCATCTACATTCCATGACTCTTTGTGCTGTGATCCGCCCGATCAATTTGCTTCATTAACTAGTCTTTCACACTCTCTTGATTTTTGCATTGCTGGTTCATATTGCGATCAGGTACAAGGTGGTCACTTTACACGAGAAGAGGAGCAAGAAGGTGAATATTCTCTCAATATTTATTATTTCTTTCAATATCCTCCGTGTCAAGATGATGTGCTTCCATCCTTAGATGATTTTCAATCTTCTAATCTCAGTAGTAAATCAAATGCAGTCAAATATTTCGTTCAATCTGTAGCCTTGGGAAACAATCATTCCAATGATGATGACTCTATTCATGTGTGTGATCGTGAATTCCCAAGTACATTATCTAATTTTTTCAGATCCTCCATAACATGGTGATCTGACCAAATTAGATCTAGAATTTTGAGCCATCCAAAGAAAATGTATGTATCGAAACTTCCTCTTCATGTCACAATCCCTTGCACTCTACCATTTGTGATGTATCTACATGCGAAAAAGATAATTCATGCTCTTAAAATTATTCATCCAATGGTTTAACTTCTCAATTGACTGAGATTATCCATGATGAAAATGAACACAATCAAATCATTGAGTACTCTTCCCATCCCTCATCATTTCTTCTCCTACATGGAGACAACTCTCCAAACTAGATTCATCATGACATTTTATCGTTTCATACATCTTCATATTTGTGATCATGTGAATCTTTTAACTTGAGTAATCTCATTGTTGAAGTTGAAAATTATGATCAAGTCAGTGACAAAGATGGTTTCCTGTAGAAATTCTCACTGTAGATTAACCTGATTATGCAATATACTAAAGCAAAATACTTAATCTACTTCTACAATCAAACTTGCGGAAGCTTAATCGATTTGAGCAAGATCAAATAGAACACATATAACAGAGAAGAAGAATCAATACACATGAAACACAGAAGAATACTCTGGGGAAAGCCTCAGCTAAAAACCCCGCTATCTGTATTATCATACAAGTGAAAATATCTCAAGATTACACAAAGCTTTAGCTCTCACAGCTATCCAGCTCTCAGTACAATCCCTCACTGCTGCTCATAGATAGAATAGAAAACTCATATGCCTCTTCCTCTGTCCTCCAAGCCTCCTATTTCCTTGCGTAGTTTTCCCTGGGTGCTCCAGCTGTAACCTTGTGTGACATTGATCTCACACACTGCTCCAACACACTATAAAACTGCGCAAATCTCAAGGAATGAATTCCTTTTGCATGCAAGAGATTTTCTTATAGGAAAATTCTTGCAACTGATAGTACACTGTCCCTGCCTTTAATCTCAACTGGGTCTTTGTCTGAACTGACATTCATGAGTTATCTATGAGAGAATATTCAATTATCTAGAGTACACTAGTTTCATGCATGCATGCATTAACTGACTGAACTCACAATTAGTTCCTCAAACTGTTTGGAACTAATTTAACTGGACTTAACTCAATTAACTGAGCTAACTAATTACAACTCCTCCTTATCTCCTTAATTAAGGGATAACTTCCTCAATCAAAGGGATAACTATTGCATGACTTCACAAATACTTCTACCTTGAATTTCTCCAACTAATTAACTCAAGATGAATTAATTAATTATTTTTCAAGCAGCTGGTGAAACTAAATTCGAATTTTAATTCGATGACAAATTAAAATTGGAATATTCTTGTTGCCGCATTTCAACACTCCCTCTCGACAATAAATGGATTATTTTCAACCCCAATCCTGTCTCTATGGAACTCGAATTGACACTTTGACAATGCCTTAGTCAAAATGTCAGCATCTTTCTCCTCGGTCGAAATATACTACAACAACATGATCCTCCTCGCCACACAATCTCTGAGATGATGATACCGAATGTTGATGTGCTTGGACCTATCATGAAATATTGGATTTTCAGGAAGTTTGATACAACTCTGATTATCACAATAGATCACAGTTGGATCCATTCTCTGATCAAACAAACCAACTAGAATTTTCCACATCCAAATGGCCTCACATGTTGCCTGACTTGCAGCCATGTATTCAACCTCTACTGAGCTGAATGCAACTGGCCTCTATTTCCTGCTATACCAAGAAACTGCAGCTTATCCAAGGTTGAAAATTCCTCCTGATGTGCTCTTCCGATCTAATGGACTCCCTACCCAATCTACATCTGTGAAGTCTTGTAGCTTCACTCCCTCTGTCCGTCTGTACCATAATCCATACTGAGATGTGCCTCTGAGGTATCTCAAAACATGCTTAGCTACCTTCCAAAACATCTTGGTAGGCTGAACCATAGCTTGACTCAGTTGGTTCACCGCATAGCACAAATTTGGTCATGTGTTCACTAAGTACATCAGTGAACCCACAAGTTGTCGATACATAGTAGCTTCTACTACTTCTCCTGAAGTAGCATCCTCCTTCCTCCAGTTACCTGCTAGAGGAGTCTGCATGGGCTTGCACTTCTCCATGTGGAATCTCCTAAGTATCTCATTGGCATACTTGCCTTGAGACACAAACAACTCCCCATCCTTCTGCCACACTTCCATGCCAAGGAAGTAGTGCATGAGACCCATGTATTTCATCTCGAATTCTCTTGCAAGGTCCTCCTTGCAAGACATGATCAACTGATCATCACCTGTCAATATGAGATCATCAACATAAAGAACAATGATCAACTGCTTACCTTCTACCATGATGTGGTACAAGTTCGCATCCGCTTCACTCTTTGTGAAGCCCAACTCGGTGAAGTAGTTGTCGATCCTAGTGTACCAAGCACGAGGTGCTTGCTTCAGCCTGTACAAAGCTCTCTTGAGTCGACACACATGCGACTCACGATCGAAGGTCTCAAAACCTTCTGGATGCTCTATGTACACCTCTTCCTCAATATTTCCATTGAGGAATGCAGTCTTCACATCCATCTGATGGATCTTCCAACCCATCTGTGCTGATAGTGCCAACATCGATCTGATAGATGAGTACCTTGCTACAAGAGAAAAAGTCTCATCATAGTCGATCCCCTCGACCTGTGAGAAACCACGAGCAACAAATATTGCATTATGTTTCTCCACACTACCATCAGCAGCTTGCTTTACCTTGTAAATCCAACGGGAAATCACAACTGACTTGTTCTCCGGTCTTGGAACCACATCCCAAACATTGTTCCGAACTAAGGAGTCATACTCCTCCACCATAGCATCAACCCAAACCGGTTGTTGCACTGCTTCCTCAAATGAAGATGGCTCGGTCTCAACACATTCCCCTACAAGGGCCATGTATCCAGTGTACCAATCAGGTGACCTCCTTTGTCTACGCTGAGAAGATGGTTCTCCCACATTCTCTCTCACATCTGACAACAATCTGTCAGCTTCTCTTGTGTTCTTTCATCCCTCTCTGGAAGACTCTGCTTGAGTGGATGTATCCACTCCTAGAACCTTTGCATGTGGTTGCTCCACATCAGTCTGAGGATCCTCCTCCTTAGGAACCAAAAGTTCCTCCACATCCTGTAGTTGGAGCTCCCCCTTAAGGGAAACTCGCATGGCCTTCTGCTCATCAAACTTGAGATCTCTGCGAACCACTATCATCCAACTGGTAGGCAAGTACACCCAATAGTTGTGAGGTGTATCAATGTACCACAAGTATCCCCAACTCAGTTGTCGGCTCAAGTTTCTTCCAGGCATCCTTGGTCACATGGAAATATACCGATGAGCCCAAGATCCTTAAGTGTCCCACATCTGGTCTCTTCCTGGAGAAAGCTTCCTCTGGTGTCTTCATCCCAAGAATGCAATGTGGGCTTCTATTCTGCAAATAGAACGTTTTGTTGCATGCCTCAACCCACAAATGAAGTGGTAGGCCTTGGTCATGTAGCATCGCCCGAGCTGTCCCCACAATCATTCTATTCTTCCTCTCGGCCACCCCATTCTGTTGTGGGTTATGAGGTGTTGTCAACTCCCATTTAATTCCTTTTGTTGCACATAAGTCCTTAAACTCTTGAGAGACATACTCTCCACCATTGTCACTTCTCAAGGCCTTGATCTTCTTCCCTTATTCTTTCTCAACCAAAGCTTTGAACTCACAAAACTTTGAGAAGGTTTGATCCTTCTTCTGCATGAGATAGATCTAGCATTTACGAGAAAAATCATCAATGAAAATCACATAATACCTTTTTTCGCGGTGGATGCTGTCGAGAATGGTCCACACACATCAGTATGAACTCACTCTATGATTTCTTCAGCTTGACTGTCTCGATCATGAAAGGAAGACTTGGCATACTTTCCCAAGGTACAACCTTTGCATGTGTCCACTTTCTCAAGTTTACCTTTCAGAAGTCCGATAGAGATCTGTAGCATTATCTTCAACGCGCCATGATGCAAGTGGCCCAACTGCCTATGCCATAACTCACCAATGTCTTGGCTTTGCACCAATTCTGCTTTTGAACTCAATGCAGCACAATCATCTACCTCTAACTTATAGAGATTCTTCACTCGAATCCCAATCCTCTTGGTCTGACCCGTGGCTATGTGTCTCAGGAACGCCTTTCCTTTACTGAAGACAACATCGTAGCCTTTGTCCTCCAACATTGCAACCGATACCAAGTTCTTCTTCAGTCCAGGCACATACTTTACATCAGTCAGGGTGAGAGGAGCTCCATGCTCCCTCTAAAAAGCAACTGTGCCTTCTCCTGAAACACAGTACTTTCCATCATCGCCCATCTCTATGTGCATCTTGAGGTCTTTCTCCTCCAAAGTACTGAATAAACTTTTATCGCCAGTCATGTGGAATGAGGCTCCACTATCCAAATATCAAACACAACCCACCATCGATGAAACCATGCATGCGATGAGGGTAAAATCCAATTCGAACTGAGAGTCTAATGCCTCACCTTCTGATCCTTTTGAGGATCCCTTCTTGGATTTCTTTAATGGGAAATTAGTTTCATAGAGGCCCACCTCGTGATAGTTAAAGCATCTCACTTTAGATTTGTCAATCTTCTTCCCTCCATGAGAAGTACTTGATTTGGAATAGGAAGCCTTCCCTTTCCCTTTCCTTGCCTTACTTGCTAAGGCTATAGTTTCTTCATCATCATGCTTACATTAAGAACCATCTCTAGTTCTCCTCCTGATCTCATCCTGCATCAGATCCGACCACAGTCGTTACCAATCCAGCAGTTTCTCTCTTCCATTCACTAAGTCCTGGTAGCTATTCCAGCTCTTTGGAAGACCGAGGAGAGCAAGGCTCACCATATCATCGTCGGCTTTCATTATCCCCACACTACCAAGCTCATCTCTGCAGGTGGTGAGCTTGTTCAGATATGTAGAAATCGTGTTGCCCTTCTCACACTTGATTTTCCGAAGATTATCCTTGAGCGCCAGTTTCCTTTGGTCACTACTGTTCTGATATAGGTCCTATTAGCTCTGCTACAACTTCAACGTTTAAGGGCCAAATTTAGTTTTGGTGGATGGTTCGTGACAAAATAGGAGCTCACAGTAGTCTTTTGTTCCTCCCTCTTTCAGTTTCCTCACACCATCTTAACCTCCCGCGGTTTCTATTTTCCTCCAAAATCCTTCGTAAACCTATATTCTCCTCTGCTCCTGCTTTCAGCTGTCTCTGTTTCTTCTATGAAAATCTTCTTTCCCCGCTTTCCTCCATCCTTTTACAGAACTCTTCAAAGCCCCATGCCTTCATTCAATCCTCGAGTTAACCGTCTCCCTGTCATAACAGTGGGAAACCTCTGTAATTAACCATCCGCCTTGATCTCCATCGTCGATCGCATCCTACTCTGACGGTCTCCACCGATTCTACCGCACGTTAAACATCGTTCATTTCCCCACCATTGATCGTGTCCATTTCCAAATTCAACGGTGGACGCTCCCCCCCGATCGTGCTACTTACACACACGTTAACCCACGGGGGTGGCGGTTTTCGTCCGCCACGCATCATAATATTACGGATCGCGCCATCATATACGGATACCGTCATTGCTCCGTAGGCGGTGCGGGGAATACTGCCCGCCCGCGAAACCACCTTTCCTCGCCCAATATTGTCCGTGCATCTTTCTCGTGCGATGACCGTCGGATCCACCGCGCCCTGATCTGACGGCCCACATCTCTCTTCCGCCTCGCCTCCCGATACTCCTCATTTAGCGATCTCCACCATTAGTCTGTGCGATCTGATGGCTGAGATTGGTTCTTCTGTTCGGTCTGCTCCTGCCATTCTGTCTGCATCACTCCCGACTGCTCCCTGCTGCCAAAGAATGAAAGCGATCACCTACCTGTACCCGGCACATTCAATCTGCAACCACCCCATTCAAGGAACAGCATGATCGAGAAGGAAAAGATCATTCTCAAGTACTTCAAAGCATTCAATAGTTATGGGTTTCATTTATACTTCATGCCACCTACTCAGAGGAGGACCACAGAACGCCAAAGAATGTCTAAATCATCCATTAAAGCAGGCAGAGTGTAGCAGAGCCCCATATCTGAGAATTAATGTGTTAGGTGGTCCATTATGACCCCTTCTTGTGTAACACAACAAAGTGTTTTTGTAATTGACCTCTATATATATCCAGAAGATAGAATGTAATAGGGTTGATGGTTGATGAATGTTATTTTGATGTAAATTTCAACTTCTGGAGACTGTAACTACTGTGATACCTGCAGCTTCTGGTCTTCATTTTCAGCTAATTCAAGATTCTTTTGTTGTTAATTACTCACTTTCCACTTCTTCTTTGTTCCAGGCCGTGCCCGTTATGCATTTATTCATGTGCTGTAGATGTTTAGCATTAGAGGGGTTGTCATCCCACCTCTGTGTTAGAATCTAGTTAGTATTATTGAATATGTATGCAGGTTTATGTTGTTTTAATGTCAGAGAGCTGTCATCCTATCTGTGCATTAGGAAATAGATTTACAGACCTTTTAACTGGTTGCAGTTGGCCATCACAAGGTCCTGTGCATCTGCTGGTGTGATTAGTATTCTCCATCATCACATTTTCTTTAAACTGTGAGTAATTGGTGGTTTAAAGCCTTGTAGTCTGGGGGTGTTCACCCATGTCTGGGGTTAAGCATAGTAGAAGTGGTTATCTGGCTTGAATATGCAGCATTTCTTTCATTCATCCACCATTTTCCAACATTTTTTTTGAGTTTGTAATGTTCCTGAGCATCTCTGATATACAACCTAGGAGAGTTTATTGGGATGATAACATTAATTGGCGTCGTTGCTGGGGAGAGGAGAATTGAAGCTCAGCTTCACTGGGAGAACGACAGAGTTCCAGATTTTGATGATAGACAAGGTATGGGCACATGATTTGGTTGTAATCATCTATCTGGCGACTCCACTGGAGGAAGACCATCATTTGGCGACTCCACATTGAAGTTCTGGTGCAGCTGGTGAGGCATGCTCGGAGAAATCCTTAGAAACCATTAGTTGAATCAGTGCCTGACCCTGAGAGGATTGTTAAGCAGAAGAAAAGTTCGTAGGAAGGAGCACCAGGATCAGGTAAGCCTTAAAAGTTCCATGTATCTCTGGTAGTGAATGTCACCTTCAGAGATTCATTTAGCTCCTTAGTCATTCATTTCCCTTTCGAACCTCAGTAGAAAAAAGCACCCATGTTGTCCATAATATTCCGTTGTTTCTGTCATTATTTTCATTGATTCATACCACTCAGTCTACCAATATCCTTCCATTTACCTCAGTCATGGCAGGCCAGCAAGATCTTACAAAGATAGAAAGAATAGTTGCTGCTAGGTATGGACCCTTGGTCTTGCCTGTCCCTTTGAATGCTATGCCTGCGGGAGATTATCAAGAATTTATGCCAAAGTTTACTGGTGCAGAAGGAGTAACAGCTAAAGAGCATTTAGAGGCCTTTTATAGCTATGCTGATAATCTGGATATCAATGAAGAGGATGTCTGGATGAGGGCTTTTGTCCAAAGCCTAGATGGGGAAGCTAGAAAATGGTTTGGAGAATTACCTCCTAGGTCTATTGCAGACATTGAGGCCTTAGATGATGTGTTCCTAAAGCACTGGGGAAATAATAAGGATCTGCTCTTTTATCATACTGAATTTGGGAACTTGCTGAGAGAAGATGGTGAGCTGCTGTCTGATTTCAACATCAAATTCAATCATATGTATAGCAGAATGCCAGCTGTAGTAAAACCTACCCCTACTTCTGCTATGCTCACATATGCTAATGCCTTCAATTCTCAGTTCTGCTTGCTGTTAAGAGAAAGGAGATGTGCTTCTCTAGCTGATATGCAAGATGCAACTTTTGAAGTAGAATAAAGAATTCTAGCTGCTGAGAGACTTGAAGGTGATACTGAAAGGAGAAGACGGGGAGGAGAGTCCTCATCATCCTCAGAACCTAAGATCGATGAACTAGCTAGGATGATATAATTTTTGGCCTCTGAAGTTTCCAAATTAAAAGCTGAGCAGTATTTTGAGGGAGCATAGGAACAATTGCAGATTTTGTAGAGAAGCAGAGATGCAAACGAAGATCAAAGGGTGAAGACCCTTTGTTAGAATATAGTCATGGAAGAAGAGCATCTTGATGAGGAGGAGGTACATGTTTTGGAAGGTGCTCCTTTCCTAACCAGAGCCGCCTATGAAGAAGCTTTATCAAGCGGTACTGCTTATGAGTTTGTTGTAGCTGCAAAAAAACAAGTTGATCAGTAGAAGCAAGTAGCAGCAGATCCCTTCATCCTCAAAGAATCGGTGCCTCAAGCCAGCTCATCTTCACATGGCTATGCAAATCTGCAAATGAGCCAGCCTGCTATCATCCCCAGTCCAGTGATCAAAAAGGGAGAGGAAAACTCCCCATCATCTGTCGTCCCTCTGCCTGCTCAAGAAGAATTCCCTCAAAGTTGCCCCTTGAACACTGAGGTAAGACAAAATTCAAAGCCTAAGGCTGAGACTAATCACCTCAGTTTTGATTTTCTTAAACCTACTCAGATGGTCTCCACACAGATTGAAAAGGATGCTTATCAGATGACAGAGGAAGAGGATGCTCAGTTTTGGGACTCCTCCTTGGATGTGGATTGTTCTAAGCAAGATGCAGGAGCAGATGATGTCTGTGTGTCCTCCACACAAGAATACATTGGTTTTCCATTCATATTAATTGTGCAGGCCACACGTGACAAAGATAAGTACACAGCGGCCATGATTATTCAGCAGGTGTACAAAGGCTCCCATGAAGAACGTCCAAGGAGGAAAATACACAGAAGGGAGATGAAATTTGATCCATATCTACCTATTAAGCTCAAATGTCCTAAACTCTTTGAGGTAGAGGAACAAATAAATCCTGTTTTGTTGATCTATGACGAACCGGATGACAGGCAATAATTTTGATGGCCCAGCAGATGGGCAGTTTTTGAAATTTTAAGTTTTCCAGCCTTAATGTTATAATTGTGTTCTTTTAGCATAGACTTGGTTTGACTCCATGCCCAATGGATACTAGGAAATTTTTTTAAGATGGTTTTGTATGAAGGCATTGATCTGTAGGTTCTTGAGACCTCATAGGGAGGATCTCATCCCGAGAAGGAGCCAGTGTTAGCTTTGCTATAACTTCAACGTTTAAGGGCCAAATTTAGGTTTGGTGGATGGTTCGTGACAACTTAGGATCTCGCAGCAGTCTTTTGTTCCTCCCTCTTTCAGTATCATCACACCGTCTTAACCTCCCGCGGTTTCTATTTTCCTCCAAAATCCTTCGTAAACCTATATTCTCCTCCGCTCCCACTTTCAGTTGTCTTTGTTTCTTCTATGAAAATCTTCTTTCCCCGCTTTCCTCCATCCTTTTACAGAACTCTTCAAAGCCCCTTGCCTTCATTCAATCCTCGAGTTAACCGTCTCCCTGTCATAACAGTGGGAAACCTCTGTAATTAACCATCCACCTTGATCTCCACTGTCGATCGCATCCTAATCTGACGGTCCCCGTCATTTCTACCATGCATTAAACATCATTCACTTCCCCACCATTGATCGTGTCCATTTCCAGATTCAACGGTGGACACTCCCCCCGATCGCATGACTTACGCACACGTTAACCTACAGGGGCGGCAGTTTTCGTCCGCCACGCGTCATAATATTACGAGATCGCGCCATCATATACGAATACCGCCATTGCTCCGTAGGCGGTGCAGGGAATACTGCCCACCCGCGAAACCGCCTTTCCTCGCCCGATATCGTCTGCGCATATTTCTCGTGCGATGACCATCGGATCCACCGCACCCTGATCCGATGGCCCACATCTCTCTTCCGCCTCGCCTCCCGATACTCCTCATCTAGTGATCTCCACCGTTAGTCTGTGCGATCTGATGGCTGAGATTGGTTCTTCTATTCGGTCTGCTCCCGCCATACTGTCTGTATCACTCCCGACTGCTCCCTGCTACCAAAGAATGAAGGCAATCACCTACCTGTACCCGGCACATTCAATCTGCAACCACCCCATTCAAGGAACAACATGACTGAGAAGGAAAGGATCATTCTCGAGCAGTTTAAATCATTCAAGGGTTATGGGTTTCATTTATATTTCATGCCACCTACTCAGAGGAGGACCACAGAATGCCAGAAAATGTCTAAATCATCCATTAAGCAGGCAGAGTGTAGCAGAGCCCCATATCTGAGAATTAATGTGTTAGGTGGTCCGTTATGACTCCTTCTCGTGTAACACAACAGAGTGTTTTTGTAATTGACCTCTATATATATCCAGAAGTCATGATGTAATAGGGGTTGATGGTTGATGAATGTTATTTTGATGTAAATTTCAACTTCTGGAGACTGTAACTACTGTGATACCTGCAGCTTCTGGTCTTCATTTTCAGATAATGCAAGCTTCTTTTGTTGTTAATTTCTCACTTTCCACTTCTTCTTCTTTGTTCCAGGCTGTGCCTGTTATGCATTTATTCATGTGATGTAGATGTTTACCATTAGAGGGGCTGTCATCCCACCTCTGTGTTAGAATCTAGTTAGTATTATTGAATATGTATGCAGGTTTATGTTGTTTTAATGCCAGAGAGCTGTCATCCTATCTGTGCATTAGGAAATAGATTTACAGACCTTATAACTGGTTGAAGCTGGCCATCACAGGGTCCTATGCATCTTCTGGTGTGATCAGTATTCTCCATCATCACATTTTCTTTAAACCGTGAGTAATTGGTGGTCTAAAGCCTTGTAGTCTGGGGGTGTTCACCCATGTTTGGGGTTAAGCATAGTAGAAGTGGTTATCTGGCTTGAATATGCAGCATTTCTTTCATTCATCCACCATTTTCCAACATTTTTGTTGAGTTTGTAATGTTCCCGAGCATCTCTGATATACAACCTAGGAGAGTTTCTTGGGGTGATAATAGGTCCTTCAATGTCTTCCACATTGAAAACGGAGTCTCTTTCCCATGGGAACTCGAGAAAATATGGTCTTGAACTCCCTCCAGAAGAATCCTTCTCGCCTTTGCCACACACTTCTTCCATTCCTCCAATTCTTGTGCATTAGTTGCAGCTAGCTTGGGGATTTCTTGATCAATGAAATCCTTCAAACCATTGTCTTCTAATACCGCTTCCATGCGATCCTTCCATGCTATGTAATTCGAGCTGCCATCCAGTGCATACTTGAGTCTCAAGCCATTGAATGCCATTGGTGAACTTTGAGGTGTGATAAGAATTTGATTTTGTACTTGCAATCAAGAACTTCAAACTTCGAATTTTCCCTTCTCAGTATGTTGTTCATAGCTCTGATCACCTTTGCTCTGATACCATGTAGAAATTCTCACTGTAGATTAACCTAATTATGCAATATACTAAAGAAAAATACTTAATCTACTTCTACAATAAAACTTGTGGAAGCTTAATCGATTTGAGCAAGATCAAACAGAACACATATAACAGAGAAGAAGAATCAATACACATGAAACACAGAAGAATACTCTGGGGAAAGCCTCAGCTAAAAACCCTGCTATCTGTATTATCATACAAGTGGAAATATCTCAGGATTACACAAATATTTAGCTCTCACAGCTATCCAGCTCTCAGTACAATCCTTCACTGCTGCTCATAGACAAAATAGACAACTCATATTCCTCTTCCTTTGTGATCCAAGCCTCCTATTTCCTTACGCAGTTTTCCCTGGGTGCTCCAACTATAACCTTGTGTGACACTACTCCAACACACTGTAAAACTGTGAAAATCTCAAGGAATGAATTCCTTTTGCATGCAAGAGATTTTCTTATAGGAAAATTCTTGCAACTGATAGTACATTGTCCCTGCCTTTAATCTCAACTGGGTCTTTTTCTGAACTGACAGGCATGCGTTATTTATGAGAGAATATTCAGTTATCTGGAGTACACTAGTTTCATGCATGCATGCATTAACTCACTAAACTCACAATTAGTTCCTCAAACTGTTTGGAACTAATTTAACTGGACTTAACTCAATTAACTGAGCTAACTAATTACAACTCATCCTTATCTCCTTAACTAAGGGATAACTTCCTCAATCAAAGGGATAACTGTTGCATGACTTCACAAAGACTTCTAGCTTGAATTTCTCCAACTAATTAACTCAAGATGAATTAATTAATTATTTTTCAAGAAGTTGGTGAGACTAAATTCGAATTTTAATTCAAGGACAAATTAAAATTGGAATATTCTTGTTGCCAGATTTCAACACTCCCTCTCAACAAGAAAGGAATTATTTTCCACCCCGATCATGTCTCTATGGAACTCGAATTTACACTTTGACAATGCCTTAGTCAAAATGTCAGCATCTTGCTCCTCGGTCGAAATATACTGCAACAACATGATCCTCCTCGCCACACAGTCTCTGAGATGATGATACCGAATGTCGATGTGCTTGGACCTATCATGAAATACTAGATTCTCATAGAGTTTGATACAACTTTGATTATCACAATAGATCACAGTTGGATCCATCCTCTGATCAAACAAACCAACTATAATTTTCCACATCCAAATGGCCTGACATGTTGCCTAACTTGCAGCCATGTATTCAGCCTCTGCTGAGTTGAATGCAACTGACCTCTGTTTCCTGTTGTACCAAGAAACTGCAGCTAAACCAAAGTTGAAAATTCCTCCTAATGTGCTCTTCCAATCGGATGGACTCCTTGTCCAATATGCATCTGTGAAGCCCTGTAGCTTCACTCCCTCTATCAGTCTTTACAATAATCCATATTGAGATGTGCATCTGAGGTATCTCAAAACATGCTTAGCTGCCTTTCAAAACATCTTGGTAGGCTGAACCATAGCTTGACTCAGCTGTGTTATAGACATTTTTGGGCACTGCAACCCCAATCATAAATTTCCATAAACCAAGGGCTCTTAAGTCCCTAAAAGTGTTGTTCCAACCTCTAAAAGAACAAGGTCAACTGATTACATCTTCTCCCAGAAGTTCTCCATGAAAAACTGCTCAGAACTGGTCAAAACTGGACCATGTCACCTGCTCCATGGTCAAAGTGCGCTGCATCCCACCTAAATACACACGGGAGGTGCGATGCATCTTGAAAATCCCTTCTATGGGGTGCGATGGGCAAGAGTGGACAAATGGCAGGGTCAATCTGCAAGGTGGAGGATCATGGGATCTTCCAGAAACTTCTCCTGTGACACTTGCCTCTCTGCATTCGCCCAGGGATGAGTAAGAGATCATCAATCTCCAAGTGGAATCAAGAACTATCAGAGAGAGGACACTAAGCAAATCTCAAACGCTGACTCACCCCCCTTGCAAACATCTATATATGGATCCCTCATCCCAGAGATCCAGAGGCTGGAATTTTGTATCTTGTAAGGAAATGCTGCTGGTTTCTTGGTGTAATATCATAGTGTTGGGTGATCTAAGCTTTTCATGAGGTGAGGAAGGGCTTTCTTGCTGAGAGGATGATGCTGGGTCAGAACAATTGGTTGTAATCCTCTTTGCTATTCTTGATTATTAATAAAGTTATTCAAGTTTTCCTCCACATTCTTGTATGATTGATGATATATGCATTTTTGTGGTCAATATATATCTGGTCCTATATTGCTTATGATAATAGATCTATGTTCCTGCATAGTGTTATGCTTCTTTGATTCTACAGGTGCTCTTTGAAGCTGGGTAGACAAGGAAGCGAGTGGAAAAGATCTATCAGAAGGGAGAGGGATCAAGTAAGGAACCAAGCACAAGACAGAGGTTGGTCTCCTTTATTCCCCTCTTATCTATTTCTCATAAAGGAAAACGAAAGTGGTTTTAGTTTGTTTGTTTCTAAGGTAGCTACCAGCCTTAGTGGGACTAGCAGCTCTACATAGACACTAGATTTCTCGATAACAAAATGGCGACTCCACTGTGGAAGGAATAGATTGTTTGTTTGTCTACATTTGTTTGCTTTATAAACTTACAGACGAAGCCTGAAGTCAAGCCAGCTAGCCTTCGAACTGCATTTGCTATGCAAGTGCAAAGTAGATCAATGCTGCTTCAGTCTATCTCCGGGTTTTGTTTATGAACTAAACAATCGATTTACAAGCTCTCTAATTTCCCTTGTGGTGGCTCTAGTAACCTCTTTAGATCTACCCCTGTGATTGATTTACTGATTACCACTTGCTCGGCCTAAATCCATGAACTGAGCTGCAAACTGTGACCCGGAACCCAGTTGAAGTCTCGTCCCTAGACCATCGCACTGTCTCTTCTTTGGATTTTGGATGCATCGCACTTCCCGAGTGTAGTAGGTGCGCTGCATCTCTTTTTCCCTGTGTTACAGGTGCGTTGATCAGACAAGGCCTCTTCTGCTCTTAGATTTTGGTTTCTGTGTTCACTCTTTTCAGCTCTATTTAGGAGTTTTGCTGCCTGTAGTCAGTACACCTCTGTTGAAACCCCCTTCCTTGCCATTATTCCACCTCCATTGTGCAAAGAACTGTAAATGTTTTTATGTATTTTGAGCCATTTTCAGTTCTCTTTTACAAAGAAGTAGCGTAATTGAACTGTCGTTTCTTGATTTGAAAGTGTCGCAAGTGTTGTTTTCAGTCATAGAAGAGAATCTGATTGTTCTTGATAGTCGATTACACTATTACTCTTGTATTTGATTTGAATTAGTAGTTTTTCAAGTGTCGAAAGCAAGTTTTCAATTCCAAATCACAAAGTGTCGTCATTGTCCTCATTTTGTCTTGAAAAGAAACTTGCTAGTAATGTCGCTTTGAAAAATAATTCAGATTTGCGCTTAGATTTCTTTTTATCATTCACACATTAAGAAGGCTGAAAACAAATACATGCATGTGCATTTGCATTTAGACTGTTTGTTGGTTTGATTTAGGAGAGTGCATATAGTGTGTGCTCTCTGCTCTATGTTGAAAGAATATCATCTCTCTTTCCTTAGTAGCTAGGATTTCCATTGCAAAAAGAATATGAAACGATTGTTTATCATCTTAGATTGCATTTTAGGAATTGTACATCTACATCACGCGGTGAACCTGAAAGGCAAATTTCTTAAGCAAGATCAACTGTAAAATAAATTTAATGAATTTAAAAATTCTTTGGAACCTAACGCACAACATTTAGAAGTCTAGGGTAGAGACGTATTCCGGCGTTGTAAAGCCTGGGAATTGTTGTTTTCATTGATGGTTGGGTGATTCCTCCACTTTGAGATGATAAGTGCCAGTACAGACTTGTGCTCCCACGTACCATCGAGTATATATTGGGAGACCACAATAGGATTTATCCTTTATCCATAGGAAGCCGTGTCTGCCGCCCTATCGATCGCAATGCACTGAACACAGCATTCGGGAAGATTGACTGCCGTACCGTAAAAAGTATTCTGCAGTTTTGCTATTGGTTTGGTAATCCCTCTGTCTAGATTTCCAGAGCAGTCTCTTTCGTTCCTTTCCAGACTCCTTAAAGGAAAAGGTCCATCTGAGCACTTGTCACTTCAGGCTCATTAAAAATCGAAGGCGACTAGAGTCATCTTTTGTTTTTTCTCGACTCTTAAAAATTGAAAAAGCAAGTTGTGTCAAAGCGTCTAAAATTAATTTAATTCGGAAACATATTTCCCCTTTATTTTTAGTTGATCGAGTAATCCACAATCGTGGAAGAAAGTCAATTGAAACCCCGTCGTTCGCGGAGGCTTACGAGTCAACCGTCTTTGTCTCCAGAATCGAAACTATTACGAACAAAGCGAACTCGTTTAACCGGTTCCAAATCCCCTGGTAAAGTTAGAACAAGTGTTCCAACACCTTCGGAGACTCTGGTTACTCCAAACATTTCTGGTATCCCTGCCTTTACAGAAGAAGTTCAACAGCCACCAAAGGACAGTAGAACTGATCCTAGTGTGAAGGTAAACACTTATATTACTGAACCAGCTCCATCTACAGCTGATTCGGAAGGTGTTATTCCCCAAACATCTGTCGCTGCAGATTCTATACCTTCTTCGGCACCAGAAATATTTTACGGACCTGACGGTCTACCTCTTCCACCTGGTCTGATTGCTATAGAAGAGATTGTGGAGGATCCTCCATCTAGTACTCCATCGCGATTTGGAGTCGGGATCACTCTATATCCTTCTTCATCAGAAATTAGTCTTCTGTCATCGGAAGCTCCTGTAGAATCGCTAAGCAATATTTTGGATAGACTAGAAATGTCTGAACAACCGTCGACATCTAGGACCGTGTCATCCGACACAGCGACGGCAGAACTTCCTGCTGTCACTCCAACAATGTTCGCTAGCATACCATCTGTCCCAACTAGTTCTCAATCACTAGAAGGGGCCCACTCAGGGGCTATTTCGACAGTATGGTCCGTTCATGTTTGTTCATCCGGAATAGTATCCGAGAACTCTTATGTTGAGTCTCAGCAAATTGATCCTTCAGGGTGTCAATTTGGGCAGTCCGGTCCTCAAGGACAAACAATTCCTTTGAGTACCGGATTACCGCCGTATGGGGGGCAATATACCCTTTCATTGTCTCCTCCAGGAGGACAACCATACGAGAGTTCACAACAAAATTCAGGTTATGCTGGAATTACATCTAGCGGTTGGGTGCCAATACTGCCTCAACAACCAAGAGTTGTATATTCGATGCAACAATGTTTACCTATGTCAAATATACCAACTACGCCGGCTATTATGACGGTGTCGCAAGTACAAGCGTTGCCTGTTGTATGCCAACCTCAGGTTTATCGGGTTGTAATGCAACAGCCTCTTGTCCCTACGACTCAACCACAATCGCCAACTAGTGGAATGACACAGGCCCAAACGGGTACAATTACCCCTCATCTTGGTCAAACGGTCAGCATTGGACAACAGCACATGGCTTCGCAACCATGGCTGGTGCAATACCAACAACCGCAATTCCAACAAGTATACCAAGGATCTGAGCAACAAATCTTTGCAAATAATGGGCAGTCGTATATTCAAAACGATCAAAATCAACCGTTCTACAATGGTTATGCCCATCAACCTTACCAAAGTTACCAGCATCAAATGCATTATGCTGGTATGCAAAGACCAACTGCTCAGGCCATTTCATCCTATCCTGGGTATGCTTCGCCAAACCTGAATCAACAGTTACCGTTCGTGGCAACTTTAGAGTTACCAAATCTAAATCAGCTAACGAACGATCCAATTATTTACGCCCCTTGGTGGCCAGCGATTTCGCATAAACTTCCGTTAGATATTCCTAAATTTAATGGAAATCTGGGTGAAGACTCGTCGAATCATGTGATGAAATTTCATTTGTGGTGTTCATCAAACACCCTAAATGATGATTCGATTAGGCTTCGCCTTTTTCAGAGGACGTTAACTGGTCCGGAAGCAAAGTGGTATATCGAGTTACCCAGAGCTTTGTTTGACAACCTCAGTGCCCTAGCCACAACCTTTTTAACCCATTTTCAGTTACCGATGAGGTACGAAACGGGAACAGAACTTCTTACCAATTTCAAGCAAACAACGGCAACTCACATATCCGATCATATTCATGAGTGGCGACGTCGTCGTAGAATGGTAAAAACGTATGTTCCTAATCATCTTTTAGCTGAATGGTTTATTAAGTCATTATTACCTTCCATTACAAAAGATGTGGCAAAAGGAGGAGTCATCACTGAAGAGCAAGTTATTGCTCGTGTGCAATATTTAGACTTGATTTATACTTAGTCTGGCACGCTCTACGATAAAATCCCTGACACTCCCAGACCGGAATTTTCTGTCCCTCCTCCTCCTAAATCGAACAATGACTCTCATGCCGGCGATGGCGTGATTGGTACGACAGACACGAAATCGACAAAGGCTACATCTAAAAAGGCCCATAAGATTTCCAGTCAAAATGCAAAAGAGGAACTTCTCGCCTCGGAAGTAAATGTCGTCTCGACTGATAAAGGCAAAGAAACCAAGCAACCAAGAGGCAAGAAGAAAAACAAAGGGAAGAAGAAGAAACAGGAGGAATCATCACCTGAAAAATCTTCCGCAAACCCTTCTGGAGATAAGAAACCAAGTCGTCCATGTCTAATATGTGATGAGGATCATTGGACAAGAGATTGTCCATATAAAGCTGAGCTTAGAAAATTCTTCAAGAATTCAAAAACCTCGACGGTATTGACTGATCCGTTTCCAAATCCAGGAACAAATCTGGTTACTAGCAAAAATGCTTCCTCGTCCAAAGTGTTGATGTTGTCGGTTTCGAAATAGCAAAATGATGCTTTGATATCGACAAGGAATAAATATTACGGGAATCCACAGCTGTCGAACAACAAGGATAAGGATCAACCTAGTAGTTCGACAACAACTTCGACAGAAGTTGCGCCACCCATCATTCCAGAGCTAACAATAAAACCGCCAAAGGGAGTAGTACACAAGTCAACATTTAATCCTCGTGCCAGAGCAGCACATCATTATAATATAGTGGAAGATCTGGCCCAATCACCATCCACTATGTCGACACTTGAAGTACTACAAAATTGCCCATCCCAAAAGCAGGCTTTATTATCAGCTATAGGTGGGATAGACCCAAAGGATTCTAATCTTGTGTCCTTTAATCAAAAATGATATGATCCTCAGTTACCAGCTCAACTAGCTTTCCTCATTCAGGTGAAAGCCCTCAACAAAACTGTTCATAGAACAATTATTGATGAGGGGGCATTTACATGTATTATGTCGATGAGTTGCTGGAAAACTTTAGGATTTCCAACCTTGTCACGATCTTCGACGACATTAAAAGAATTTGATGGACGAACATATACCCCATATGGTATTCTAAGTAACTTGCAAGTTGAACTAGGGGGGAAAGCAGTAGAAATAGATGTCGAAGTAATCGACAGAAACCTCGATTACAACATCCTACTGGGAAGACCATGGATATATGCTATGGCTGTGGTTGTGTCGACCTACTTTAGGAAGATTGCATTTCCATTTCAAGGAGGAATTACAATCGTTGACCAACAAACATTTCTCCCCAATCGTTCCCAAGTTACGAGAAGCATTCTGATGATCCATGGAAGCCCCCATTCGCTTCAAAATATCGAAGTAGGCCTACTAAAAGACCCTATATTAATGGGGACTTTTGCCCTACCACCTCCAATCAATCTGGCACAAGTGGCAACGGTAGGAGCCTGCAATATGATATCTTCTATTCAAAAGGTCTCAAAAAACAATATTAGCATGGATCATCTGCAGGTATTGCCTCCAAGCCAAATAGAAATATTGTAGCAATTAATGTTTTTGGCATGGGAGGCCAACCCAAATCAACGCTCATCAAGCGTTTGGATAGATAGGTCTAAGGAATATGACACCCCTTTAGATCCTTGGTCGCAAGTGCATCACACCGACGAAGGAATTGTTCAGTCAATGATAATTGAAGGGGCGCCATGGGAAGATTACCACCATCGTTCCCATCTTCCGGATTGTCAAGAAGATACTCCTGATGACCTTCACCATCCTTCAGTTTTTGATTTCCTATCAAATACTGTAAACACGGTGGATTCCGAGCGAAACTTGTCCAATATTGAAGAGACTATAGCCATAAATATCTCGACCAAAACGGATGTTGTAGAGAATATTTATGTTGGCAAATGTTGTTCTCCTTCAGAACTGGAAATATATAACGCTCTTTTTCGTGAATTCAGAGATGTCTTTGCTTGGTCATATGATGAAATTCCAGGCATTGACTCGAGTATAGTTGAACACGAAATCAAGATGTATCCAGATGTCAAACCAGTACGACAACGGCTACGGTAGGTGCACCCCAAGAAAGCCGCTGCCATCAAGGCAGAAGTTGAGAAACTTCTCCATGCTGGTTTTATTTACCCGGTTCCTCTAACCGATTGGGTATCGAACATTGTTCCTGTAATGAAAAAACAAGGAACAATTAGAGTGTGCGTCGATTATAGGGATGTAAATCAAGCTTGTCTGAAAGACAACTACCCTACACCCTTTATTGACCAGATAATTGATGAATGCGCCGGATGTGAAATCTTTTCATTTATGGATGGATTCTCTGGGTATAATCAAATAAATATCCGCCCACAGGACCAATCAAAGACTGCATTTATTTGTCCGTGGGGCACATTTGCATATCGCAAATTACCCTTTGGTTTAAAGAACGCAGGGGCAACATTTCAGAGGGCAATGAATTATGCCTTCCATGACATCAAAAACATCGTTCAACCATATCTCGACGACCTTCTGGCTCATTCACGAAAGCGGACCGATCATCCGCAGCATTTGAGAGCGATATTTCTACGTTGCCGACACTACAAGATACGACTCAATCCACACAAATGTGTGTTCTGTGTCAGTTTTGGTCGTTTACTTGGCTTTGTAGTCTCGAAGGACGGGATCCGTCTCGAACCCTGTAAGGTTCAGGCAATCATAAATTTGCCTCCACCTTCAAATTTGCTTCAAATTCAGAAACTCCAAGGGAAAGCAAACTTTCTGAGGAGGTTCATCCCAAATTATGCCGAACTTGCTAAAGGTTATACACGTCTATTGAAAAAGGAAGTACCCTTCGTCTGGGATCAGGTCGTGCAAACTTCCTTTGATGCTTTAAAAGAATCCCTACTGAAAGCATCATTAATGTACGCTCCTGATTATCAAAAAGACTTTAACCTGTATCTAGCTGCAGCGGATACAACCATCGCAATGGTTTTAGTTCAAGAAGACAACAGAATTGAACATCCTATATATTATTTGAGTAGGAACTTAAATGATACAGAAAGCAAGTATTCCTATGTTGAAAAGCTGGCTCTCGCAGCTGTTCAAGCGATACAGAGATTTCGAAACTATGTCCTCTTTCGAAAAACTACCATTTTGTCAGATTGCAACCCCATGACTTATATATTGTCACGACAGTTGCTGGGGGAAAATATTCAAAATGGATAGAAATTCTCCAAGAGTTTGATCTGGAATTCGTAAAATCCAAATCAAAGAAATCCTTGGTTTTCGCGGAATTACTATGCAATCTCCCATCGTCGTCCAATGATGAAACATCCGAAGAAACCATCGTGGATGAATCTTTGTTTCTGATATCTTCAAGTAATCCGTGGTATGGAGATATAATCATCTATCTCCAAACCCAAAAATATAGGTCTAATACCTCTCGCTCGGAACAAAAACATATTCGATACCAATCAAAAGACTACATGATCGTCAGTGATACACTTTACCATCGTGGTGTCGATACAGTTCTGAGGAGGTGCCTCACCCATGAGGAGGCTGAAAAAGTCCTGAATGATTGCCATTCAGGCGCGTGTGGGGGCCATCAATCTGGTTACGCTACAACACAAAAAAATTTACGAGTAGGATACTTTTGGCCAACAATGTTCAAAGATTGCATAACTACAGTCAGAAGTTGCCATGCATGTCAAATTTTCGATAGCAAAACTAGAAAACCACCCGCACCTCTGCAACTGATAGTTGTTGTTGGGCCATTCGCCAAATGGGGCATTGATTTCATGACATGTAACCCCACCTCGACCGGGGGGCATGGGTATATCATAGTTGCAGTAGACTATTTTACCAAATGGGCCGAGGCGATGCCTACATTAGATAACACTGGTGAAATAGCTGCCCTTTTCTTTTTCAATCATGTAGTCGCCAGATTCGGCATTCCACAGGCTATAGTCACAGATCATGGATCGCATTTTCGCAATCACATGATGGTCGAATTGGCTGCCAAATTAGGGTTGTCCCATGATAGCTCTACTCCATATTACCCGCAGGCCAATGGACAAGTTGAAGCAATCAACAAAGTCCTAAAGCGAATGCTGCAAAGGATGATTGGAGTCCACAAAAGGAGTTGGCACCTGATCCTGTACTCAGCCTTGTGGGCATACCGAACATCGGTAAGAAATGAAACCGGGTTTACACCTTTTCAACTGGTGTATGGCCTAGAAGCAATCTTGCCAATTCAGTGTAAAATCTCGTCCCTCAAACTCGTTGTCGACCTTCTCCCCGGAACTTCAGAAGAGGAGGCTTGTTTCTTGGAACTAATCCAATTGGATGAAACCCGTCGTGATGCCGCTTTGGCTAACGAAGCCCATAAGAAACGAGTCAAGGCGCAGTTCGACAAAAATGTCAAACCCCGTGTCTTCTCAGAAGGTGACTTGGTCTTACTTTACAACCAGGAATCTGATAAATTGGGAGCAGGTAAGTTCAAGTCTTTGTGGATGGGCCCCTATATTGTTAAGCGTGTATTAGCAAAAGGAGCCTACGAGTTAATGGATTACGACGGGATTCCACTGGCACAACCCCGTAACGGGTTGTACCTTAAGCGTTACTATGCATAATTCGGTTTGGTAACGCATATGCTTTTGTTACATTTTTGTTTTCGCTAAGAGTAATTGTTTTGGTCAAGTAATCCACTTTTTACATTTGTCACAGATGTCGAACCTATTGGAATCTTTTGTTGGATATGCCGACGGAGCGAGTCGTAGTTCGCGGAACCTATCTTCTGCGGCCTGGGCCATTTTTGATCCAAGTGGCGAGTTAGTAAGTTTCAGAGGGGTATGTATTGGTCGGTCAACAAATAACATCGCTGAATATAGCGCGTTGATAGAACTTCTCTCTGATGCCATCACACATGGCATAAGCCGACTTGTCATCAGGCTAGACTCACAGCTCATCATACTACAACTCACTGGTATCTACTCCGTCCGAAATCCAGCTATCTATCGCATGTTCCTAAGGGTCAAGATTTTGGAAAGACAATTTGATTTTATTCAATATCAGCATATTTCCAGAAACTTAAACACATTAACAGACTCATTGGCAAATTATGTGTTAGATAGACATTTTCAACATTTATAAAAAGAAGCATTTCATCAGTATTTGCATCAGGATCATGTAGCTTAACCAAAATAAAACTCCGAAAATCAAAAATATATATACAATTGTTTATGGTTTACACATAATGTTCTGTAACCAAGACAAAATTGGTCAAATGACCCAAAACTCAAAACGCTAGGGGGCACCCTAGTCTAATGATGCTGGTGATAACAAGTCACTGCCTGTGCAATCATGCATAAAAGCCTAGTCCACCGACTCGGTACGCCGGTAGTATGTCACTGCAACCTCAGGGGCAGCTCGTTGGTCCTCACATCCGGAATACCAAGAGTGAGGCCTTCGACCTGATCCTGCAATGCTGAAAGAGTCTCGACCACATCAAGGTCGCGAAGGATAGCCCTTCCCACACCCTCTCCTGCTGGAGCGGCAGCTGGCACTCTCAGGCGTACTACTGGCCGAACTGGTCCAACATCTGCATGAGCACATGAGTTTTGATTAGTCCTGATAGAAGAAAGCACAAGAACATTATAAAAGAAACGATAAACGGAGATATGGTCAGAGAATTTACCGATGACACCCCACTGCTTGCCAGCAGGCAGTACCAAATCCGGATCACCCCAGAAATCCATACCAGCATATGGATACTCGGAAAAAACCATCTCCTGACGGTTGAACCACTCGAAAAAGGTATCAGAAAAGGAAACCTGGGACTGACCAGCATGTCTAGCCATAAGGTTGACCCATCTCTGCATCTGTGGCTCAGTCGGTGGAGGTAAACCAAGTGAAACATACTGCGGCTGCATCAGCGGGATCTTTTCCAAGGCGAAAGCTGTCAAGATAGAACCATATCCAAAGTTCTTCAATCTTCCATTTTTCACCTTGGTTAGTTGTTCTTTCATCACAGAGAGTACTGCATCACACTAGTTGAACACCTTTGGTTCAAAGCATTCCAAGGCGTACTGCATATAAGACCTGTTGGCCCTGTGAAGAGCCGCACTACCAGCCAGTCTAGAAAAAGTAAACAGAATGGTCCTCAGGGACCTATCAGTGTCATCTCGGATAATGATCTTGTCGTCCTTACTCAGCTGAGATCCCTCTCTGCAATACCTGCGAATGTAATCTCTCACAGATTCACCCCCACGGGCCGAACCTGATAATGAGATAGGGGCACCCCGCCTCGATAAGCCGGTCAAAAAATAGATGTCCACGACGGTCAAGGGGATGGACTTGCCCCTAATCTGGAACACCTGGGTGGCAGGATCCCATGCATCGAGAAAATATTGCAACAGGTTGATTTGTTGCCTCATGCAAGAGATGCGGAAAAACTTGAACATGCCACAGTTCCGCAATGCATTTACCGTAACCGGATCATGTAAAGCAAGCATGTCCTCTTCTTCATGCTCACGTTCTCGCCATGTAACAGACATTTTGCTCCAATGAATCTCTGAAACAAACAAGAGAAAAGTCAAGATCCTGATTTGGTGAAAAACAGGCAAAAATTTCCATGAAAGATTGTGCATAAATTGCCCTCTTTACGCCCATCGCACCCCCAGCAATGTTCTAGGTGGGATGCATGCTGACTGGCCAATGGCCAAGCCAGCATGCATCGCACCTTTCGATGTAGAAGAGGTGCGATGGAGCCAGGGCGAGTTTTTCAAACCCCAGAGGCTCAGAAAAACTGCAAAACATGCTCAGAATTCAAAAAGGAAAGGATGAAACTAAAGAGCTCAGGTTTAGCTCCTACCTGGTCCAGACGGCGCCGAGAATCGTCCACAGAATCTCCTGGAATCAGCTAGTGAAAATCAAGGGGGAAAGCACCTCCAAAGCTCCAACAAACCAAAGTTCAAATGAAATGGTAAAATGAGAGGTAAAAAGCACTTTTAAATTACTTTTCACGTAATTCAAGTAAAATATTAGTGTTTTAACTCATTTTTCAAACATGTATTGTTCGTTTCTAACTAGTTTGATGAAGCAATTGAGCAGGCAGTACAACCTTTGAAGGAACAAAGTTGTCAATGGTAAAACCAAAATAATCAATGACCATTATATCGAGCAGTTTTAACGCGGAATTCAAGCTCGTTAAAAAATAAACATAAGCAATGAGCAAATGTTCCCCCAGAGTTTAAGCTCATTAAAAAATGAACCAATTTCTGGTAAATAACCATCGTGAATGTATTATCATCAGCCTTTGAAGCCTTGGTCGTGTTCTCATCATCACCTCCACTCTGTATTGGCCGATCATTCACCCTCATTTGATTGTTTACCCTTTTTGAGGAACAGCTGCTAAGAGTGATCCTGTTAGCCATCCTTGTGACACTGCCATGATTGGAAAATTCAAAACCTTACCTGGAATTAGCTGCTACCCAAATTTATCACTCGTTCCTCAAAGAACGAGTCTCCTTTAAGCTCTTTTCAACTGACTCGTAAAATATGAAAAGATTGCCGAGCGATTGGCCTCTCCAGCTCGTTAAAGTGACCGGAAGTGTTATCCCTCCTTTATATTTTAATCTTTTTGGACTTGAGGGATTATTACACAAAAAGATCGAGCACTTGTTTTGTTCGGCTCGTTAAAAGTACCGAAAATTCATCCCTTTTGTATTGTTTTATACTTTTTCAGACTCAAGGGATTATATGACGAAAAAGGATTATTGGAGTTTTCTTTACGTCCCTTTTTCAAACTCTCTAAAATTGAAAAGGATCGAGTTATCCTTGTCATTAAACTCGTTAAAACTGAATAGCGACAAACTTGTCCATACAGACGAGAATGAGTTTCACTGTCACTAGGCTCGTTAAAACATAGCGATGGGTTTGCCCGAAGGGAAAATTATAGAACAAGCATATGTTATCCTCCTCAAGCTTAACAAAAATAAAGAGGTACTAGTCAGCAATGACTGGGGAAAAATTGGGAAGAAAACTTGAAAAAACTTTTATGGTAGCAATTGCTCTTGAACATGACACTTTCACTCCGCATCCGAGCCGGGTTGGGTTGTTCCGTTCACTGTTCATATCACCATGGGTCCATCACACCATCCATATTTGGAGTTAACACTACCAATCCATCATGTCAGTGTCGCCGATATGTTCAAGAGAAGTCGCTCAGAGAATTCACCTATGTCTCACCCACTGCAATACATTTACGCTCCATTCGTTCATGACCACCACCCTGAACCTTATATCACTAGATCATTTTCACCTCCATTAAAATCATTTGCTCCGTTCCGTGTCATTGATGTGGGATTCACTAAGGCCCTCCTATGACGGATCGCTTCTTGTCGACATCAGCTCATTATCCAAGAAGTCGATCTAGGAACAACCCTTTCAGTGCTTTGAAGCTTGCATGCCTCAATGGCAAGTTTCTCACTTCCGACGACAGGTTTACATCAATGGCCTTCGACCAAAAGATTTTGCGTGGTGTTCGACGCCAAGTCCCTTATTCACACCACGTGAATTGTACTGCAGTACCTTGAGGGTCATCATCATTATCGGTGATTCCTCTCGCGCCTGTTAACAGCTTACATCATTGGCTGGTAATCAGGCGATGTCTTTCCATGTTCGACTCCAGAACATCTCTCACATGGATCGACTTGTACTTTGAGTGAAGATCGAACGAGATTGAAGAACCCGGATCTAGTTTCATCCATCCGGGCTGCGATATATATTCAGGAAAATAAAGACATCAAATGTACATCATTACTGCACAGATAATCATCCAACCTAAGGGATGATGGCTCTACCAGAATCATCAGTCTACACTCAGACGATTGTCTATCTTATGTACATGAAAATGAATTTATAAAGCTGAGCATGGGAATTCCCGCCTCAGCTAGATCATGAAAATATTATGAAGATAATGTATTGTATTGTATCTTATTACAGGTCGCCTTCCAGCTTGAAAAAACTTCAGATCCTCATGATAAAGCATTTCACCCGACATCAACAGATTAACGACCTCATGCTTTAGGGGGCAACTGTTATAGACATTTTTGGGCACTGCAACCCCAATCATAAATGTCCATAAACCAAGGGCTATTAAGTCCCTAAAAGTGTTTTTCCAACCTCTAAAAGAACAAGGTCAACTGATTACATCTTCTCCCAGAAGTTCTCCATGAAAAACTGCTCAAAACTGGTCAAAACTGGACCATCTCACCTGCTCCATGGTCAAAGTGCGCTGCATCCCACCTAAATACACACGGGAGGTGCAATGCATCTTGAAAATCCCTTCTATGGGGTGCGATGGGCGAGAGTGGACAAATGGCAGGGTCAATCTGCAAGGTGGAGGATCATGGAATCTTCCAGAAACTTCTCCTGTGACACTTGCCTCTCTGCATTCGCCCAGGGATGAGTAAGAGATCATCAATCTCCAAGTGGAATCAAGAACTATCAGAGAGAGCACACTAATCAAATCTCAAAATCTGACTCACCCCCCTTGCAAACATCTATATATGGATCCCTCATCCCAGAGATCCAGAGGCTGGAATTTTGTATCTTGTAAGGAAGTGCTACTGGTTTCTTGGTGTAATATCATAGTGTTGGGTGATCTAAGCTTTTCATGAGGTGAAGAAGGGCTTTCTTGCTGAGAGGATGATGTTGGGTCAGAACAATTGGTTGTAATCCTCTTTGCTATTCTTGATTATTAATAAAACTATTCAAGTTTTCCTCCACATTCTTGTATGATTGATGATATATGCATTTGTGTGGTCAATATATATCTGGTCCTATATTGCTTATGATAATAGATCTATGTTCCTGGATAGTGTTATGCTGCTTTGATTCTACAGGTGCTCTTTGAAGCTGGGTAGACAAGGAAGCGAGTGGCAAATATCTATCAGAAGGGAGAGGGATCAAGCAAGGAACCAAGCACAAGACAGAGGTTGGTCTCCTTTATTCCCCTCTTATCTATTTCTCATAAAGGAAAACGAAAGTGGTTTTAGTTTGTTTGTTTCTAAGGTAGCTACCAGCCTTAGTGGGACTAGCAGCTCTGCATAGACACTAGATTTCCCGATAACAAGCTGGTTCACTGCATAGCACAAATCTGGTTGTGTGTTCACTAAGTACATCAGTGAACCCACAAGCTGCTAATACACATTAGCTTCTACTACTTCTCTTGAGGTAGCATCCTCCTTCCTCCAGTTACCTGCTAGAGGAGTCTGCATGGGCTTACACTTCTCCATGTGGAATCTCCTGAGTATCTCATTGGCATACTTGCCTTGAGACACAAACAACTCCCCATCCTTCTACCACACTTCCATGCTAAGGAAGTAGTGCATGAGACCCATGTCTTTCATCTCGAATTCTCTTTCAAGGTCCTCCTTGCAAGACATGATCAATTGATCATCACCTGTCAATATTAGATCATTAACATAAAGAACAATGATCAATTACTTACCTTCTACCATGATGTGGTACAGGTTCGCATCCGCTTCACTCTTTTTGAAGCCCAACCCGGTGAAGTAGTTGTCGATCCTAGTGTACCAAGCAAAAGGTTCTTGCTTCAGCGCGTATAAAGCTCTCTTGAGTCAGTACACATGCGACTCACGATCGAAGGTCTCAAAACCTTCCGGCTGCTCTATGTACACCTTTTCCTCAATCTTTCCATTGAGGAATGCAGTCTTTCATCCATCTGATGGATCTTGCAACCCATCTATTATGATAATGCCAACATCGATCTAATAGATGAGTACCTTGCTACAGTTGCAAAAGTCTCATCAGAGTCGATCCCCTCAAACTGTGAGAAACCACAGGCAACAAATCTTGCCTTGTGTTTCTCCACACTACCATCAGCAGCTTGCTTTAACTTTTAAAGCCAACAGGAACTCACAACTGACTTGTTCTCCGGTCTTGGAACCACATCCCAAACATTGTTCCAAACTATGGAGTCATACTCCTCCACCATAGCATCAACCCAAATAGGTTGTTGCACTTCTTCCTCAAAGGAAGATTGCTCAGTCTAAACACATTCCCCAACAAGGGCAATGTATCCAGTGTATCTATCAGGTGACCTCCTTTGTCTGCGCTGAGAAGATGGTTCTCCCACATTCTCTCTCGCATCCGACAACAATCTGTCAACTTCTCTTGTGTGCTTCCATCCCTCTCTAGAAGACTCTTCTTGAGTGGATGTATCCTCTCCTGGAACCTATGCATGCAGCTGCTCCGCATCAGTCTAAGGCTCCTCCTCCTTAGGAACCAAAAGTTCCTCCATAGCCTATAGTTGGAGCTCCCTCTCAAGGGAAACTCATATGGCCTTCTGCTCAACAAACTTGAGATCTCTATGAACCATTGTCCTCTGACTGGTAGGCAAGTACACCTGATAGTTGTGAGGTGTATCAGTGTACCCCACAAGTATCCCCAACTCAGTTGTCGGCTCAAGTTTCTTTCGGGCATCCTTGGTCACATGGCAATATACCGATGAGCCAAAGATCCTGAAGTGACCCACTTCCAGTCTCTTCCCAGAGAAAGCTTCCTCTGGTGTCTTCATCCCAAGAATGCGATGCGGGCTTCTATTATGAAAATAGATTGTTGTGTTGCATGCCTCCGCCCACAAATGAAGTGGTAAGCCTTGGTCATGCAGTGTCACCCGAGCTGCCCCCACAATCGTTTTGTTCTTCCTCTCGGCCACCCCATTCTGCTGTGGGTTATGAGGTGCCGTCAAATGTCTTTAAATTCCTTCCACTTCACATAAGTCCTTAAACTCTTGAGAGACATACTCTCAACCATTTTCACTTCTCAAGGCCTTGATCTTCTTCCCTGATTCTTTCTCAACCAAAGCTTTGAAATCTGGAAATCTGATGCTTTAATCATCTCATGTGATCATTATTATATATTAGATTATTTCCATTTGTTTTATCATTTTCTCACCAATACATCCAATGATAGTTGTTTTACATCCTTCGATCTTCATCTTTAAACATCTTACTATTCAGATTTTTGTCGAACGGTTGAGCCACACCAGCCTTCACTGATGGTTATGTTAGGTCCTAATTGTCTTGAAATGACTGTTGAATATGATCAGATCTATTTTCCCCCACAATATTCTCATTATAATCCCTTGTCTCTAATTGAAAATTCATCTTTTCAAATATTTCGGGGTTTTCAAGATGATCATCATGAATTTTATGATCCAATCATTGAATGGTTGGAGCAATCTTACTCGGAAAGCTCCATTGCAATAAATAGGTTTCGGCCTTTCTCATGCTTGCTAAGTAGGATGACACAAAAGAAGATGCATTCGCAAGAAGTCTTCAAGATTTTTCTGATTATGGTTTCTGTCGAAAAGGTAAGAATGTGAATTAGATGAAAGTAGCAGTTGTGACACATCTTTCTGCCCATAGGCAAGACCTTCCTTTTATTGTGCAAGTTATTCAATCTCTCATCTTTTCTCTTGCACACTACTTTATATTTGTTTTAATCGATCGTATCTTTGTGATTGCAGGTCGGGAACGATTACGGTGGCTACATTGGAAATTTCATTATACGTGACCCCGACCTATTAGCTGTTAGGTTAGGAGTAGGATTAGCTGCATCTTAGTTTTCCCCTTTCTTGCACTCATCCCATGCTTATTCTCTTTAGTCTCTCTTGTATTTTCTTACTTTTCTCTTGCATTATGCTTTGGTTTAGCTTATTTTTCTTGTGCTTTGGTTTTTCTTTCTTGTTGTGTCATGTCTTTTCCTTTTGTTCATTAATAAGACCTTGCATGAATATGTTATGTTGGCTCATAAGGGAATGTGGAAAAATAGAAAAGGACTTTGTGACACCACAACATTTGGCTAACTCTTTGTCCTACTTCCTTGTCTGGTTTACATATTTTGGTCGATGATGTTCCAATGGAAAATATGATCCTTGCATTAAGAAATCCTTGTGTCGAACCATGACCTCCATGTCTATTCTAGAAACCTTATTCCTACACTCAGGTTTTTATGTTTTGGTGTTTTCAAGCTTATCCAATCAAGTAGAGAAGGACAAGGGGAAAATCTAAATGAGAAAACTAATATCAGAGGTCTTATATATGCTTCTTTGAAGGAACAAACTCTCCTTCTCTCAATAAGTCAAGATCCCTCTTCCACCCGTAAATAAATAATTTCCAATGCATGGTCCTATTTAAATAAATAAATAAACATGAAAGAAGAGAAAGGATTCCTGCGCAGAAAGGTGAAGCAAGCAAATATGAAGGGGTATTATCCAGGCTCGCTGGAAGCACAACAATGTTTGTGTTTCCGAATTGATTCTGTCAGGGTACTGTCCAGACCTACTAGCAGTGGAGCAAGACCAGAGATGAAAAACTATACTCTGAAAATATAAAGCTCGTGAATTCCATTAATGTATCCTGATTCGAAACATGGTGTGATTGTTGATCTCATGTTTGTGTTCAAACGAGTAAAGGAATGAAGGGGATTATGTTTACGCACGGGGTAAGTGGGGAAATCCATGGTAGTCTCAATGACGAATCAATACTTCCTAAAAAACAAGACCCTGCATGAAATAATTGACCAAGGCAAAGAAGCTATATTCTACCAGTGTCTCGCCAAGTGTTGTCGCTGCGACAAACACCCTCCAAAATTTTTCTCATACTCGTTTGGAGCCTACCGTGGATCTCACAATCGGTCTTTCCATAGGCACCTCTTGGTCAGTTGATGCTTTTGAGCTCCCTCTTGGATTAGAAGTGTTGAAGTCACTTGCACACACATGCTTAGTTCGCAATAAATTCATGAGCACATTCTTCTACGCAAGCTTGGACAAGCATAGCACGTTCCATCAGGATTGTTCCTGTGTGATGTCAAATCCATGTCGATAGTCATTGTGCACTGACAATGACAGCTTCTCACATTCTAGTTGTGTTCGTACTTCCATTTCGGTGAGTTTTGCAAACTCTCACTTTCGCGCACCTATGTTTTCATGAGTGTCCACATTTTTGGTTGTCACTTTCGCTTGGATTTACTCTAAATAGTGTCATTTTCATGTTATATTTTCTCTAACGTGTTTTGTTTTCAGTGTCGTTCATGTATCGCAAGCGTCGTTCACATTTTTATCTTCATATAGCAAATTTCGTCTTCTGGCATGGGAATTGCCGCTTATCATGCAAAGTGGAGTTTGGGTTTGTTTCAAAAGGGAAATCTTTGTGATAATGAGTTGTTCTTATCATGTACGAATTTTTCACACTCATTTCCAAATATTCATGCACTGTCAGACAAGTGTTGTCATTAACATCACAAAGTTTATCTTCAATGCTGAACTTGTTGTAAGTTGTCACAAAGGTTGTCACACTAAGGGAATTATGTTTTCATATTTTCCGGATTATCTGTGTTGTGTTACAAAGTGTGTAAGTGTGTGATCACAGTTAATTTCTACCAATGTTCTCATCAGTTTCACTGATCCCGCACTTAGCCAAATTTTGGAAAGTTCCCAACAACCTAGCGTCATCCATCCCTCCTAAACTGCGCATTGTGCAGTCTCAGCCCTTAAGTAGCAATCTTGTCTCTTGGCACTATGAAATATGCAGTCTCTTCCTCCCAAAACTGTGCATTTGGAAACCCCAGTGCTCAAGCCCAAGCCCTGACTCCCAGAACTACGTAATCACCTAGTCCACTCTGAATTCCAAAACTGTGCAATTGGCTAAACCAATGCCCAACCCCTCATCCTAGCTCACTAAGCTCTCAAACTATGCAATCTTCTTCCTTAGACCAACCTGAACTATGCATTGCACAGTCTCAGAACCCAAGCTTTTCCCCTAATTTCCTGAACTGCAAAAATGTGTAGTCATTGGGCCTTTCCCTTTGGCCCACCACTAGTTTCGGCTCAGTCAGCGGATCATCTTGCAGTATTAGATAGGGGTTTATCAAACTAATGTCGTCTTGTCATGAGTTGATTGCAGACACAATAACTCTACCATGCTATGGAAAGATGATAAAGAAGGATATGGAGAAGGAATACATGTTATATGACACCTAAGGATGTGAGGACAAAGGATGATCATTAGGAAAGAAGACAAAGGAACACTAGAAGATGATCTGGGTTGCATGATGATCTAGGCCACATGAAGACTCCATCTAATCTACAACCTTTTGGAGGATAGATATGGAAAACAAAGAACATATCTCATGAATTTGAAGTAAGAAGTAAAACCTATCATTTCCACCTCATTATGTCTTCAATGTCATGTATTGTCACAAACATTGAAACTCATTTCATGTACCTTCTTTAAGTGTTTTTGTCCGGTTTGCAACGTAGGCAAAGTGTCGTATTTTCGCATACTGGTTATCAAACAGCGTGTAAAATCCTATTTTGATGGTTTCAAGGGTCTACCTTTGTGTATATGAGTTGTCCTAAGCATGTAAACATCGGTTGCACTCATTCACAAAGTTTGAGGATTATCACACAAGTGTCGTCACAATCGTCACAAAGTGTATCTTGAGTGTCACACTTGTTGTAACTGGTCATAAAGTGGTCACACAGAAGGAAATGTGTTGTTCATTTATCATGGGTGATCTACGTTGTTGTGTCATCAAGTATTCTATGTGTGAGATGACAGTTGAAGTCTTATCTCTATTCACATCAGTCTAACTGGTATTACACTTAGTCATTTATGATAAGGCTTCTCGACTAAGAAACTTGGCTTCACCTAACCTCCATGAACTGTGCACTACGCAGTTCTAGTATTTTAGCTGAGACTTTACCCCTTGACACTACGTAATGCGCAGTTATTTCCTCCAAGGACTATTGCACTACGCAGTTTATGTGCTCAAGCTCTGGACTTGACCTCCAGAATTGTGCAATCATTCCTTCCAACCCGGCCCTTACTGCGTAATCACAATCCTTGAGCTCATCCCCTAAGCCTATAAACATCACAATTGCGCGCTAGCTCAATCTCCCTTACCTCCTAAAACTGCGCAGTATGTCCTCCCAGTGTCCATCCCCTCAGCCTGCCTCACTGTCACCTAAGATTGTGCAGTCTTTTCCCTCATTCCAGCCTGAACTACGCAATATTTAGTCTCAGTGATCAAGCATCACCCCTGGCTACTTGAACTATGCAATTACATAGTCATTGAGCCCTCTCTCCTGACATGTCACCGGTCCCAGCTCCGTTAATGGATCCAAATGGAATATATTAGACTAGGGGGTTTTTAGACTGATGTCGTCTTGTCATGAGTGAATTACAGATGCAGGTACTCTCTCACACCATGATAGGATGATGAAGAAGGAGATGTAGAAGGGAAGCATGCTGAAAGACATCTTTGCAATTGGACATGAAAGTTGATCAATTGAGGCAAAGAAAAGTGGCACCAATTTGCGACCACAACCCAAGACTTGGGATCATTTAATACTCCTTATAACCAAGCCATGAGGAGGTGGAAGACAAAATCATTCTCAAGCAAATATCAGAGACACAGCAGCAGCAGTGGCGTGACACTGCCACATCATCAAGCAGTCCATGTCAGCAGGGTCATGTCTTGTCATGAGTTTTCATAGGTCACATCATCATTGTGGATCCTGTATATTCAAAATGTATTTAAAGTGGAAATCCAAGGGACACATATAGAATATGAAGAATCAAGTAAGTTGAAAGGTCATAGGAATTCAAACAATCATGAGGGTATTCAAAGAGTCACAAGGAGGGTGAAGCATCACCCCTTGGTTATGTAATCATTCCAAAATTTCTTTGAAGTTGTCAGAAAAAATAATAGAGGTAACCACAAACCACTTTTGGAGATCAAGACCTAGCCTTCCTGATGCTCAGAGAGGGCTCTCTCTTTATAATTTATCTTTGTTTTAGTTAAGGTGATTTTAGGCTAGTTACTATTTGCACTTGGGTTTTGTTTTGAATTTGGGTGGTGGGATAGCTTTACTTAGATGAACAGAGGTTTGCTTCTACCATTGGGCTATCGGTTCGAATGTCAAACAAATAAGACTGGATTTAGTTCTAAAAACAGTGTCTATAGGGTAAGATACATGAGTTACTATAGATCTCTAAGGCTAAATGGTGAAATGGTTTCAAATTAGATCTAGGGAGAAATTAAGGGTTCCCTAGGCCGAACTCTGGAAGGAATGAAAGAAGTCAACCGGGATGGGAGAGCAATTAAGGGTTCTCAAATTTGGGTACCAGAGGAAAACATGTAAATGACAAACTGTGCAAAACAGAGTGTACTTAAACAATTTTTGAGTGATATCTCCAATTAATTCATTCAAATTTAGAACACATTTAAGATTATGAAACACATAAGAAGGTAACAAAATCAAACAAAGAAGATATTTCACTATAAATGGCTCATCTCATGAATCTTGTAGCGAAATGCTTTTATTACTTGCTCCAGTCTGTTGACTTGAAAATGGTGCAATCACCCTTAGGTTTAAGATCAAAATAACTCTACAAATGTAAAATAATCCACCCAAAATACTTCAAACGAAGAAGTATTTATACAAATTTTAAACTGAAATATCTTGAAGAAGAGAAATTCGAATTTGATAGCAACTCTTAATTGATGATGAGGCTTCCAAGTCACTAACTACCTCCTTCCTTTGTGCATTCTGCCCCAGAAATTCTGCAAAATTTGGGTCCAGTGATACCTTTTAATATCTCAATCATAGATAGATATGTAAAAAGTGAAAGAGGTTATTGTATATAAGTATGTTATTGATATAAACCTCTTTCAATTTCCGAAAATTCAGCTCCAGCTGTTCCCAATACTCTCTCCAAAACGATGTCAAAAAAAAGACTTTGCACAGTCCGAAACATAGGCTGTGAATATATGCATTTATCTCGCTTTTTGTAATATTTGTGTAAACAGTGAGATAGGTTTTTATATATTGGCCTTTTAGGAACACAAAACTCCTCCAGTTTCTCAAAATAAATCTTGTATTGGCCACAATAGTTTCTATAAAATTATGACTTAAATAGGAAATTTCTGGAAAATGTACCATTCCTGCTCTGATTTCATCTTTTAACCTTAATTTTCTTTTAAATATTTTTACCTTTACTTTGGAGAAAATTTGTGAAAGTGTTTTCATCTCTATTTAACCCTTACTGCCTCCATGTTTACTTTTACTGTTTACCTTGATTGCTTTGTTTTTTCATCTATCTTCACTTTGACATGAATTTATTTTATCTGTATGCTTTGTAACTGTCTTCCATGTTGTTTGTCTTCCCACTGGCTGCTTTTATTCACTTTGATTTTTCAATCTGATACACTTTTACTGATACTCTTTCATCTGGCTGATTTATATTTTTCCTTTTACTGTTCTTTTTTGACTTTCACTGTAACCTTTTGACTTTTATTGTACATTTTCAAATGAGAGGAACGTTCTGGTTTTTTCTCAAAATACCTGGAAATTGGTGAATTGGCTTGTAAATTGGTTTGAATGGTGATTACAGAGGGTATGGTGGCTGCAAACGTGAAATATATGCTCAAATTGGGTGTCCGGCTTCTTCGAGCGGTAGACGACAGTGAATTTTGGTCACATATGCTCAGGGTGTTGCAAACGTATTGTTGAGGTTTTTCCTTAAAAAACGAGCGAAAAAGGATGAAATGGGGCTTCTCAGCCTTTTAAAGGGAAACGGTTATATTTTGGCGAGGAAAGTATTTTATGAATAGTGGACGGTTTTCACGTTGGGCAGAGAGGCAGTTTTGGAGGCCATCGCACCGCTTTTGGCAGGATGGCGGTATTTTCGCGAGGGAACACAATCTATGCCGGAGGATGACACGTATAAAAATCGGGCCCGAGCAAAACCGCAAATATCGCATGCTCTCGGGCTGATAAAGGTCGGAGAGGGAGTGAGCGCGATATGGATGTGCATCGTCAAATCTGGGGGTGAGAGATCTAACAGTTGTTGCACGGTGAAGCTGCACGGAGGGAAATCAAGGTGAATATCTGTGGAGTTTTCTTTAACGGCACCAAGGGTTGGTGGGTTAATAGGTTTATGTCAGGGAAATATGAAGTGAGGAGTTAATTTAAACAATGCGGGGGATGAAACTATAATTTATAATTAAATCGAGGTTTGGATATTATATATGAAGGAGTTATTAAATACGGTAAAAAGGTATATCGGGGAGCTAATACATTAGGTTAGTACGTTAATATGAAATGAATGCGCAGAATGTAAAATATAGTAAGCATAATGTAAAATATGATGTTTGGCTTGAATTTCTTCAGTGTGGTGGCCCAATATCACCATTTAACACTTATACTTAGGATAAAAGCATTTTTGTGGGTTTTTTAGTATTTTGAATGAGAGGGGAATTAGTTAAGGGGGTTTTACCTTTCCTAGGTAAAATGTGTTTTAAACTTAGGAAAAGGGGATTTTGTAGTGTAAAATAAGTGATGTAAAGAGAAAAGGGTGTTTTCATGAATGAGAAGGGTTTCAATAAGGTGGAATCCAATACTTGATGTCCATGAGTCATTAAGCCGAGGGTCTGATCCCACCAAAAGTCAAAGAAATGCTCTGAGCCTTTATGACTGAAGGATTTTAGTACTGGAGCACATTGTGAGCAGGGAAATTAGTAATATGCTAAATGATGTTTATCCATGATTGTAAAAATTGCTTGTACCTACCCATCTGCTATTTTAACATTTTATTCCTTATTTACATGGGTGCATTTGAGCTTGCAAACCCTTATTCATTTTTCTTTGAAACAGGAAACTAACTAATTCAAACCTTATTTCATCCAAGAGCTCAGGTTAAACTGTTGAACTCCCTATCATTCTCTATTTTAACTATTTATCTACCAAGATTAAACTGTTTGGCTAGATCTTTATTCTCTATCTATCAACATTAAATTTAAAGCATGAAAAGTCAAGATTAAGCTGTTTGACTTATCATGGATTATGGTATTTTAAACAAGCTACACATAATAATTATTTGCAGAAAAAGTAAAATAGTAGTGGCATTTGAATTTGCACACTTTCATGATCTATTTTTATCTCTTTTTGTGGGGTTCATATTTTTCACTTTTTTGATCTTTGTTTCTTTTTGTCTTTTGATTGTTCTTTTAGGACATACCCTCTTTACATTTTTTAATTTGGGAATACATTTGCAGAAAGCAAAGGTATGTACAATATTACAATACTGACCATAGTCAATTCAAAATTATGAATCCTATTATTATAGGACCCTAGCAGTGGCTCCACATGGGGATGGCGTCTCCTTTGAGATGTCAAAAACACTGTCGACTAGTAGCCTGATCCATTGGGCCAATCCCAAACATTTATATGCTCTGTTGTATAATCTCTGTGACTGAAAGTCTTGAACTGGAAATACACCCTTTTCTTCAAACTGAAATTTGATCTGAAACTAAAAGAAGGTACTGCAATTCTCAAACCAAACTAATAGATCATCAAGATCTTTAGGACCTTCTCTCCAAGCTTCAACTTCTAATGAATTATTTCATAACTTGCTGAAAACTGAAAACTAAAATAAATTGAATTCCTACCTACTTACTCTAATCAGTTGTTCAACTGCTGGTTAGGTAAAATGAAACAGCCAATGCAACCATTCAAGCATTATGTAATTTGATGTATTTTGTTGCATTTGCTTGTATGAAATCAAAACTGAGATTCTAAAGCCAATTATAACCTTGTCAACAAATGAGAAGATAAGGAAATACTTGATTTCCTTTGTTGACTCTAGAAACTATACAAAAGGATCTTCCAAGATATATACACTAATGTTTAACTGATCTAAGCAATTGTACAATTGTTCTGGATGGCCTCCATGCCATGAAAGTGAAATGTCATTTTCATCTTTATCACCCTGCAGATTTTCAGATAAGCTTTGTGATGATATTTCTACTGATTGAAATGTCTGTCTGGTGAAACCTTTATCATCTTGATTTTGAATCTCATAGTTAGTTAATGGAGAAAAATTCTGATTGCATTCATCATCTAACATATCAGCTATTGGATCATAAAAGATATGGAAGGATTGCTGCAACCTATTACATATGGGTTTTAATGGGACTTCATGGATTTTTGCATGTTATTCATCCTTTTCTTTGGAGATATTATACCATATTTCCTTTAAAAACTGAAATGATTCAAAACATAGTGGTATAGAACTTTCATGTGTCATCTGATCAGACGTCTCAATAGAATTTGATAATTGCACTTGTGAAACTGAAGAATCATGATTAAGATTTTCATTGTCTTCTTTGTTGTCAATATCAATACCTAAAGACTGCTGATTTTTTATTTCTTTAAAGTTTTCTCTGATGAACTGAAATGAAGCAAAACAAAGAGGCAAAGAAGCTTCACTTATTTCCAAATTTTCTGCACTTTCTTCCTCACTTTCATAGCTGATATGAATAAGATGATCATTGTTTTCAAGCTGCTGAAACTGAATTTCTTTATTTCCCAAACTAGTTTCTGATTGCTCTGTAAAGTTAGTTTGGATTTGAAGAACATAATTATCATCATACTGATCATATTTAGGCAAATCATTAAAATAAGTAATGTCATCAAACATACACATTAGATCAGCAGATTGCTTCTCCATATATTGCTCTATAAATCTATCTTTTGATCTATGGTATTTCGAATTAGCAGGAATTTGTTCATGGCTATCAACCTCTTATTTTTGTGAAATAAATGTGTCATGGTGATTTTGAACAAAAAAATTATCTTTCATGGTGATATTTTGTATCCTTTCCTCTATTTTTCTTACCAAAATGTCGAGTTTTACCTCTGCAATGTTGTTCTTCTCCGCTCTTGCTTTCAACTTTTCTCTTCTAATTTGCAGATTAACTTCTACATCTACTGCAATGTTCTGCATCTATTCCAGTGTTGAGGGGTTTCTTTCTCTTAGCTAAAATTCTATCTTTTGATCAAATGCTTTTGGATAATGTAAGAGAGCTTAATCAAGAGGAGGTCTTATATTTGATGGCATTGAATAATAGATTTGATTAAATCTGTCAGAAAATTGTTGTATTTTTTCATTTGGCTGTCTTTTTAACTGATTATATTCTTCTATGATCACAAAAAGATTGACTTTGATTATCCATCTATCAAGGAAAAATTTGACAAACTGTTGGAAATTTGAGATGCTTGCAATAGGTAGATTCTTGAACCAACTCTTTACTCTACTTTGCAAAGAGAGAGAAAAAATTCTGATTCTAATATCATCTTCAGCAATCTCAAATAAGTCCAGATAATTCTCAAAACCTTAAATATGTTTTTGGGCAGTGATTTTACCATCTTCTCCATCAAACCTAGGGATATATTTGTAATAATTGTTAGGGAAAACATGGAGTGTAGGAGGTAAGATGAGTGACTTATACCTATTAGGGGCTTTCCAGGGTACAGGAATGTGCACAGGGATTGTAAGATCATTCTTGATTATTGAGATTTCTTGATTGGAAAATGATCATCATAAGTTTCAAAAGAATGCTGCTCAAATGTGTAAGGAGATTTTATATTTACAATTTTCAAAGGAAAATATTTAAAAACTAATCCAAGATCTTCTCTAAAATAGAATATACATTTAAAAACCTTCTTGATGAGAAAAAACATGATGTCTAGGATAACAATCCAAGTTAGAAACTTGATCTTCCCATATTTTTCTTTCAGGTTCATTCCTCCAGTGGAGTCTTGATTGTGAAATTGATTTGGAGTCGCCAGGTGGATGATTTTAACCTTTGTGTGTCTGATCACTGTCCACCATCATAGATCAGATCTAAACCTGTAAAATATTTCTGAAGAAAATGTTAGTCGTCCCCAGTATGGTCGTCAATTATGTTATCACTCTAAAATTTCTTCGAAGTTGTCAGAAAAAAGAAATAATAGAGGTAACCACAAACCACTTTTGGAGATCAAGACCTAGCCTTCCTGATGCTTAGAGAGGGCTCTCTCTTTATAATTTAACTTTGTTTTAGTTAAGATGATTTTAGGCTAGTTACTGTTTGCACTTGGGTTTTGTTTTGAATTTTGGTGGTGGGATCACTTTACTTAGATGAACAGAGGTTTGCTTCTACCATTGGGCTATGGGATCGAATGTCAGACAAACAAGACTGGATTAAGTTCTAAAAACAGTGTCTACGGGGCAAGTTAGATGAGTTACTGCAGATCCCAAAGGCTAAATGGTGAAATGGTTTCAAATCGGATCTAAGGAGAAATTAAGGGTTCCCTAGGCCAGACTCTGGAAGGAATGAAAGAAGTCAACCGGGATGGGAGAGCAATTAAGGGTTCTCAAATCCGGGTATCAGAGGAAAACATGTAAATGACTAACTGTGCAAAACAGAGTGTACTTAAACAATTTTTGAGTGATATCTCCAATTAATTCATTCAAATTTAGAACACATTTAAGATTATGAAACACATAAGAAGGTAACAAAATCAAACAAAGAAGATACTTCACTGCAAATGGCTCATCTCATGAATCCTGTAGCGAAATGATTTTATTACTTGCTCCAGTCCGTTGACTTGAAAATGGTACAATCACCCTTAGGTTTAAGATCAAAATAAATCTACAAATGTAAAATAATCCACCCAAAATACTTCAAATGAAGAAGTATTTATACAAATTATAAACTGAAATATCTTGAAAAAATATCAAGATTGGTTTTACAAATATCTCAAACTGTTTTACATTAATAGAACTTAAATAAAGGACACTCAAAACTAATGAATCTATTTGGAACTATATTTATGGATTGATGGTGAAAAATAAGAGAAATTCAAATTTTATAGCAACTCTTAATTGATGATGAGGCTTCCAAGTCACTAACTACCTCCTTCCTTTGTGCATTCTTCCCTAGAAATTCTGCAAAATTAGGGTCCAGTGATACCTTTTTATATCTCAATCCAAGATAGATATGTAAAAAGTGAAATAGGTTATTGTATATAAGTATGTTGTTGAGATAAACCTCTTTCAGTTTCCTAAAATTCAGCTCCATATGTTCAGAATATTCTTTGCACAAAGATGTCAAAAACAAGACTTTACAATGTCTGAAACATAGGCTGTGAAGATATGCATTTATCTCGCTTTTTGTAATACCTATGTAAGCCATGAGATGCGTTTTTGTAGATTGGCCTTTTAGGAACACAAACCTCCTCCAGTTTCTCAAAATTCCTCTTGGGTTGGCCACAATTGTTTCTGAAAAATTATGACTTAAACAGGAAATTTCTGGAAAATGTACCATTCCTGCTCTAATTTCATCTTTTAACCTTAATTTTCTTTTAACTACTTTTACATTTACTTTGGATAAACTTTATTTTTTCTGGTGAAAGTGTTTTCATCTCTATTTAACCCTTACTGCCTCCATGTTTACTTTTACTGTTTACCTTGATTGCTCTTTTTTTTCATCTATCTTCACTTTGACATGAATTTATTGTATCTGTATGCTTTGTAACTATCTTCCATTCTGTTTGTCTTCCCGCTGGCTGCTTTTATTCACTTTGATTTTTCAATCTGATACACTTTTATTGATACTCTTTCATATATCTGATTTATATTTTTCCTTTTATTGTGCTTTTTTGACTTTCACTGTAACCTTTTGACTTTTATTGTACATTTTCAAATGAGAGGGTCATTCTGGTTTTTTCTCAAAATACCTGGAAATTGGTGAATTGGTTTGAGTGGTGATTACAGAGGGTACGGTGGCCACAGATGTGAACTCGATGCTCAAAGTGGGTGTCCGAAGCTTCTTCGAGTGATAGACGACAGTGAATTTTGGTTGCAAAGGCTCAAGGTGTCGCAAACATATTGCTGAGGTTTTACAGAAAAAAAAGAGCGAAAAAGGATGAAATGGGGCTTCTCAGCCTTTTAAAGGGACACGGTTATGTTTTGGCAGGGAAAGTATTTTATGAACAGTTGACGATTTTCACGTTGGGTGGGGAGGCGGTTTTGGAGGCCATCGCACCGCTTTTGGCAGGAGGGCGGTATTTCCCCGAGGGAACACGATCTATGCCGAAAGATGACACGTAGCAAAATCGGGCCCGAGCAAAACCGTGAATCTCGCGTGCACTCGGGCTAATAAAGTTCGGATAGGGAGTGAGCACAATATGGATGCGCGTCATCAGATCTGGGGGTGAGAGATCTAATGGTTGTCGCACGGTAAAGTTGCACGAAGGGAAATCAAGGTGAATATTTGTGGAGTTTTCTTTAACGGCACCAATGGTTGGTGGGTTAATAGGTTTATGTTGGGGAAATATGAAGCGGGGAGTTAATTTAAACAATGCGGGGGATGAAACTATAGTTTATAATTAAATCGGGGTTTGGATATTCTATATGAAGGAGTTATTTAATACGGAAAAAAGATATATCGGGGAGCTAATACATTAGTTTAGTACGTTAATATGAAATGAATGCGCAGAATGTAAAATATAGTAAGCATAATGTAAAATATGATGTTTGGCTTGAATTTCTTTAGTGTGGTGGCCCAATATCAACATTTAACACTTATACTTAGGATAAAAGCATTTTTTGTGGGTTTTTGAGTATTTTGAATGAAAGGGGAATTAGTTAAGGGGGTTTTAACTTTCCTAAGTAAAATGTGTTTTAAACTTAGGAAAAGGGGATTTTGTAGGGTAAAACGAGTGATGTAAAGGGAAAGGGGTGTTTTCATGAATGAGAAGGGTTTCAATAAGGTGGAATCCAATACTTGATGTCCATGAGTCATTAAGCCGAGGGTCTGGTCCCACCAAAAGTCAGAGAAATGCTCTGAGCCTTTATGACTGAAGGATTTTAGTACTAGAGCACATTGTGGGGAGGGAAATTAGTAATATGCCAAATGATGTTTATCCATGATTGTAAAAATTGCTTGTACCTACCCATCTGCTATTTTAACATTTTATTCCTTATTTACATGGGTGCATTTGAGCTTGCAAACCCTTATTCATTTTTCTTTGAAACAGGAAACTAACTAATTCAAACCTTATTTCATCCAAGAGCTCAGGTTAAACTGTTGAGCTCCCTATCATTCTCTATTTTAACTATTTATCTGCCAAGATTAAACTATTTGGATAGATCTTTATTCTCTATCTATCAACATTAAATTTACAGCATGAAAAGTCAAGATTAAGTTGTTTGACTTATCATGGATTATGGTATTTTAAACAAACTACACATAATCCTTATTTGCAGAAAAAGTAAAATAGTAGTGGCATTTGAATTTGCACACTTTCATGATCTATTTTTATCTCTTTTTGTGGGTTTCATATTTTTCACTTTTTTTAACCTTTGTTTCTTTTTGTCCTTTGATTTTTCTTTTAGGACATACCCTCTTTACATTTTTTAATTTGGGAATACATTTGCAGAAAGCAAAGGTATGTACAATATTACAATATTGACCATAGTCAATTCAAAATTATGAATCCTATTATTATAGGGCCCTAATAGGTTATATATACACCCTCATTGTATGAGAAAATGACTTTTTCACCTTGCCTCCTCCTGCAAGGCACTATAGAGACAGATCAGTTCTTTTGAGGAGAAAGGAGTGGCTCCAACACTCCATTATTGGATCTAGTGATGTTCATTGTATACATGTGTCTTGGAAATTTTACTTAATAACAGAAGCCTTCAAGGCCAGTACGTTCTACATGCATGGATTAAGGATATTTGTAATACTATTTTGTGAATGTTTGTAATTCATGTTTGCTTTCATCTGTGCTAAAGTAGTTGAACTATTTTGGTTATTTTGGTACTTATCATATTGAGAATGTGTTGTAATTTCTATTATCATTGTCACATCCTCATGGACTATTCCACTGGATATTAGACAGATATTCCTCGTCATATTAGTTTTAATGATCATTGCATCTTTGTGGACTATTCTAATTGATGTGGCATGGACCCTTCTTGTTCATGTGTGTCTCTACTAGGGTGGTACTACTACCTCTCTCTTAGAGGCTCACTTCTCCTCCCCTCTATAGTGAAATAACTTTGACACACATATGATCGAACACTCACTAGGCACACCCCCTTGCTTTTCAAAGGCGCATGTGAACTCCTCTCTCTTTTTGATAGTTAGAGTTAAGGCATATCTATAAGAATACATGCAACCAAGCTAATATTCCAGATGGGGATCCTACTCCAACCGGTGTGAGGTCCAATTGGGACTTCACATCGGGGAGACCCCTTGGTTGACCGATTTCCAGCACCGTCAACATAGTCTTATGACACCAGTAAACCTTCCTTTCATTTGTATTGTGATGATGTGGAATGGCTATTATTGACATCATAAATCCAAAGAGTGTTTCTCTCAGGAAACATCTTATGTCTCTGACGACACGCATCCATAACTATCATCGGAATACCAATGACTATAAAACTATTGATAGCAAGATTGTTCAGGAAGTGACATTTAGTGAGACCTCCTTTATTCATTATAATGACGAGCGTTCATCGCAAGAGTGGCAAATGGCTTTCGAAAATTGGCTCAATTTTTAGTAGTGATTTGAGGAAATCACTTCTCGAGTCTTGTTACATCAATAGGATACCATATATCTCGATAAATCCTACTAGCTTTTACCTTTGGTTTATAATCCATCTGACCCGAAAAGCCTTTGATCTGAAACCTTGGTATACTCATATGTTTAGAAAGAAGTAGCATATTAGATCCAATCAGCCAATGAAGGTATCATTGAGATCAATTTTCTTAATGAGAGAACATCATCATCATACCATACCCAAATCTATGTAATGTCATCTATCCTGAATAAATCCTACCATGGGTTGTTGAGAGTCTTGTTGTTCTAATCTTTGATGGTGTACCAAGGAAACATATGGAGTTTTAATTCTTCCCTACAAAACAACATTGCCACTCATGTTTCCATTTACTCTAATGGAACTATAAAGGAATTAACTAGCCTTGTCAAATGGTCATCCAATCTATAAAATAATCGTTTCCCTGCACCACTAGTAGACACGTTATCAAATCCATGTTGATACTCCCTTAATCCTTCCTTAATATGATATAATTGTAGATTAAAAATACGTTATCAGGAACTCGAGCTGCAATGCTCCTCCCTTTACTGCATTCATCTTCCATACTAGCAATTACATGTAGAAGCTCTAAATCACAAGAAAACCTATTCTTGGAATATTCCATCCACAAGTGGGATATCCAATGAACAAGAATTTTTGTAAGTGTATGTTGTTAGTCCCCCAAGAAGATCCTCTATGGCAATGCTTTATTCTTCCTCCCAATTGTGGTCCCCTACTTTTTCAAGATTTGTCATATGATCGAATGATCCACCTAGATCCCATTGCAAAATAGGGAACATATCATCCATAATACCTTAAATATATTACCGCACTATAATTCTAGCTAGAAGTGCCTTCCTATAGATTCCCCATTGTGTAGGGTGCCAACTCATAATATACCACTAGTCTAACTTCCATTGAATTCTATCATAGGAGATGTCAACCACAACCATAACATTGTTGGAGTTTATGACCTCCCAAAGAATTTCTCTCCTACTAGTCCTCAGCAATCCTTGAAAAATACCACCATGCTTATGCTACGCTACTCCAACTATAATTGGAATACCAATCTCTATCTCCTCATCCTATATCCCAATATGCTTTCCATATTATATAGGAAACCTGCAAGATTGGGTTCTTTCTTCCTTATACCACACATCCATCTCGCTCTTATGTGTCATCCCTTCATCTGTATGAGGTCTGAAAAATCGCTCATATGGACGTATGGTTTTGCAAGCCATGTTTATGTATTACTAAAGAGGGCTACTCCACAACTTAAAAGTGGAGTTATGTTGTTGCCTCCTTAATAAATATAATTGTCCCTCAACCTTGATGAGGTTAGTAGTTGTCTTCGCATTTCTAACTCATAAATATTTCAACTCTCGGTCCTGTTGTGATATTGTTTCTTTAAGCATATTGGTATTCTCCTTCATTGCAACAAGGCCTTTTGTAAGGTATTAAACTTTTTTCTATGTCTCCTCAAAAGTAGAGTTGGGAAACTTCTTCGCAAGACTAGGGCACTTCTCCTCTCTCGTTCATTAGAGGAAATTTCAGCCTAAAAGTGTCCATGAAATTTTCATGTACAAAATATGTAAACCAGTTAAAATCCTTTAAATTTAAAGAGAGATACCCGTAAATATTTTGGAGGGAAAAAAAATCAAAACCACTTTTTTAATTGTATTTTTGGCTTATCTCCTTATAGGTTTTGCTCAAATTTCAATTGTAGACACTCGTTGGATGCGGAATTAAATTCCACACCCATACTTCTAAGAAGACCCACCTTACATAAAAAAAAACATGTTGAACACACGTTTTTAATGTATGTTCAATGTTTATCAATGTAGGTCTTCTCATAAGTATGCATAATGGGTACTCGTTGGATGTGGTATTTAATTCTGCATCCAAAGAGTGTCTAAAATTGAAATTTGAGTAAACCTATAAGGAGATAAGCCAAAAATACAAATAAAAAGTAGTTTCCTTATTTTCCCTCCAAAATTTATAACTCTTATTTTATTATTTTAACTATTATTTTATTATTTTTCCATAGGAGGCCACTTTTAGGCTAGAATTTCTTCTAATGGTTTCTTTTAATTTTGAGTGTGCCATTTCAAGAACTATTGCAAATGCCTCCTAGGTTGTTTCAATTTCTAGCACACAAACAATGTGAGCCTTAGGTGACATATCAATTTCTTACCACAGATGTTCTTCAATTGCCGCTCTATTTTATTTAGATGTGCAATTTGTTTTAACCTTTAATGATTCTGATAAATCCCATGCTCCAACCTAATTTATTACCTTTCTGATTTTTTTGTTATAGCCTTCAAATTCCTTTGTCATGTTCTTATTATAGAATTCAAAGATCTACAACAATTCTAGCAAGCACTCTTGCAAAGACTCCATCTTCCAAAAGAAACGACCAACAAGCCACTGAAATTGATGTCAATAGCAATCTATATTTTATCTTCCACTAATAAACCCCATTAGGTTGGTACTAAGATTCCCCATTAAACTATAGCGGCTAATTTTACTAGAATATGTTAATGATAATGAATTTCAAGTTTTCCTGGAAGAGATTTTAGTTGCCACGAATTTGTCCCTCTATTGTGCTTCTATGCTCCAAGGAAATGACTTAGTCCTTTACCACTTGATTGAATCTCTTCCCGTAAGTCTGTTGCTACAAAAAAATGACTTCTCAACCCTTTAATGGGATGAATCAGATGCTTGATCAACATTCCCATTGCTTCACAGAACTTCAATTAAATTTCTAACTCACTTTGATTCAGCAGTTGCTACAAAGTATTATGATCGTCGGTTCTGCCCTTAAAATTCAATATATACTATAGGATACTTAATTAATGGTCATTTAAGGGGAATGGTTTTGTCTCTATCTAACAATTGAAATGAGAACCCATGAGTGGTTGATGGACTCTTCCTCCCAAGATATTACTACGAACCCTTGAAATCACTTTGTCCTAAAGACCTATATTAACTTTCCCGCCACAAGAGAGATTTTTCCTGCTTCAAGGATTGGATCTGCCACCAAATATTTTTCTTGTGCAAGGAAAAATAAATAAATTCTCAACTTCCATTATTGGCATGGATGTGTATGATTTCTTGACCTTCACAAGAGATGTTTCCCATCATTAAACCATTATGTTCGCAGACAACACGATCTTGTGGAGGGTCTTGGCATTCACAAAGCTATCACTTTGACTTCAAAGAAATTTTGGTCGCATTATGGATATGGCCTGAATCAAGTCTTCCTCAAATTACCTACATGGTTCAGCTTCCTCACTAGGTAAAATGAATGTGTAACAAAATCAGCCTTGGGTATTAAATAGACTCTTAGCCTCTAAGCAATTTCGCCTTCATAAAATAAATCACTACACATTAAATTTAGTTTTTGTAGGATATTAAACTTGACAAAAAATTTAGCCGTTATAGCAAATGGATTTGACTTCCCAACTAATCCTCATATGAGATAAGAAAAATTTGCCCCCAGCCCCCTCGAAAAGGCTTGTTTATGCAAGGATTTGGCCTCCCAAAGAGATATTGTGCAAGATAATTTATGATCCACAGGTAGAAAAAACTCAACCACATGAAATTGCTTGGCTACCCTGATTCCATGGAATCTTCGCCCAGACTATAAATGCATTCTCGATTGATTCTTCACACTTGAAATTCACCTTTTAGTTTACAAAACTCGGCCCTCCCTACATTTTGAGCCCTAGATAGGGTTTTGAGCTCCCATGGAATATAATAAAATCAACCCTTCTCCGAATAACATGAGTTCCTTCAAGGAATTAGAGAATAGTGATGGAAATGGAGGCTTACAGGGGTCAAAACATAGTTTTCTCAACCCTGGTTTTACCTCTTGAACCGGTTGTTCTATTGATGTTTGTAGAAGTTAAGAGTCAGTGTGCTTATCTGTGACATGGGTCTTGGTCTTTAAGCATATTTCTTGGCTTGGGGGTCATCTTCTAACTGTCATATTCTAAGTTTGATTTCTAACATTGTAGAAGGATTTTAATATAAATATTTTACTAGAGTTGTTGTTATCGATTTTTATCTCCTGGGTTTTGTGTCAAGTTGTCTCGAGTCAAGATTTTCATTGGGTCATCCATTGTCATTTTCTGGTGAGACTAGAGGGGAAAGTTTTTTTATAACAACTTGCAATGAGTTGGCAACTGTGGTGGTTTCCCATGGAGGATTTGAAGCAAGTGGACTACGACACGGATACCCCGTATAATGGTTTTGGTTTTGTGAGCATGAGGGGTTTCATGCAGCATGGGGAGGGTGGATTCCAGACAGCAAGTGGTATTGAGTATGTTTGTTCAGCTTTCTCAGGTATGGCATGGCCTTAATACCATTTGTTTGTTGGAGTTCCCCTTTTCTCAACGAGTTCTCCACAAACTATTAGTTCATTCTCTGGAAAACTACTCTGCACGGTCATTTTCCTCGGGCAATTTAGTGGGTGGTCTCTCTTCCCCAATACTACATTCTATGGGATTTGGGTCCCCAGTCCTTCTTGGCACTTTTTTTGCCAGTTTACCATTTTTTGGGCCTCCTCTCCCCTCTTACAATAGGGGTTTCACATCTCTTATTGTTTTCTTTTCAAGTGGGTGTTTTTTGGGGGTTTCTAATCCTTTCTCAAATGCTCATGCAAACCCAGTTCAACCAAAAGAGACTTGTGTTGTTAATTCCTCTGGGCCAGGTGTTGGGACCACGAACTCACAACTCAGGACTGGGTCATGTCAGGAAGGGGTAGCTAAGAAGGAAGTTGATCCTCCTTTACAGAATATTGAACAATGTAGGGTTACAAGTCAACGAAGTAAAAAGGTCAGGGTTCTGAAGTGTGTAGCGGCAGCAGATTCATATAAATTATGTTTGTGCACAGATGTTGAAATGGCCAAAGCGGCAGAGTTTGTGGATAAATCTATGGTTGGTTGAGCTCGTATATTCAGCAAGGAGTCTATTCTCTTGTGGCGAGATCGTGTCCTCAACCCTAATATCTCATAAAGCGTAGACATTTTTATGTTGGCAAAGGGGTGGTTCCAATTGATTTTCAAAACACATGAGGCTGCAGTACAGGTTGCTAGTGTTGTATGGTCTATTGACTCTACTCCAATTATCTTCAAATTATAGGTTCCGACCTACGATGCTAATGTGTAAAGAAGTGATGTGGTTCTGATTTGGGTTCGCTTGTTGAGTCTACAAACTCACATGTGGAACTTGCAAAGTTTCACAAATTTGGGTAATAACATCAACAGTTTGATCAAAGTTGATTACTCTTTTGAGGAAACTAGGAATTTGTTTACGACACGCATTATGGTTAGTTTGGATTTGTGGAAGAGGCTGCATGAGGCTATCAAAATTGGGATGGAAGGGGAGAGACTTCAGGTGGTGGATTATAAATTTTTGTCATTTCGATGTCATCAGTGCCACAAGTATGAACATCTTGTCCAAGACTATAACCTTCCTTTTTGTCAGGCTGGAGGTTGAGCATCAGCTACAAAAGAACAATGGGGTGGTGGATGGAGGAACTATGGATGTGGAGAGTGTGTTAGAGGAAGGAAAGGAGGATGCTCATCAATGCCTTTGGGATTGGTGGCCCCGAGTGATATGTACATCTACCCCATAGTGTTGGACTTTTTTGGTTCGGTGGCAGCTCCTGTTGGGCGGACAAAATCAATCTCCCTATATTTCCAACAAAACCTAGTAACAAACATCAAAATAATTGCTACCTTTCCTTAGCTTATAACTAAAACATGAAACATGTAGTATGCGAAGAATCACTTACCTATTAGCGATGTGCTTGTAGAAGTCCTTTCAGTTCTTTCCACAACCAGCTTTTCCTCAATTCCTTAGAGGCTTTCCCAATGCTTTCCACAGCTTCTCCATGATGCTCCAAAAGAGATCTGCATAGACAAAAACATTCAAAGGGATCAAAGCATCTCGCATATAAAATCAAAGGTAAATGAAATCCCTAACTTAACATATAGCATATAGTTGAATCAATAATCAGTTATAAACCATGCGAGTGATCAAGGAATCTCGCAAATAACATCAAAATAGATGCAATTAGGAAAGAACAACTACTTTGTATTAAATTCAAAGGAGAACAAGCTTACAACCTAGTTTCCTTGATGTCACAAGCCTCTTCCAATGGTCTTCATTCCTTCCTGTGCTGACAAGCTATTCAGACCCAAAATCAACAGCATAAGTTTACAAATCCAAGTCTCGCTTCTTCCTATAGTCTTATGCTCAATTCATAGGCAAGAGGAAGAATTTTTTAGTTCCTCTTCTCAAGTGATATGATCCTTAAGAGGAGGATATTAGTTCCATGAACCAAGGGATCAGGTGCAAGTATGTAGTAGTTTGATGTTTCTAATTTGGATAAGATTCCTCCATCAAAGCTTCTAGAATTTTCGTTTTTATTTTTACTTGCGTGAACAGGACTATACAGTTTATAGTGGAAGATAGTGCACAGAATTGCGCAGGCCACAAGGATAAAAACTACACATGTGTGGGTAATGGCTAGGAAAACTGTGCAAATTCTCAAAAATGGTTTTTAAGAAATGCAACCCAAAATTCCTTTTTTTTGTGGTATTGTTTTACTTCAAGCTTCAAAGGGGATTCACTTAAGACACTCATCAGATAGCGAGAGATCTGAATTGAAAGTCATGGTGACAAAATTTAGTGTAACAGACGCAACTTCTTCTACCTACATCACGATGTCTCCTCCTTTTTCAGGAAATTCTCACTCACCCCTCTATTTCGTTGCTTGTCTCTTCTTTAACTATTCTTGGACTAGTTGATATACATGCCTCTATTAGGATTGGATCAAATGGGTCTCTGAAGTTGATCTCAAATTTTCCCATTGCAAATGATCTATGCCTTATTCCCCTTCCAAATTCAGGCTTCTCTTCTCCTAGTGATTCTATTTCTCGGGGTTTTTCAGGATTGTTAGAGGGGGAGGATATCCTACATAACCTCAGATCCAGACTGAATGTATCCATTTTGAAGGGATTGTTGGGAGGTCTTGGCCTTTTCCCTGTCTCGGGTGCTAAGTCCAGGGGGTGGGGATGAAAATAAAATTTATCTAAAGCTAAAGATAAAGCTTGTGAGGAGATGGTTGTGGGTCATCAATATTCCATTGATGGGGAGCTTAGAGTGTTACTTCCCCTTCATAGTGTTCCCAAATGAAATTTCTCTCATTCAATTGTATGGGTTTGGAAAGTGACCCCAAAAAACTTGCACTGAGATGATTGTTCCATATCGAACAACATGATGTAATTTTTCTTTAGGAAACCCTTGGTGTATGGTCTATTATTAAATTTTTTATGGAATCTATTAATCCTTCCTGGCACTTCATATCAGATGATGCCATAGGGTGATTGGGTGGTCTCGCGGTAGGGTGGGACACAAGGAAGTTTAACATGGAAAATTTTTGGAGCTTCCCAAATGGTATGGGGGTGGAAGGCCTATTGAAGGATTTGAATGTTACAATTTCCTTTGTAAATATCTATGGGCCACATGTAGATAGGGTATCTTATTGGAATGAGGTGTTTAATAAATCCTTATTAAAGAGGGATAATCTTATTATGGTGGAGGATTTAAACTTCTCTATTGGGGAGTTGGAATCCTGGGGCACCAGGGCTCGAGAAGACCCTCTGTCTGATTTTTTTCACAAACCATTTATCAACTAGAAATCTCCTTGACTTGGATTATAGTTGTGTCACACCAATATGGAGGAATATGTGGTTGGGTAATGAGTTTATTGCAAAGAGAATTGACAGAATTTTGATTGTCGAAAGTCTATTTAAGTGTCTCCCTTTATTTCATTAATGAGTGGGTTCTTGGGGGATCTTTGTCCATTTCCTGATACTCTTTGAAATTTTGCATGGGCTCCATAAGCCGTCTAGTCCTTTCAAAATGAACTCCAATTGGGATCTTAATTTGGGTTTTCTTGATCTCTTTAAATAAAATTGGCACCCTTTCTCTGAAGGAGCAAGCAAATTTGTTGCGGCACATTTTCTATAAAAATTAAAAGACACAAAAATGTTGAGAAAAAAATGGGCAGCCAAACATTAGTTGGAAGAGGATTTGAGTCTCAGAGAGATCAAACTTCAGATCAAGCAACAATCCTCTGACATTGGTGATGAAGTTGCTTCCCATGTCTCTAGAGAAAAAAATTTCCAACTCTACTCCAAACGAAAGGGCGCTTTTAGCTTCCAGGGAGGCCACATGGAGATTAAAAACTTGGGCCATCTAGCTAGAATGTGGTGATGAGAACACAAAATTATTTCATTCTTATGCTAAAGGGAGGAAGATCCCAAACACTATATGGAGTATGTGGGGACTGGGGGGTACCTATATCTTCATTTGAAGGACTATCACAACTAGGTACGAACCATTTCCAAACAATATATACTAAACCAGCTGGTAGTAACATCACAAAGGCGATTAGGGTTGCTCAATATTTTCCAAATTTTGTTGAGGTGGAAGATAATATGTATCTGATGGTAGAGGTTTCGGAGGGTGAACTGAAGGAAGTCTTAGCCAAATTTCAAAAAGATAAGAGTCCTGGTTTGAATGGCTGGGCAGTGGAATTTTTTGCCGCCTACTTCGAACTAGTGGGACCTGATCTCCTTCGGATGGTCAATGAAGCTAGGGAGGGAGGCTTTATTCATCTGTCTTTCAATTCAACTTTCATTGCCCTGATTCCTAAAGTGGAAAATTTGATTTCTTTCAAGAAATTCTTCTAATTTCTCTTTGCAACTGTGTGTATAAAGTCATTGCAAAAGTGATTGCTCAGAGACTAAATTCAATCCTCTCTAGATGTATTTCACAAGAACAATTTTGGTTTATTAAGGGAAGGAAAATCCACAAAGCCATTAGGGTAGCTCAAGAATGTCTACATAATCTTAAAACTCTGAAATTGGAAGGGGTGGTCATAGAATTGAATCTCTCGAAGGCATATGATATACTAAATTGGCTTTTATTATGCCTCTTGTTGACTCATGTGGGGTTTCATGTTCCATTTATTAAATGGATAATTCATTGTGTGATGATTGTATTATTTGTAGTCCTTATTGATGGCTCAACTTCTACTTTCTTCTTGGCTCAAAGGGGTCTTCAGTAGGGTTTATTGTTCCTCCTCATTGCCGAATGGTTGAGTATGATGTTGTTAGAGGCTAATGGAAGGGGCTCCTTTGAGGTATATTTGTCACTCAGCTACTTCATATCACCCTGTTGCAGCCGTTGCAACACCCTCCAAAATTTTGGCATGCATCCAATTTCAGAGACTTCCTTGGGTTTTTCCTTGATGTTTGCAAGCACTCAAGCTCATCCCATGAGCTCCTGTTGAGTCTTTGCACCCTCCTCGCTTAACCGTTCACCAGACATCTTTTAGTATGTTGGTCAAAATGTCATCCCTGCATTCATGTTCTAGCTATGTTCATGATTCGTCTTTGTGTGTACAAGTTATATTCGTTATGTAAGCATCTGTCACACTCACACACAAAGTTGTATAAAATATCGCACAAGTGTCGTCACGGGCGTTCAACGATCTATCTCAAGTGTCGCACTTGCCGCTCACACCCGTTGGTCAGTCACACTGAGCATAAGTTGTCTTGTTGATTTGAGGTGTCTTGTCATCGAGTCGAGTTGAGTGTGTGTTCACAAAATAATGCATGCAAAAGTTAACCCGCTCACACACTTAGTCATTTTGTTGAAACTCTGTCTACCGGATCACCCTCCAACAATCGGACCTCCGTTGAGCTGCATTGCACAGTCTCAGCCCTCAGTGATCATGTACTGTTGCCCAAAATTGCGCAGAGCTTGAGGCTGCCTCCCGGGCAGTGTGCACTAACCAACTGTCACCCAAAACAATGCAGAAGTTTCTCAACAAGCCATCTCAATCTGTGCTACCTGCAATCAAATATATCAAGATTCATGTTGGTCAACCGAAGAGTTTGACCGGGCAGTGACCCCGAGCTTCACTCCTCCAAAAAATTGCACAGAATCTGCCAGCATGCCTACCTTTGCTAATTGAAGAAATTGCGCAGACATGAAGGACAGGCACCTACTTTTTGTCACTGCACTATCCTCAAAATTTGGGTAGTTCTGTCAGCCAATTCCCCTGACAGTCGGCCCGTTGCTCCTCCTGAAAATTGCGCAGTTTTCTTGGGTTGTCCTCCAGCTGCTCGAAACCCTGCTCAGCCCAGAAACTGTGTAGAGAGGTCCTGCAGGCTAGCCTCCTAGTTCTATGTAATGTTGGCCAGCAAGCTCCCGCAACCTACTGCCATCCTCCCTAGAGAATCTATGTAGCTTTCACTGCCAATGTCCTCCCCGCTGCCTGCATTGCCTCCCTGGAAACTTTGCGCAGTTCTACCCTTAAGCCGAGCCAGATCCCGCAAATGGTCACTGCTAATACGGACTGCCCATCTCAGCCTCCCAGCGACCTTTGCACAATTTTCCTTGACAATGCCTCGGAGCCCGCATCCCGTCCTGAAATGTGCTCTGTGCAGTTTCATAGCCTTGTCCTCTCTCCCAGTCACCTGCACCCAAAAACGAAAGATGATGCATCATAGTAGACTAGGAGATTTATGTATTAGATGTCGTCTCTTCGTGATTGATTACAGATATAGGTACATGGCTGAGACATGGCAAGACGATGAACGAGATGAATAAGGATTGTATTCTAGGAGACTTGTTCGTGAACGAATGAGCACATGAAGCATGCCAAGTACTAGCGAAGGGGATACATGCACGTGCAAGATCAAGCAAACACCAATACCATTTAAGACTCCACACACCTTTCCATGCGAAGGTGAAGCTATGATACACCAAGAGTACACTCACCACTCAACAGCACTATAGCTCGACATGGACACCACCATCAACATGAACATCCAACACTGTCATGTCGAGTCATGTCATGAGTCATCTTGGCCACATCACTATTATGGGCCATACTATTGTAATCAATGAAATGTAACGTGGAAGTACAAGAGACCCACATGTAAAGTTGAACAGTCATGTAAAGTTGAAGAGTCATGTAAGTCAAACAGTCATGAGGGAATTCGAACAGCCACAAGAGTCAGTTTCACCATTGGTTATATATACCTCTCTTTTCTACATGCAAAGGACTTTTCACCTTGGCTCCTCCCACATTGTCTTGAGAGTCTGTAGTCTTTTCTTTGAGCAGTGAGCAGTGGCTCCAACGCCCCGCTATCAGGGTTAGTGATGTATGGTGTACCGATGTGTCTTGGAACTTTCGCTTGATTCAGAAACCTAATAACAGGCCAGCACGTTTTCACACATGTATTGTATTCATTTGTAAGACTATTCTTTGGACACTTATAATGCATGTTTCTTTAACGTGTATTAAGACATTTGAACTATTTTAGTTGTTTCAGTACATATGTTATTTGAAATGTTGTATCATTTCTTAATGTTGTCTCACCCATGTGGACTATTCTGTTGAACACTCGACAAATTCATTTTCATAAACTTGTTATAACAACCATCACACTCATGTGGACTATTTTTTTGGGTTTTGTATGTGTTATCTCTTCACTGTGTGTTTGTGACTACCACATCTGAGTGGACTACTCCACTGGAAACTATGCATGTCCTGTTGTGTTGTGTGTCTCTAACAGAGTTGGGACTATTCCCTTTCAACTCGAGACTCACTCTCACCCTCTCCCTCTGCAGTGAAAGAACCTTGAAACAAGTAACACTAAGCACTCACCAGGCACATGAACCTCATTGTTCGAAGACAAATCAAACCACTATCATGTGATGACAAGAGCTAATGCAAATCTTTAAGATAATGGAAACTGGGCCATCATACCGGATAGGACTCCTACACCAAACAGTGTGAGGTCTAGTTGGGACTTCATACCGAGGAGATCCCTAAATGTTGGCGGGTCTGACACTGTCAACATTTCTGGTGCTATAAGGTGGGTCACCGGTTGTTTATGGTTGAATGACCTCTCACCACCACTCATCAATCATTTGGTCAAGGAAGTAACTCGCACTCCCTCTCACCTACACATAACTCTAAAATTGGTTACTCCTCACCTCTCAGACGTGAACATGAAATTTCGTATCAGCACCTTCACTCTATCTATCCCATCACCCATCAGTTTTCCAAATAAGTCAGATTGATTCCAGGAATACAAGATCTTCGATACGCATCAAGGAAGCCAAAGACCACCCCCACAGGAGTTTTTGTCTCATCAGCGGAAGAAGTAGTTCTTGCCACGCTCGAAGGTGTGGCAAAAGCTATTGAGAACATATAGGAACCTCCAGTCTTTCGACAAGAAGAACATGACATCTTCTTGATCTTGGGCTTAGAATCAGGTACAAGAGGTGGAGGGGAAGGCAACAGAGGAGGCGGAGGTGGAGACAAACCAACAAACTGTTGGGTCCCTATAATACTAGTGATTACCCCATTACTATTGTAGTTATACCCCTTATTTATATTGTTGTGCCCCTATTACCCCCATATGGTTATTTCTGTGCCCCATAGAATCCCTCTATTGTTATTTTTGTGGCTTTATATTATTATTGTTAGGTCGGCTGGATTATATTGTGACTCCTTAGACTCCTATATATAAAAAGGAGGTTGTGTCATTTGTATCATCCAAGAATTGTTCATTTATGTAATGTAAAGGAGGTTGCCCCCTCGAAGAGGCTGAATTATAAGGCGTTGATCTATCTTTTCTATCTTTTCTTGAGCTGGTTTCATAACATTTGGTATCAGAGCTTTGGATTCTAGGGTTTCGCTGCTCCAAACAGGTCATCGTGGCATTTTCGCTATAACTTTTTTTCTGTGACGTTTCAGAAGTCGCAAAAAAAAACCCATTTGAGAAGAATTGGCGCTGAACCTTGGGTCCTAATTTCAGAGATTTTTGCACGATATTTTCGGAGATATGATCTGAGGAAGTTGGCCTTTTTGCAGACTCCTGAATTACATTCAAAACAGGTGACCTGGGGAAAATCGTCATAACTCTCTCTCTGAGGATCGGATTGAAATTTCGTAAAAAGGTACAAAAAGAGGATGGACTGTAGTTTCTTGTATGTGTGTTTCAGATTCAAAGGTTGAAACAGTGACTCGTGGCACTTCGTACAAGTTCGCTCTACTAAACCAGTCTAAAAGCAAGTCACTGTGGGAGATTTCACATAACTCTTCCTTGGAGAATCCAATTTGGCTCAGACTTGTGGCATTGGAAAGAGGACGCAGAAGGCTACTACAGGTAGCAATTTCAGAACTGGATGATCCGAAATTACAGAGATACATCAGATTCAATATCAGGCTTCTATAAAGTGAAAAAAGGTGTGTAGTTTTTTTTTAATTTTTTATCTAAGCTTGGTTTAACGGAATTCAAAGGGCATAGTAAAGCATTATTATCGGTAACTGATGCCCCGAGGAAAGAAAATGCAAACACCTAGTAAGGAACCTGAAAGCTCTAGCATGACTCATGAAGAAGAGGAAGAAATGCTACATGATATATCAAAATTACAAGAACAAGTGCAACAAATGTCACGCTCACAAAAGCTAACAGAAGCTAAGATAAGTGGCGTGGAATCTAAGATAAATGGCGTGGAATCTAAGATAAATGGCGTGGAATCTAAGATAAAGGGCATGGAAGCTAAGATGGAGGATTCGATGGTAAATTTGAAGATAGATTTGAAGACAGACATGGAAGAATTGAAGAACTTGCTACAAGAAAGGGTCACTAATGGTGAAAAGGTAGTAAAGGAAACTCATGATGAGAACAAAAGAAATGTTAATCATGATTCCATAGACTCTAATGTTGGATCGAAGACTCACCATGTTCCAAAAATCGATATGAGGAAGTTTGATGGCAAGGATCCCGCCACATGGATATTACAGATGGAGCAATTCTTCGATCTCAATAATGTGCAAAACACACAAAAGGTACGTATGGCAACTTTATATTTGGAACCAAATCAGTTTGTATGGTATCAATGGCTTTGTTCTCGTAAACAATTTATCACTTGGGCAATTTTTACGGAAGAATTGATAGCACATTATGAGGATACAAAAAGCAACACTTTTTTTAGCCAATTGATAAGTCTCAAACAAAAGGGTTCAATAATGGAGCACATTGAGGAGTTCCAAAAATTGAACATAAGGGTAAAAGATATTCCAGAGGAGCATAGGATTGATGTGTTCATAGGGTCTTTAAAGGATAATATCCAACATGATGTGCGCCTTTGGGAACCTGATTCATTAGAGAAGGCATTCAGGTTAGCAAGAAAAATGGAAAGCAAAATTATGGCAACTAGGAAGCATACCATTCACAACTATAAAGACGGAAGTGTTGTTGCCCATAGTCTTCCACAACCTACAAGGTTGACACCACAACAATTGGAAGAAAAAAGAGCAAAAGGGCTTTGTTACAATTGTGATAGCAAATACACAAAAGGTCATAAGTGTGCTGAGAAGAAATTATTCTACATAGATTGTGAAGAGGAAGAAGAAAAGGAGCAAGAAAGGTCAAAAGAAGAGGATATATTCCAGGAACAAAGCCTAGATGAAGAACAAATAAATCCGACCATATCTTGTAATGCATTGGCGGGAATTACCACTCCTCAAACCATCAAGATAGAAGGACAAATCAAGAAGAAAAAGGTAATAGTGTTGATTGATTCAGGAAGCACCCACAATTTTATTCATTGTAGGGTAGCAAAAGAATTGAATTGCTTCCTATATCCAGCACCAGAGTGTCAAGTGATGATTGCAAATGGAGGAACAATAAATTGCTCTGGAAAGTGCCATAATATCAAGCTATCCATGGGAGAATATGTATTGACTAGCCCAATGCTTTCCATTCCAATGGGAGGTGCTGATGTTGTACTAGGAGTCCAATGGCTACAATCCTTGGGTACAATAGCTTTTAATTTTCAAGAACTTTTCATCAAATTTTCTTGGAAGGAAAGGAAGTTGAATTAAGGGGTATTGCAGGGAAACCAGGAAAGATAATCAGCTCTAATGGTATGACAAAGCTTCTAAAAAAGGAGCAAAGAGGTGTAATTGCACAATTATGTTCGCTAGATGTTTCCACATTGGAATCATCTATTTCTCCAGATCTCCAAAAAGTCCTGGACAATCATTCCAAGGTATTTGAGACTCCCAAAGGTCTCCCACCTATGCGTGATCATGATCATGCTATTCATCTGATTCCAGGAAGTGTTCCTCCAAACATCAGGCCGTACAGATATCCCTATGTCCAAAAAAGTGAAATTGAACGTATGGTTGCAGAAATGCTAGAGGCTGGTATAATTCAACCGAGTCAAAGTTCTTTCTCAGCTCCAGTAGTATTGGTGCACAAGAAGGATGGATCATGGCGCATGTGTCCAGATTATAGGGAGCTCAACAAGCTCACTATTAAAGATAAGTTCCCCATTCCTGTCATTGATGAATTACTGGATGAATTGCATGGATCAATTTACTTCACCAAGTTGGATCTTCGTTCAGGATATCATCAAATCAGAATGAAGATTGAAGACATTCCAAAAACGGCATTTAGAACTCATGAGGGTCATTATGAATTTTTGGTCATGCCTTTTGGCCTTACCAATGCACCTTCAACATTTCAAGGTTTGATGAATTCAATTTTCAAACCATTCCTTAGAAAATTTGTGTTAGTATTTTTTGATGATATACTAATCTACAGCAAGTCTTGGAAGGATCATGTTGAACATGTTGACAGGGTGCTACAACTATTGGAGGAGAAACAATTATATGCAAAAAGATCCAAATGTTTCTTTGGAGTCCAGGAGGTGGAATATTTGGGTCATATTGTATCTCATGAAGGAGTTAAGGTAGACCCTAGCAAAATTAAAGCCATTAAGGAATGGAAAATCCCCACATCCATAAAGCATCTGCGAGGATTTCTTGGGTTGACAGGGTATTATCGCAAGTTTGTTAAGAATTATGGGAGAATAGCAGCACCTCTAACAACATTATTGAAGAAAGATTCATTTTCATGGACTCCGGAAGCAACAAAGGCCTTTGAACATCTTAAAGAGGCAATGTGCCAAGCACCGGTCTTAGCTACACCGGACTTCACAAAAACCTTTATTGTGGAATGTGATGCTTCAGGAAATGGAATTGGTGCTGTTCTAATGCAAGATGAAAGACCCATTGCTTTTGAAAGTCGTCCAATCAAGGGAAAGTTTTTAAGCAAAGCTATTTATGAGAAGGAAATGTTGGCAATACTCCATGCACTTAAGAAATGGCGACCCTACCTAATGGGAAGACACTTCAAGGTAAAAACGGATCATGATAGCCTTAAATACTTTTTAGAACAAAGATTATCCTCTGAAGAGCAACAAAAGTGGGTCACAAAGATGTTGGGTTATGACTTTGAAATCATCTACAAAAAAGGGAAGCAAAATGTGGTGGCAGATGCACTCTCAAGAAAGGATGAGGATGTGGAAGCATTGTTGTGTGCCATTTCTATTATCCAACCAGATTGGATAAACGAAGCAAGGGAGGAATGGAAGAATGACGAAGAAGTGTGGGCACTTATTCGAAAGCTACAACAAGATTCCAGTACTTCTGATACATTTAGCTGGCAAAATGATTCGTTATGGTACAAAGATCGCTTATACCTCTGTAAGAATTCCCAGCTAAAACAAAAGATTCTTATGGAATTGCACACTTCTCCCTTAGGAGGGCACTCAGGATTTTTAAAAACTTACCACAGGGTTAAGAAGGAATTTTTTTGGGATGGCCTTAAATCAGATATTCAAAAGTTTGTGGCGGAATGTTTGGTTTGCCAACAAAATAAAGTTGAAACAATTAAGACACCGGGTCTATTACAACCTTTATCCATTCCAAGCCAACGTTGGGAGGAGGTTTCAATGGATTTTATCACAGGTTTACCCAAGTCTGAGGGAAAGAGTGTCATCATGGTGGTAGTTGACAGACTTACCAAGTATGCACACTTTTGTGCATTATCACATCCATTTAAAGCCAGTACAGTTTCTACTGCATTTATGGAAACAGTTCAAAAGCTACATGGAAACCCAAAGATTATTGTAAGTGACAGAGATCCCATTTTCACTGGAAATTTTTGGACAGAATTATTTTCTTGTCTTGGTACTCAGTTAGCTCATAGCTCATCTTATCATCCTCAATCTGATGGGCAAACTGAGATAGTAAACAAATGTTTGGAAGGATATCTTCGTTGCTTTGTATCTGATAAACAGACACAATGGGTCAAATGGTTGCCTCTGGCTGAATGGTGGTATAACACTTCCTTCCATACAGCAACAAAAATGACCCCATTTATGGCACTTTATGGGTATCAACCACCATCCATCACATCATATTTAAGAGAAAATTCTAAGGTTCAGGCAGTGGAACATCACATCGAACATCAACAACAAGTCCTCCAACTCTTAAAGGATAACCTCGTGTTGGCACAAAATAGAATGAAACAACAGGCAGATCAACATCGCAGTGAAAGAAGTTTTGATGTAGGTGATTGGGTATTCCTACGGCTACAACCATATAAGCAAATGTCCCTAAAGCAAGCTAAGAAGGATAATAAATTATCACCAAAGTATTATGGTCCGTACAAGGTGTTGCAAAAGATTGGTACTATGGCATACAAATTGGAGCTTCCTGCAGCTTCTCGATTGCACCCAGTTTTCCATGTTTCATGTTTAAAGAAGGTTATAGGTGACAAGCTCCCAATTCAAACAATATTGCCAGAACTTGACGAGGAAGGAAAAATTATATTGGAACCGGAAGCAGTCACAGAAACAAGAACTCGACAGCTACGAAATCGATCAATTTCAGAGTATCTTATCAAGTGGAAGAACTTATCCGCTGAAGATTCCACATGGGAGGATGAGAATTTTATGCAGAAGTATCCAGAACTACTCAAGCGTTGAGGACAACACTTTTTTGAAGGAGAGGGGCATGTTGGGTCCCTATAATACTAGTGATTACCCCATTACTATTGTAGTTATACCCCTTATTTATATTGTTGTGCCCCTATTACCCCCATATTGTTATTTCTGTGCCCCATAGAATCCCTCTATTGTTATTTTTGTGGCTTTATATTATTATTGTTAGGTCGGCTGGATTATATTGTGACTCCTTAGACTCCTATATATAGAAAGGAGGTTTTGTCATTTGTATCATCCAAGAATTGTTCATTTATGTAATGTAAAGGAGGTTGCCCCCTCGAAGAGGCTGAATTCTAAGGCGTTGATCTATCTTTTCTATCTTTTCTTGAGCTGGTTTCATAACACAAACTCAGAGACGGAACCGTCAGCTTCTGAAGAAGAGTAGGAGGATGAAGAAGAAGAAGACATGGTTGAACAAAACTTGGAATGGATGACTCAGGGACCATTGGCTCTCTCGGGTGCTTTGTACAGGATGCCAAAGCATTCAGAGAGGATGCTAACAAAGTATGACCCTGACAGAATAGTGAAGGCAGAAGATCACTTGGACAACTTCTACCTGCAATTGTAGACACTCAAGGTACAACACGACAACATTGCATGGAGATTATTTATGTGTACCTTGGATGGTCACACAGTGGTATGGTATCAAATCCTTCCTGTCAATTCCATCCATAATTGGGGTATGTTCAAAAGGATGTTATTGGAAAAATTTGTTGATGACAAGACCTCGGCCATGTTGCTCAAAGAGTTGGGCAATCTAAAGATGGAATCAAAAGAAAAGGTAAAAAATTTCAACCAAAGGTTTTTGCACATGTTGAATAAGTTTGCAGCAGACACAAAACCTTATGACTCCATCATTGTCAACTATTATATGTCTGCACTCCCAACCAGTATTACGTACATCATCAAGCGAGCTGCAAAACCAATGTTACTCGAGAACTGCGAAGAGGCGATCGTTGTGGAAAAGGACCTATGCTTGATTGGAGTCATCAAGTATGATGAACCAGCAAAGGACTCCAGAGATGCGAGCAGGAAGCCCCAGGCTACAGGGAGAAAGGCTAAAGATAAGGAAGCAAGTGACTTTGAAACCCTTACTCGTCTTATCAATAACTTGACAATAGAGGTGTCTGAGCTGAAACAAAAAACGATCAACACATCTACGAGAAGTTGGCCTCCCAGACAACTGAAAGGAAGCATGTCATTAGGTAGCAACCGCTTCTCAACTAAAACTGCGCAGAGCTCCAACTCAGTGTTCCAAATAGAAATGTGCACAAACGATGATTTTTTCTCATTCCATGAAAACATTCACCTGGAAGGGACTTGTTCGAAATGGAAATGAATTGTGGACTCAGTATGTAACCGCGCACTAAACGCAGTAAAAAATGCACAGTACCATCTGAGAGACGCATATGATGAGGAAGATGTTGTGTCTGATGAGGCACCCAACACTGGGTAGATGATCAACATTTATCAGTGCTCGCAAGCAGCACAGAAAACGAACACCGAGAAGCAGCCCCAAAAGAAAAATAGTCGATACAATCTCAGAAGTTAAGGGGCTCCCCTACGATTGGGGAAATGCCAGAAAAGCTTGAGCTATTGAGGAAGTTTGATCCACCAACCGTCCAAAAGGAAAAAGCACAAACCAAGCCCGGGAAGACAATAGTGAACAAGAGTATGTCCATGAGCAGTAAACTGCAGAACACTCCGCCAGACAATACAAACATGATTCTAACCTTAGACATCTCAATGAGTCTACCTGCTCTTGATTACAACATTGTGGAATATATGAAGAAAACTCGTGCAAACATCTCTTTGTTTGAGTTAGCTAAGATTCAGGGTCAGCAGGATATTCTATTGCGAGCACTAGGAAAAACATCTGCAAACAGCACAACCTCTACTAGCAAGGAAGCAAGCACATCTCTCGGTTCACTCACAACTTTGCTCATTACACTCCAAATGGAAGAAGCAAACTATGTTTTCCCTCCATTCTTGCTTTCATTTGAAATATTTAACTGTAATCTTCACAATTTTTTGGTTGATTCTGGCACATCAGCCAACGTCATTCCACTCTACATTACCAAGCATATCAACGCACAATGGAGTAAGACATCTACGCAGATCATCCAACTAGATCGAACGTGCATACCAGCCATACTGGAAGTGTATGGCTTACTTATTAGCATAGACTAGTCCAACAAGTTGAATGGGTACTTTGCTATAGACTGGTCACACTTGTGGCTTCCATACTAGGGAAAAAGCAATCAGATCTGGGTGTTATCTGAGAGATACATGAGACACAATGTCACTCCCATCAATGGTGAGAATGAACCGTTGGCCTTCGCGGAACTCATGTTCAGCAACTGCCTCTTGGAAACAACGTTAGGGTGTTATCTCACATAGCCAGCTCCAACCCCACCAGACACGCAGTTGGGTCTCCTTCCTTGCCCAACTGATGGAAATGAAACTTGTACAATACATTGTAACACTAGTAGCAATAGCAGTAGTAGTAGCAACAGTAGTACAAGTGTGTCAAGCGGTCCGTGTACAGATGAGTTATGGACCATGTATTTTGATGGATCAAAGACACTGGAAGGCTCTACAGCTGGGTGTGTCTTGATATACCCAAAGCATAGGAAAAATTTTATCTCAAGTTGTTTGGAGTTTGAGTGCACAAACAACATTGTTGAATAAGAAGAACTCGTATTGGGCTTCCATAAGGCCATTAGCCTCAACGTCGTTGCGCTCAAAGTGGTAGGTGATTCATAAATTGTGGTACGGCACATACGTAACACCATACGTTATTTATCACATCATCTCAAAAGTTACCAGCAAGAGGTATGGCGACTAATCTCTAACTTCCAAGCATTCAATATCATTGTTGTGCCAAGAACGCGTAATGCAGCTGCCAATGCCTTAGCAAACACAGCTTCTAGGATGTCACTGCTTAGGGATAGATTTACTATTGAAATTTTGTATAAGCCTTCTATCCCTGATAACATAACTAATCTACACTTTTTTGACAATGATCAACAAATATTGCACTTCATGGCCAACGCTAATGTCTTCAAGGACGCAACGATTGACGAATATGAGCATGAGCAGTCTCTGCAAGCTGCAGCTGATGACAAGAAAGGAAACCTCATCCCCAAGGGTGTGGTATCTCTCGAAAAGCTCTATGACTTGCAGAACCGCTTTCAGGGGCCAAGGAACAGCAAAACCCACAGTTCCACCATGATGCATGAACAGATAAACTTGGGAAAGAAACAAGATCTGAAGTTCATCAATCTCGGTACATGTTGCACATAGCAGGAGTGGAAAGCCTTTTTCCACTTGTTCAAATAGTACCAGGATGTGTTCACGTGGACATATGATGATCTGAAAACATACAACACACGAATAATCCAACATGTGATTCCAATCAAAGAAGGGGTCAAGCCATTTCAGCAGAACCTAAGGAAAGTACATCCATCACTTGAACCCCTCATACAGAAAGAGTTGACCAAGCTATTGGATGCACGAATCATTTATAGAGTTTGTCATTCCACATGGGTTTCTAACCTCGTTCCTGTACGAAAGAAGTCCAGGGAGAACAGGTTGTGCATTGATTTCCGAAACTTGAACCACGCCTCTGACAAAGACAATTACCCCGTGTTGTCAATAGAGCATATTTTATAGACAGTATCTGGGGCAGAAATGTTTTCCTTACTTGACGGTTTTTCAAAATATAACCAGGTTCTGGTAGCAGATCCTGATAGACTATAAACTTCCTTCCGTACCAAGTGGGGTAAGTTCACATACAGGAGAATGCCATTTGGGCTTGTGAATGCAAGCGCAACCTTTCAGCACGCCATGGACATCGCCTTTCGTGGACTCATCGGACAGAGCATAGTGGTGTACCTTGATGACGTGACTATCTTTTTCAGAAAATGGTCAGACCACATATGCCATCTAAAGAAGATATTCGAGCGATGCCAAAAATACGGGATTTCCTTGAATCCAAAAAAGAGTGTATTTGCAGTGTCTGAGGGGAACCTCCTTGGGCACATCATTGCTAGAAGTGGGATCAAGGTTGATTCGGACCAAGTCTAGACCATTACACAGATTCCTCACCCAGCCAACAAGAAATCAATGCAATCCTTCTTGGGAAAGATAAACTTCCTCCAGAATTTCATCTCGGATTATGCGCAGATAGTGAAACCTATGCAAGACATGATCAAGAAGGATGCAGTCTACAGCTGGGGTAAGAGGGAAAAGAATGCATTCACTCATATCAAGTAGGCTATAGAAGATGCGCCTACACTTTATAGACCATATTTTAACAAATATTTCTTGTTATACACCTTCTCCTCCAACAACTCGCTTGCTGCAGTACTCACTCAGAAGGATGAGCTAAACGACGAATGTCCCATCTCCTTCATGAGCGCAAGCATGCAGGGACCCAAACTCAACTACCGCTCCATTGAAAAACAAGCATATGCAGTATACAAGGTAGTGAAACACTTTAGATCCTACTTACTGAAGAACCATTGCATAGTCTATGTGCCTCACCCAGCAATATGATCACTTCTTGTACAGCAAGACCTGGGTGAACGACGTGCGAACTGGATGACAAGCTTGCAAGAGTATGATATTGATATCAAGCTAGTTCACATTATCAAGGTTCATTGTCTCTACAGACTCGTAGCTGAGGTATTCCATGCACAGGAGGAAGAAGAATAGATCTTTGGTTGGGAGAAAGAAATTGAGATGTATGATGTAGAGCGAGCACCACCCACTTCATGCGGAAACTCTTGGTACGAATATGTGCGCCAGTACCTTGAGCATGGCACCATACCCTCTCACTTATCCATGAGACATAAGAGGGCACTTCACCTCAAAGATTTATCTTATCATTTGGTGCACGAAGTGCTTTACAGAAAGCATAGTAACGGGATTTTGCTCAAGTTACTGGAGGCACATGATTTAGATAAGGTCTTGCATGATCTGCATGATGGACCAGTTGGGGGCAACTTCGCGGGAAATACCACTGCACACAAAGTTATATGAGTCGGTTTCTACTGGCTCACATTGTTCAAGGATGCACACACTCACACCCGCAAGTGCCTGGTCTGTGAACGATGCGTCGACAGAACACGAAGGTAAACAACCTCGATGCACCCTATTGCATTGACTGAATCATTCCAACAATTGGGCCTAGACATCATTGGGGAAATTTTCTCGCATTCCTCAAAATAGCACCGCTACATCTTGACAGCTACAGATTACTTCACGCGTTGGAAAAAAGTAGTTCCGCTTAAGCAAGTGAATGACCAGTAAGTCATCAACTTCCTCCAACAGAACATCATCTCACGCTTTGATGTTCCGGTATCACTTGTGTTTGAAAATGCAACTTACTTTTCGTCTTTAAATATTTATGATTTTTCATTACAATATCGTATCGTGCTTAAACACTCATCTAACTACTACCCGCAGGCAAATGGTCTCGCAGAATCCACAAATAAAAATCTTATCGGCATTATCAAGAAGACCATTTACTCTAGAAAACATAACTGGCACTCTAGTTTGATGAATGCCTTATGGGTTGACCACGTAACACCCAAACCCTCTCTGAGCACTTCTCCATACTTCCTGGTTTATGGGAAAGAATTCATCCTTCCACCAAACATCTACTTACCTGCTCTCCAATTTTCCCAAGAAGCACAAGGCAATCATGGTCTGCTAGCTCAACATAGGATGGATATGCTCCACAAGTTGCAGGAAGAAAGGATGAAAGAAAAATAAAAATTCACACTCCACCAGAACCGTATCAAGATATGGTTTGACAAGAAGTCTACAGGGAATGCTAACTTTGATGTGGACGACTTAGTCTTGAAGTGGGACAAACCCCATGAAGACAGGAAAACATACGAAGTTCCAATCCCTATGGATTGGTCTATATATTGTCCAGGAGAATCTTGGCACACACATACCCTCTACAATCACTTGACGAGAGGATTGACAACCTTCTTGTCAACGGCCAAGATCTAAAACATTATTTTCAGTAAGTCGGGGCCGTACCCCGCGCCATGTACATAGTTTGTTTATTGCTTGTTGTATTTTTGCTTTGCTTACTAAATTTGTTCCATTTTGTTTTGTTTTCTTAGTATCATGCTATTTTTTTTTGTCAACAAGTGCCTCCCTCTACTGAGTTCTGGATTTTGAATGAGTATGTGGCTAAGATCCAAAGATTTTTGTGACACTGCAGCACTTGGTCAGTCCTGCATCCGTCTTCTGCGTGCTTGGTTATAACCTTCGGCCGATGAAGTCTTGACAGAAAATACGAGTCGTCTATAAGGGATGATTTGGTCCAACCATAAACCCATGTCCACACTAGGAAACCCCATGCCTATACTCAGCCTTCTGCTCCGTGTGTTCAAGCTCATCCAACTAGTAGAAACAGAGGAGGGAAAAATATAAACGAGCAAACCTATGTCAGAGGTCTTACATGCTTCTCTGAAGGAACAACCTCTTTTTCTGTCAATAATTCGAGATCCCTCTTCCACCCCAAAAATAAATAAGTGATTATACACAATCCTCTTTTAAAAAATACAAAGGCGAAAGAAGAGAAAGGCTTCCTGCGCAGAGAGGTGAAGCATGCAACTCCACTAGGGTACTGACTAGGATCGGTGGCTATGGAGCAATGTGTGTGTTCCTATGTGACTTCGCGAGGGTACTATCCAGGAATACTGGCAGTGGAGCAACACCAGAGATAAAAACTTAAACTCTGAAAATTTTTAACTCGTGAGCCAAACTACCCTTCCCGATTTCGAAACATTGTGATCAAGCTGAAACTTATTGTTGTGTTTGACTGAGTTGGCAAAAGGTAAACCATGTCTGTCCATGGGGTAAGTGGGGAAGCCGAAGTAACCCGCACAGCAATTCAATACTCCCTAACAGACCAAGGCCCTGCACTTTTAATGGACCAAAACAGAGAAGTGGGTATTCAACCAGTGTGTTACCAAGTGTTGTAGCGGCTGTAACACCCTCCAAAATTTTGACATGCATCCAATTTCGGAGCCTTCCTTGGGTTTTTCCTTGATGTTTACAAGCACTCAGGCTCATCCCATGAGCTCGTGTTGAGTCTTTTCACCCTCCTCGCTTGACCATTCACCGGACATCTTTTAGTATGTCGGTCACACTGTCATGCTTGCAATCATGTTTTGGCTATGTTCATGATCTGTCTTCGTGTGTACAAGTTGTATTTGTCATGTCAGCATATGTCACACTCACACATGAAGTTGTATGCAATGTCGCGCAAGTGTCATCGTGAGAGTTCAACGATCTATCTCAAGTGTCTCACTTGTCACTCACACTTGTTGGTTAGTCACACTAAGTGTATGTTATCTTGTTGGTTCGAGGTGTCTTGTCATCAAGTCGTGTTAAGTGTGTGTTCACAAGGTCATGCATGAACAAGTTCACTCGCTTACACACTTAGTCATTTTGTAGAAACTCTATCGACCGGATCACGCTCCAACAGCGGGACCTCCGTTGAGCTGCATTGCATAGTCTCAACCCTCAATGATCATGTACTACTACCCAGAATTGTGTAGAGATTGAGGTTTCCTCCCAAGAAGTTTGCACTGCTCAATCCTAGCAACCCAACTGACTATCACCTAGAACAGTGCAGAAGTTTCTCAGCAAGCCATCTCAATCTGCGCTACCCATCGGCAAATCTATCAAACTTCTCGTTGGTCAACTGGAGAGTTTGACCAGGCAGTGACCCCGGTCTTCACTCCTCCAAAAAATTGCGCAGAATCTGCCAGCATTCCCACCTCTGCTAAGTGAAGAAATTGCGCAGACATGAAGGACAGACACCCACTTCCTGTCACTGCACTCTGCTCGGAATTTGCACAATTCTGTCAGCCAGTTCCCCTAACAACCGACCTGCTGCTCCTCCTAAAAACTACGTAGTTTTCTTGGTCTGTCCTCCAGCTGCCCGACACCTCACTTAGCCCAGAAGTTGCGTAGAGATGTCCTACAAGCCAGCCACCAAGTTCTGTGCAATTTTTGCCAGCAAGCTCCCGCATCCCCCTACCAACCTCCTCGGAGAATCTACATTGTTTTCACTACTAGTGTCCTCCCTGCTAGCCGCACTGCCTCCTTGGAAAATTTGCACAATTCTGCCCTTTAGCCGAGCCAAATCTCGCAAATGGTCACTGTTGATCCGGACTGCCCATCTCAGCCTCCCAGTGACCTTTGCGCAAGTTTTCTTGACAGTGCCCTCGAGCCTGCATCCCGGCCTGAAATGTGCTCTGCATAATTTCAAAGCCTTGTCCTCTCTCTTGATCACCTGCACCCAAAAACGAAAGATGATGCATCATGGTATACTAGGAGATTTATGGACTTGATGTCATCTCGTCATGAGTGATTGTAGATATAGGTACATGGATGAGACATCGCGCGATGATGAACGGGATGAACAAGGAGTGTATGCTAGGAGACTTGTTCACGAACGGATGGACACATGAAGCATGCCAAGTACTAGCGAAGGGGATACATGCACGTGCAACATCAATAGAATACCCAGACCATCGAAGACTCCACACACCTTGTCATGCGTAGGTGAAGCTATGATACACCAAGAGCACACTCATCACTGAGTAGCACTGCAACTCGACATTGAAACCACCATCAGCGTGAACATACCAGCATTGTTGTGTCGAGTCATGTCACGAGTCATCTCAGCCACATCACTATTGTGGGCCATACTTTTGCAATCATTGTAATGTAACATGGAGGTCCAAGAGACCCACATGTTAAGTTGAAGAGTCGTGTAAGTCAAGCAGTCATGAGGGAAGTCGAATAGCCACAAGGGTCAGTTTCACCCCTAGCTATATATACCCCTCATTTGTACATGCAAAGGACTTTTCACCTTGACACCTACCACATAGCCTTGAGAGTCCGTAGCCTTTTTTTAAGGAGCGAGCAGTGGCTCCAACACCCCGCTATCGGGGTTAGTCATGTATGGTGTATCAATGTGTCTTGGAACTTTCGCTTAATTCAGAACCCTGATAACAGGCTAGCACGGTTTCACACATGTATTGTATTCGTTTGTAAGACTATTCTTTGGATGCTTGTAATGCATGTTGCTTTAACCTGTATTAAGACAGTTGAGCTATTTCGGTATCTTTAGTACATATGCTATTGGAAATGTGTTGTATCAGTTTTTAAAGTTGTCTCGCCCGTGTGGACTATTCTGTCGAACACTCGACAGATTCATTTTCATAAACTTGTTGTAACAATTGTCACACTCCTGTGGACTATTCTGTTGGGTGTTGTACGTGTTATCTCTTCACTGTGTGTTTTTTACTACTGCATCCGAGTGGACTACTTCACCAAAAGTTTCACGTCTTGTTGTGTTGTGGGTCTCTAACATAGTTGGGACTATTCCCTCTCAGCTTGAGACTCACTCTCACCCTCTCCCTCTGCATTGAAAGAACCTTGACACAAGTAACACTAAGCACTAACTAGGCACGCAAACCTCTTTTTTCAAAGACAAAGCAAACCACTCTCATGTGCTGAAAAGAAAGAGCTAAGAAAAATCTTTAAAATAATGGAAACTAGGCCATCATACCGGATGGGATTCCTACACCAAACGGTGTGAGGTCTAGTTGGGACTTCATACTGGGTAGATCCCCTGAATGTTGGAGGGTCCAGCTTTGTAAACACACCCATCTACTATTTCTAGATGATATCCTCATCTTCTCCAAGGGCGTGAGTCGAGAACTAGAATCACTGCAAAATATACTTATCCTTTTTCTTAAGGCCACAATGACGGTCATCAATGATAATAAGTCTACAATATCTATATTCAATCTAAGTGATTAGGTCATTCAACGAATCAAGTTTTTATTCCCTTACAAGGTTGATCCTATAGAAAGTGGATTCAAATACATGGGTTTCAAATTAAATCCAAATTGTTATAAGAAAGAAGATTGGAGGTGGTTGATCACTAAACTGGAGAAACGATTAAAATGTTGGAGCTTCATATGGCTCTCTTGGGCAAGTCGGTTGGTATTGGTCAAGTCAGTCCTATAAGTTATCCCTAATTATTGGATGTCCTTGGCCTATATCCCTAAGGGGGTGTTGGAACAAGCTCTTCTTCTATGTTTTAAATTTGTATGGGCGAGTACTGGAGATGACTTTGTGCTCCCATGGGTCAAGTGGAAACACATTGTGGTTCCAAAATTATTGGGTGGATGGGGCTTAAAAAATATTTTCCTTTTTTCGAAGGCTTTGGCTGCAAAGTGTGTTTGGAGACTTATTGACTCTTAAAGTCTTTGGACAAAGTTAATCACACAAAAATATTTAGCTTTGTATTTTGTTGAGGAGTGGATCGGTATTCCTCACCATTACAAATCCAACATTTCAGTGGTTTGGAGAGTTGTTTTAAACTCATTTGAGGTGATCTCGGGGAGTTTGGCTTGGAAAAATTGATTGGGCTACAAATCTTCGCTGGGTATGGATCCATGGTTGGACAGTGATAACAAACACATCATCTCTCCAGCCTTGATTGTTTGGATTTGGGAGCATGGTTTCACTAGACTAGCCCATAGTAATGACGCGACCTGTACCACCATTTGGTGTCAAGGGTGGAGATCAGCCTCCATCCTTGGTCTTCCTGAATCCTTCTGCAAGGAATAGGGTTTGTTTCTAAATTCTCTAAATTCAGCCTATATTTGACTTTCGAAGGAAGAAGATGCCCTCATTTGGATGGGCAATACAAATGGAGAATACACTCCCATAAAAGGCTACATTTATTTAAATATAATTGCACAGGCAATGCAACCTACCTGGTGGTGGAGGGTGCTCTAGTTGGCCAAATGTCCATCAAAATCAAAAATTATATTTTAGTGTATTCTTATGGGTAAATTTCCCACTTGGGACATTATGCAAAGGCACAATAACATTGGCCCGAGATGGTACAGTTTGTGTAAGCATGTTGAAGAGACTATTCTTCACCTTTTCGCTCATTTTTGGTTTACAAGATAGGTATGCTCGGCCTACAGTAGAGTTTTGGGGGTGGTTTGTAGATGGGAGGGTGCATCTTTCATGGATACTTGGAAAGGATAGGTCTAGAATAGGGAGATGTATCAGTTTAACTCTCTGCATTCTATTATTGCATGGGGCATTTGGTTGGCCCATAATCAGGATATTTTCAAGGACACTTCTTCTTCCCCAACCCAGATCATTTCTGACTGTTTGGCTATCATGGAAAATTACCCACATTATTTTTTGCGGGTTTTAGGAGGTTTTGGTGGAAAATACAGACTTCAACTTTCCTTGGGGTTAATTTGATGGGGCCTCATATTAGGATGGGCTTTGTGTGGTGGGGTATTCATGTTTCATTTAATCAAACATGTGTTCTTTCATATTAGTATGGGAATCGGGAAAGGCACAAATAACTTGGCTAAACTACTGGCGTGCAAAACCTTGATTTCATTTGCTCTAAAAAAGGTTGTGACCTACTTCATAGTTTTGGGGACTCTCTCCTAGTGGTCAATTGGGTTAATGCTTCACAATTATGTCACTTTGTTTCTCTTTCACTTATACTTGCTGATATATTTCGTTTAAAAGACTCATATGTTTCCATGTCAATTAATCATGTCTACATGGAACATAACAGGATTGCTGACGGGCTTTCTAAAGAAGGCTTTGTCTTGGATCTGGGGTTTGGAAAGTGACATAATTTTGTGGATAGGCTCTTGGCAGTATTATCATCATCCTTTTTCAAAGGAACCTTTTCTTGACGATTCTGGTTGATTCATTCAGTCAGTTATATGTTGTATATATTTTATTGTTTGGACTTCTTTATACTTATTTTTTTATTAGTTTCTATTATGAAGTAGTACATATATATCCAGGTTCTTAATGCACAACATTGGGATACCCATACTTGTGTAGCGGGTACTATTTTCAGTTTTCTGGACCATTGTGTTTTGCGGTTAATTTTCCAGTTTTTTTTCCCTTGTGGGATCATGGATGTTTACTTTGGGATGCACATGAATGTGCATACACTGTGTTTTTATTTTTGCCACATTAGGAACATGGATGTTTCTGGAATGAACAATGGAGTGCATATGAAAAATGTAATTTTATACATTTTTGGAAATGAATGAAAATACGGGGTTTTTTTAAAGGAAAAAAAAAAACATGAGTTCCTTCAACAAGAAATGTGACCTCCTCTCGTTTTCCTCAAATAAATTTGGTCTCTAAAACCTTAAATTTGGCTTCACACATTAGCTCAAACCTTGGCATGATGTATTCATCTTTCAGAGCGATATGCGGCCACCTCTACTCGGATTTTTGAAATAATCCCAACCCTTTTACTCAATTCAACTATGGTAATTTAACCTCTGGAAGAATAATTCGAACCCTAGGTAAACCCTTCAAATAATCCCAACCTGCGTAAGAAATTTATCTTCCTGCCAAATAGACACTACCACAAACACTTACAAATCCATCAATTAAGCAATGATGAGAGATTGAACTTACCCTTTAAACACTCAGGCTGGAAGGATGCATAGTTTTGATAGCACTATAATGTCCCTTTTAATTAAATGTCATTGGATTTTGAAACATCGTAATCTCCATTTTAGATATGTGGCAAAAATTCACTAAATTCTCACTTACATATTCATATGCTTTAAACACAATCAAGAGAAAACCTTTTCCATATGGACATTTTGTCAAACAAGTTTTTGTGCAAATTAAGTAGTAAACGCTTATACAATAGAATGCACAATTAAAATCCAAATGAGAAGCAAATAATAACTGATCCAAATCTTCATTTCTAATAGTTTCATAGTTACGAGCTCGTGCTTTAGATTTAGGAACTTTAAAAACTCCTGCAAAATGGAAAGCTTGGTCAAATAATAATGTCATAATGTCTAGAATTGAGCACTAATGAGAATCTTGGTTGGCTCATCCTTTTTTTAATGATATGAAGCAAAATTGAGAGATTTGAAGTGATCTCTCCTCATTGGCTGACTAAGGTGTATAATCGGAAAACCGAAATAAATTTGGTTGAATAAGCTAAGGTGGATATCGCACCACTGAAACAACCCTCCACACCGATTTACACCCAAACTTCAAGCACCACAACCTCTCAAGGTAATTAACCAAAGCGATATCCAAATAAACATGTCCAAGAGCGACCTCTTGTCCTCCTTTAAATGTCATGAGATATAATAATACCATGGGAAATTACCATGGGTCATCCAAACACCATGGGTGCCTTCTCCTCCGACCCCCCCCCCCCCCCCCTCCCCTTTATGACTAAAGGAATCAGCAACTGGGCCATTTTTTTACTCACGTGACACAGGGTTAATTCTAATAGTTAGGCACTATAAACTGTAGGAACCTTTTTTCAATAAGAAAAAACTAACATACTTTCTTTAAAAACAAAATTAGTTACATTTTCATGGATTTATCTCAACCTTTACATTCATATGTCCCATTTATGTCACTCAAAACTTTATTGTTGACATTTTTCCCTCTTTGGTCTTCCATATTTATTTTCGATTCTTTCATTTGTTTCAACTCTCTATTACAATTATGGATTCATTTAGAAATATTACCCTTTTTTCTTCCTGCAAAGAATCTAATAGATCTTTCAAAAATTTGGCTATAGAAAACAACTTGAAATATAAACCTATTCAAAAAGACAAACTAATTATATAGTCTATTACAATCTTCATATTTTAATGACCCCCGAATGCCGAAAGGTGTCATCTTCGAAGGATGTGAACTTGATCTTCCTCAGATCATAGCAACAATAATCGTTTGACGAACCATCTGCAACATAATTATGTTCTTTGAAGATATGTGAAAAATATATCCTCTTTAATGTCTTAATCAACTATTTGATTCGATGCGACCAATTTGTGAGAGATGTCAACTCGAAACTTGATCTCCTTTTTACCCATTCAATGATCACTTTTTAGTCCCCATATAAATCAATCTCTTCAATTGCAAGCCATTTAGCACAAAATAAGACACCCCATAGTGCAATAAGCTTTGCTATATTGTTTGTTCCAACTCCAATGTACCAGCTAAAATGAAAAAAAATCTTGGGCTTCATAACCGTATGAATGCCCTGCTGCCACATACCCTAAAAGATGAAGCTCAACCAATAAACCCACTAGAAAATTAGCCCATATCTCCTTGACCTGATACTTTCTTTTTTAAAACTTCTCCTTATTTATCCATATCTCCATAAAGTATGTTGAAATATTTAGGCATGTACCTCTTGTGTTTGGCTCTACTTGATCAAATATCACTATGTTCCTTGACCTCCATATACCCCACAGGATATAGAAAGGTAGAGCTCGATATACACAAACCATTTTGAAAGGAAATCCCCAATAGATGACTTGTCCCAAATAGCATGTAACTCAATCCATATTGAAACTGTAAAAGGACATGTGAGGAAAATATGTTCCACATCTTCATACTATTCTCTACATAATGCACCTATCCCGATCCCTGAAACCCTATTTTTAGAAGATATCCCCATGTTAAAATCTTGTTATAAAATTTTCAATCAAACAAAACGCTTTAATTTAAGTGGAATCTCCCACTTCCAAAACTTTTGAAACCATAAATATTTCGTCACCTTGTTTCATCCTTGAGAAATATGTGAATATATGTCTTTGACCAATATTTGACCTTTAATACCCTGACCATCCCAAGACATGTTATCATCTTTCTGTAACAAGGAAATACTTACTAAACTTGATTGTATGACATATTGATCCCACTCAGTAGCTAATGGTCCAGTGAGTCCAATCTCCCTCGAATCTAACCACGAATTCAAAACCGAATTTGGAAATCGATCGACATATATATGATTCAGGAAAAAGAGACCATTGTAATGTAAAAACCTTATGATATGAACATATATAGAATTATTAGCAGTCATACCTTTAATATAGTCCAACCCAATCTCCACCATCGAACCCAAACCAACCTACCATCTCAAGTTACCCAGAACCCAATGCTTAATATTCATCATACTCCTCCATATGAAGGATGCCACCTTCTTTTCTTGAGCCCCCTCTCTGATCCAACTAACCAACTATCTATTTTTGAGATATTTAACTTTGATAATTTGTTGTCATATTCCTTTGTCACTTGAATCCCTCCATAGATTCTTAGCCATTAAAGCCATGTTGAAACTTTTTGAATCTTTAATATCCCAACCACCAGCTTCCACCTATCGAGAGATCACATCTAAGTGAACTAAAAGTATTTTTTGCGTTTTTCCTAGACTAGCCCATATAAAACTGGCAATGATGGAATTTATTTATTTAATGATATCTTTAGGCAACTTGTAGAGATGCATCCAATATATGGATATACTATGTAATATTGATTTAATCATAACCAGCCTCCCTCCCATCAATAGTCATTTATGTGACCAGCAAGACATATTTTTATCAAATTTCCTTATTATCCATTCCTAATCATTGATCTCATATTTGTTTGGTTTCAGATAGAAACCAAGATATCTAAAACGTCCTTTCATTGGGATCGAATGTACCTCAAAGATCCTGGCAATCCCCATCAGCACTGCGTCCTCATTCTTTGACAAAATCAAAGCAAACTTTCCTTTGTCCATATATAAGCCCCCAAATATACCTCAAAGTAACTCATAAAAAAGTGTGTCATTCAGATATTATAGTGGCTTCCCCAATAAAGAGAACACCATCTACAAACATTAGATGAGTTAATTCTATATATTTAGACATCCTGCAATCTATAATAATGACCCTAGATTGGGCCTCATTGATCCTTCTGCTTAGACCATCAATAACAAGAAGAAATAGAAGAGTTTAAAGAGACCACCTTTGTCTAAGACCCCTTGTTGCCTTGAAAAATAAGCAGGGAGCCCATTTATGATGACAACAAAGTTAACAAGTGATAAACAGAGGACATAATCCAGTCTACTAACCCAACACGGAAATCGATCCTATGAAGGATCAACCTTAATAATTCTCAATCCACATTATCGCATGTTTTTACCAAATCAATCTTCATAAGTCAAGCCTCCATCCAACAAGTATTTATAGAGTGAATGCATTCCTAAGTGATTTATACCACATCATGAAGTTGTCTATTATCTAAAAAACCAAATTGATCGATAGAAATGTGCTTTGACAATGTCGATTTAATCCTGCTAGTAATTAATTTTAAAATCATTTTATACATCGTGTTACAGAAGGCAATCGGTCTATAATTGGAAAAAATTTGAAGGATTTTCAGACTTAGGAATGCGATTTATGAACGTCACATTAATCACCCCCAAATTGAACCTATATTCCTTGACTCCTCGGTCATATCCATACGTTCCTCAATCATTGGATCCTGGAAATGAAGAAAGAGTTCCACTAACCATCCATCTGGTCCTGGACAGAGCTCTAAGAACCTCCAAAACCTCTTCCTTGGAAATCAGCCTTCCCATATGGTCTTGTCCATTTCATTAACCATATTAGGAAAAAGATTAATAATTTCCATCTATTTTTCAAAATTTACTCCTTTTGCTCTATATTGATTGCTAAAGTATCTCGTCACTTCCCATTGAATATCCTTTTGAGATGTAAGGAGAATATCATCATCATCTTTGATGGACCAAATGTAATTTTTCTTGCTTCTATAAGATGATTGTTTATGAAATAGCCAAGTGTTTTCATCACCTTTCGGCACCCATTTTTCCCTACTTTTCATACGCCACTCCTCTTCTTGTATTTTAAGAATTTGATTCTTTATTACCTCTAGATTTAACATCTTCTTTTTGTGTCTTCTGTGAAAATATAGGGTCTGTTAACACTCTGTAATTTCCTTAGGCTATAGGAAGGAAACCCAGAGGTAACCACAAAGGATGAATTTAAGTGGTGGCTTGAAGGTAAGTGAAGGAAGGAAAACCCACTTCAAACAGGTTCATCTTTTGTAATGATTCAAATGAATAAGGGATGATGATGATATCTTGAGCAGGGGAAAGGTAGGCAAATCTGTTGGTAATTAACAAATTTCATTGTAGTAATGGATGAATATAAAATCAGAGGTGACAAGATGAGCATCAAACTGGGATGAATTCAAATTTCCTTTAGAAGAACAAGAGATACATAAATGTTCAGCAGATACAAAGCAGAGCACAAGGTGAATTCTGCAAATTCTCTTATCTGAGCATGAAGAACTATCTTAGTACCACAGAAACATAAGTAATAATAATAATGACAGAGATAACACACATACCAATAGAAATATGACACAAGAATCCCTGGAAAATAAGCCTCAGCCTTCTTCTATTCACTTGAAAATACAAAATAGTCTCTCTTCTAGCACTAATCAATCAATAATAAACCCTTCTACATTGCCTTTCATCATATTAAATAGGCTTACAATGTGAAATATTCTATGACCATATTCAATGAATGAGTTATCCATTCAGAACAAATGGAAACTCAAGACAACAAAACTTAGTGTTTACATCAAAAAATCAGACACAGCAATTCAAAATGGTGCCTGTGGGAAAAACTGCAACAGTCTGCCATCATGCTAAAAACCTTGTTAGAAATAGCATAAAATCTCCAGATGCCTTGGTTCATTTATTTCCTACTTTGTCAGCTCTTCAAAATTATCAAGTCCCTCTGCTTGAGTTTATCAGGTCCCTCTGTCATCAGGATGAAAAAAAGGAAACAACGACTCCTCTGTTCTGCACTGCAACTGTGTGGTAATTCTTCTCGACATGTTTTGGTACATTTATTCTTTTCTGTGACCAAAGGGAAAATCAGGTCCAATATATCGGCACTTTAACAGATTGGAGCTTCCTGCTTGTGGACTATGCAAGGATGGAGTTTTTTGTGATCTGCCTAACCCCTGGGGCTTAGGTGGAATCCTTTATGATAAGAGCTTGAGAGCTTAGGGCCAAGCCCTTTTTGGGACAGGGGCCGATTCTTTGTGATATCGCATTAGGCGCATATAGGACCATAGAACCACATAACTATGCACCTGGGCCCCTTTGAATATCGGAACTTCGACATTCGATGATTTTGAAATGTTGCATTTGGTTGCACATTTTGAAACTTGTGATCTCTGATCCATGACGTGGCCCAATCCACATGGAGAAGGGATGAGGGAGGGCCTGCACCTTTGTTTTCATATAAAATTTGTATTAACCTTTCCACCCAATTTCATGACTTTAACACAAAAACCACATATAACACACCTTCTTGCCATTGCTCACCTTGTGCCAATAGACCTTGGTCCCTTTCAAAGCCATGATCATAGGCCAACTCCCATATTGGAGCTACACTCCCTGTAATTTCCAATCAGCGATCTAACTTAGTGCACACATTTCATTTCCGTTGATCGTCAAACACCGATACGTGACGTCATCAATGCCACATCACTGCCACATTTCATCCTGTGAGTGGTGACACGTGTCACCCTTTTTTGGCCCCTTCTAACCCCTAAAAATGTTGAATCTGCCTGCCACATGTCCACCATACTACCACGTCATTGTTGATGTCATCCTCCACATGGTCCTTATCAGAACCAATCGCTAACTGCCACGTGTATCTAATCAGATCCAGTCTCTATTTATAGCATGTCCTTTATCGGATCCAATCATTATGTGAAATTTGTCCCTTTGGGAGGAGAGAGAAAAGGCCCAACCTTCTCTATTTTTGCGAGAAAATCCTTTGTAAATTTGTTTTCGGCCTTCCCAACACTTTAACACTGGAGACCTATTTATGTCGCAATCTTGACAATTTCATTTCATATCGCAATCGCATATCGGCGGTTTTGAAATGTGGTCACTTGCCTCAATTGTGAATCGTCAATCGTAGAACGCCAATATGCTATGTGTCATGGGCCTCCAAACTATGGGATGCGGGGTTTGGAACCTCTGATCACCGATTTGCGATATCGGTGATCACTAATCGACGATTTGCTCTGACTTGCGATGTTTGCTCTCTCCAAAACCTCTGATTTTCTCTATCTTTTGAGTCTGAGATCCATTTGGGGAGATCTATAGCTCGTTGGAAATCTAATGTAGAGCTCCATCTGATGATTTCACCTGTAAGATCAACTGAACCAAGTATCATAGAAAAAAACCCCTCCCAAATTTGGACTGACTAGCCTTCTGACACCAATGACTCTTTGACATGGAAAACCTTTGGCCATTGGCAGACACTGATCAATGGGCTATTCTAACATTAAAATTTCATGGTAAGAGGCTAAAAGCTTGATTCCTAGCATGGAATCTAACATCAGCTCCAATGGGGATGGCAACCTCCTAGTGAGGTGACAAGAACAAAAGCAGACTAGTAGCCTATTCAGACCATTGGGCAATGGAGTCAAAATAAAAATTGAAAGCATCACATACTGACTGACTGAATGAAATAGCTGAAATAAAATATAACTAACTGACTGACTGAAATACTTATGGCAGCAGACCATCAGGATCTTAGGGCCTTCACTCTAGGCTTCAAATCCTAATGACAACTGCCCACACTTGCAGTATTGAAAAGTAAATTAATATATACAATGCACTATGAAATTAGTGGCAACTCAAAAAATAAAATGTTTCAGTAGCCTGCCATTGACAAGCCCTCCTCCAAGTAACTCTCTTGACAAATATTTCAGTAGGTAAGCATTGTTCCCATGAAATGCAGCAACTTTGAAAGGACCTTTCCACAAGTTTTTGGCCTTCCCATGTTTTCCTTTATCTTCATGTCGAGCATACCATTTCAGCACCAAATCTTCAATCTGGAAATCAGCTGCCTTAGTTCTTCTATCAAAAATCTTCTTGATTTTGTCTTGTATCAGCTGAGTATTTCCAAATACTTCTTTCCTTGACTGTTGAAGATGGATCATCTAATTGATTCTCCTTTGTATATCATTTGGCTCTACATCCACCTCTTGCAACAATTTCATCACAGGAACCCCAAGTGAAGAGGGAAATATTGCATCAGTGCCATAAACAAGTTGAAATGGAGACATACCTATTGACTTTTTGGTACTCACTTAGTCTTCCCACAATGCATGTATCAATTTCTTATTCTATCTTCTCTTGTTTTCCTGCAACATCTTCTTAATAATGTTGACCAGGCTCTTATTGGATGATTCAGCCAAATCGTTACCCTGAGGATAATAGGTTGTGGAGTGGCCCAAAATAATGTTGTACTTATGACATAAATCTATCATTTTCTTTGATCTAAATTCAGTAGCATTATTAGTAATAATTTTTTGCAGACAACCAAATCTGGACAAAATATTTCCTTCCAAGAATTGAATAACCATTGTATCTATAGCTTGTCTAGTGGGAACTGCCTCAATCCACTTGGTGAAATAATTTGTCATCATCAGTATCCATTTGTGTTGCCCTGATGAAGTGCGATGAATCTCAACGATAAAATTGAGTCCCCATTTCTGAAATGGTGACTCAACTGCTATAGGTTTTAGGGGTAGCGGGAGCAATTTCTTTCTTCCTTCAAATATTTGACATTCCCAACATGTAGCAACCTTTTTTATACACATCAGCAAACAAGGTCGGACAATAAAATCCAGCCCTTAGAATTTTGTTTATTGTGGTCTTCCAAAATAAGTGGCCACCGCCCCTTTGTGAAACTCCTCCATCGTTCTTTGAGCCTCATATTCCAACAAAAAATTCAACAACATCATGTCGAGATCCTTCCAATACAAAAATGATATATAATGAAAATTTTTACTGCTTTCAATTTGAGAAAACGAGCTTTGGTTTTGGGAAACTCTGGAGGTGCTTGTAAATGCTGCAATACATACAGAATATCAGCATACCAAGTGAAGGCAACAAATTTTTTTGGAACATGTTGAGTTGAACTTGAGTCACCTTCTTCTACCAGGATAGCCAAGAAATTAATTTGAAGTTGTTGGGTTGTGTTATTCTTTCCACAACTAACCCACGTAGTGAACCGGGGGGTTAGAGGGGGCCCAGAGCCCCCCCTTTGTTGCGTTGATTGCACAGCGAGGGGGTCACAAGGGGGGCGGCAGCCCCCCTTGTCCGGGGGATTTGAGGGGGATGGGTAGCCCCGCTCTACGGGGTCCAGGGCAGGGCCCGAGAAAAAAAAAAAATGGACCCTATATTAGGTTGGGCGGACCTACCTATGGTTTTGTGCATGATTTTTTGCACATGGTTTTAGACGCGATGGTTTTTGGTCCATGGTTTTGGACGCGATGGTTTTCAGTCCATGGTATTGGATGCTTCAACATGTATAAATATGTATTGTAACATTGAAAGGAATATAATGAAAAATCAAGCTGGTAGTCCCGGTTTTGGGATCCAGGGGAAAATCTCTGTGTATATGTGTTTTATGTGTTATGCTCTTGCATTGTTTATTTTTTGTGTTTTAGAATTCGTATGCAGGTAATTTATATACGGGGTTAAAACCTACAGAAGTGACCACAAATTTGATTCAACCATCATTCTAGCCAGTCCTTGTCCTTTAATTAGCCTTGCGGGTTTTATTTCGACATCATATTCGAGTATGAATGCAATCCACTTACCCCTCCTCCCATCTGGATCATTCTGAGTCAAAATATCTTTGACTATTGTGTTGGTGTTCGGATATGAATCATACAATTCACCCAATTCCACATTAATTCTCAACCTCAAGCTCTACTGATTATTTCAAGGCTATCATGCAAGGTATATGCAAGCCACAGTTTCCCTACCTAGCATTGAACATTCAATCATAAACATAACAATGTGTAACAACAAGTAATAATTGTAACAACAATCAGAGTAACAGCAAGTTAAGACTCATAGCAACACACTAAAATCATTGCACATCAAGGAAATAACACAACAAAAATAAACCTACGTACACAACTAATCCAACAGCGCTTGGTTAGGAGAGTGGGCCCAACTCCCTGATCAGGGATGCGAAAAGATCAAGAACTATAAAATACTCATAAAATCAGCAATTTTGTTAATCAAAATAACATTACAAAGTTCTATTGTTACAGCTCAGAATTCTCATGTATCTCTTCGCGGTGGCTTTCCCAGCCCTGTAACACTACTTATACATTTCATTTAACAACTAACAGTGCCTAAGATTACAGCAGTTGTCTGCCTACAAATGCATAGTGATTCTTGAGATATAACAGAATATAAAGATAGCACTTGTGCTGGTCGATAAGTTGAACCATCATTGCAGCTGATATCCAAAGATAGCGCTGCCAGTTCAATAGTCATCATATGTTGAATCATGGGATCATCATTCCTTCAAATCTGCAAGGAAACCTAAGTTAGCAAATCGCTTTCAGCAATAATCCCCTATGACTACGCTTCATCAATTAACAATTCACAAAGACATGACAATAAGTATAACTTTGTTGTTTAGAATACAAATCGACCAACAAGGAGATGAAATAAGTACAGGAAAGGGATAAAAAGGTGGGTAAAAAGTGGACAAATTTAGAAACCAACATCTCCCCCCAACTAGCCTTTCTACATGTCCTCATGTATCTCAGCTTTTGTGCAGATCTAGGTTAGAGCTACTGTGGTCAGCATGGAGTTATGTGAGGTCATATTTTGCGGCCATTTCTATTCCGGGAACCTTATATCCATCTGTTTGAAGGACTTCCTTCCACCAATCTTTGTGTGCCACATAAGTTGTTGTGTATTGCTCAGCTAGCAGCCAAACAATGGGAAACCGAAATCTTAGACCCATCCATTGAGTCCCACATGTCTGAATACATGTGATATATCATGGTATTTTGTCCAAATCCTGAACAAAATTAGGGGCCCCAAAAGGTTCGCGTATCCTTATTGCAGATGACGACAACACCCATCATTTCTAACAGCCGGCCCGGGCCTCCTCTTGACAAGTAAAAAAATTATTTGTACACATGTTAGCGCACCACTTATGTGTTGTCAGCATATGACCCTTTCATCCTTCTATTCCCAAGAAGGTATGATGTTTGTTGAAAATATTCACAGCCTAACAATGCTCCACTCAAACTACAAGTGGCTTGTTCACTTGGTTCTCTTCGAACATGTCGAAGGATTTCTTCCATTTAACCTGGTTAATCGTGAAGGAGGTGAAGGCTCTCAACTGAATATCCCCCACATATGGCACTGGATTGAACGATTGATCGGTCCCCAAAAAATAATCGTGCATGTAGAGTTTGCACATCAAGTGTTGGTTCAGGATATTGTGACCCCTCAAGATCTGTAGAAACTATATCAGATCTTGGATTTCGTGGCTTATCTCCTGATGGATGATCTCCAAATAGAAGAATAGGTATTGTTCATGGAGGAACAGATCATAACTATGAGCAGGAGGTTGAAATGCCATCACCTGCTGCGCCAGAGCAAACATTTCATCTTTGTCAGCCTTCAATAGTTTCACTTGCTCTTCTAGTTCCTCAATATTTTTCTATTTCTTTTCCTATTTTTTATTTTCTTTATCCATCTGGGTCATGTAATCAGTCACTACTTTCATAGCTTGTTCCCAAATTCCTCTCACTCCTTCCCGGTGGGCTTCCAAAGAGATAGACCCCCGTTGAAGGCAAGATGCAGTAGCCTGCCATTTCTGAATTTCTGCGGTGAACAAGAATTCCTGTGACTCAAATAGATGCAAAAATGGCTCGGTCAGTACTATTACTGAAGTGGTTTCGACTCCAGGATTTACAGCAGCTCAACGGGCGTTCCTCTTATGCTTCCTCACCCGTCTCCGTAAGCGTAACACCTGCTTCCTTCGCTCAATAATTTCCATTTTTAATTGCATATTCTCCTTAAATTGCAACCGGCACATTTCCTAGATGGGGGCCCTTCTCTTTGTGCAATTTTCAATGAATTATTGTTTGATAACGACCTCCTCCATTGGTCTCGTGGCCGGTGTTGGATTTGGCGGATTGACATCAGGAAACTCATCAACCGGATCCTATTTCACCCTTATTTCTTCTCTCTACTCCACAACTTGGGGGATGGCCCCAGCATCTTCTTCCATGGGTCTTGGAACCTCCATATCTTCCCTGAATGACTCTGAAGCCACTGCAAGCCCTTGCGGAGTAGCATTTTCAACACCATTTTCCTATGGCTTCTCTGTTTCCCAGTCATATTCCTCCATTTGCTTAGAAATTGGTTCTAGCCCTTGCGGGTTGGTACCAACAACAACGTTTTCTTCCAATGGATTTGTGCAAACAACATCAACCACAATTTCTTCAACTTGCCCCTCGGTCGACATTGGTTCTTGTGTAATAGTGTCGACCACTAGTTTTTGAATTTGCCCAAATTTTCCACTAGTCAACATTGGTTCTTGTGTGACAGTGTCAACGATGGTGCCCGTAATTTTCCCTACAAATCTTAGTATTGGGGGAGAGATATTTTCTTTCACTGATTTTCTAGGGGAGCGAAGTTTCTTGCCCCTCTTGGCAAGGAAGCGGAAAGCGGAGAACGAGGCATATCCTCCTTGATTTCCATCCTTTCATCACTTGTTGTTTCAATTCTTTCTCCTTCCCCTGGTTGTTCCACACTTTCCTTCTCCTTTTCTTCTTGTGCCACCTATTTTTCCATTTCGGTCGCTTGGTCGGTAGTCAGCGCTGGTTCTTGTGCAATAGTGTCGACTACGGCTTCCACTTCTTCCACCGATTTCTCCACCATTTTGGCAGGAAACGTTGGTTCTTGTGTAACAGCATCGCATGCAATTTCTTCCATTGCTGGCAATTCTTCCATCAGTTTAGCAATCAACATTGGTTCTTGTGTAACAGCGTCGCATGTGCTCCTTCTACTTCTATTTCTCCTACTTCTAGGTCAGCAGTCGACGTTGGTTCTTGTGTAACATAGTCGCCTACACCCCCTTCTACCTCCATTGCTTCTTCTTCCAGGTCAGCAGTCAATGTTGGTTCTTGTGGAATAGCATCATCTGCGACCCCTTCCTCTACTGGTGATTCTGCTGCAGCCTGTTCTATCACCAATTCTTCCAATTTTTCAGCATCCGACGTTGGTTCTTATGTAGTAGCATCATCTGTGGCTTCTTCCTTTGCTACTTATTCTTCTTCCTCCCTTGCTGGCATCATGGCCGCAAGTTCTTCTTCTACTAATTCAGTGAATTATGGCCAAGCCACGGAAGTTTTTGACAGGGCATGCACCACCACCAGCCTGACAAGCCTGTGGTTTGTGAGGACCTCTAGCGGTTTACGTGACCGACTAGACTGCGCCATTAACTGAAGGTTATTCCATAAGAAATATGGCATATCCATAAAATGCACACGACGAGAACGAAGGCATGCAAGAAGTTTAAAATGGTATTTCAACAAGGTAGAGAGCCGACCTTCACAAGTAATGTATCGCACCATAAAGTACACGACCTCATCCCATAGATGTTGATTTGGGGTAGCATTGGATGTGCTATAGCCATGAAATTGGTGGAGCAGCTAAAGAACATGAGATCTCCAAGACCCAAAAATGGTTTGGGAAAATTCTATTCGGTTAAGGAGATATTAAAATAATTAATATTTTTAATGGAGTTCCTAAGTCTAAACTTATGAAAAATAAAATATTAATGGGTATTAATATCAAATTGGGTTAGAAGGTTCTAAAGGACATGGATCAAACCAAATCTAATCTTAGCCTTTGATTAGAGATGTAAACTTGGCCATTGAAGACTCAATAGGAAAAGTATAAGAGGAGGCTTGAGGGTCAGTTGGAGACACACTAGAGTGATCAGTCATTTGATTTGCTAAAGCGGGGTTGCTAAGAAAAGGCGAATCAGTTATCAGTAGTGAGTACTGGGCAGAGAGGTAGAGACAGTGCCAAGAGACCAGTGCAGAAGCAGTGAGTGAGAGGCAGCAGCCAGAGCAGGCGATGCAGAGCCCAGCAGAGACAGCGCAAAGGCCTGAGGGACTGCATCATCCACGCAAAAGGCTGTAGGAGTGACGTAAAGGGTCCTAGAGGTTGTGCATTGCCTCAAAGGTCTGACGCATAGAGGTTTAAGGCTAATGCAGAGCAACAGGAGGCTAACGCAGAGGCCAGAAGGGCTAGCGTAGAGCTTCAAAGTTGTTGGAGAGGGTTTCGTGGAACAGGTTTTCTGAATACCTGTTTCCGAATAGAGAGGTATTTATGCTGTGTATTTTTCTCTTTGGATTGAGTTGGTTAGGCACCCAGTTGTACTCAAGGAAATACTGCATAATAATAAACCCTCAGAATAATTGCACCGATTTTCTCGCATTGCATTTTTCCAGGGACATTTGTCCAAAAATAACGGTGTCACTTGTGTGTTTTTTTTTCTTTCAGTTGTTGATCTGTAGATGTTGTGATTGTATTGTGTTTATTTCAGTATTTAAATGTTTTAAATAACTTGTTTGAATTTAAACAAGTAGAAGAAATAAACCAGCAAAATACAGATTAATTTTCTAATGGATAGACTTAGAAAATACAACATGGTATCAAAGGGTGGTTACAGATCACACGAAAGTTGAAGGCATCAGCTAAGCAGAGAATTTATAGCAGAATCAGCTGTCCCGAGTGACAGAAAGTTGATCTTTATAGAAGCGACAGAGGAAGGCTTGACGTAGAGGGACTGCATCATCAGTCCAGGCCAAATAGAGTCCAGCGCAGAGGCTGAGGAGGGCAGAGAGAGGCTCATGCAGAGACCAAGAGGGTTGACGCAGTGGCTGAGGGAATTGTTTTTGCTAGTGTCGGGATTTCGTAGATCCTAGAGGCTTATTCCTTTATTTTCTGGGGCATAGGAAGCTGTGGGCAGTTTGCTGGAGCAAAGTTGGTGGGGTATTGTGGCCACAACAGTGCCTAACAGGGCAAAACCAAGGTGGAGGGAGTTGTTGCCAAAGTAGATTTCTAGCCAAGGAATCTAGATCAATGTTGCGGGTGCACAGACGATAAGATAGGGGAAACTTGACGATTGGAAAAAGGATTTCCATGAGCGAAATCAGGATTTAGAGGGAGTCCAAAAGAGAACATCGAGACGAGAAGTAGAGAGACTCAGCAAGAGTCGAACCGAGAACTTCCAAGTAGGAAGTAGAGAGACTTGGAGGAGTCGACAGAGAAGAGCAGAGAGATGGCCGTGAATGGGCTGAGGGATCAGGATAGGTTGGACAAAGTGTCCAACTTTGTGGTCTGGAAGGCCAGGATCCTATCCATTCTAGACAGACAGAGAGTAATGGCTATCCCATTTGACCCAGTAGCTAATGAAATGTACGAGGAGGCAATGGCCAAGGAAAAATGCATCATCCTTGATGGGGTCAAGGATCATGTGGTCCAACATATTGCCAAGAAGGAGATGGCAAAGGAAATGTGGGATACCTTGAAGACGTTGTACCAGCATACTTTTGTGCAGAGGAAGATGCTACTTGAGAATCACCTACGGTCATACCAGATGCAGAAGGGAGAGCAGATAGATCTCTTCCTCGGTCAGTTGAAGGAGATCCGAGACCAACTGACTTCCAATCGCGCCACACTGGATCAAGATTCGATGGTAAGAACCACACTAAATGCAGTCTCCAAGGAGTGGGAGACATTTGTTTAGAACATACTAGGTAGGGCGAATCTTCCAGATTGGGAAGAATTGTGGGTGGCTCTTCGTCAAGAAGAGATCAGATGACTAACCAAGACGAGAAGTAGCAGCAAAGGAGTCTGGATCAAGAAGGAAGAGGAAGAGGATGCAGATCTGGCATCTGCGGGAAAGCAGGAGAAGAGGAATAAGAAGGACCTCTCCAAGGTCAAGTGCTTCCATTGTGGGGAACTGGGTCACTATGCGAACGAGTGTCCGAAGAATAAGAGTAAGGGAGAAGCTTCTGACTCTAAGGCAGCACCAGTGAAGGCAGAGAAAGAAGTGGAGGAGGAGGATGATTATGCCATGAGTGCTCATGTACCTCTAGAGAAGAGGTGGGGATACATCGAGCTATAGTCAGGAAGACTACACGCGATGAGGGGCAAGATCCTTGAGGTACCAAAGCTCTTGGATTATAACTTGCTACGAGAGCCCCGAAGTGAGAAGTAGCAGGATGGCAGGTGTTGGTAGAGACGGATGCGGATGAAGTGGCAGAGAGTGCTACAGTGAAGGATTCCCCTAGTAGAGTGAGGCTAGCAGGCTGCAATAGTGCGAGAGGCACGGGAATGTTGCAATGGTGCAAGATGCAACAGAGAGGTGTGCAACGATGCAAGATGTAGGGAGTTGTTGCAACAGCGCACAGGTCAGTAGAGGGAGAACTTGTTAGCGGCAGAGGGAGATTCAGCATCGGGAGTTTTTCTAGCCTGACAAGGATGTCAGAAGTTGGGTGGATCAATTACTTACTTCTTAGTAACTGAGTTGCAGTGCAGTAGATGCAGGAAGTAGCACGATGCAGCATGATGAGAGGGGATGCAGTGTTGGAGGATGGACCAGCAACAGCATGGATGCAGAGGGAGCTGTAGTACGGATATAGAAGTGGCAGTGGTAGAACCATGGGCAACAGTACAAGATGTAGCAATGCAAAGGATGTTGGGCGAGGAGACCCAGCATCATCACAGGTACCAGTGTCGTATAATCAGGGTGATTCTCAATGTGGAGTATTACTAGAGCACAATCCTCGCTAAGAGGGAGTGTTGATTTGGGGTAGCATCGGATGTGCTCTAGCCATGAAAATTGGTGGAGAGGATAAAGAACATGAGATATCCAAGACCCAGAAGTGGTTTGGGAAAATTATATCTGATTAAGGAGAGATTAAAATAATTAATATTTTTAATGGAGTTCCTAAGTCTAAACTTAGGAAAAATAAAATATTAATGGGTATTAATATAAACTAGGTTAGAAGGTTCTAAAGGACATGGATCAAGCCAAATATAATCTTAGCCATTGATTAGAGATGTAATCTCGACCGTTGAAGACTCAACAAGAAAAGTATAAGAGGAGGCTTGAGGGTTAGTTGGAGACACACTAGAGTGATCAGTCATTCGATTTGCTAGAGCAGGGTTGCTAAGAAAAGTCAAATCAGTGATCGGCATCGAGGGGCAATGAGTACTAGGCAGAGAGGCAAAGACAATGCCAAGAGACCAGTGCAGAAGTAGTGAGCGAGAGGCAGCATCCAGAGCAGGCCACGTAAAGCCCAGCAGAGACAGCGCAGAGGCTAGAGGGACTGCTTCATCCACGCAGAAGGCTGCAGGAGTGACGCAGAGGGTCCCAGAGGTTGCGTAGTGCCTCAGAGGGTTGACCTAGAGAGGTTTTAGGTTGACGCAGAGCAGCAAGAGGCTGACACAAAGGACAGAAGGGCCAGCACAGAGCTTTAGAGTTGTTGGAGAGGGTTTCGTGGGACAGGTTTTCTGAATACCTATTTCCGAATAGAGAGGTATTGCTACCATGTATTTTTCTCTGTCAGGTGAGTCAGTTAGGCACCCAATTGCATAATAATAAACCCTCAAAATAGCTGCACTAGTTTTTGCTCATTGGGTTTTTCCGGGGACATTTGTCCAAAAATAACGGTGTCACTTGTGTGTTTGTTTTCTTTCAGCTATTGATATGTAGATGTTGTGATTGTATTGTGTTTATTTCGGTATTTAAATGTTTTAAATAACTTGTTCGAATTTAAACAAGTAGAAGAAATAAACCAACAGAATACAGATTAATTTTCTAACAGATAGACTTAGAAAATTAAACATGTGGCAAGTATTTCTGATCATATCCCCTTCCCTTCTGAACCACAGTTTCTCTTGCCTGCAAGGATAATTCCGAAAATTCTGGTAAGGGCGATTTCCAGGCAAACCATTTCTACTCTCCTTGTGGCAACCCGCTGACAATCGAGATAATTTATTCAGTGACAGGAATGTCTAGCCCACAGACTCTGGAATAATTCCCATCCAAATTCAATGCAAATTTGACTGTAACGGCTTCATCAAATCCCTGCAACCTCTCAAAATAGGTGTGCCATCCTGCATTTTGAAAAACCTGCCATACATCTGGATGGCGTCGGACCTACGTTGTGTCTTTCAGTTCATGCCTAACAGCTTTCCCACCCATTATGCCAGTTTCTCTGTAGTAGCACTCGAAGTAGCAGCAAAACCGTTGAGGAGAGTGTTAGCCGGTAAAGTTGCGATGATAGGGATTTCGATGATAGGGAAATTCTGGCAAATATTATGGGAAAAATCCATGGTGGATTATGGTAATAACGGAAATTATTACAACGCATTGGGAAGGACCGTAATTCAATGCAATCGTATGTAGTTCAAGTTCCAATGCATATGGATAAATGTGCAAGGTATGGTGGGGATCGGAATAATGATCGTGGAATGTACGAGTTGGCGTGAGGTTCAACAACGATAATGACGGATCATCATTGCTATTAAATACGACATCTTTAACATTAAATATGATACCTCCCCCCAACTAAGGGATGACCATCCACAGTCATGTCTAGTCATGTCATAGGTGAAATATCAATCAAATCCATGAAGTCGGTTAGGGACGTACCTGGAGACTTACCTTGACAGAGTAACAGCATCGAATGAGTACTTTAGACTGAATTTCTACGAACGGAGTAACAGCACTAGTGTACTTAGACAATCGCGACGAACGGAGTACCAGCACCAGTGTACTTAGACAAAATCACGACGAATGGATTAACAGCACCAATATACTTAGATAGAATCACGACTAATGGAGTAATAGAACTAGAGGAGTAACAGCACCACTATAATTAGTCAAAATATCCACGAACGGAATAACAACACGGGAGGAGTAATAGCACCAGTGAAGTACTTAGATGAAATCATCATCCGCGAAATAACAGCACCGGAGGAGTAACAGCACTAGTGAAGTACTTAGACGAAATCAACATCCGCAGAGTAACAGCACCAAGGGAGTAACAACACCGGTGGAGTAGCAGCACCAGCGAAGTACCTGCAAGAAAAATAATGATAGAGTAGTAACAGCATTTTATTGTGTATATATATATATTTTAATTAAGCAAGAGGTGTAGAGGAAGATTTCTCTACACTAACAATTTCAAAACCAGAATTATCAAAGAGATGTTTAATAAAGGAGTCTTTAGAAACTAGACGGTGATATAATCTGAGGCAATGTCCATTTACAATTAGGGGAGTATGTGCCTCATCGATTGTTACGAGTCTAACAATCCCGTTATCAAACATTGTGTCAACTTCATATGGTCCCATCCATCTAGAGCAGAGTTTTCCTTTAAAATATTTGAACCAAGATTCATATAGCAACGCCCATCTACTCTTTTAAACACCTTTTTCTTGATAAATTTATCATGCCATTTAGTTCGTTGTTGTTGAATTGCAGCAGTGTTCTGGACAGCTATCAAACAAATTTCATCCAACTCATTTAACTATTCCAGTCGATGTTTCTGGGCTTCTGAAAGATCCAAACCTACTTCAAGGGTTGTCTTGAGCATCTTAATTTCGAATTCCACCGGAAACAAAGGGGATTTCCCATAGACAAGCTCGTATGGTGAAAATCCTGTTGTGTTCCGCCATGTTGTTCTATACGCCCAAAGTGCCTCAGGAAGCTTTTTGGCCCAATTTCGGCGATGGTTTGCTACAGTCTTCGTAAGGATATTCTCCAACACTTTATTTGTACTCTTGACTTGACCATTCGCCTGAGGATGATATGGAGATGTCACCAATGCTTGATTCCATACTTCTTCATAATTCATGTTATCAAATGTGAGGTGAACTGTGCCCCTCCATCTGAAACTATCTCTCTAGAAGCTCTATCCCGAGTGAAATTTTCTTCGAATAAAAAGTCTGAGACAACCTGTTTTGTTGCTTTCGCAACAACCTTGGCCTCTACCCACTTTGTCACATAATCTGTGCAGACCAGAATGTGGACTTTCTTATGTGAAGGTGGATTGAATGGCCCAATGAAATCGATAGCACATTTCTCAAAGTAGTCAAGAGCTAGTTGAGGTTGTAACAGCATCTCATCCAACTGACCAGGCTTTCCCATCCGCTGGCAGCTCTCGTACCCTCGAACATATTTCCTTGCATCACGAAAAATAGAGGGCCAATAGTGCCCTAGCTGTAACACCTTATGACTTGTCTGCTTATCTGCAAAATTCCCTCCATAGGGGCCATCGTGAGCAGCTTTTAGCACATCATAGATGTCATCTTCACCTATGCAGCACCGGATTTGTTGATCAGGTCCTGTATAAAAGAGGTATCCCTCTATCCATGAATAGTAGGCACTATGATGGATAATATTTCGTTGTTCTTTATATGTCAAGTGTTGAGGTAATTTCCCTATAGAACTATAGTTAGTAATATCTGCATACAACAAAGTGTCAGTACAAATTGCAAAAATATGTTCGTCTAGAAAACTATCCTCTACAGGTGTACCTTCATCATTAGTATCTAGCCTAGACAGGAAATCTACAACTACATTATCTCTCCCTTGCCTATCTACAATGGTGATATCAAATTCTTGAATTAATAATAACCATCTTGTAATATGACCAGGAGTTATCGGTTTATTCATCAAATACCTGATGGTTGTATGATCAGTGTGCACAAAAGTGGGATACCCTATAATGTAATGCTAAAACTTATTAATAGCATTAATAACAGCCAAAAAAAAAAATTGTTACCATATAGTTTAGTTAAGCAGGAGTCAAATTCTTGCTAACGTAATAGATCATGTACGGATTCTTGTCCTCCTATTGTCCCAAGACTGCCCCTACTTCCATGTGAGAAGCATCTATAGATATATCAAACGGGGGCTTCCATTCAGGACCACCTAATATTAGAGATTTGTAAACTAGTTCTTTGATTTTCACAAAGGTTGTTTCACATTCATCTGTCCGCACAAACTTTGCATCCTTAGGTAACAATTGAAAAAGTGGAAATGTTATTTAGAAAAAAAAATCTATAAAACGTCTATAATAGCTAGCATAACCAATGAAACTATGCACCTATGTTGGTGTCTTAGGTGTAGGAAAATTTAATATTACCTCTACCTTGGCAGGATCAACCTGAATTCCTACAACTGAAAGCAGGTGTCATAGCCTTATTCCTCCTTTCATCATCATATGGGATTTCATTGTACTAGGAGAAACATGTGTATGCTTACATATTTTAACTACTTTCTCTAATTTTTCCAAATCTTCTTCAAAATAATCCCCATATGGGGTGAAGTCATCCATGTATATTTCAACACTATCATTGACTAGATCAAAAAAAATTCCTAATATTGCCCATTGAAAGGTAGTAGGTGCATTACAGAGACCAAATGGGAGGACTCGGTATGCAAAGGTTCCCCAAGGGCATGTGAAGGTAGTTTTATCTTGATCCTTAGGAGCTATTTGGATCTGGTTGTACCCACTAAATTCGTCCAGAAAGGAGAAAAACTTCTTTCTGGCTAATGTATCAAGGACCTGGTCAATAAAAGGTAAGGGAAAATGATCTTTTTGAGTTGCTTTATTTAATTCCCTATAATCAACACAAATCTGCCATTTTCCATTCTTGTTTAGAACAATGACTAGTGGGGACACCCATTGACTGTCCGAGATTGGGTAAATAAATCCCACATCTAATAGTTTTTGTAGTTCATCTTTGACAATGTTCTTTAAAGAAGGATTCATTCTTCTTTGTGGTTTCCTAACAGGTTGACATTCTTCTTTAATGTATATGTGATGAGTACATAAGTCAGCAGGGATTCCTTTCATATCTGTATATTCCCAAGCGAAGGCTTCTTTCTATTCCGAAGGACTTTTAGTAACTGTTCAGACTAGGAAGGTGAAAGGTCAGGATTAACGTTCAGCGTCTTCCCTGGTTCAATTTCTATAGGAACATTGTTATGGGGTACAATTACAGGAACGTTTTCAACTTCAGTCTCTAGTTCAATGGCTTCTTGAACATTGCAACTCATAACAGATTCTAATAGCTAGCAGGTTGAATCAGAAATGGAGTTAGGGTTGCTGATAAAGGTACTAATGGCATCATCTTCTGTTTCATCCTTAAAACAGAGGGCCTCACCAATAGTAAGAATTGGTCTAATTTATTTGTTTTCAGGTTCAAGCCCTTTCACAGGTATATATTTTTGTATTAAGGTAAATCTTGGTTTATCTAGTGAACTCGGTTCTGTAGGGGGATAAAGGATAAGATTATTTGTAACTTCCCCATTAGATATTACCATATTTCCTAACCGACACCCAATGTAAGCATCTGTAGTCGCAAGCCATGGTCTTCCTAAAATCAAAGGATGCCCACCGGTTGGGGATTGGGTATGTAATACCAAAAGATCGACAGGGTACTGCCATGAGTCTACTGAAATGGTTATATCTTCCAACTTCCCTACCGGTCTTATAGTAGACCAATCTGCCAATTCTAGGATGGTGGGAGTTGGTTTAAGGTTTCACAGGCCCAAGGTAATCACAATTATAGAATTTATGACATTAATTGTTGCCCCTAAGTCTACCAGCACATTTGGGATATCAACCCCATTAATCTGTACTGTAAGAATCAGGTTCCCTGGATCCCCATACTTAACAGGTGTAGGCTTCCCCAACATTATGTCTGATAATTTTCCCATAATGTGAATAGTGAGTGGATCCTTTGGTTTTCTTCCAAGTTTCTTAGAGCAATATTCTTTTATCATTTTGGCATAAATCGGTACGTCCCTCATAGCCTGAAGTAACGGGATTTTGACAAATAAATTTTTCAATTCCCCTAAAAAGTCAAATTCAGGATGAGGACTCTGTTTTCTCAAGGATATTCTCTCAGGATAAGGTGGACCAGTCTAACATCCTCTAGTAACAATTGTTTGAGAAGGGGGTTGTTGTTCCATAGAAGTTTGTGTTGACTCATCTCCAGTTGTTCCAGCAGAATTCCTAGGTTCTGGTTCTGAGACTTCATCATTAGTATGTTCAACAATTATTGGTGAATTCTGAGTATTTACCACCCGACCAGACCAAAGATTTAATTCATTACATTCCATGGTGGAAATATTGTATGCAGGAAGGTTAAGTGTCTCAACCTGTAGAGCCCCGCTATTGTTTAGATTTTGGTTGGATTGAATAGGTGGTTGTGAATGAAGAGGAGGATCACTGGTAGAGGCATTAGAAGGCAATCGTAACTATTATTGTGGCATAGGCTGGGAGAACTATCCTGAAGGAGGAGGAGGTCCACTCCAATTCTGGGACCATGAAGGAGTTGGACAAGACCGAGGGAACGATGGTTGCCAAGGCATTGGATATTGACAGGACTGCGGCCATGAAGGTGAAAAAGGTACAGATTGAGGCCCAAAATTAAAATACTGATACAGGCCTTGAGGCATACATTGATTCATGTTCTGTGGTTGGGGTTTCCATGGTTTCCTTGATCCCTTGAAGTACATCTGATCTACCTCTTCATTTTCTCACTGAAAAACTTCCTTCAACCCAAGAAGAGATGGATAGATGCTAGTGGAATGACTAAGTTCACATATCGCACAGGTCTCGACAGTATTCAATGGACATTCCTTCAGCAGGTGCTTCTTCCTACATTGAGGGTATAAAATAGACATAGCCTTCTCTGCTTCCATCTGCTTCTGTTTCACCTATAAAACATCCAGTTATGACAACAATGTGCTCAAGATATCAGTCCTCAAGTTGTCCAGCAAGTTTCCAATTTTTGCTTTCGTAACTCCATCATTGGATGTCTTGAGGGTTTGGATCCCCTACCTATGCCTCGCAGCTCCACGTGAACACTTAATGCACAATTTGCAAATGGTTTTGAATTCTTCCTTTGATATATCTCCCTTTCCTACTATGTTCAAAAGTTCCAAAGATTCCTCCCTTAGTGCCTGGAGAAAAATTATCTTCAAGATGTCCTTATCCAAATCACTATGGCCTGATCTCTGCAAATTGTATTTGAAACGTTCCACAAATTCCTCCATGTTCTCATCCTCTTTCTGCATAATCTTAAAGATTTCTTCCTTAACATCTCGGGATTTGCAGTAGTCTTGATACTTTTCGAGGAAAATCGTCTTCATATCATCCCATGTAGTAATAGATTTCCCCCTAAACCCATGAACCATCTCAAAGTTGTTCCCTTCAAAGTGGCAGGGAATATCTTCAATTTATGGGCATCATAAATATAGTCATACCCCTGACAAACAACGTCGAATTCAAATAGGAATGTTTCCAGATCTTTAGAAGAAAGACCATGAAATTTAGGTAATGTTGTCAAAGGAATATGCTTCATAGGCACATCACCCCTGATATATCCAATTGGGAAATCAATCAAATAAGTTGCATCAGCCATGAATATCTTCCAATATTCACTTGGAATCTCAACAGGTTTGGGTTGTTCTATAATGTGTGGTTGAGTCTGTTTAACAGCACTTCCTCGATCAAATGGTGCAGTGAATTCAAGTTTTCTTCTTCTTCTGAACTCACAATGTTCAATTCCCCCGATCCTCTACTTGCTACTTCTTCTTCCCTGAATGTGCTTATGTTATTGGGGGAGGTTCTGGTTGTGAAACTGACTACCCTCTAGATCTCGTATGAGATCTCACCGTAATAACAGCTCACGACAATGCTCCTAATTCGGCTTTTGAAATGATTTCTTGGATATAGGTAATTCTGCCTAGATCTTTCCTTCTGTTGGAAATAATACTGAGAGGGGGGGTGAATCAGTATTATCAGATCAATTATTTTTCATTTCACAATTAAATTTGTATACGCTACTTCAGTTAGCAAATACCGCGTATGTACGCAACTTCAGTTAAGGAAACACACGTATATGAGCAGACTTGTAAGTTAGATTATTCTTCAGATGTTAATCATTAATTTGTGCATCAAAACATATGAACAGTAACCAGGAACAGTAAAACAGAACAGGCAATCACACATAAGAACACCAGATATAAGGTGGAAACCCAATGTGGGTGAAAACCACCTGCTGCAATGCGTCTCTATCTTCTTTCAATTAGAAACTTCTTTTTACAATGTTTATGTACTGGTGCAGACTTATACCAGTATGCAGGCTTCAACCTGCAGAAGGCTACAACCTTCTCTCGTTCTCCAGTTTCTCCTGGAAGGGAGCTACAACCCCCTTAGCTCTTGTACTAGCTGAGGTACTAGTACGTAGGTGCTGACCTACAGAAGGCTTCTACCTTCTCTTTTCTTCCAGGGACCACGTTTCATAAATTTTCAGATTGGATCCATGAATATCAATCAAACATCTAATAGATCTGCAACAACCAATCTTCTTTGCACAAAATACTGAATCAACCAATAACTTCTCAGAATGTTGTAACCAGAAAAACAGTACCAGTAACCAGACACCAATTCTGAACCCAGAACACTGCAGCAATAAACAGAGGCAGCTAAAACATATTTCAAGAGACGTACGCTACTTCACCAATAGAAACCTGCGTACATACGCAGCTATGCCAAAACCAACCAGCGTATACGCAGTCTTCACTTGCTTAACCTGCGTGTATACGCGCCTCTACCGTGCCGAACCTGCGTACAGATCTATAAAAGATAATTTATCCTCAGACGTCAGTTATACCCAGATTATCAGTTTTATAGATCTAATCATGCGCCAAATATAATAGATCAAAATCACACAATGATACTACTATTCAAGCCTTGAGATCTTGACCCATCAATAGAACTTAACCATCTTGTAATGTTTAGGTTCCTCCTTGATTCAGGTTCAACTATGTCTCACCAACCAATCACCAATCTTCCAGATCTTGCTCCTCTTCAGATATTCAATGCATAAGTTGATCCCTTGCCAAATGATCTCCTTCCCTTTTTATAGTCTAGGCCTTACTCAAACCATGGTCCAAAACCATAGAGATCTAATACTAGGGACCCAATACCTGGGTTTAATACTTAGAAAGCAATACCAAGGATCAAAAACCATAGGTTTGAATATGTCGGACTAAATACCATGGACCAACCATAAGATTTCCCACATGTACGTGCTTTTCTTTGCATGAAAGTGTGTGCATACGTATATGCGCCTTCTGATCGGTAGACCCACGTGTATACGCGACTTTGTCAAGATGAACCTGTGTATACCTCATTTTCTTTCATTCTGAGAGCCTGAACTGTGATCTGCCTTTTTGAGTGAGTTGCCATCAAGGACAACACCTGTGCCATAGTGCCAAACCTGTGCCATAATGCCAACACCTTCCTCTTTTTAGGGATCTCCCTTTGCCCCTTTTTTTTATCTTTGTTCATGCAATCAAAAAATAAAAATAAAATATTCAAGTAAATTGAAAGCTTAGGACCTAGAGCAAGGTGAAAACTTCCCTCCCCAAGACAAGAGAGTGGCCCCTAAAAAGAAAGAAAGAAAAAAAGGAAAACAAACCAACCACAAAATCTAAGCTCAGGACCTGAAACAGGGTGAAAAAAAACTTCCCTTACCAAGACAAAAGAGTGGTTCCTATGAAATAAACAAACAATCTAATACTCAAGACCTGGAGCAGGGTGAAAAAATTCCCTCTCTAGGACGAGAGAGTGGTTCTATGGTCAATATCAGTCATACTTTCGCACCTTCAATAGCCTCTCCGGCAACAGCGCCAAAATGTTGGTGTTCATATATGAATCATACAATTCACCCAATTCCACATTAATTGTCAACCCGGAGCTCAATTGATTATTTCAAGGCTATCATGCAAGGTATATGCAGGCCACAGTTTCCCTACCCAACATTGAACATTCAATCATAAACATAACAATGTGTAATGACAAGTAATAACTGTAACAGCGATCAGAGTAACAGCAACTTAAGACTCGTAGAAACACGCTAAAATCATTGCACAACAAGGAAATAACACAACAAAAATAAACCTATGCACACAACTAATCCAACAGCGCCTGGTCAGGAGAGTGGGCCCAACTTCCTAATCAGGGCTGCGGTAAGATCAAGAACTATAAAATACTCAGAAAATCAGCAATTGTATTAATCAAAATAACATTACAGAGTTTTGTTGTTACAACTCATAATTCTCGTGTATCTCTTCATGGTGGCTTTCCCATCCCCGTAACACTACTTATACATTTCATTTAATAACTAACGGTGTCTAAGATTACAGCAGTTGTCTGCCTACAAATGCATAGTGATTCTTGAGATATAACAGAATATAAAGATAGCACTTGTGTTGGTCGATAAGTTGAACCACCGTTGCAGCTGATATCCAAAGATAGCACTGTTAGCTCGATAGTCATCATATGTTGAATCATGGTCTTGATCATCATTCCTTCAAATCTGCAAGGAAACTTAAGTTAGCAAGTCACTTTAGGCAATAATCCCCTACGACTACGCTTCATCGATTAACAATTCACAAAGACATGACAATAGCTATATCTTTGTTGTTTAGAATAAAAATCGACCAACAAGGACATGAAATGAGTACAGGAAAGGGATAAAAAGATGGGTAAAAGGTGGGAAAATTTAGCAACCAACGTGTTTGACTTGGTACATAAGCAATAATATGTGAATGTAGAACATAAATTCGAAACTATTTCAGAGCTTTCACCAGAGTGAAGGCCTGTTTTTCCATATTCTAATAAAAAATGAAATTGGTTGTTCCACTCCTTGCTGATTTTTCTGCATTAAAACAACAGCAACATTGTGCTCTGAAGCAAAAGAAAAGATGATAAACTCACGTGTGTAATCCAGACTGACTAGTGTAGGAGCACAAGACAATGCAGATTTAACTTCATCAAAATATTTTCTGCTTTCTTCATTCCATTTCACTTCGTTGTCCTTCTTTAACATGTTTGTAATTTTCCTTAAAATTTCTGCCAGATTGGGAATAAACCTCCTTAAAAAATTTATCCTACCAATAAAAGACTGAATCTCCTTCTTACTTCTGGGAATATCCATTTTCTGAATGGCTGAAATTATGCTTGGATCAATCTTGATGTCGTCTCTCGAAATTATATGGCCTAACAACTTACCTTCCTCCAGCCCAAACAAAGATTTTTTGGGATTTAATGAAATGCCATATTTTCTGCACTTTTCAAGAACTTCCCTCAAGTGTTGCAAATGGTCCTCGTCTGACTATGAATAGACAGTAATATCATCAAGATATATTACTAAAAAAAATTCCTTCTCCATCTCGAAAGCTATGTCCATAGCTCGCTGAAATTTCGCTCCCGCGTTCATCAAACCAAATGGCATCTTGGCATATTTGAAGGTCCCCCATGGTGTAGTAAATGTAGTCTTATCTTGGTCTTCCGGGTGAACGAAAATCTAGTTATACCGTGAAAAACCATCCAACAGTGACATTCTCCTTGCACCCACCACTTTGTGAAGGATGTGATTCATTTTTGGTAGTGGATAATTGTCCTTGAGTGATACCCTATTCAAGTTTCTAAAATCCATGCATAATCTGATTTCTCCTGTCTTTTTTCTGACTCGTACCAAGTTAGATAACCAATTTGAAAATCTGAGAGGTATTATAATGCCAACATCAAATATCTTTCTTACCTCCGTCTTGATCAAAGGCAACAGAACTGGGTTAGTCCTCCGCAGCTTCTGTTTAAAATGATTTTAATCTTCTTTGATCGATATTATATGTTGGATGATTCTCCTTTCATACACTTTTAGGTCTTCATAACTCCAGGAAAATACATCAAAAAATTCGCTCAATAAGTCCAAAAAATTTTGCTTCATCTCCAGACTCAAAGTCTTCGATAACTTAATCATATTTGGGTTATTTGTTGTGCCTATGTTTCATTCTCCTACTCCTTCTCTAGTAGGCACCAACTTTGGCCTCTTAACCACATCATTCTGATCAAAAAGCTCTTCCAAAGGTACTAGCCCTCTTTGAATGACATTGTCTTTCAGCTGCAACACTTTCAGTTTTGTCCCTTGCTTGTCCAATTCTTCTGTCATCTTATTTATGAAGCTCTCCTTATCTACATCTTCCCATCCACAGTCCTTTTCCAATCTCATCTTGGAAAATTCCTCCTTCATCAACAAGAAATTTTCTAATTGATGTCATTTTCAAAGACTTTCAAATACTTCATGTTATCCGAGACATTGGGTCTGTATTTTACTTCCACCTTGTACTTGCCCTTAACATTGCTAGAACTCTCAAAATCAGAAGTCGATGTGGCTAAGGAATTTGCAGCTACATTTTCTTTTCTAGTAACAACTGAATAACTATATTTAGAAAAACTTTGCAAGAAATCTTGAACCGCATTGCGGTAAGCACGCATCTGAGGATGTTTTGTTTGATATTATCCTTTGACTTCCCTGATGCCCAACTCTAAATCCCCATAAAAAGTTATCCTTTTGGCTCCTTTTTTCTTCAAAGCTTGCAAGCTCAAAAGGAGTGTTTCATATTCTGCCACATTGTTGGTACAGTCAAAAACCAACTTGTATGAATAGAGTGGTCTTTCCGACTACTTGGCTGACTATCCATATACTAGCCCTAGCACCTTCTCTACTTACTGCTCGATCAAAATGCATGGTCCAGAGGTGTTGATTTGGTTCTTTTTCCTTCAAAAATTCAAACTCTTCTTGAACCATTTTTGCGACTTTGTTCTTCAACTTGCTCGTTGATCTATTCTACATTATCTTCTTCTACCTCGAATAACAAAACTGTACTTTTCTCTTCTACATCGGAACAACTAAAATTAAATTAAATAAAAGAATCTAAATTTAAATGAACAGCATATACTGGATGATTTGTAGGCTTCTCCTTGTTGTTGATCATATATTTCATGATTGGTTCTTTGTACAACCTCCTCATCTAACCACCAAAGATTGAGATGGTGATGTAAGACATCGTTCTGCATTGCACCATGTAGCTTCGCCATCCATGACCTTGATAAGAGAATACCATATTTAGGAGGTATGTCTGCTACAATAATGTCCATCACCATACTCTTGGAAGGAATCTGAGTTAAAGACTACCAAATCCTTGATCAATCCCAGGAACTTCACCTTGCTGGAATCAAAAGAATACAGGTCTTTGTAAGGCCTAGTGATATCAAGTCCCAACCTCTCCATAATCACTTTCGGCATCAAATTGTGTGAAGCCCCGGAATCCATCATAGCATTGTGCAATATCTGATCATGCATATGCAAACTAACATAAAAAGGAGGCACATCCCCATCCTCACTTATGTCATCAATCCTCGGCCCAAAAATGATAGTTGGATGATCATCAACTATATTGACAGTATCAGAGGCTTTATCAATTCTCAATGCCTTTATAATTTGGGCTTTGTATTGATCATTTTTCAACAATTCACCAAGGGGAATGGAGATTTTCAACTTTGCAAGCTTAGTCTCAAAATTAAAAGGATTTGGTGCTTTCTCTACCTCCTTTGGAACAACATCTTTCTTTTCTGCAGCCTCCTTAGGAGGATTCTCTTTCCTCTGCAAAATTGTGATCGTAGGATCTTTATTTTTTTTGTTGCTACTAGGAACATCTTTCTTCACGCTACTAGCCAGCACATATTTCTTTGTTGCATTATTTCTAGCAAATTTTTTCGCACTACCTCCCACATTCCTGCTTCTTAGATTGTACTATCTTTGGACCTTCATGATGGCGTTTTGATACCCCTTTCTATACTCTTCGGACCCAACCATCATTATGTCATCATGGGACTAGGAAAGTAGCCTTTCTTCCTCTTCTGTCATAATATTTTCACATTGCTCTTGTTCTTGCTCCTCCTCCTCGGTCACATACATCGTTCCTTGTTCATCGCTAAAGAAAAGTATTTTCTCCTGTGGTGATTGTTCATATTCCTCATCCTGATCCTGAGCATAATTCTGCTGGAATGGTGACCTTATCTGCTGTTGTGATTGCTCCGGACCTTTCTACTCCCTCGGCTTGTTTTGCATATGTGGTTGTCTCCAAAAATTAGGATTTTGGATCTGGGGACCAGTTTGAGGCTCTTTAATAGCATCTCGATCGGTTAATGCCATATTTTCCATCATCTTCTCCTTTTTTTGACCAAGGTGTCAAACTTTGCATCAGAGGAAGAAGAAGGCTCTTATTTTATAGTTACTTTCCTCTCCAACTTCATTTTGGACTTCTTCACCAACAAATTGGCTTCTACACTAACTGCAACGTTCTACATGTCTTCAAGTGTCGATGGATTTCTCTCTCTGAGTTGGTATGCCATCTCAGCATCAAAAGCATTAGGATAATGGAGCAAGGCTAATCCAGAAGGAGGCATTATGTCAACAGGTATGCAATTGTATACCTTGTTGAAACATGCTGAGAAATCCTGGACTATTTCACCAGGCTGCCTTTTCAAATTATTATACTCGGCAAGGATCTGTAATGGATTATTCTTCTCAACCCATCCAGCTAAGAAACTATCCTCCATTTCTTGAAAACTAGCAAGGGTTCCAACACGAATGGTTCTGAACCACTTCTTGACTTCACCAGAGAAACTTTGAGCAAATAGTCTCATTCTAAAATCTTCCTCATCTACTTCCTCCAGGTCTGTGAAATCATTCACCTTATCCACATGTTGTTGAGCAGTGATCTCTCTTGTACCATCATATTGGGGAAGTATTTGGCCATAATTCTAGGGTAAATCATGCAACTGAGCGGGTAGAGCCTAAGGGGAATATCTTGCTGCCATAACTACTACTTGGGTAGTTGAGGAACTTGTTGACGATGTAAATGGAATGAAGGAGGATGGAATAGCTTGGTGGATGGATGCTACAACAGATGATGTAGGAACAACAGGTGGTGTAGGAATGGCAGGTGATGCAACAATTGTACTAAAATTTAAACTGATAGGAGTTGCCAAGATAACAGGGGCTGTAGTTTGTGAATGGACTATTTTTTGAGAAAAGATTGCTCTCTCAGTAGTCTGTTGGACTTTACTAACTAGAAATTCAAGCTTATTGAATTTTTGTAATATATTTCTACTAAGCTCTGTTTCCGGAAGAAGGATGTGAGGACTAACAATGGATGAATTCACCAGAGCTTTGGGAATACAAGATTTAGATCTAGTTCTGGGCAAAGGAGCCTCAAAAGAAACATGTAATTTATTATCTATAGTCGAATTTTTTGGCAAATTAGAAGATCTCTCCAAAGGGATATTACTTGGTTGAATCTCCACAAAATTTCTCTCTTTCCTAAGCAATCTTTCAGGATCATTCACAATCACTGGAGGGTTGGGGTCAAGATTTCACCTAGTATACCTCTTAGAAGCCATATTTTCTTACATAGGTTTGCATGCAGCCAGATTTAACACAAAATTGGGTGATCTTCAAGGTCATAACCTATGAATACCTAGCAACCTGTCACCTTTAGGACTAGGATGAAACTCTCAAAACAATACAACTTCCCAGGGAAAATTCATCTCTCGTTCCCCGACAATGCCGCCAAATGTTAGCACTCTGTAATTTCCTTAGGCTGTAGGAAGGAAACCCAGAGGTAACCACAAACCACTTGCAAGCTAGAATCTAGCCCTTCTAGCTTTAGAGAGGGCTCTCTCTATATGATTTCAGTCAATAAATTGGCTGAGTAGTTTGGATTTCAGGCTAGTTATGATGACCAAAGGATGAATTTAAGTGGTGGCTTGAAGGTAAGTGAAGGAAGGAAAACCCACTTCGAACAGGTTCATCTTTTGTAATGATTCAAATGAATAAGGGATGATGATGATATCTTGAGCAGGGGCAAGGTAGGCAGCTCTGTTGGTAATTAACAAATTTTGTTGTAGTAATGGATGAATATAAAATCAGAGGTGACAAGATGAGCATCAAACTGGGATGAATTCAAATTTCCTTTAGAAGAACAAGAGATACATAAATGTTCAGCAGAGAACAAGGTGAATTCTGCAAATTCTCTTATCTGAGCATGAAGAACTATCTTAGTACCACAGAAACATAAGTAATAATAATAATGACAGAGATAACACACATACCAATAGAAATATGACACAAGAATCCCTGGAAAAATAGCCTCGGCCTTCTTCTATTCACTTGAAAATACAAAATAGTCTCTCTTCCAGCACTAATCAATCAATAATCAACCCTTCTACATTGCCTTTCATCATATTAAATAGGCTTACAATGTGAAATATTTTATGACCATATTCAATGAATGAGTTATCCATTCAGAATAGATGGAAACTCAAGACAACAAAACTTAATGTTTACATCAAAAATCAGACACAACAATTCAAAATGGTGCCTGTGGAAAAAACTGCAACAGTCTACCATCATGCTAAAAACATTGTTAGAAACATCATAAAATCTCCAGATGCCTTGGTTCATTTATTTCTTGCTTTGTTAGCTCTTCAAACTTATCAGGTCCCTCTGTCATCAGGATGAAAAAAAGGAAACAACAGCTCCTCTTTTCTGCGCTGCAACTGTGTGGTAATTCTTCTCGACATGTTTTCGTACATTTCTTCTTTTCTATTACCAAAGGGAAAATCGGGTCCAATATATCGGCACTTTAACATATCGAAGCTTCCTTCTTGTGGACTGTGTAACGATGGAGTTTTTTGCGATCTGCCTAACCCCCAAGGCTTAGGCGGAATCCTTTATGATAAGAGATTGAGATCTTAGGGCCAATCCCTTTAGGGCTAAACCCTTTGGTTGGGATGGGGGTTGATTATTTGTGATATCGCATTAGGCACATATAGGACCATAGAACCACATAACTATGCACCTAGGCCCCTTTGAATATCAGAACTTCAGCGTTCGGGGATTTCGAAATGTCGCATTTGGTTGCACATTTTGAAACTTGCGATCTTCGATCCATGACGTGGCCCGATCCATGTGGAGAAGGGATGATGGAGGGCCCATGCCTTTGTTTTCATATAAAAATATGTATTAACCTTTCCGCCCAATTTCATGACTTTAACACAAAAACCACATATAACACACCTTCTTTCCACTGCTCGACTTGTGCCAATAGACCTTGGTCCCTTTGAAAGCTATGATCATAGGTCAGCTCCCATATCAAAGCTCATCTCCCGGAAATTTCCAATCGGCGGTCTAACTTGGTGCACATATTTCATTTTCGCTGAACATCGATACGTGACATCATTAATGCCATGTCACCGCCACATCACTACCACGTGTCAACCTGTGAGTGGTGACACATGTCACCCTTTTTTGGCCCCTTTTGACCCCTGAAAACGTTGAATCTACCTACCACGTTTCCACCATACTGCCATGCCATTGTTGACATCATCCTCCACGTGGTCCTTATAAGAGCCAATCACTGACTGCCACGTGTATCTAATCGGATCCAATCTATGTTTGTCGCGTGTCCTTTGTCAGATCCAATCACTATGCGACACGCATCCCTTTGGGAGGAGAGAGAAAATGCCCAACCTTCTCTGTTTTTGTGAGCAAATCCTTTGTAAATTTGTTTTCGGCCTTCCCGACACTTTAACCCTGGAAGCATATTCATGTTGCAATCTGGAGAAGTTTATTTCATATCGCAATCGCAAATTGGCGTTTTTTAAATGTGGTCACTCTGCCTCAATTGCAAATAGCCAATCACGGAATGTTGATATGCTATGTGTTATGGACCTCTGAACTATGAGATGCGGGATTTGGAACCTCCAATTGTTGATTTTTAACATCGGCGATTTTCTCTGGCTTGTGTTGTTTGCTCTCTCCAAAACCTCTGATTTTCTCTATCTTTTGAGTCTGAGATCTATCTAGGGAGATCTATAGCTCATTGGAAAGCTAATGCATAGCTCTAGGTAATGATTTCACCTGAAATATTAATTGAACCAAGTATCATAGACAAAAACCCCTCCCAACTTTTGAGTGACTAGCCTTCTGACACCAATGACTCTTTGACATGGGAAACCTTTGGCCATTGGCAGACACTAATCAATGGACTATTCTGACATTAAAATTTCATGGTAAGAGGCTAAAATCTTGATTCCTAGCATGGACTCTAATAGGGTCTTCATACTTATCAACGCATTAATCATATTTTCGATCAAAATCAACCGTCTAACCAATGTCTTATTTTGCTTGCTAACCCACTGCCTTATAACTCGCTTTAACAATTAAAATTTATAATAGATAACCTCCATACAAGAGAACCCTCGAGTAGATGTGAGAATTTTCTAAGTTATTTGAGAATGCAATAGGGCAGCTATTAATTTAATTTCTCCTTAACCTTAATAATTTCTTGTGAAATTTATTTATCTTCTAGTTTTACTTTATTAGATCGTCTTCATCAAACAATTATCAAGTGTAAAAAACAATAAAAATAATGGACACATAAATTAGGCTCCAAGCTAAGGCAAAAACCCTCCAAGGGAAAACCCAGAAAATATCTTCTCTTCTTATAGAATCTTCTTCAAATGAGAAAGCCAAGACCCAAACCTCAATATCAAAGCCTCCTCTAGCACCAAGTCAACCCTCCAAGAAGCCCTTCCAATTAGTTCAAAGTCCAGCCAAGTCAACAAGAGTCAAACCCTTCCAGAATTGCACCAAACTCATAATTTTGGCCCCCAACTTCAATATTTCGAACATGCAGTAGGTCTGCAACTTTAGCCCTTACAGTAGCTCAGAATATTTGCATGTGTGAGAGAAATTAGGGCAAAACCTTGACCAAAACTTTGATTTTTCTTCCTTCTTACTCCAACTTCTTTTCTCCTTGCCTTTCTATACTTTCTTTTTGAATTTCGTACCTTAGATCAAACTTCTTGATTACAAATGGAATTGGTTGTCAAATGAGGTCGAACAGCTTATATTTATACTCTTTTGTGGGGGTCAAATAGCCCTCATTGGGCCGACTTGTGCTAGGAGGCTTATTTTGACTGCCTTGACTCAAAATAAATTCTTTTACATGGTGCATTTTGCCCAAATGGGTCTTATATACATGACATTGACTCTCTTGACTCATGACAATAAATATTATGATGTCACAAACCCTAGAAGCATGAAGAACATGCTTTACCTAGAAGACCCATCAAAAGAAGCATGAAAAGTATGCTTTAAAATAATAATTTTTCCTCCTTCTATTACATAAGATAACAATATTAACATGATTACAATGACAATTATGAAGACCGAAACTAGTTACATTTTCCAACATTCCCTCTTAACTAGGTAGGTATTCATAATTGTACATCTTGGTACATAGTTATTCTCAAACTAAAGAGTTCTCATAAGAAGAGTCAGATTGGTAAGCCATATTTAAGTATCAACATCATGACCAACATTGTCAACATAGTAAGGCCTTAACTTTGACAAGTTATTTCATATATAAGAGCATAATGTTGGGAGGTTTTACATGAGATACCACATTATCTCTACAAGACACATACCCCATCTGAATGTTCACTAGGTATGTCCTTTCAGGACTATTTTTATCTTGGATTCCCAATCCTCAAATAATATCAGTCCTCTATGACCACTCTTGTCTTGGATACATGTCCAATCCTCAAAGAGTGTCGGTCCATTTCTTATCTTGGATTTTTCTATCCTCAAGGAAATCACATATGCTTATCCAATCCTCCATACTCCATTCTCCCTCCATAGCCTTCACTTAGACTTATGGTTGTTAGTCTTGGTCAAGTGCATGACACATGAAGAAGAGATTACAAATGTGATGTTCATCACCACTCCCTCTCAACCCATTAGAGAAATTTTGAGGTCTAAAATGGGTATCCTAAGGAATATTATAAAATAATAGTGGAAAAAATAAATAATATTAGCTTACCTACTTTTTCTACTTGTATTTTCAACTTATCTCCCTACGATTTTACTCAAATTTTGATCAGGAATATTCGTTGGATGAAAAATTTAATTTTGCATCTAATGAGTACCCATGTTTCATACTTTCGATGGACCTTGCTACACGAAAAATGTGAAATACATGAAATAATGTGATTGCAATCATTGTTTGTCATGTATTTCACATTTTTCGTGTAGTAGGGTGCATCGAAAGTATGCAACATCGGCACTCCTTGGATGAAAAATTAAATTATGCATCCAATGAGTGCTCTCGCTCGAAATTTGAGTAAAATCGTATGGATATCAGTTGAAATTTTTTTTTTTTTTTTTTTTTTTTTTTTTACCTTATTACTCCAAAAATGGTGAATCATCCCCCATGGTTGACATCGTCATGTTTTATCCTATTAGTTCTTATAAAATTGATTTTTGTTGTACATTTTTGTTTTGAGGGCCCTTTTTTACCTCAACATTTCTCGTATGCAGAGAGTAGATCCCCATTCCCTCTTGATTAGGGATAGATCCTTGCTCCTATTTAAGGAGACTCCTTTACTCCCTCTCAAATATAGAAGAGATTCCTGGCTTCCTTCCAATTTGGGAAGTCATCAACACAAGTTGTATAGCTTGTCTTCATACATGCATCAGCTACCAATTCTTCATGGAGATAGTTGCATGGCTCCCTATTTCCTTCGCATCTCATTATATCAAGGTTTCTTCCTTCATGGATACCATGGATCCATCTTCTTTCTTCAATCTTGTGATAGGGTTCAAGCCATCAATCCTGTAAATCGCTTTCCTTTGGTCATTATCATAACCAATATGAAAACATTAGTACCAAACTTACCTTATCATGATGGCCTATTTTCATCAAAATATTTGCATGCTTGAGTCCCTTGAGATCAACTTCCTTTCATATGATTCATCTCCACGTTATATAAGAATACTTCCATGCATTCCTTTTAATTAGAGTGCCCATGGATCAAACTTTATTACCAAGCTACAATATCTTCCTTGGAGTTTTCATTGTTAACTCATTTTCTTTCGGAGACTATACTTGATGTTGATCAACATTGTTATATGAAATTTTGTGAGAATCTTGATCTCCATTCATTCCAAAGTATGTCAAATTTCTTCTTTCGAGCATCATGCAGCCATATGGAAGACTTACCAAGCACATTCATAACTAACTCTTCCTTCATGATTCTTGTAGATATGAACCATGCTCTAGGGAAGAATAATTTTAAATATGAATACCTTTGCTTTTCATATGATCATCTAGCCATCCTTTGATCGAGCTTGCTTCTTATATCTGTCAAAGATAAGTTTCCTTTTTCCAAGAAGAGAAAGACTTTCATTATATCTTTCATACTGTAACTTGACCATTAGCATTCCTTCATCCTTTAGAACTATTGTTTCCAAACTAAATGGAATATATACCAGTAATAATGTTGCTTCCGAGAATCTTCCATAATCACGATCCTTATAGGACCTTGTTGATATTTCTTTGCAGAATGACTACCTCTAACATGATGTTAAAAAATGCTCGGATGAACTATAATATGCAATATGGTTCCAAACTTCTCATTCTCTTTAAACTAGATGATCTTTCACAAAGCAAATTTAACAAGTAGATTTTAATCTTTCTACTATCATGTGCTTATATCTATGATGCCATGCTTTTTACAAAATCAAGACTCTTCTAGAATAATAATGCATGCTACTCTACTTTCTACTTAATAAAAGAAAGACAAAAATTCATAAAGAACCTGACAGAGATGAGACTTCCTTCAATAATAGATATTCTTGGGATCTTCTCCTTTCGGCTTCTTCTCAAGTTCTCCCCTTTCCTTAGTTATGTGAGCTTCACTTATTTCCTTCCTTTTGTTGTTCACTTTATTGTTTGGAAAATCCCTTTTAAAGTGTCCATACTCATTGCATCCAAAGCATTGAATTTTGGACATGTTTGTCTTCTTCTTGGACTTTCCAAACTTTCATTTCCTCAACTTCTTGGTTCTTTCAATGAAGGCTTGATATCTTTCATTTGATTCAGTATCATCCTTTGCATTGATCCTAAATTCTTCCAATATACATTGAGCCCACAATTCATCAAAAGGTGTAGTATCTTTCTTCGAGTAGATTCTTGTTTCAAAACTACTCCAATCAGGTGACAAAGCATTTGGTACACAGATATTCATTTCAAAGGTTGTAATAGTCTCCCCAAGCCCTTGCAATTGGTCTCTTATTTGTGAGATTTTGTTATAGATCTGACCCGGAAATATTATAGATCTGATATAAAAATATAAGACAATGCAAATAAACCCAGAAATAATATGAAATGATTCTTTATTGATCAAACCCTCAAGGTAGGGCAACACCATATATTCACTCCTTAAGGAAGGAGAACACTCCACAAGCCATATCCCTGTTCACACAATAATCCTTGACACAATTCCTTGACATCTCCCCATGAGGAGTCTTTAGCCTCTATATAGGCCTCATACATACAATACCATAGATCATTACCATGGTTCCCTCATACCATCGAACTAATACCATGGGCCCATTACATTATTACTAACTACTTGTGGTCCCTTACATGATATGGGTTAACCACCTTATTTATTACTATGGTCCATCTCATTATTACATTATTACCTTGGGTACCTCCCTTTGTACCCCATATTATCCCCCCTAGGTATATAACATTCCACCCCCCTTAGCATGTTTCATCCCCGAAACATGGGAAGAACACAAATAATAAGATCTACTCAAAAGAGTAGTCCACTGGTACCATGCACGTGCATCTAGCCATCCAAGAGAAAGGTGAACCCTCGATCTAGCTGGTGCCTCGCTCGCTTGAGATGGAAGTTGATCCTTGTAGCTCTTCTGTGTTGATGTATAGTAGGTGGATCGTCGCCCCTCTCTATATGCCATGCAGGGGTTGTTGTCCTTGTAGCTAATTTGTTGCCATCTTGTTGGTTGTTTTCTTGCTGGGTGATGTGGGTGGTGATATGCTGACGGTGTATCTTTCTTTAATTCACCACCTAATGGAGCCTGATTGGTATCTGGTACATGTTGTGGTGCCTGCTGTTGTTTCTTATCTTCCAATATTACCTCAACCACTGAGTCCTCATCCGATGTAACATTTTCTGCTTCAACCTCTTTGGACTCTACCTGTTTTTCTGGTAACTGGTTTGATGTTTGTGTTTGGTTGTCAACCATCAATGGCTCATCATCTGATATGTCAGTCCCTGGAACATCTTCTGCTTCAGCCTTCGTGGACTCTACCTGTTTATTAATGGAAATATCCTGTAATGTAATTTTCTTCTTTTTATACCAGAGCTTCAGGAATTTCTTCTGCACATTAATATTGATAGTACCTGCCTCTTCCATCCAAGGGTATCCCAAAACAACATCCACATTAGCCATATCTGAAACATAAAAATTAGAATGCAATACATACTTGTCCATAGAAATCTTCAAATCTTTATAAAATTGAACATCCTCATTATCAATATGTGCGGTTTCAATGTGTTTCACTGGAACTTGCAATCTTTTTGCCAAATTAACACTTATAAGATTTTGCTTGCAACTAGGATTTATAGACACAACGATTTTCTCCTTCTAAATCAATCCATGAACCTGCAATAAAGATATACCAGTAGGAAATAACCCCATATGTTTCTCCTTATCTTGTTTTCTAGTATGAGACCATCGGTCTAAAAGGAATTTTTCAAATTCTTCATTAGGCAGTTTGTAACACTTCTTTTGGTTAAGTAATCTCCACCATGTGGCTGCATCATCTCTAAATAGTTGCACTATAGGCCATCTCCAATTGTTTTTCCATAACCTCTTGTATTCTTTTATGTATTCTTCAATAGTAGGACCATTATCTTTTCCTGTAAAAATATAGAACCACCATGAAGAAGGTTTTGAAAAAAGTCACTTACTTGGCGAAAATTTGAAATGGCCACAATTCCGTCAATATTGCTCAAAATCCCTATTATGATCTGTTTTCGGAAATGGAACAATCATTTTGCATCTTCCCATGTGGTATAAATCCTGATCTATGCACTGGAATTTCATATCTGCGCTGCAACTCTCCCGCTGTCACCAAAAATTCTGAAAAAAAACGCTGATTTTAAATCAACGATATCTCCCTCATCCGGACTTCGATTCAACTGATTTTTTTTTGAAATTGGGTATTTTTTCACCAAGAATCCAGATCTGCAATTATATTTTGTAGATCTTGTGCTAGGACGTCCAGATCTGTACCGAAAATTCGCTGCCCCGAAAAATTGTCTGCAACACCACTGATTTTTAGATCAGTGATATCTCCTTCATCCGGACTCCGATTCAACTGATTTTTTTTTTTGAAATCGGGTATTTTTTCACTTAGAATCCAGATATGCAATTATATTTTGTAGATCTTGCACCAAAACATACAAATCTGATCTGCAAACTCGCTGCCCCCGAAATCCTGCAAAAAAATAAATAAATAAACAAAATAATTCTCCACTTTTGCCCAAGAAAGTGCTCTGATACCACTTGTTATAGATCTAACCCAGAAATATTATAGATCTGATATAGAAATATAAGACAATGCAAATAAACCCAGAAATAATATGAAATGATTCTTTATTGATAAAACCCTTAAGGTAGGGCAACACCATACATTCACTCCTTAAGGAAGGAGAACACTCCACAAGCCATATGCCTGTTCACACAATAATCCTTGACACAATTCCTTGACATCTCCCCATGAGGAGTCTCTAGCCTCTATATAGGCCTCATACATACAATACCATGGATCATTACCATGGTTCCCTCATACCATCGAACTAATACCATGGGCCCATTACATTATTACTAACTACTTGTGGTCCCTTACATGATATGGGTTAACCACCTTATTTATTACTATGGCCCATCTCATTATTACATTATTACCTTGGGTACCTCCCTTTGTACCCCATATTATCCCCCCTAGGTATATAACAGATCTTCATTAGATAGGTAGCCATGTCTTCATCCTTTGATTTCCTTATTATATATAGTTGAGTCCTCAATGAAATATTTTGACCTTGTGTACTTATAGAGTACCACTTTACCAACTCGGCATACATAGCCCTTGATGTCGTTAGATTAGCAATAAAGGGAACAAGATGACCTTTAATTGATTCAACGATGAACCTTTATGCTCTTACTTCTCCCTTCTTGTACTTTGCTAATTCTTAAGTCTTTTCTTTGCTTGGTTCAGCAACTTCACCAAGAACATATTCCATTACTTCATTCTCTATGAGTGCCAAGTCAATCCTCTTCTTCCATTATAGGAAATTAGTTTATCCCACAAGCTTGTTGCTTTCCTTGAAAAATGTAGCCATGTTATTTGTAGATTGAGAAATAGAAAACAATATACCACTTATTTGTTAACGAAGAGTCCTCTTTCTAGATGATGTCTCCAACTATCTTGATGCTTTCAAGACCTCCAATGAGACTTAAAAATATGTCCTAGAATGATATCTTCTTGGATGCATTTAATAATGATGTCTTATTCAAAGAGTGAATAATGATCCCAAGACTTCTTGGTGCTTCCTTCTTTTCCAAGATGATGAAGTATACTAGAGAACTCCAACAAGAACTTTGTTATTTCCTTGATGAGAACTTGATAATTGGGTCTTCTTCAATGTAGTGACCCTCCTTCTAGGTTAATAGGTCTTCTTATTCTTTTCTTTTGTCCTTCTATAAATGATTCCCAAATCCCCTTAATAAGAAAACCCTTATTTGTGTCCTTCTGACTGCCTTCTCTAGATCACCTTAGCTTTGAAACCATGTTGGAGAATGCAATAGGGCATCTATTAATTCAATCTCTCCTTAACCTTAATAATTTCTTGTGAACTTCATTTATCTCCTTATGTTACTTTATTAGATCTTCCTCATCAAACAATTTTCAAGTGCAAAAACAATAAAGACAGTGGACACAAAAATTAGGCTCCAAGCTAGGGAAAAACCCCTCCAAGGGGAAAACCCATAAAATCTCTTCTCTTCTTATAGAATCTGCTTCAAATGAGAAAACTAAGACCCAAACCTTAATACCAAAGCCTCCTACAGCACCAAGTCAGCCCTCCAAGAATCCCTTCCAATTAGGTCAAAGTCCAGCCAAGTCAACAAGAGTCAAACCCTTCCAAAATTGCACAAAACTCATAATTTCAGCCCCCATCTTCAATATTTCAGATCTATAGTAGGTCTGCAACTTTGGCCCCTGCAATATCTTAGAATCTTCACATGTGTGAAAGAAATTAGGGCAAAATCTTGACCAAAACTTCAATTTTTCTTCCTTCTTGTTTCAGCTTCTTTTCTCCTTTCTTTTCTAGACTTTCTTCTTGAATTTCGAACCTCAGATCGAACTTCTTGATTTCATATCGAATTGGTTGCCAATTGAGGTCGAACAACTTCTATTTATACTCAATTGTGGAGGTCAAATAGCCCTATTTTGGCCGACTTGTCTCTGGCAAGACCGACTTGTTCTAGGAGGGTTATTCTAACTGTCTTGACTCGAAATAAATTCTTTTGCATGGCACATTTTGCCCAAATAAGTCTTATATAAATCACATTGACTCATGAAAATAAATCATATGACATGGAAAACCTAGAAGCATAAAGAACATGCCTTGCCTAGAAGACCAATCAAAATAAGCATGAAACCCATGCTTTAAAATAATATTTTTTCTTTATTCTATTACATAAGATATACATGTTGACATGAGTATAATGACAATTATGAAGACCGAAACTAGTTATGTTTTCCAACACAAGTAAGCTAGATCAAGTCAACAAAATATTTTCCTTCAACCAAGAATGGTTCAATTTAAATGGATATGCTTTGTTATCACTCTCCCCAGTCCATTCCATAAAAATCAAGTTATGGTCAGAAATATAGGAATTGTATATCCAAGAAATCAAATTCCCCAATCTACCGACCAAATCTAGTTGGACAAAAAATCAATTCAGCCTTTTGCAAATCCCCTCGATCCTCGAGCAACCATTCCTCCAAGTAGGTCATTTTAGAACAGGAATGAAGTCCAATAATGAATTTTGAGCAAAAATATCCTTGAAATATACCCCCAACTTATCCTCTTTACTTTTGTGACCCCAAACCTCATTTCATTCCATAGTCATGTTGAGAACACCAGCCAGGATTAATGAGCTCAAATCCAACATACCATTGCCATCAAGATGGTCCCAGAACACCTTTTTTTCAAAACAATATGCATAAATGTTGAGGATATGAAGTCACAAACTTGACCCTCTCAAATATCTTGATGAAATAATCCCTTCAAATGATTTATAAGCTCTGAAGTTAGTGATTTTAGGGTCCCAAATGGCGGTCAATCCCCCCATAAACCTAAAGCGCTAGTCGCAAACAAATTCCATTGTGGACAAATCTTTGACAAGAAAACCAAAGCCTTATCCCTATGGACCATAGTCTCTTGAAAAAGCACTATTGTTGGATTTTTCATCTGAAATATATTACAAAGAGACCTTTTGGGGGCATATCCCAGACCCCTAATGTTAAAAGACATAATAACCATTCAATAAAATTTACCACGGGTGCAATCCCTCTAAGGACCTTAGAACCAAGAATATCAACATCCAAATTCCCCTCAATATGGCAGAGAGTACCAATTTCTGGAGGATGGGAATCCTACAGAGACTCCAAAAAAGACGAGAGAAGGTCAGAAGGAACCATTGAAAAATTTAACACTTTTGTATTTCGTACCTTTCTTCTTCTTAATTGTTATTTTTTTCTTGGAATTTGGACTCATAAAAACCTCATCTTCAGGAAAAATGATTTCTTAATAGTAAGAGGCTACAAAACGATGGACTCATTCCTCGCCAGATTGCTCAACTCCATGTCTTTAGACACCAGGAGAGATGTATTCCCCGAGAAAACCCTAACTCGTATAGGATAAGAAGAAAATGTCTCGATAGGATTGAGTGCCCCTCCCTCCCGATCCTTGTCCATGATATTAGGGGAAGAAACGTTGCATTCATGGACCGGTATAGTCGATCCCTTATGGATTTCTATGCTCGATGACAAGTATAATGGATTCCCAAAACGACCCTCCAGAATGACAGGGTTTTTACATTTCGTAGAAATGATGTTCTCAACAACAAAATTATCCTTATTAAAAACAGAAACATTTAGAGAAACAACATCATTAATAGGAGGAACAGATGAAAAGTACCTAAAACCAAAGGTTCGATACTATCCAAATAGTTGATATTTTCCTGTATCGGATTTTCTTTGAATAAATTACCCACTACTTCATACCTTGTTTCCCTAAGATGCTCGAAGTCGAACCTCCAAGGACATTTTGCAAACAAATGACCAGTCGCATGAAAACTTAGACATCGAAAGGGAATTCCCCAATAATCAATGCACTAGCAAAAATAGAAAGGACCCCAATATAAGTAAATCTTTGTCGGAAACCCTCTAAAAAATTCCATTTCTACCAACACCAAGCTATCCTTTTGCCAAGACTCCCCAAACTCCCTTCCTCCAGAAAGAAAAAATTACCGATTTTTTTTTAAATCACCTTAATGGTTTGATTAGATCACAACTCCAAAGGAAGGCCAGGTAATTTTTCCCGTAGAATTTTCCACTTTGGAAACTCCTTAAGAGGATCAAATTATGCATGCTAACATTGGAGGGCAAGAAACCCCCTACCTCTAACCCATGGTATAGCAGCAAGACATTTTGCATCCTTCGAACAAAGGAAATGGAAAGAAAACCAACCATTGAGCAAGACACTGATCTTCGGCCTGTACTTCAAAAGAGGGGACCAACACTTATCCACCCATCCCTTCAGCTGATCCCCAGACATCTTTGAAAATTCTCACCTGCCAACAAGCACCCTCTACTTCAAACCTTCCACCTTATCCCAAAAAATATCCACCCCCAATATAAGACTCTGGATTTTATCAAAGGATTTAATAGCCTTGTTTTTTCGGCCTTGAATTTTAAATCTAGAAAACAGTTGGCCACTATGATCAAACTAACTCCCATCAAAAATTGGTTCAGAAAATTTGGCCACCCTGCTTCACTACCCAACAATGTTCCTGCAAAAAGACTACAAGAACGATCCTTTGCAATTTTCTCAGCTTCAACCGTTATCTCAATCAACTCCTCCACCTTTGGATAAGAAACTCTCATAAATTCCTTACTTGATACCATAAACAAAAGAGACCCCTGACAACAAATACATACAAACTGCTTTTGAAAAAGTGGGTCCACCTCCACAGTTTGCTAAAACACTAATGGAGCTCTAAAAAAACACTAATATTCGCTAGATCTATGTACCCGATCATTGAAAGCATAAAACAATTAACCCTTCTAACACCCTATCTTGATATATCGAAAAGGGGGAAATCCAATCAAGCTCTGATCAATCTCTCTAACACCAGCCTAGATCCCAAAAAGACAAGGAAGGCTCCCCTGCATCACAGGGACAACTGTCCCACCAACTTGTCACATGTCCAATATGCACGATGCATCACAATTAGAAAGAACACGCATTAAAAAATAACAAGGATTCCAGGCCCCCCTCATACCAAATTTGGACCGAAAGAAATCTAGCGATATGCCAAAAAATATACAAAATACCCTAGATGATGTACTTATCTAGATACCATAAATGTGACAATTACAGGAAAAAATTACATTCAATGTGGAAAACGCCAGCATTAATGGATGTATGAACAGATTCAAAAATCCCACCAACCACTAATAACGACTAAATGGACTACAAAAAATCCTAAGGATCAAAACACCAAGAGGGAAACCTATCTCGACTCCACCACTCACAAAGTAAACCTTCTCTCGAGAGGTGATGAGAAAAAGAAAAATAGCCTACTATGTCCATGAAACAACGAAATACATCCAAACGAGAGAAGTAGATACCCCCCTACAAAATCTCTTTTTGCAAATATTAACCTTGGCTCATAACTTCCTCAAAAGTGAGCCACCACCTCAAAGGCAAACTAAACATCGCCCAAACTTGCAAATGATGACAACTTGATCGACATATTATGAAACTCCCATACAATCACTAAAATAATTACATACAGAGTCAATCAAAACACAAAACTCCCTCCACCACACTCATATACCTGAAAATGGGATCGACATATGCAGAACTACAATGGAATCACTAAACACCAACAAACTTTAGGATGATACCTATCCGCTAGGCATCATGAGCCATGCTCCAAACCTTGATTGAACATCTCACCTACAATGTACTTGGGTTGAATGTTCCTCCTCATGATATCTCTACCCTTCCCCTTCCCCCTATGTTGGTCATGGTGGGAAGACATGACACTTTGCATCATTGGCAGCTCCGAGACCTTAAGAATCTAAGGAAGATTGACAATGATGTCATAAATTGTTGGAGACTACTTATAACCTGTCCACAGACATGGCTAAGTTAGGGTGATTTGAACCTCAAATCTCCTTAGACATAACACTTCATTTTCATGATGTTTACCCACTGAGCTACCCCGTGGGAACACCTTTTTCCCCTTTTATCCAAAGTGACTTGATAAAGTTTTATTTAATTAATCAAGGTGACTTTATAAAGTTTTGTTTAATTAATCAGAGCCACTTATTAATCTCTTTTAATTTAATTACTTAATATCACCTTAGAAATGACACGAAATAATTAAATTATTGGACTCTCTTTGCTTGTACCCCACACAATTTAACCCTGAAACCATTCATCCATCCTCCTCCTTGGAAAGGGACATTATAATATTTTTCCCTTCATTATTTAATCCATCTCTTTCATTTTTTATTATTACCAAATTAATTTAGATTTTTGTTGAACCCCGAGCCTTTCCTAGAAAGGTCTTTGTTTCCAAACATTTGAAAATCTTGGAATTTAATACATCTATGACTACCTTTTCCATTTCATTCATGCTACTTTTGCTTTGATTATGATACCCTTTTATGTAGGTTTTACCATTCAAATCTTGCAAAAAATTCAAGTTCCTAATACATTTTTAGTATTTTGAATCGTCATAATGTAACTCTTCTAAATTTTGGCTTTTTTTGGTTTATTTTCCAGTGAATTTTGTATGAAATTTGGTAGGGGTTTGTAAGAATCACAAGTTTGAGCTACAAGATGCATAATTTGAGTGCTCCAAAGACTTTGCATAGCTTTGATCCATTCATGCATTCAAAAAGACATTTAAATTACAAAAATCACGATCTTGTCAACAATCATATCAAATTTCAATGAAAAAAGTAAGAATGTAGAATAGTTAGATTTCGCTATGTAAATCATACTAATAATAATACATGTACACATGTGACTCTCAAATGTATGCTATTGTTAGAACTAACAACCCCTTTGGAATTCAGTGTTTTAATAAGAGTTTGAAATTTTAATGAAGGTTTATAGAAGAAATTCAAAATTTTCTTTGAATTATTAGTTATCCTAACTTCATTGTTTTTCATGTTAAATGATTAGAAATTAAAAATAAAATGTTGTTAAAGAAAAAAAAATCATTTTTATATATGTTGAAGGTAGAGTATATTGTAATAATTTTTTTAGTCAAATTACTTTACCTTTTAGTTCGTTTACAATCATTTATTTATTTTTAATAATATTTATTACAATTTTATCATATTTACATATCAAAATAATTATTTTCAAAATTGCAAAAAAAATTAACATTAATTTTAAAATATATATTTTTTTATTTTATAATTAATTAATATAGAAAGTAATTTTTTTATATAATTTTATTGTAACATACCCCTTACCACCTATAGCCCTGTGTAAGGTAGAAGAGGACAATTACTTTAACTGACTCGAACTCCAATGTCTTGTTATGGATATGGAGTCTAAAATTATCGACATTTTTCAAACTCTTTGAAACTTAATAAGCATCGCCATTACATTCATCTCATCAAGACCTTTCCAGCGATATAAAATTTACCTCATTCTAACACCTAGATCAAGAGTTATGGCCATTCAAAGTTTTTGTTAATGACATTTTGCCACATCAACTTGGCCTACCACGTGGCACCCTATCTCGTTATCATGTTAGTTTGGTGCCTTTATGGTGTTGTCATGGTATGCAGTCATGGCAAGACACTTCACCTCGCCCATTTTTCCTCGAGCAAACTTAATGGGCACACTTACAACTTCCTGGGCTGACGTACTTCCAAGGTGGCATTACTCTGACATCACCCTGACAAAGCCCTAGGACAAAATCTCCTCTCTGTTAATTGTTGTGAAATTTTTCTATTTTCCAAAAACATGAGTTCCTGGAGTTTTCATTGGTTCCTCCGGAGGTCATCATGGTGACATGATCCCAATGTGGTGTCACCTCCCCGTCATGTTCTCGTCACACCCTCCACGTGGCCTCTTCCAGGAGTACCACATGTTACTTATTTTGGAACACTTTGCCCTGCTAACAAGTCACTAACACTTGCCACATGGCAACCCCCCTAAGCACCAAATCATTTCTAATTCCACATCATTTGCCACTGAGGACTATGTCCCCCTATGGTCTCGGCCCTCTACACAAAGTTCATTTCCCATTTTCAAAAAAAATCATTGCCATTTCTTTAACCCCCTGGCATGCCTGCGGATCCCCATCATCAAATGGTCGCAACCTCACAAGGTGATCAACAGCTTGAATTTCAACGTGGACTCCGCTCGTTGGCACCCTTGTTGGGATCTCTCATAACAAACTTCATTTCTATCATATGTTAAGGATGTTTTTGTTCCCCAAGGCACAAATCCTCGTTTCATAACATGAATACCCCGAGACTTAATTTCCTCGAGGATTTTATTCTAGGCATAAGTCGTCTCCATTACAGAGTGTCAAGTTCCGAGATGTAACATAGTGGTCTCGTCCTCTAGTCGAACGGAATGTCTCTGCCAACACTAGTATCATCATATCCTTTGGGACCAGGCCTGACTTCAACCTCCAACATTCAACCATGATGTCTCTCCCTCTTGAGCTTTTAATTAAATCGACAACTACTTCTCCTAAGCTTTTGTGGCATGTATATATATGTATGTGCACTTACACATATCTTGCAGCTTAGCATCAACAATACTAACTCTCTTGAGCTTGATATAGCCTCAACCCAACCCTTTCATGAATACACACATATATATGTGCAATGTTGTCTCCCCGAGCTTTACAGCATACATAATTGCACGAACAAGGACATCCTCGACGCCCCACTATGCAGGTCCCCCCTCTCTCTTGAGTTTTGTAGTACTCAGCCCAACCTTCAATGCACAATTATATATCACTGTAATACAAAACACATGCCCCATACGTGTCTTTCCTTGATGTGAGCTTGCTATTCAAATCACCCTATTACCAAAACCCCATGAATGACTAAGGTTTACTCACCTCCCTCACACTCTATTAATTTATACTATGATCAAGTTCGTAAGCACACAGGGATTTATAACTCTCAACTAATAATTGATGAAGTTCAACTTATAAGTCAAGTACAAGAATATGCCATTATTCAAGAATTACCCAGGAAATCAACGTTCCCTACTTATACAAAAAATCATATTCATCAGCATAATACATGAATAACTCAATTTCCCATTAACACACTTGAATCAACCATACATTAATCAAAACAAGAATTCACCATCTCCTCAAGCATCAACGTAGCATTATAAGAACACATTAAACATGCATACAATATTCAAATGTATGAGTACATAAATAAGCACTTGCATTATGACAAGAGTCCTGGAAACTGAGATTGGAACTTCGACTCTCCACCCAACCTCAAATTGGTCTACACTGCAATGTTTCTTGCAATTGATCACCCTCAAGACAAATCCCAAAGCTTGAGTGCTCCAAAGGACTAAGGCCAATATTGCTAGTTGAAACAAGGACTCTGAAGGTTGCACCATCTCCACCCACCAACTAAGCAATTTAACAAGTTGAAACAAGGAATCCAAAGGCTAAAGCACCTCCACCCACAAGCTATTCAATTTAAACAAGGAATCCAGATGTTTCACCACCTCCACCCATTAGTTATTCAATTTGAACAAGTCAAAACAAGGAATCCAAAAGCTTCACCACCTCCACCCTTCATCTATTCACAAGAGTCCAAAGGTTATACCATCTCCACCTTTAGAGAATTTTCCCTCAATGGTTCCACCTAGAGCAAGGAGTCCAAAACTCACTAAGAATGAAACCAAAACAAGCACGTGAAGTCTACAAGGACTTCATTAATCACAAATCCAAAGAGAAATGCCTACACCCACCACCTAGCAATGGAATCCAAAGAGTAAACCATATCCACCCCCTATTGAAACAAGGATTCCATAGACCTTAGACCTTCACTTGAGAGATGCATAATTAGCTCTTCCAATGCTTAACTAAAACCTTTTCTCTCATTCATTGCCTTCCACGAGAAATTTTTCTTCCTCCACACACCAAGAGTTCTTCTCTACCCCTCACACCAAGAGTTCTTCTCTCCCCCCTCTCTGTGATGCCCCAACTAATCAGCCCTAAATTAATGATCCCCCTCTTCTTGTGCATCCTTCCCTTTTCCTTCATGGAGAGTCTCGTCTATGTTTACAACCAAATCCTATTTGAGTGGACGTGCCTTGCTCTTCCCACTTCCTGTTAGTTGACTCCAATCTACTCTCCTCCTACCAGCACAAACCCTTTCCAATCTACTCTCCTCCTACCAGCACAAACCCTTTGATATTTAGTTTGTAATTTCTTTCCTTATGGACTTGCCCTCTACCAGCACAAACCCTTTGATATTTAGTTTGTAATTTCTTTCCTTATGGACTTGTCCAAGAGAGGCATGGCCTCATCCTTATTTTCCAACTAAATTAACAACCATGTCAACCCTTAAACCACCAGTCAACCTCCTTCACTAGCTTTTAAAACCACCAAGCCTTCTCAAACAATCTCCTTCCCCCAAAGTCTAAAATCCTCATTTGAATTTAATTACAACAAAATGATTTAAAAATATTTACAACAAAGACTTTGCCTGAAACTATCAAATTTATATTACATAATCAACTTTTAAAGGAAATATATATATATATATATATATATATATATATATATATATTGATTAGTCTCGAGTACAGTCGTAAAATGTTGAACGCAACCGCTACACCTACATCACTGTCTTTAAGTCGTCACTAACAATGAACCAACTACTAACAATGTTCATAGCTGAAAAACTTGACGCATTAGACTGCATTATTAATCCCTGCCATCTAGCAATGGCATGGACTATGGTAATAGTCTTCCCGACTAAGTATATGCAAAGTTTTCATATGGTTTCACCCTCTTATTTGGCCTCTTCCCGAGGAGGGGAGGCAAAACTATATATTATATTTAGTGACTTACTTCACATTTAAAACATTTTGAAACTAATATTAGCTTTAAAGAAAGCAATAAATGTTAATTCATGAAGGGTCAAAAATCACCTCAACCATGCATAAGCCATGCTTACGTGGCCTGCATGTCCCGTCTTGGACAAACTTTTGTCTTGTACACCTGCCACTGGGTGCCATACATGTCCATCTGTCGAAGGCTTTTGTCTTGTAGGTGCCATACACTGTAACAGTTGTCCCTGAGCCCTCTATCCCTATCCCCATGCCAGAAGCAAACAAGAACAAAGAACACTTCGATACTCTGCATTAACAAGAATTCTTCTGGGACAACTTAAGGGTGGAATAGCAAGTTATTCCACGACAACATAAGGGTGGAACCAGACAACTTACAGGAGGGTCAACTTACAAGAGGAACCAAAGGATCTTTGTTCGACGACCTGCCCACTAAAACTGGCAACTTTGAACATAGTTGCAACAAAAATACGATAAAGTGAGTGACAACACAATTTGTTTGCATTTTGTTTGCATTGCTTCTATTTACCTGTCCCCTCTATCTTTGCTTTTGTTACATTTATTTTTCAGATCCACAGTTACTAGCTGATAGCTGAGTTACAATTAGCGAAAATCCATATTAACTTGGACTAAATAATTATGAGAGATTACAATATTGAAAAAATAGAATTCTAGGATCTTCAGAAAGAGGAGGACAGAGAAGCTGTTGCGGATCGGTGGTTCGAATCCCACAGAGGGCATCCTACGCGCCTGCAGCCCACGGGTTGGCCGCTGTCGCAGAGTCAAGAAGGTCGTTGTCGTGCTCAAAGGGAATCCTCAGGCCGAGGCTGTTGTCAATCTCTCGCAGGAAGACAACGGCAGAAATAATAGTTTTTGAGTTAGGTCAAAATTTTCATTTGGTTGAAATCGCATCCCCGCATGGAGGCGCTGCAACTGACCTAGCAGTGCCAAGCCAGTCCTTTTCACTCCGTGTGTTTCAGATATGGATCCTGGCGGGGGCTCCATGGCTACCCCCCCAATACCTCCAAAACTAGAAGCGTTCAGATCTTTAGTCGCAGCATCTGGGAAACGGACGACTGGCTCTCAGTCTAAGTTTGTCAAAAAACTAGGAAGCATTCCCACGGTGACTCTGCCGGTGGAAGAAACATGCAGAACAGCGCTGAATCTCGCCGAAAGAGGCCTTATCGGTCAGTTCACAGGGTTATGGCCATCCCCGAAAGCTGTTGAGGAATGGGTAAGGCGAAACTAGACACCTTTGGTCAGAGAAGGTATAAAAAGTCATTTCGTTGGCAAAGGTTTCTTTGTGTTTGTGTTCGAAAACGCTGAGGATAGAAGTCTGATATTTAGAAACGGGCCATACTTCATGGGCCCTCAAGGGCTCTATCTGAACAAATGGTCTCCTGATTTCGATCCAGCTCAGGACGTGCCCACGGCGGTACCTGTTTGGGTATGCCTCCCACATCTTCCCCTCCACTGTTGGAGTCAGAACTCGTTGCAAGCAGATACATAGATCAGGCGCCGAGGAAGGATCAATACTCTTGTGCCTGCATCTGCGTTGAGGTCGATCTTGAAGTTGGTTTACCCGAAGCCATCAAACTCTCAGTAGCGGACTGGACCCATATCCAAGAGCTCGACTATGAGCAGTTGCCTTTTAAGTGCCGACACTGTCATGAATATGGGCACTTTGCAAGATATTGCAAGAAAAAAACGAGGAAACTACAGAGAAAGAAAAAGGAGAGCAATGGAAACAGGTAAAGAAACCAGCAAACAACAGGCAGAACAACAAAAACAAAGGCAAAGAGACAGGAAACAAATCAGGGCAAGAAAATGAAAGCACTCAAAACGTTGGAAGCAAGGAAACCATCAGCATAGAGGAGGACAAAAATCCTTTTGAATCTCTCATTCCATCCTCAGATCCTCCAGAGGCAGAACAGGAAGAACCTCCCCAACAGAACAACACCGAACCTTCAGATCCAGGTAATACTTCAAATCCGAACCCATGCAATACCTCATCCCCCTCATATGCTGATATAATCAAACAAAAGAAGAAGAATGTTGAAAATGAGGGCTCATCGGATGAAGAGACCCTAGAAAGGACATCAAAGCGAGCAGGAAGGAAATCAAACAGAGAAACTAGGGAAGAAGAATCAAAAAGACAAAAAACCCTGGGAAGCCAAGCCACCATAGAAATGACTCTCGGAAGGAACACCAGACCAAGGGTCCCTAAGGGAGGTGGACCTACCCCAACAAGTCATAAATGATGCATCTAGTCTCTTGGAACTGCAGGGGTCTGGGGAATCCCACTAAGGCAGAGGCTATCAGAGATTTATTGAAGATGGAAACCACAGACATACTCATGCTCCAAGAGACAAAAATAGAAGGGGAAATCCTTCTTAACACTAGCAATACAAGATGGAAATTTGATTCAGGAAAGGTAGTCAGCGCAAGAGGTTCGGCGAGAGGAATAGGCACATTCTGGTCCAAAAACTTCTTCTCTTTAGAAAGCTCCTTTGTGACCCAGCATTGGATATATACAGAACTGCGCCACATAGCAAGTAATTTTAAGCTAGCCCTGTTTAATTTGTATGTACCTGTGCATTATGAGGAGAAGAAAGAATGCTGGAAAACTCTCTTGGACTATTTGGAACTACTCAATCCTGTGAATATAGTCATAGGAGGAGACCTGAATATAATCTTAGACCCCAAAGAAAAGAGAGGAGGGACCAATCTGAGAGACCCCTTCCTCGCCACAGTGGAAAACCTCATCCAACAATGGGACTTAGTAGATTTCAAACCAGTAAAAGGAGAATACACCTGGACTAATAATAGAACAGGGGAACACCACATCTCTGCAAGGCTGGACAGATTTCTCACCAGCAGTTCTATTATGCTGAATAAAAGAATTGTTTTCTCTAAGATTCTTCCAAAATTAACCTCAGATCATAAACCAATCTTATTAAGTTTAAAGGAAGAAGAAGACCTCGGCCCCCTTCCATTTCGTTTCAGTCCTCTTTGGGCAGAAAGGGAAGGGTTCCACGAAACGGTTCAAACTGCATGGAGATTAGAAGTTTCAGGTTCCCCAAGTTACGTTTGGGAACAAAAAATGAAAAACACAAAGAAGGCATTAAAAGAATGGATAAAGAAAGTCACAGTCACTCCCACTAGCCAGAGGAAAGATGCAGTCAACCAGCTGGAAGATCTCCAAGTGGAAATGGAAGAGAAAGACATCTCAACCATGGACCTAGATAATGAAAAAATTGCACAAAGGAAAACATACAACTCCTTTAGAATCGAGGAAGAATATTGGCGCATTAAGTCACGCAGCTTGTGGCTCAAAGCTGGGGACAGAAACACTAAATATTTTCACAGACAATACAGGGCTCGTCTGTCGCGAAACCACATTGCAGAAATCATCACAACAAGGGGTCAGGTATGCAGAGGATTTGATCAAATCAAGGAAGCCGCTGTGAACCACTTCCAAAACCTTCTCAGTGCAGAAAAGGACAGGAGTGAGGAGGATATTGCAGAATTCCTCACAAATATTCCACAGCTAGTCAGCGCAGATGACAACAACACTCTTTTGAGCCCTGTCACGGAGGAGGAGATTGCAAACATTGTCTGGTCCATGGAGCCAGACAAAGCACCTGGGCCTGACGGTTTTTCAATCCACTTTTACAGAAAATGCTGGGATCTAATTAAAACTGATCTCATCAGAATGGTTCACGGTTTCATGAGGAAGGCAAAGATTGGAGGCGGTATAAATTCTACCTTCCTCGCTCTAATTCCAAAGGAAGCAAGCCCAAGCTCTTTTGACAGATACAGGCCAATCTCCCTGTGTAACTCGTCCTATAAGATTGTGGCCAAACTGTTGGCGAACAGAATCAAACCCCTTTTGCAAAAATTAATATCTCCTGCCCAAGGGGGATTTGTGAAAGGAAGACACATTCTGGACAATGTCATTCAAGTCCAGGAAGCTCTACACTCCAGCCACTCACGCAAAGAACAAGGTATGCTCATAAAACTTGATATGTGTAATGCATTTGACAGAGTTAATCGTTCCTATTTGTACAGGGTTCTTTCATCATTTGGTTTCAGTCAGGACTTCATTAATCTTATCAAGGCATGCCTGGAGAAGATTTGGATTGCGCCCATGATAAACGGTAGACCTGCTAACTTCTTTTTAGCCACTAGGGGCTTGAGACAGGGCTGCCCCCTCTCACCATTTCTCTACATTCTGATGGCAGACTCCTTGAGCAGAAAACTGACTTTGGAAAAACAAAAGGGGTGTCTACCAGGGATCAGAATTGTGAAAGGCATAGACCCGGTGAATCATGCACTTTTCGCCGACGATTCATTATTGCTTGGAGGGGCCTCTCCAAGAATAGCTAAATCCTTCAGAATCATACTTCAGAAATATTGCAGCATCTCGGGAGCACTGGTAAGTGAAAGGAAAAGTGTTGTGTATGGGTGGAACACAGAGCAGCACAAGATTGAGACAATTGCAAACGAGCTGGGGTACACAGGACATGCAGATTGGGAAAAAATAAAATATTTGGGCCTTCCAATAACACTGGGATCCAACAGAAATCACCTGTGGGAGGAAGTTATCTCGAAATTCAAAAGGAAGATCACTGCGTGGGGAGGTTTCTGGCTAACCTCAGGGGGCAAATTAACGCTCATCAAATCAGTCCTCTCTGCTCTGCCCACATTCCAAGCGTCTCTCATGCTGGCTCCAAAACTAATCTCAGATCAAATCTCCAAACTCATGCGCAATTTCTTGTGGAACGGTGGGAGAGGAAACACAAACAGATTTCATTTAGTAAGCTGGGATATGGTGAAACGCCCGCTGGCAGAAGGTGGACTTCAAATCCGCGACCCAGTCCACGCAAATTTAGCTCTGGGCTGTAAGTTGTTATGGCAGCTCCACGCAGAGCCTTCTCATCCAGTGAGTCAGATCTTCAAACTGAAATACCTGAAAAATCAGTCATTAAAAACATACAATACGGAGAAATCCCCAAAAGGAACGCAGGTCTGGAAACTGTGTAACAGAAGCATTGATTTTTTCAGATCCCACTTGTATCGAATCCCCGGTAATGGTAAAAATACAAAGCTATGGAGAGACAGTGTTATGGGACATCGCCCTCTAGCAGAAAACCACGAGATTACAGAGGTAAGAGTCTGGCTACAGTCTAAAGGTATAAGGAAAATAGAGGATATCTCCAGCTGGGACAGAAAAGGGAACTGGCAATGTTGGACTTTCCCCAGAATCCCAGAACATTTAAACGCTCAGTTAGACGCTCTTCAAGCCGCAATCTATGACTTTGCCCCAGTGCACATAGAAGACGAAGATGTTTGGGGCTGGGGTAAGACCGGGGTATACACAGCCAGTCAAGGATATTATCAAATGCAGAGCAAAAAGGATTCGCCTCACCTGGAATCCGTGTGGAAGCAGATTTGGGACAGCTTCGGCATTCCCAAAATCAACTTCTTTTTCTGGACATTGTTCCACAACAAAATTTTGACTGGAGATAATTTGTGTAAAAGGAACATAGCTGGACCACATAGATGCGTCCTCTGCAAAAGAGCCCCGGAAACTGCAAATCATCTGTTTTTAGCCTGCGAATTTGCAAAGGCGGTCTGGTCTTTCTTCCTCACCGGGCTGAACGTGCCTCCTCCAACTCAAAGCACGATTGACACCATGTTCTCCACTTGGAATGACAGATATCCCTTCAGCATAGTCAGCAACTCACTTTGGCAAAAGGTGTGGATAGTTGTACCAAAGTATGTCTGCTGGAAACTTTGGTTAGCTCGGAATGAAACTATATTTAACAACACAGAATTGCCCGCAGCAAAAGTGGCGGATCAGGCAAAGAACCTCCTCTTAGAAACACTGAACCACTCCTCAGTCAAAGACGACAGCTCCTTGCGAACCGAAGAAAGGGTGTGGATGGATGCTTATACAGGAAAGGCCAATCTGCCAGCACCCAACCGCACAAGGCACAAAGGAAAATGGCAGATTCGAGAACCAGAGGACAGCTTCCAGCAATGGTGGAAATCACAGGCCAAGTGTACCATTTTTTCGATGGAGCCTCAAAAGGCAATCCAGGGAGGTCTGGAGCAGGAGGGGCGATCTTCTTTCAAGACGGGAAAAAAGATGACTTCAGTTGGGGCCTTGGAATGAAAACCAACAATCAAGCTGAAATTCTCAGCCTCTTGAAAGCCTGCCAAATGGCCAGAAAAGGAAATCCAGAAGAAATTCTAATCTTCGGTGACTCCGAACTGCTGATAAAAACGATGGTAGACAAGAAAAGACTCAAGGACCCGGTGCTAAACAAACAACTTTCAAGAGTGATCAGAATTCTGAAAGAATTTACATCGGTCCAATTCTTCCACATTCTCAGAGGATTAAACAAGGAAGCAGACAGATTGGCGAATATTGGATGCACTTTACAGGAAGGAATGATCAGCATAAATGCAGAAACAACGACCATGGATATCATCCCTTAAGCAGAAAGAGAGCCAATGTAAATTCTGAAAATTGTAATGGTTGATTAGGCTCTGCCCAACCGGTAATCTATCAATAAAACATAACCGCTTCAGTTAAAAATAAATAAATAAATTCCAGGAATGAAAAACATAAAGCCCAGTTTTTAAACAAATATCCTTTTCAAAATACAATTTTCAATATAGTGACCTGTCCCCTCTATCTTTGCTTTTGTTACATTTATTTTTCAGATCCACAATTACTAGCTGATAGTTGAGTTACAATTCGAAATTCGAAAAGCCATATTGACTTGGACTAAATAATTATGAGAGATTACAATATTGAAAAAATATAATTCAAGGCCTCCAAAACATGAAGCCCAGCTTTTAAACAAATATCCTTTTCAAAATACAATTTTCAATATAGTGCAGAAAATTATTTTCTGCTTTTTTTTCAACTCCTTCAACTCTTTTTTTCAATCTAGTGCAAAAAATCATTTTCTGTTTTTTTTCAACTCTTTCAACTCTTTTTTTAATTCAACTCTTTTTTCCTTTTTGTCAATCTAGTGAAAAAATGATTTTCAGTTTTTTTCTGTTTACCATTTACCAGTAAATAATGTTTTGTACAAACTAAAAATTCAAAAGCTCCTAAACCGAGTAAATAATATTCTGTAAAAACTAAAAATTCAAAAGCTCCTCATTTACCAGTTTGGTGCAAACTAAAAGTTCTTACCAGTGAATAATGTTCTATACAAACTAAAAGTTCAAAAACTACAGGTGTAGGCTGCACCCTATTTTTCGCATAAAGATTCCACAATAACCCATTAATTGAGTCCAAGCACTGATCATCTACAATTTGGCATTGTATCGCTTTGTCACTGTCTGAATTTGCAAAGCGTTTCTGCATTTCCATTGTTCCAAATTTGTAGTTTTAGCCCTTCTCACGTGTGGAGGTACATATGGTGTAATTCAAGAACCGCTGGAATCAGAGGAAGCTGGGCTGGAACTGCTCCCAAATTGGCCTGAATCATTGCATGTAATCCCATGCAATTTCACCCATGATTTTTATATCTCCTTGAGCTCCGCGTTACTCTATTTTTCAGACTTGAGCTGCTGGAACTTAGTCACAAACTGCTACTTTATTGTCTCTATGGTAAACAAGCTAAAAACGAAAAAGATCAAATCTTTGTTCATGTGTGAGAGCCCTTGATCTTAATCCTCAAAAGTGTCAAAAGTTGGGCTCAACGTAGAAGCCCCAGTTATCTATTCGGCCGGGGTGGACCAAAAACATCTACACTGTTGTATTCTTCAGCTGGGTTGTTGTATTCTCCAGCTGAACTACTGGATTTTCCAGATTTTATGCTTGAATTTTATGGAGTGCTTCTCTGGCATTTTCCTTTTCCATGGACGAAAGACAAACAAACCCATCTTTTGTTTCAGGGACATTGTATTGGGCTGATGGCCATAGCAATGAGTTGTTGTTTCAGGCATTGATATCATATCTTATATTACAATTGTCAATGGTGGAGCAGTGCAGCGACACGGCTCATGCATGTTTGCCATATGTATAAACTTACAACTCAGCGACTTTTTTCTAAAACTTTTGATAGGACGTGTCCTTTTCACACAATACTTAACTCATGGTTTTTCTGCATGCAAGCTATCATGTCTCCATTTCAAATGTAATAAAAATACCAATTTAAACAAAAAAAAAAAAAGAGTAAAACATTATCATTACCCTGTCCATATTAAACATTAAAGTAATTACCTTTACCATAGTAATAATTTTCATGGGCTATTTACATCATTCGATTCAACGAATTTCTACTGTACAGCTAAGTTGACGATATACGTATTACTGACAGTCCCCTATCAGTCTCAATAAATTGACATTTACACCATACTGGACACATCAGCTCACGCATCAAGCTTATCACACACTGGAAATTTTGGAAATTAATTCCCTGCTATGTCATATTAATGGGGCATTGCAGACACGTCGGAGCTTCTTGGGGTCCTTTGTCGCATCGACGATAGTGGTTATAGGTTCTCGATCTTATGGTTGGGCGCTTTCCATAAGACTATTCAGTCTCTCTTGTTGGGTTTTGCGATTCATTCTGCTTCCTCCTTCCTTGCGCCATGCCTGGCTCTCCTTCTCCTCTTGCGGATTGCTTGGCCTACAACCTTTAATCACGATGCAGTTGGTATGTCTCAGAAGCAAGGCCGAGGGGTTCTCATCCGTGGAAAGTGTGATATTCATCTGTTTGCCTATGTGAGAAATTCTCCATTGAGTTTTCCGCGATGTTTTTAACTGACTCTAGGTTTTTACTGATACATTTTGCCTCGCAACCCTCTGCAGGTATGGTGGAAGTGAGACTGTGGGTTACGCGCTGCTAACAATGGTGTTGCAATTCCCATACCTGGCTTGGGCGCTCGAGGGTTTCCAGGTAAGCACCATTGGCAACCCTGCCCAGACTTTTGACCGTGAAGAAAAGTCTCTCGAGTTTAAGTTTGAGGGTTTAGCATCAACCATTCCAGGGGAGCTAGTTCTGGCTTTTTGTCCTGGAACTAAATGAAATTTCCATGTCGAGCTATACACCAGTTCTCTTGTATTTTCCTAGTGGAGGTCTTCTCTTTTGTATAAGTTGTAAACATATATAAATTTGAGTCTGTCTAAGGTTATCGGTCGGCTGCGGTCCTATATCTGAGGCTGCACTGTAGATTTGTTCAAATTTTAACTCTGGTCATGACCTGTTATGTTTTGTAATAAAGGACAGAAGTCGTTTAAGTTTTCCTTGATGTCGATTCAATGCGGATTTAATTTTCTTGAAATGTGATTGTATAATTGTTTTGTTTCCATAGCTAGAAATTACATATGCTTTTTCCAGTCGTATTAACAGCACTGCTATTATTCAATTTGTCTGTACAGTTTTCATGAGAATTGATTATTCTGGGTTTATTTGTCCGCCACTTTAAATATTCATGTTTAATTCTGTCGTAGCGGTTCTGAGCTTGAGTATGGATTCAATTTTACTTTGCGGAAATGCACAAAGTATCAGGGTTTCTCCGCTACGGTTATGATTCTTGAAACTTCCAAGAACCGAGGCGCGAAAGTTAACTCTGTTATTGTTTGTCACTTTAGGGTCTCATATTCCTGTGAATGGGTTTCAGGAAGGCTCTACAGGGTTCTAAACTACTAATTTAGTAGTCCCGCCTGTAATAATGCTACCCATTACGGCTACAGAAGTAGACCCTGTTATTGTTCTCGATAGCTCGTTCCCTATTTCTTGTTCGAGCTTGCTGACAATTTCGCTCATGTATTAATGATTCTCTCTACTGTTTGCGCTAGCAACTTTAGTAGTTTCCTCCGATTCTTAAATTACTTGATTCTTAGTTCACACCGGTTCGGAAATTACATGGGTTCTTAAGTTTATACAGGTTCTTATAATTACACAGAATTCTTATGTTAAGTTCATACACTTATATTACACAGAATTCTGAAGTTTAAATAGGTTCTTGTATTCACACAGATTATCTAAAAGACTTAACCAGTTTGATTCCAAAGTTACAGACCATACCACTAATCTTTTAACAAATATATGACTGCTTTGCACAGTCTCAAGGCTATAGATAGTGCCAGCCTGTCTATCTCACCTGTTCTGGTCAGATAGTCATTCTCTACCATTAATGTCCACAACAAATAAATAATCTGTGTTGTTCAGTTAAGAACTAATGTACTTCTACGGTTAATTATTTTTGGTATAGAAAGTATCCAATACACATAGAATTATAAACCCTACTGACATTGTTTTTCAGATATTTATAAGTTTGGGAGCTCGCTCCCTCTACACCATTAACCATTATTTAAAGCACATCAGTACCTGATCACAGTGTGGATGTAGAAAGTACTGCTTACCTGTATTTTCTAAACAGTAAATCCCAACGATCATAGTCACCTTTTCATCATCTGCTTGTCATCCTCCCGACCATGAGATTCGTCTTCAAGACCAAATCTCCCCCCAAGCCTACTTGCAAGACTACTGTCTTCAACAAATTTTCGCACTCAGTGCTAATGCTATCTGGTCATCACCAGACTTAGCATTTTCCCTTACCGTCTGACATTTCAGCACGGTTTTTCCTCCCCTCACCCCCTTTTCCTTGGGGCGTTTCACAGTTAGGGGAGGCAGTTAGGGTTTTTCCAGCAACTGCCTCTTTCCAACTTCTTTCATGAGAAGTTACAAAATCTGTTATTACTCAATCATTTTCTAACTTCAGAAATTAACAATATTATTCAATCCAAACAGAGAATAACAATATTATCCAGTTTGTTTTCTTACAATGGTAAATAAAATATTTATAGTTTTTCTGGGAACATTACATCTTTCCCCCTTGAAATCAAACATCGTCCCAATGTTTTCCAGCCTCAAACAGCTTTGGATAAGCTTCTTTCAAGAGCTGTTCATCCTCCCAAGTGGCCTCATCCAGCCCAAAGTGTTGCCATTGCACTTTAACCTGGGTGATGGCTCATTTCCGCAGCATTACTTCTCTCCATTCGAGTATACTCAGCGGCTCGACCAAGAATTCTCCTTCCGGTTCGACCTGAAACAACAGAATTAAAGTCAGTTTTGCCTTTAACATCGCAATTAATTGGCCTACTTAAGATTCTTCTTTACCTGTACATCTTGCCAACTGACTATGTGCTTAGGATCATAAACGTATCTTTTTAATACTGACACATGGAAGACATTGTGGACCCGAATATGGCTTGGTAGGGCGAGCTGGTATGCCACTAGCCCAACCCTCGCTAAGATTTGAAATGGTCCACAAAACCGAGGTGCTAGCTTGGTGCACCCACTCCATTGTAACATACTCCTTTTTGCTCGAATTCTCACATACACATGATCCCCTACTTGATACTCTTTAAAATTTCTCTTCTTATCGATGAAATTCTTTTGCCTATCTTGGGCTGCCTTCAAGTTGGATCGTACCTTCTTGACCATTTCTTCCATCTCTTTTAACATTTCGGGCCCCAGCATTAACTTGTCCTCTGGTCCCCCCCAGCTGGAGGGTGTGTGGCATTTTCGTCCGTACAGAACTTCAAACGGGCTCATCTGCAAGGAAGTATGATAACCGTTGTTATACGCAAATTCGACCAAATGCAAATAGTCCTCCCATTTAGATGGTTGCTGCATTACATATGAGCTCAGCATATCTTCTACTACTTGATTCCCCCGTTCGGTTTGTCCATCTGTTTGAGAATGATAGGCATTGCTAAAGTTTAGTTGAGTCCCTAACCCTTCAAACGGAGTTTTCCAGAAGGCTGAGGTAAATTTCACATCACGGTCAGAAATTATAGTTTTTGGTAACCCATGCAGCCTGAAAATGTTTTGCATAAAAATATGGGCAATCTGCACTACTCTGTAAGTGGATTGTACTGGTATAAAATGCATTTATTTGCTTAATTTGTCCACCACCACCATGATGGAATCATTGTTTCTTTTTGACTTAGGTAATCCTATTATGAAATCCATAGAGATGGTTTCCCATTTCCACTCCGGAATTGGTAGTGGATGCAATAACCCAGCAGGGTACTGATGTTCTACTTTAACTTGTTGGCGTTCTAGGCAACGTGTCAAATATTCTGCGACATCTTTTTCATGCCCGGCCAATAATACTCCTTTCAGAATGCGATAATCAGCATTTTATACCCCGGGTGTCCAGCATAAGTACTATGAAATTCATCTAAAATCAAGCTTTTAATGTCATTTTGGTTGGGCACATACAACCTTTTTTTATAATTCAGCATGCCAACAGCATCCATAGCGTATCCTTGCTGATTTTCTTTATTGGTTGGATTCTGAACTTGTTGTCCTATTTGCTGATATTTTGAATCTTGTTCTGCTGCCTTTTTAATCATTTCATCGAAGGTAGTCTACCCCTCGCTGCAAGAAATTTCATAGAGACAATGTACCTTTCGACTTAAAGCGTCTACTACCCGGTTCTGTTTCCCTTTCAGATGCTTAATCTCAAAGTCAAAACCACTTAAGAAATCTACCCACTGTGCCTGCCTAGCATTTAAGGTAGGCTAACTGAAATAACTAGTCAAGCTGTGATGGTCCGTCATTAACAGAAACTTTTTACCCATCAGGTAGTGGTGCCACATCTTTAAGGCGTGAATAATAGCTGCCAACTCCAGATCGTAAGCGGAATATTTCTGCTCATGTTCCCTAGACTCATAGGCGATTACCTTACCTTCTTGCATCAGTACCCCTCCTACCCCTTCCTTACTCGCATCTGTGCACACCACATAGTCCTTACCTGGATCTGCTATGCTTAATATAGGCGCTGTGGTGAGCAGATGCTTGAGCTGTTCAAAACTTTTTTGGCATTCTGCAGTCCATTTAAAAGTTTTCCCTTTCTTTTGTAGGGAGGTGATAGGATAGGCCACTCTAGAGAATCCTTCCATGAACCGTCTGTAATAACTTGCTAATCCCATAAAAGATCTTATATCCGCTACGTCCTTTGGTACTGGCCATTCCATTATGGTCCTTATCTTCTCGGGATCTACCGCAATTCCATCCTTAGTAATAATATGTCCTAAGTACTGAATTTGTTCCTTAAAGAAATCACACTTTCTATAATTGGCATATAATTGATGTTTCCGGAGGGTTTGCTTCGCTAGTCGAAGGTGTTCCTTGTGCTCCTCAATATTCCGGGAATATATCAATATATCGTCAATAAATATTAATACAAATTTATCTAAATACTGATGAAATATGCTATTCATTAAACACATAAAGGTCGCAGGAGCATTGGTTAACCCAAAGGGTAATACCACAAACTCATAGTGTCCATAGCGAGTCCTAAAAGCAGTTTTGGCTATATCCTCCTCTCTGATTCTGATCTGGTGATATCCCAATCGTAAGTCAATTTTTGAAAATACGGTTGCCCCTTTTACTTGGTCAAATAGTTCGTCAATCCGAGGTAAAGGGTACTTGTTCTTAATTGTTAACTTATTCAGTTGACGGTAGTCCATGCACATTCAAAGGGTTCCATCCTTCTTTTTGACAAACAGCACGGGGGCTCCCCAAGGTGACACACTGGGGCGGATGTAATTTTTATCCAACAATTCCTGCAATTGCATTTTCAGTTCTGTAAGTTCTGGTGTGCTCATACGATAAGGGGCTCGGGACACCAGAGCTGCTCCTGGCATCAATTCAATAGTGAAATCTATGTCTCTCTTGGGTGGCAGCCCTAGTATCTCTTCCGGGAATACATCTGCAAATTCTTGAACAACTGGAATACTATCCAAGGTGGTTGTCTTGTCCTTTGAGTTGGCATACCCAACCTGAATAGCATAAACCTGACACCCTTTCCTGATACACTTTGCCAGCTGAGAGGCGGTTATTGGCCGAACCTGCACGGGCCTCAGAATGCCTTGCATCTCCTGCACTTCTCCCAGCTCATTCTTGTAGCAGATAGTTTTTGTTTTACAGTTTATAATGGACCAACGTTTTTCCAACCAATCCATGCCTATCAACACGTCATATGATCCAAGGGGAAGTATGTTTAGATCTGCCATCAAAGGCTGACCTACTATTTCCAGAGGGCAATTATTGACCTTGGCTAACACTCGTCTCCTTGCCCATGTTGCTAGCGGTACTACCCAAGGGTTTTTAAACTTGACACACTGTAATTTACATTGTTCCACAACCTTAGGACTAACATAACTTAATGTAGCTCGAGGATCAATTAAAACAAATACAGTATGATTAAAAATCTTACCTTAAACTCCACCATAGTCCACGGGTATTCTGCCTGATGGTCTTCGAGAGCAGCATTAATTTTTGGAATGCTCCAGGCCACATCGCCCACTGTTGATGCTTCATGGATTTGTGAAACTTGTTCAGTGCCTTTAAGATGAGGACAGTTTTTTACATAATGTGGCCCCCCACATCCCCAGCATTGTACTGGGGGTCTCGCTATCCCTTCATTATCAAATCTACTAGATTGCTCATTGATTCTCGGTTCAGATGGTGGCTTAATTCTGAGCTGGTTTTTATGCAGATTTCTGTTGTTTTGCCCCTTGGGAAACCCTTAGCCAGTGCTACCCCGATTTCCCTTATTGCCCATAGCAATCCTATTACCTTTCTTGTCAGCTCACTTCTTGCCCAAAATTTCACCCTTCTGCTTGCTTCGCTGGTAGCATATCCTAGCCTTTCGTATAACCTCGTCCATCGTTTTTGGGTTATCAAACTCAATTCTCTCCCTCATTGCCACGGGTAAACTGCTGACAAACCGTTGTACCTTAGCCTTTTCCTCACGTATGTAAGGTACATATCGAAGCAAAGAGGTAAATCGGGTGATAAACTCATCCATGGTTTGCTGTCCAAGCCACAGGTCATATTCTCTTGCTTCCTCATCGTAAAATCATTCCATCAAATATCTCTCCTTGAAATATTTTTGGAATTTCTCCCAAGTTATATTTTGTTCACTTACCCCTCGTACAATCTTGATCTCCTCTCACCACAAAGTAGTCTTTCCTTGCAGTTGGAAGATAGCCAACCGGGCTTTTAGATTGTGATCGTACTCATATAATTGGAAGTATTTATTCATGTTAATAAGCCAGGCTTCGGCTGCTTCTTCCAGCTCTTTATCGAAGAGTGGCGGTTTTATTTTCCGAAACTCCCCTTGCAATTCTATCCGCTGCCTTTTTGATGTTGGTGCTCAAAGGCATTATCCGACTTCTCCTCTCGATTCTCTTCCCCTCCTACTGTTCCTTCATGCTCTGTGTGATAACCCTGTTCTTCAAACATTCGTCCATGTTCAGGGCTTGGAATTGTTTGGCGTTGATTCTGCTATCAGACAGGCTCTTCATAATTTTTTCATGTTCCAAGGTTAATCTTGCATTGTCCTCCCATAAGCGGACCATTTCACTCTTTAATTCCTGAACCGTTTCCAGTATTGTAAGATTTGTGTTATGAGCCTCCTCTCCTAACTACACCCATATTTCAGAGTTATTTTCAAGAAATGTTGCAGGTCCTAGGCCAGCGATATTCCTGTGTGGCACACTGTCTGTTCTTCTTATAAATTGTTGTTGTCATGTTTCTCTGTGCTTAACACATTAATAAATCAATAACAGTTAGAGATCCAAAAGAAACAGTAACTAATTGTACAGTTCATTTGCCAGAAGTCACAGTTTTGTAACCTTCGCTTTGATACCACATGTCATGTCTCCATTTCAAATGTAATAAAAATACCAATTAAAAAAAAAAGTAAAACATTATCATTACCCTGTGTATATTAAACATTAAAATATTTACCTTTACCATGGTAATAATTTTCATGGGCAATTTACATCATTCGGTTCAACGAATTTCCACTGTAAAGCTAAGTTGACGATATACGTATTACTGACAGTCCCCTATCAATCTCAATAAATTGACATTTACACCATATTGGACACATCAACTTGCGCATCGAGCTTATCACACTAGAAATTTTGGCAATTAATTCCCTGTTATGTCATATTAATGGGGCATTGCAGACACGTCAAAGCTTCTCGGGATCCTTTGTTGCATCAACGGTAGTGGTTATAGGTTCTCGATCTTATGGTTGGGCGCTTTCCAGAAGACTATTCAATCTCTCTTGTTGGGTTTTGCGATTCATTTTGCTTCCTCCTTCCTTGTGCCATGCTCGGCTCTCCTTCTCCTCTTACGGATTGCTCGGCCTGCAACCTTTGATCACAATGCAGTTGGTATGTCTCAAAAGCAGGGCCGAGGGGTTCTCATCCGTGGAAAGTGTGATACTCATCCGTTTGCCCAGGTGAGAAATTCTCCATTGAGTTTTCCGCGATGTTTTTAACTGACTCCAGGTTTTGTTTACTGATACATTTTGCCTCGCAACCCTCTGCAGGTATAGTGGAAGCGGGACCGTGGATTACGAGCTGCTAACAATGGTGTTGCAATTCCCATACCTGGCTTGGGCGCTCGAGGGTTTCTGGGTAAGCACTATTGGCAACCCTGCTTGGACTTTTGAACGTGAAGAAAAGTCTCTCGGGTTTAAGTTTGAAGGTTTAGCATCAACCATTCCAGGGGAGCTAGTTCTGGCTTTTTGTCCTGGAACTAAATGAAATTTCCATGTCGAGCTATACACCAATTCTCTTGTATTTTCCTAGTGGAGGTCTTCTCTTTTGTATAAGTTGTAAACATATATAAATTTGAGTCTGTCTAAGGTTATCGGTCGGCTGCGGTCCTGTATCTGAGGCTGCGCTGTAGATTTGTTCAATTTTTAACTCTGGTCATGACCTGTTATGTTTTGTAATAAAGGACAGAGGTCATTTAAGTTTTCCTTGATGCCAATTCAATGTGAATTTAATTTTCTTGAAATGTGATTGTATAATTGTTTTGTTTTCATAGCTAGAAATTACATATGCTCTTTTCTGGTCATATTAACAGCACTACTATTATTCAATTTATCTGTACAGTTTTCATGAGAATTGATTATTCTAGGTGTATTTGTCCGCCACTTTAAATATTCATGTTTAATTCTATCGTAGTGGTTCTGAGCTTTAGTATGGGTTCAATTTTACTTTTGCAGAAATGAACAAAGTGTCAAGGTCTCTCCACTCCGATTATGATTCTTGAAGCTTTCAAAAACCGAGGCGCGAACTTAAACACTGTTATTGTTTATCACTTTAGGGTCTCGTATTCATGTGAATGGGTTTCAAAAAGGCTCTACAGGGTTCTAGACTACTAATTTAATAGTCCCACCTGTAATAATGCTACCCATTTCAGCTATAGAAGTAGACCCTATTATAATTCTCGGTAGCTCGTTTCCTATTTCTTGTTCGAACTTGCTGACAATTTCACTCATGTATTAATGCTTCTCTCTACTCGTTTCGCTAGCAACTTCAGTAATTTCCTCTAGCTCTTAAATTACTTGGTTCTTAGTTCACACCGGAAATTACATGGGTTCTTAAGTTTATACAAGTTCTTATTTTACACAAAATTCTTAAATTAAGTTTATACACTTATATTACACAAAACTCTGAAGTTTAAACAAGGTCTTGTATTCACACAGATTATCTAGAAAACTTTTAACCAATTTGATTCCAGGATTACTTACCATACCACTAATCTTTTAACAAATATATAACTACTTTGCACAGTGTCAATGCTACTAATAGTGTCAACTTGACAAACTCACATGTTCTAGTCAAATAGTCATTCTCTACCATTATTGTTCGCAGCAAATAAATTAATCTATGTTGTCCAATTAATACTATTGTACTTCTACAGTTAATGATTTTCAATATAAAAAGTATCCAATCCACATAGATTATTAACCCTACTGATAATGTTTTTCAAATATTTATAAGTTTGGGAGCTCGCTCCCTCTACACCACTCACAATTAATTAAAGCACAACAATATCTGATCACAGTGTGGTTGTAGAAAGTAATGCTTACATGTACTTTCTGAACAATAGATCCCAACGATCAATCACATTTTTCATCATCTACATGTCATCCTCAAGACCAAATCTCCCCCCAAACCCGCTTGCAAAACCACTGTCTTTAGCAAATTTTCACACTCTGCATTGATGCTATCTGGTCATCACCAGACAACATTTTTCTCTTACCATCTAACATTTCAACACAGTTTTTCCTCCCCTTATCCCATTTTCCTTAAGGCATTTCACAATTAAGAGAAGCAATTAAGGATTTTCTGGCAACTGCTTCTTTCCAATTTCTTTCATAAAAAGTTACAAAATCTGTTATTACTCAATCATTTTTTAACTTCAAAAATTAACAATATTATTCAATCCAAACAAAGAATAACAATATTACCCAGTTTATTTTCTTATAGTGGTAAATAAAATATTTACAATACAATATTATCCAATTTGTTTTTTTACCGTGGTAAATAAAATATTTACAATTTTTTTTGAAAACATTACACATGCATAAGACATTGGTTTTCCACTTCACAGTGTCTCTCTCCACGGAACCAAAAAGTGCCACGTCAACATCAAAGAAGTTGGATCCACAAATTTTCTCTATTAACTGTGAAAATTCTCTCTCTCGGCAGGGACTAGCGGCCCCGCAGCCATCTTGTTACATATTTGTTTTAAGCATTAAACTGAAATATTTGTTAATTGTTTTATATATGTTGGAGTGGAATAAGTTAATGTGCAAGTAAATTCCAATTTTATTTGTGGGAAACAATGTTTTTATTTTTCATATACATGTTTCATAATGGAATTAAGTAATTCTTAAAGTAAGAGATCAATTTGTTTCATAACAATTAGCACTTTTTAAAGTAAGAGATTGATGTAGTTTTTTTTGCACTTCACTTGGATTGGCAGGCAGATTTTAATTTAAAGTAAAGAGAACAAATTTAAAGAACCTTTTGTCCCAACACAGAAGACTTAGTTTCACCACTTCGTACCTGCTATTTAAAGAACCTTTTTCCAACACACAAGCCTTGATAGTTTCACCACTTCGCACCTGCTATTTAAAGAACCTTGTTCCAACACACGAGCTTTAGTAATTTCACCACTCAATCATTTAATCACATTTGGCTGTTGCAGACACCCGTCTCACCTCAGTAGCAGAGCATCATTTAATCATACATTTGGCTGTTGCAGACACCCGTCGCACCTCAGTAGCAGAGCATCATCTCATCACACATTTGGCTGTTACCGACAGCCGTCTGTGTGTACATGCCCTCTTTTGAGGCCATTGGCACATAAAAATTATATCTTTCATAAAACTAAAAACGGGATTATAAGAAGAAATAAAAGGCAAACAAATTTAAAGATCTTAACACAAAAGCTTGAGTAGTTTCAGCCGAGAAGCAGGACATCATTTTATCACATTATGCGACAGCGGACACCCGTTCTGAACACATGCATTTTGTAATGCCACTTATGCATAAAAACTAAATAGTTTGCACAATTAAAACAGGAGTAGAGGCAGAAGTAGATGGAGGACAAATTTAAAAAACCCTTTTAACATAAAATCTAGAACAGTTCCACCTGAGCAGCGAGGGAGCATTAAGAAGAGAACAAAAGTAAATATCTTAGCACACAAGCTTTAGTAGTTTCACCGGAGAAGCAGGACATCATTCACATTCGATAATTATGGGCGACCTCCCTGGACGCACATGCAATTTTTGATGCCACTGACGCATAAAAATTAAATCTTTTACACGATTAAAATGCTTTATAAGCAGAAGAAGATGGACGACAAATTCAATTAATGTTTGGTTGAACAATTCCACCTAAGCAGCGGGGGAGCATTTAATCACATTCGGTGGTGTTTGTGAAAGCCTGGATTCCTTTGATACCACTGACGCATAGAAATTAAATCTCGCATACAACTAAAACAGAATTAAAGGGAGAAGTATAGGCGTAACAAATTTAAAGAACTGGATGGTGGTGTGAAAACACACCATTGACTATATCTTTTTCTGTTCTATGCCCTCTCTCCCCGAATGCGACGAGCAAGCTGAATATCTTTGGGCATAATGGTGACCCTCTTAGCATGAATGGCGCATAGGTTGGTATCTTCGAAGAGACCAACAAGATATGCCTCTGCCGCTTCTTGCAATGCTGCCACCGCTGAAGATTGGAATCTCAAGTCCGTTTTGAAATCTTGGGCAATCTCTCTTACAAGCCGCTGGAAGGGCAGCTTTCTAATGAGAAGCTCAGTACTTTTCTGGTATTTTCGGATTTCACGGAGAGCAACAGTACCGGGCCTAAACCTGTGAGGCTTCTTCACTCCACCGGTCGCCGGTGCAGATTTCCTAGCTGCCTTGGTCGCCAGTTGCTTCCGTGGTGCCTTTCCCCCAGTTGATTTACGCGCAGTCTGCTTAGTCCGTGCCATCTCTTCTTTTTTCTACTGTCTTCCAACGATTTCCCTAACTTGCAACTTCTCTGCTCTGTTCCGCAAAATGCAAATTCAAGAAACCCCAAAGATCAATGAATGACTCCACCTGCACAATGGGCCCTTTATATAGCCTTGAAGAATTGAATTATATCTTTCAAATTGCTGTACATATCATCTCGACCGTCCCCGCTTTACCTTAATCAACGGTCCACATTTCAACCCGCCCTTTTCTTTACCCACGCAGCACGGATCACTAACGTTGCCTCATATACCCTACTCGGGTGGGTCGGGATGGAAAATTGCCTCATTATATGGTTATAAATTTAAAAATTGAGAGATATTTAATATAATTTCATTGAAAATATAATTACTTTAAATTTATTTATTTTTAAATTCTAACTCATAAAAATTATTTTAATGGATAATATAATATTAAATTGTTTTATTTTAAATTTGATTTCAGTTTTCATGTAATATAGACCTAAAGGATATGAATAAGGATTCCTCTTTAACATCAACGATTAAATTCACCCCATGGAATATTTCAAAGTTTATAAGGTAATTATGGTTATAATACTTCGAAACTTGGTTAGATTTATAGATATTCTTTTAACTATAAGAAATTAAATTATTTGCATATTGTAGGTCTTGAGAAAAGGAAAACATTTATGTGTTCAAAATTGTTATTATTGATGGATATCATTTTATAAATTGTAAAATTAATTATGAAGAGGTTCTATTGTTATCACTTTTTTTATTATATTATTACATGCGTTGACTCTAATTATCGCGTTTCTACCTACCATTACATGTGTTGACTCTCATTATCATGTTTCTACTTATCACAAGGTTTTTAGAGTAATTTATCATTTCTATATGACTAGAGTATTTTGTTATGTAGAGTAATTTATCATTTCTATATGACTAGAGTATTTTGTTAATTACATACATACCTATAGAAGCCATGATTTGGCCATGGATCCAATTTTGACTTTTTACAAAATTATGCATAGGTTAGGTGATTATTCTTACAAAGTACTATGGACTATATTAATACCATTTATAAATGGATTGAATAGCATGGAAGGTTAGGCACTTTACTAATCCTTATTGGAGAAATAGGGTCCACAAGATAAGGATCTTGCCTTAATATATTGATGATCATTGCCTTAATATATTGATGTTTCATCCATTTACGAAGTGAAAATAATAGTTTTTTTGCTACAAATGCCTTGAATTATATTTCATCATATGTTGCTACTTTCATAACGAATCATACTAAGGATAAAGATGGATTTGCAGTTACTTTTTCAATAATGCCTTTTGGAATTGATCTCTCAAACAAATTAGTGTGGACACAGTTAAATGCAAATGATTAAATGATGGGTTTATGTATATATGAATCTAGTAATGCTAAAGAGTTGACCCTTAAATGAAACTAGATAGCTAACAAAATCCCTAAATTCCATTGGCTATTGTGAAGAGATTTAAACATAATTAATGCATAGGAAGACAATTAAGAAAAGTTACTTAGAATGCCCTTGAGGTTAAGTTTGTCCTCGAACAACCAAGCTCCTCAAGATCAAGCTCAACAAATGACACAAGTCACCAACAACCCTAATAAAATGGGTTCAAGTAGTCTATAAGAACACTCAAAACAATAAAGCAATTGAAACAAAAAAGGCTTAACCTATAAAGTTCACAATTGTCGGTGTGCCAATGCCTAAAAGGCCCACAACCTTAACTGGTGGGAAGCACATGGAATGCCCCAAGTCGAAACACCTCATTTGAAGGAGGTTGTTGGAGGACTTAATCCATTAAGTCCCCTTTCAAACTCCCAAGTGGCCTCAAACCCCAAGGTATCACAAAAATTACCAAGCTTCACAGTCTAGAATATTGGTTCTATTCCTTGGCCATGAAAGGGATGACAACTTTGAATACTTATGAAGTTTTGTCTAGGTTGAGAGAAAATGTCGATGAATATAATATGGATTATATTACTATAATTTTGCAAATGAAGTTAACATTGTAAAACATGAAGGACCTTAAAGATCCCTATAGAAAAATCATGGCTTCTAATATAGGGACCTTGCTTAAAAATCTCGATATTTTGTGTGTAGATGAAGTGAAAAGTTTTCGTTTTTTTGCTTTATGTGCCCAAAATTATATTTGATCACATGTTGTCTCCATGACTTATCATGGCAAGGTGGAGTTGTAACTCTAGCCTCACCCCCTCAACAATATGTTGGATAATGGACCCTTCCTAGAAATTAATCTGGATGTTAATGAATTGGATTGGTTGAATGTTGGGTTTCAGTATTTATACATACAATGATGTTTTAGAACATACCTTTTCATGGTATTAGATAGCCAACAAACTCCCCATGTCCCACTAGCTATGTGGGGATGACAACATGATGGACACTTAAAAAGAAAAGAAAGCATGTAGCTCATTAAAATGCCTCATAGTGATAAATTTACCAAAAATGCCTTCAAGGGCAAGCTTGGTCGTATGGTCCATTAGATTTAGAAGGAAAAATTCATTTAAATTATGGTGTACATGGTCCACTCTTTAGAAGAAAAACGAAAGAGTTATAAATAGATTGGTTTGAGCTTTATAGTTTGAGCATAATACCTTAATTTTACTACAATTATGCAAGGCCTATAAATATGTTAGAAGACAACGCTCTTCCACACAACCAACTAATCTACTTTTATCTTGCTAATGGAGCTAATGAAATGCAAATGGATAAGACTTGTTTTATCTTCAAATATGTCCCATTCGAAAACCCAAATTTTAATAATTTCTTCAACGTGGTTTATGCACGGGGGCTTCACTAGGGGATTAATATCATACCATGTGCGTTCATATTGGGAGATATATATTGAGGAAAAATTGACATAATATATTGGGGGATATATAGGGGGTAAAGGGTTTTTATATTGGCAGGTATAAAAAATTGAGGTCAAAGTTAATGAAAAAATATGACGGGGTATAAAAAATGAAACAAAAAATGGATACCTACAATATCTAGTGAAAGCAGGGGTATTTTGAATTGGGAAGGTGTATTGGGTTCATATTGATAGGGGGTTAAATAATGTGATTTTTAGAGTTATTTTCCAATATGTAGTTAAATTAAGGGTATTGTTTAATATGTCACGAACGCACGTGATATGTCGGAGGTTCATTGAGTGAAATGATCTCTTGCACACACCCAAGGACGAAGATGGATGGATTATATGGTATGAGGATGGCATTACATCTACATGGTGTAGATGAAAAATTACCTCAATATAATAGACATGACATGAGGTTGTTAAAGAGGGGTTAGAATAGATCAACCAATTACATTAATCTAACCCCTTTGATGAAAAACATAATCCATGCTTATAAAACTTTAGCACTTCCTGCAAGTTGATGAAGTTCATCAAGCCTAATGGGTTGTTCTACCCAAATTTCTTTTTGATACACTATATATTCCCATTATAAGTTTAGTTTAGTGATGTAATGAGTATGGGTGCATTATCTCCACTTGGGATGGGAAGTGGATGAGGGTGGGGGTGGGGTGTAGGTGCTAGCATTGAGCCATGCATAGCTCCTCCCATTTACTTAAGTGAAGTGGAGAAGGTCGAGTTCCCACAGGCATAAGCTAGTCCTTTTCTATGTCCCTTTTGTAGTCACCATGCATGCAGGATTTGAGGTAGATGGGTCGTGGATGGGACTTCACATTCATGGTGCACAAAGAACAAAGTTTGCACAATTTCAATAGGAAATAACAAGGGGGGTTGGTGAGATATGACCTTGAGGCAAAATTCAATCCTCTAGCCATTTATAGGAATGATATGGCTTGTTAAATGCAGGCTCACTGACTTATGGGGAACTTTAAATGGTAAATACCCTTGCAATACTCTAAGTCTCTGGTTATTAGCTTTTTGTCAGCTCGTTATGGTTTATTAGTCGAGTTCTCTACCAATCTAGCCTCTTGGTTTTCATGTCAATATGGCTCCCTGGTAAAGGAACAAGGGTAAGACCCTTGCTACGGGGCTACTCCACAACACAAAGGCAGAGAGAGTTGCAGTGGCAACTACAATTTCCTTTCATATCTCCACCGCCTCTGAATAGATATTTTGCGTCAATGAATTAGAGAATAAAACCAAGGCCTCCAGATATTTGTTGGATAAGAGACAGGTCGACATTGAAATTGTTGTCATCTAAAAAGTGGCCACCTAGCCATTTTCCACTAGGATGATCAAAATACGCCATGTAATATGGGTTTTTACACATTAAAACCCACTTTAACCTTATGAAATAATTTAAAGAACTGTTTTCCTAAATTATTTTTTAAATAACCCAAAAACCCATATGAATAATTAAGCAAATCACTATTTTTTTAATTATTCCTTTGAAATAATTATTAAATTACTATTTATTAATTATTTCTAACCTCATTACCCAAGAATAATTAAATAAATCATTAGTTAGTAATTATTTCTAATTCAACTTGACCATATCTCCTTAAAGTGATTAATAAATCATTTTTATATATTTATTAATTACTTTAACCATTTGTCTTAAATAACTCAATTAATCATTATTTTTTGAGGTAGTTCATTAAACAAAGATTTTTTACCATTTCATTAAATTTTTCCTCTCTTAAATATAATAAAATACTCCTCACGGTTAGATCTTCATATGGTCTAATAATAATTTATTATGTGACTAGATCTATATCTATCTTAGCATTTTGTTATAAATAAAGAGTTTTTTCCCTCACTCTCTACATATGATCATAATCATCGTCATCACTATGTTCCCATCACTCACGAGCTCTCCACATTGAGTTCAACTAACATTCTTCATTTGCTCATTACAACCAGGGAGAGAGTAAGAAAATAGTTGCAGGAAATGTGGGGACTTAAAAGGACCCACCCCGTGGAGGAGGACGTTATGACCCATGTCTATGTTCTTCTCCAACATGTGTTTTCAATAATAATAAATTCAAATTCTTTCCATTGGGTTTCGTGTCATTTTTGCTGGCATATATTTTTCAATATTTGCAGTCCCTTTTGCAGGGTTTTTTAACATATGTCTTGTAGATTTAAAAGTCTTTGCAACATTTTTTCCTTCTTATTTCCTTTGTTGTTGGGTGGATCGTCATCAATAGTATAAAAGTGGATATTTGGCTCATCTACTCAAAAATATTCTCCTAAAAAATGACAACTTCACTGGTCTTTAGTTGTCAGTAAATGGCAACTCCACTGGTTTAGATATTCAGATCCCTGGTGATTGCGTTTCTATATTATGTGTTTTTTCTCTCTTCCATTTTTCTTTCTATTTTTGTCTATTAGTGGTTATTTTTGGCAAAAAGTTTCGTTTTTTTGTTTTCGTCTATGTTTCGCAAGTCATAGGTTCTAGTCGTGCAAGAGACAACAAGACCTGACAAACCCTAGAAGAAGAATCTTCAACTTAGCCAACACACTTTTTGGGGAAAAACCTACGATGACCACTGCAACAACATGTGTTATAACATAAGAATGGGTCATAAACCTGTGTTACCCTCTTTTTTCTACATTTTTCAGTTTTTGCAGAATTTTAGTTTTGTCTGCTTGTTAGGTGGGGTTTTTTGCATCCTGTTACAACACTGTAGGCTTGTATCTCTCTATCTTACCTGTTTTCCAAAGGCAAGAAAAAAGTCCCCTAGGGCTTCTAGTACTCCTCTTCCATTTTTTATGGATTTAGCTGAGTTGGCAACGTATTGTTTCAGAGTTGTTCACCATTGTTTTTTCAGTACAATATAACTTTTGTTCAAATCATTTTTGTAAGCCTTTGAAGTGAATTTTGAGCCACTCTTTGGCCTTTGATTCACTATTTCTCAAAGTTCTCTTTAGGTGTATGTTCATTAGCAAGTAGTTTGTTGCAATTTTCAGTCTATTATTCAGAACTTTTCTGTTGTTTTTTTGCATAAAGTAGGCATTTCTTACCACAGATCCAACCCCTTTGGCCCTTGATCTTGTGATCTCCATTTTTGTTGCCTTCTTTTGCTCTTTTTGTGTTTTTCTTAAGCCCCATTGGGTGGGAAGTAGAGTGCTCTTGAATTTGTTTACTTTTCTATTCATTTCAGTTCAGTTTTCATTTCTACAATCTACTTTTCAACAACATAATTTATGTTACATGCAAAACCAGTGGCACATCACACATTTGCACACACATAACACAACCTAAGCAAACAAGCACTTGGTTATCACTTCCAAGCCAAGACTTTTAAAACAACTACTTAATCTCAACAAACATAGATTTAAGCCCACTTGGAAACCTATGCAAAACAATATTTTAGCTAGGGTAGGGTTGGTGGAGTAGGCATCCCAATAATGCCCACCAATCACTTACATTGAGACATAGAGGTTGTTTAATTAGGGAGCTTAAAACCCTCCACCATCCAACAACTAAAACCAAAGTTGAGTAGAAACTCATTTAAGAGGGGGTTATGCTTAGGTCAAGGATATTGGTGGTTCCCCTTGTAGGCTACCCACCTCTTGGTAGGGAATCCAAGTCCGCTATTGACTACCCAGAAACTCAAGATTCACTCCTATTGGACAAAGGTAACCTTAGTGGCCATTCTTAGGATAAACACCCTATAGGTGGTGTTTTTGGACAACAACCATCCCTTTACCTTACTTTTCACTAGAAAGATCTGCTTGTAGATATCATGTCCCACAAGTAAGAAGTGTTTTGAAAATCCATTTGAAACATAGTACTAGGACTTGTTTGAGGTGTAGTTAACATTTAGGCTAGGAGACAGTTTTCTCTTTATAGGACAAGCTTGTATGGATTAAAATAACAGTAAATAATGTTAGCTTGCACTTTGCACCACTACACTTAGTGTTTGCTTGCTCTTTGTTGTTGTTTTCTTCAACCTTTTCTCTATCCTTTAGAGTTTTCTTTGTCCCGAAATCATTGTGCCTCCTAGGTGTATTAGCCCTGGTCAAAACTCCATGTAATAAAGTTAATAAAGGCAAAATAATAACCACAGTTATGGGACACTTATTTCAAGTTGAGTATTGGGAAAAACGTCCTAGTGTGGGAGTTCATTTGGTTTATTATGGCTAAGGCAATGACAAAGTCTTTGGAAAGGCATGAGGCATTAATTCGCATTTTATTTATGAAAATAATGGAAATTAGGAGAAAAGAAAGGTGAAAGGTCACATGTTGCATGTGAGGAGGAAAATGAAGTAAAATAATGGAAATTGAAGAAAATAAAGGCATCATTAATAAAAGGCTTTTGAGGATCAGTTGGCACCTTTTCTCAGTTCAGATTTGGAGCTCTCCCTATATTCTCTCTCTCTCACACTCTTGGACACTTAGAGTTTTATTGGAGCACTTCAACATTGGGTCAAGGAAAGCAAAGAAGGCAAGAGGAAGCAAAGATCAAGCAAGGAAGAGCAGGATCAAATGGCTACGACAAGATTATTTGCAAGTATCGAGTTGCAGGTATGATTTCCTTGCTGGTTTTGGCATGCATGGTTATGCATGTGTGTTCTTGGTTCTCTCGTTTTCATTGGCATGGGTTTTTCTAGGTGTGCTAGTGTTCTTCAACCTTGCCTTTCCATTTCCGAATAACTATGGTGTGATGGGGTTCTCATGTTTTTTGTTGAGCTGGATTGCTAGATGGATTCAAAACTGAGTGAGGTGGTCTCTAAAAGAAAGAACACATGGCCTAGTGATCCTTGAATCAGATTATGGATTGCAGTAAAGCCTTGGCCTAGTAACCCCTGAACCAGACTGTGGGTTGTGGTAAAGACAAATTTTGTGTTACCTCGGTGGGCCTAGGAATCCTCGATCAGTGAATGGCAGGATATATGGTAAAGCCTAGTGGTGGGTGCCCTTGATCAGGCATAGGAATCTTTGGCCAATGAATGGCAGGATATACAGTAAAGCTTGGAGGGTGGAGTCTTTATTAGGCATAGGGATCCTCGACTGTTGTATGGCGAGATGTACGGTAAAGCCTAGAGACTAGGAGATAGGAAAATTCCTCACGGTGTAGGTGGAGAAATCCAGTGGCATCCATGCTTGTTTAGGGCCTAGTGATCCGGTGGGGATTGCGGTAAAGCCTGGTTCTATTGATGAGGGTGAGGTGGTTTAGCCTCGGGAAGCCCTAGTTGATTTTGGTTATGAGTCCCACATTCATGCTTGGAATATGGCACAGGGGTGATTGGCTGAAAGAAAGATTTGGTTCAGCCAATCTATGGTCAAGTGGTTCATGGAAGTCCCATACCTGGTTGGATTTTTCATTCATTAATAAGAATTCCTTCTCCTTGGTATTTCATGTGTAAATGTATTGGTTTATATGTGGATTTTATGGTTGTTGTATCCTTATTATTTATGTTGTTTATATGTTGGTTATGAGTATGTTTTATGACAATGATGATGTATGGCTCTCATCATGTTTTGATTTGTAAATGAATGAACAATGAATATATGACCTAATGTATGATAATGCATCTAATGTTATAAGACATCAATGCTTCTTAGCGATTCTCAGATAAGTATGAGACCCCTATGCTCATATATGTTGTTATGACCTATAAAATGCATATTTTGTGACATGTTTGACGAAAAGTCTGTCATGGCTAATAGGGGTTCAGTCAAGTCATTAATCAAATGTTTTCATTAATACCTTTTTTTATGTGTTATTTATCATTCTTGAAGGTTTCATGGAGTTATGGGCAGTGGCCTAAGTCTTGGCCCTAAAAAAGTGGCACAAAATCTGGGGTCTTTGTCTCAGAACTAGCTGAAAAAGTCCCCAGTCACTCGCATGCCCTTGCTGTGGAAGCGACTGGAGGGTCCCAAAAGCATGCGTTTCCATGTCATGGGAGCGGCTGAGTCTCTAGGTCAATAAAATGTTTAATTTACCTCGGGGGTTGGTCACCTGGCAGGATGGTTGGCCCCTAAAGGTTTTATAGCATGTGTAGAACGTCAGATTGATTGTGCTCTGTTGGTTCTACTTCTTTAACTATACATGGGGAATTTAATCAAATCATAGTAGCCTCTCATCATATGTTTACCCCACCGAACCGATTAACTTGGGTAAATATAAGAGAATGGTGTTACATAGTGGTATCAGAGCATGGTTCACCCCTTGGACTAGATGGGCGGTGTGTGTTGGACATGCATTTATGTCAATTGTATATGTGTTCTTTATGCTTGTGGTCTATGTCCATGTTGTGTATGCATGGTGTTGGCCATGGTTGTAATTGTGTCACCATGTGAAAGTGGATGGCGTGTTGTTGGATGTGTTTACCATGAGTATAGGTCGGTTATACATTGGTTATGCATGTCAGTGCTTATATATTGTTATGCATACATTGACATGGTTGTAGTTGTCATGCATGAGGTCATGGTATGTGGTTGGTATGGTCAGGAATTGATAACTGGATTGTGGTTAAAGTAATGTTATATGTTGATGTGATTCTGATTATACATGTATTGTGCTAATCCGGTTGATCTTGCAGACGAGATATCCTATCTTGAACTATACTGGGTTATGTTGATTATATTATGTTCTATTTTAGTTGACATGGTGTACTTGCATAAGAATACCAAAGATGACTAGCAAGATGGTAGACTACAGTTCCTGAGACTCTACCTATGGATCAGATGAGTAAAGTGATATTGGGTACTCTTCTGACTTAGCAGATACCTTAAGGAGTTTGAAGGAATAAATAAGAATTTGCAAAGCATATAATGACATAATCATGCAGGCAGAAGAGAAACAAGTGGAACTCAGTGCAATAATCCTTAAGAATTTGTCAGAATTGCAGAGACAAAGACCACTTCGGATCAGCCATGGACAGGAGGATATGACTAATGGGGCATATGGCAGTAGATCTCATGGTGGGAACATGTCAAATAGGGATGACACGATAAGAGATGGCAGGTTCTTGGACACTTCGAATAGGTGAGGTGATGGACACAAGTTCTATTCTAGTTCTGATTCTGATAGGAACTATGATCGTCATCGCTATCACCCTTACAAGCGGAGTGACAGGGGATACTTGCCAGAGGATCCTTCCATTCATTCTATTCATCATCATACAAGGAGCTTGACTTAGCCTTTTTGTAACTCGCAACTTAGGGAGATGTAATTGTTATGGTGCTCTTGCTATTGGAGATTAAATTATGTCTTAGATATGTGTTTTTGGGATTGAAAGAAGGCTTATTCATGGAAGAATTGTAAGTTTATTATTGATTTTTCATTGTTTTACATGTAATTAATTATTGCTAGGGTTTTTCTATGCTCTGATCTTGGACAATTTTTGCTTGTTGAATATCTCTTCCTTGAAATCTCTGAGCAGACCTCCTTGTGTGCTTCTTTGATTTAATTTGAGGGGTTTTCGCAATGCATTTATTAGATATCATTTTTTGGGATTCAACTGTGTTAAGTAAGTCATTCATCTATGACCATTTCCATGAGAGATAGTCGTAACTGACTAATTTCTCATGATTTTTGAATAGTCTGCTTAACACTCATTGCATTGGGTGATGCTCACAGGGGTGAAGAAGTGGGATTGAAACTAGTGAAATAAATCACATGGCGTCAATCATCACTTCCGGGCTTGCACCTCGTAACCAGGACTTCTCAGGAGGTCACCCATCCCAGATCGCCTCTGGCTCAAACGTGCTTAACTATGGAGTTTTCCCCACAATCAAGCCCACTTAGCTTGCTACCCCATTTGCTAAGTGGGTGATCAGGGATCAATATTTTAGCTTAAAAAATGAAAATTCTCAGAATTGCTTCAGACCTAAACGAATGGATAGATTTTGTCGCCAGAATTCCAACGTTGTGAATGGTTCAAAAAACCGAAATCGTATGCAAAAGTTAGAGCTTCTGAAAGTTTGGTTAAAAAAAAAGTTAAAGTCAAAGTTTGACTAGGGTTGATTAGATGCCTAGTCAGCATGCAGAGAATATTCTCTAGTTTCAGCTAGTGATGCTGTGACAAGTGTCACCTCTGGATTCGCAAGTTTGGCTCAGAGAAGGGAAAATTTCCTAATTAGCTCTAAGGTGGAATTTAAATTTTTTATATTATTTTATTAAATATTATTATATATAATTTTTTCGTTATATTATATAATTTTTAAATTATATATTACAATATAATTAATATATATCATATATTTTAATATATTAATTAAATATTAATTACAAATTTCATATCCCAAAATACAAATTCAACATAATGGCATATATATTATGGTGATGATGCAAAAGTCAACGTAAGCTTTAACCCAAAGTTTCGGTTGGTAAATTTAATAATAAAACACATGATGGGGAAGGCAAGGATTGAACCCATGACCTACCCCTCTTATCACTGTGCTTTACCATTAAAGCACAAGAAATGGATTTAAAATGAGAGCGTGCAGTACTTCATTTAAAACCTGAATCGATTGCTGACACCGAGAATGAGGGCCAACCCCCACCCCATGTGACCACGCGCCAGAACTGAGGGCTAGGGCCAGCACTAAGTGCATTTAGAGCACCGTTAATCAAGCTTAGTAGTTAATTAATTTGTTGGTTAAGTTGGCGACAATTGTGGCAGAGCCACCAAATGTGGCGGACTTAACTGGAGTCTCTCCAGATTTAACAGAGTATTTTTAGGAAAAATTGGTTTTGCCATAACTAAGGCAATTCTCAACCAAATTTCAAAAATGAATAGTCATTTTTGGCTAATTGGCATGTTAGGAACTCATTGGAGTAGGTTTTAGAGGCAGAATAGGTCATCTACATGTGTTTTTTGTCACTTGAATATTTTTGAAGCCTAGGGCCACTAGGTGTTGGAGGCCATTCCCAGAGCAGTTGGTAACCAAATTGAGTAAACAAATATTTATTTCTGATAGATTTGAATGTTTTAAACTTATTAGAGTTCCAAGAGCATTGGATGCATGTAACAACAATTTAAGCACTATTGAAGCTAATACAAAGACCCACACTATGAAGCTGGACCAAGGAGATGTAGCCCAAGAAGGGTGAACTCCTTCAACAAAAAATTGTGTATTGAGCTTTGTTATTTGTGCTTGTTGTGTTTTTATATGTTGTTGTTCATCCATTTAAATTCATGATTTTAAGTTCATGCAAAACACTAAATTTCACCAAGTTAGATGAATTGACAATCACATGCTCATGGATAAACTCTTTATGGATAAGCAAACCAAAGCAAAGAAAATTTTATATCTGGAAATGATACTAGCACAACATTAACTAGCAATCAATTTCATATCAAGTTGGTATCGGAGCACAAGGTTGCTTGCTTGATTTGCTTGAAGGGTTTAATAGTTGCAATTGTTGTTATGATTACAAGGTTGAAGTTGTAGAGAGGAGAAGGGAAGCTACGGATAGCTAGTCCTGAGATTAGGACAAGAATGAAGAAGGCTGAGAAAGCACCATCCTCACCCAAAGGACCACTCAAGGCAGCACCTGAATCACCTCAAGTTCCATCTCCATCAGTTGAGATAGAAGAGGCACAGATTGCACAAGAGGCTGAAGTGATTGAAGAGGTACAATCAGTACAAATTTATGAGCCTGAATCCATAGCCATTATGTCTGGAGAAAGAGAGCATGAAGGTCCCTCTTCAGAAGAGGAATAATTCAAGAAAGCTTTCTACACTTTGATTGAGATGGTTAAAGTCCTCTATGAAGAGAAGAACACCAAAATGGTTGGAGAGAGTTCTAAACCTCCACATGGAGAAGGAATCTCAGAGAAAAAAAAGATGAGAAAAAGGATTCCAAAGGGAATGGTGGAAATCCACCTCCATCTCCACCATCCTCATCATCTTCACCATCTCACACAGCATCATCTTCCACTACCACCACTGCCCATACTCATTCCAAAACCCCAAAAGGAAAAACTCCATTACTGAAATTGGACATAAAATTCGAACTTCCCATTTACAATGGAGAAGTGAATGCAGAAAAGTTGGACAATTGGATTCAACAGTTGGAGGTATACTGCAGAATTCAGAGCCTTCAAGAAGATGACATAAAGATCCAGTTGGCTTCATTAAGGCTAGAAGGAGCTGCACTAGTTTGGTGGGAAGCAAAGAATCAAGAGGAAATGAGAATCCATGGTAAGATATCCATTTCTTGGGTTGGATTTGTTTCTGCAATTAAAAGACAGTTTTATCCTTTAGCCTATATGCAAAAAGCCATTATGAGTTGGCAGAATTTTAGGCAGCTTAAAGGTCAAACAGTCCAAGATTATACTCAGGAGTTTAGGAAGAGGGCTTTATTGTTGGGAGTAAACTTGAATTCACAAGACACACTCTTGAAATATATTGGAGGTTTACATTCCTATTTACATCATACTATCCTTATGTTTAACCCAAGCAACTTAGATGAAGTATGTGTGCAAGCCATGCATCTTGAGGCAAGGGGAAAACAAAACATAGAGGAGAAAGGTGAAAGTGAGGGTAAAGGAAAAGAGAAGGGAGGAAAATGGAAGGGAAAGAATAATGCAAGTATCAAAAAAGAGAAGGAAAAACTCACATGCAAAAACTGTTCAAATACTGGCCATGACGAAGACCATTGTTGGCAACTTCATCTAGAATTAAAACCAGATATATTGAAAGCCAAAGAGAAGGGCAAAATTGTTGCTATAGATGAAAAAGACTTAGGGTCATATTCAGGAGATGAGATAAAAATTACAGCTATGGGTTTGAAAGGTCAACATGTTGAAAGTACTATTTCCTGAAGTAGTCACGACAACGCTCGAAATGAAGACAAAAGGGAAGAGTTGTTCACTGTCAGAGTAATCTCAAATCATACCAACATTGATGCACTCTTTGATAGTGGATCACAAGCAAACCCGATTTCAGAAGACTTAGTTAAAGAGCTTAAACTTGAAACTATACCACATCATAAACCATACCCTTTGGGTTGGATAGTTAAGGATGCCAATTTACAGGTTTCAAGGAAATGCATTTTTAGATTTGCTATTACTGCGAACTTTGTTGATGATGTCAAGTTAGACGTGGTTCCACTTGAAATTTGTGGAATTATCTTGGGAAGTCCATATTTGTATGACAGGAAAACAGTGTTTCATCACCATGAGAACAAATATCATTTGCTTAAATATAGGGTGAAGTATATTGCGAGAGCTCATCGCAAGAAACTAAACATTTCTTTAGTTAATGAAGGGCAAATGAAGAGGCTAGTGATTGCAAGTCAGAACTTGACATTGTTGATGATCAAACAAAGAGATGTTTTGAACCATACTTTTCATAAAGATGCTTATATTTGTAATGAGTTGTTTCATAATGATAACAGGTTGCCTTTGAAAGAAGGTGAAAAACATTTGTAGCAGCCAACATTGGTGTTTAGCGGTGTTGAAAACAAGGTGTTGGTGCAAGAAGTTGCAAAGGTCAAAGAGAAGAGGACAAAAAAGCTTGGCAAAGAAGGCATGGGTTTCACAAATGTTCATTGCTAGTTTCCAAAAGGCACATTACAATGGCGAAGAAACTTGGGCAAGAGTCGACTCAAGTACAAGGCAAAAGCAACTAAAAATCGCCATAGAGACAAAGTGCAAGGTGAGAAAGATTCCAAGTTTCCTTTGATTGTTGACCAAGGTAGGAACAAGATGTTTTCTGCAAAATTAGATTGTTGTTCTGCAAATTCAGAAATATTGCAGCATGACGGTGTCAAAGACAGCAATAGATGGTCGTCGGAATCAAGGAAAAAATGACTTTTTTATGAAAAGCTCCAAATGATGAAATTAGGAAAATTTCAATGGATAAAGACTGGAAGGATGAGGGAACAGTCCCCTCATCAACATAATCAGTGATCAAGAGAGATTTTGGGGTCCAAAAGGCTTCTAGTGGGGAGGAATGATCAGGGATCAATATTTTAGCTAAAAAAATGAAAGTGCTTAGAATTGCTTCAAACCTAAACGAATGGATAGAGTTCGTTTCCAGGATTCCAACGCCACGAACGGTTCAAAAAACCGACATCATATGCAAAAGTTAGAGCTTCTGAAACTTTGGTAAAAAAAGTCAAAGTCAAAGTTTGACTAGGGTTGATTGGATGCCCAGTGAGCATGCAACAAATATTCTCCAGTTTCAGCGAATCAATGTGACAAGTGTCACCTTCGGATTCGCCAATTTAGATCAGAGAAGGGAAAATTGCCTACTTAGCTCTAAGGTGGAATTTGTTTTTTATTATTATTATTTAATTACATATTATTATATATAATTTCTAAGTTATATTATATAATTTTTAAAATATATATATTAATATATTAATTACAAATTTCATATCCCAAAATACAAATTCAATGTAATGGCATATATATTATGGTGATACAAAAGTCAACGTAAGCTTTAACCCAAAGTTTCGGTTCGCAAGTTTAATAATGAAATTCAACGTAATGGCATATATATTATGGTGATACAAAAGTCAACGTAAGCTTTAACCCAAAGTTTCGGTTCGCAAGTTTAATAATGAAAAGCATGATGGGGAGGGCAAGGTTTGAACCCGTGACCTTCGCTTCCTATCACTGTGCTTTACCATAAGCCACAGACAATGAACTTGAAAGGGCAATACTTTATTTAAATTCTGAATTGATTGTTGACGCAGGAATGACGGCCAGCCCCCACCCCATGCAACCACGTGCTAGAATTGGGGGCTAGGGCCAGCACTAAGCTCTTTTAGAGCACCGTTAATCAAGCTTAGCAATTAATTAATCTACTGATTAAGTTGGTGGCAAGTATGTCGGAGCCACCAAATCCAGAATCGCCACCAAACTTGGCGGACTTAATCGAAGTCTCTCCAGATTTAGTAGAGGTTTTGTGGAAAAAATGGTTTTGCCATAACTGAGGCAATTCTCAACCAAATTTCGAAAATGAATAGTCATTTTTGGCTAATTAGCATGCTAGGAACTCACTGGAGTAGGTTGCAGACGCAGAAGAGGTCATCTACATGTGTTTTTGGTCACCTGAATATTTTTGAAGCCTAGGGCCACCAGGGGTTGGAGGCCATTCCCATAGCAGTTGGTAACCAAATTGAGTAAAAAAATAATCATTTTTAATAGATTTGGATGTTTTAAACTCATTGGAATAGTTTCCAAGAGCATTGTATGCATGTAACAACAATTTATGCACTATTGAAGCTAATACAAAGACCCACACTATGAAGCTGGACCAAGGAGATGTAGCCCAAGAGGGATGAACTTCTTCAACATAAATTTGCGTATTGAGCTCTGTTATTTGTGCTTGTTGTGTTTTTATATGCTTTTGTTCATCCATTTAAATTCATGCTTTTAAATTCATGCAAAACACTAAATTTCACCAAGTTAGATGAATTGACAATCACATGCTCATGGATAAACTCTGTATGGATAAGCAAACCAAAGCAAAGAAAAAATTATATCTAGAAATGATACTAGCACAGGATTAACTCGCAATCAATTCCATATCATTGGGCTTGATTGTGGGGAAACTCCACAGTTAAGCACGCTTGAGCCAGAGGCGATTTGGGATGGGTGACCTCCCGGGAAGTCTGGTTACTGAGTGCAAGCCCCGGAAGTGATGATTGATGCTATCTAATTCATTTCACTAGTTTCAATCCCACTTCTTCACCCCTGTGAGCATCACCCGATGCAATGAGTGCTAAGTGGATTATTCAAAAATCATGAGAAATTAGTCAGTTATGACTATCTCTCATGGAAATGGTCATAGATGAATGACTTACTTAACGCAGGTGAATCCCAAAAAATGATATCTAATAGTAAAGATAGTTAAGGTTTATATAAGTGGAAACAATAGCTTCTCACCCCTTACTCTAAGCATTTTTCCTTCATCTCTTGAAGTGGCCCTGTAGAATCCATTACTCAAGTAGGATTAGACACTGGAAACCTTTGTGTTGATAAAAAATGTCGAAAACCTTATTACTTTTCCTTCTTTTCTATTTTCTAGGCCTTTTAAGAGAAGCCGCTATGGTTGAATTAGTTTATGGATATTGTGGGTGAATTCTTGTGGTAATAAAACCTAAGTCTTATCTTGGTGATCCTTTTAATTCAAAATCTAGTCTTTTGCATGCTAAAACTCCCCTTTGGAGGGTTGGCATGACCCTCCTTTAGACACTTTTGTGCCATAGAAACGCTAACCCTAGTAGTACTCTAACTTGAGGCTTAATTGGAGGGTTTTCTTTATTTCTTTATTGATATTATCTTTTGTAAACCCTTCATTACCTTATACGTGCTTAGGCACACCTTTGTTGCTTCATATCAAGAACATTAGGTCATATTAGCCTTTGTTAGTCCTTGTGCATGATCATGGGGGCTTCACTGGGGGACCAATACCATACCACGTGCATTCATATTAGGGAGTATATATTGAGGAAAAAATGACATAATATATTGAGCATATAATAGGGGGTAAATGGTTTTTATATTGGTAGGTATAAAAAATGGAGCTCAAAGTTAATGAAAAAATAAGGGGTATAAAAAATGTTAATGAAAAAAATGGATACCTAGGGGTTTTTTAAATTGGGAAGGTGTACTGGGTTCATATTGGTAAGGGGTTGAATAATGTGATTTTTAGAGGTATTTTCCAATATGTAGTCAAATTAAGGGTATTGTATAGTATGGCACAAATGCACGTGATATGTCAGAGGTTTATTGAGTGAAGCCCCTGTGTGCATGATACACTATTACTTATTAAAGAATCTTGAGGGTTTGTCCATCATTAAGTATCTCCACCTAGACTATGCTTATATCACCTTAAACCTTATAACCTAGTTGGCTATATTAAATTGGGTATTCATAAACCCACTCACATCTCTATTTCATTATTATTCTATGTGCCTCTTCAACTTAAGTGGGGGTGTTGAGTAAGATGTAATATTCACATGTGGCTACAATGGATCCCCTCTTGGAATTTAATGTTCCCTTTGTAGAATGGTCCAACTCTAGTGGTAAATTAATGCACACATTTGCTAAGATATTTATTTTTTTCTTTCAAGAATTATTACAAACACTTTGCAAGAAATAATTTCCTATTTGGCATTGAAATAAATAGAAACTTCATTAAATAAATCAAGATATGACCACATAGAACAAAATTTTCTAACTAAATACCAATTAAACCAGTTAAATCTTTATTTAAATAAATTATGAAATTTCATACATAATGAATTAATGGAACCTGGAAACTGTTATAGTATTTTGCATAATTTGTCTACAAGGATGAATGCAACTCAATTGTCATAAGGTTACTTCATCTGACTGCAATGAGTTGGGCCTACTCAATGAAATTCAACCTTTCTCCAAAACAAACCCAACAATTTAACCCTATTGCCACCACAAAATTCAACCTCCAAATAAAACGAGTGTTGTTATTGTGATGAAGTGTGTCTCCTTCAATTCCCACAATCACCTACAAATAAATTTCTCGAATCGCACACATGTGATGAATTTGGATGATCCCTCCTTATTGACTAGCTACAGTGTATAGTTTCACCACTGAAACAAATCTTAACCAGTTAGGGTGGATGAGTCTCGCTGTCAAAACTGATTCTCCCAAGGGTTTCACACCCTTTACCGAAAGCTACAAGAGCTCACCAAAATCAATTTAGAATAATAACCAATGCATGCCCAAAAGTGAACTCCAATTCTCCTTTTATAACCTTTATCATTAGAATACCATGGGTCATCAGAATAGCACGGGTCAATACCATGGATCATCATAATATCACGGATCTCCTTCTTTTTTACCTTTTACTCACTCAATAATATAAAGTAACTTCATAAAATTTCTTTATCTATAGTCACTTTTTAATTTAATTATTCACTTCCACTTCTACATGTTGTTCTTTTCATCCAAGTGACATTGAAATAGTTAATTGGTTGATCTCCTCCCCCGCTATAGCCTACAAGAATCAAATAGGCTACTGAGTTGGCCTCCATAAGTGAACATTCAGGAAAAGGAACACTAAATGGAAGGGTTCCCTACTTCTTGAGATGTGTATAAATACACACTCAAGTATCATTTGTCAATAATCACAGTGAGTTGTTGCTCTCTTGAAAAGTATTTAAGTATATGAGCACCATATAATATTTCACCTATAGCACTCTTATGGTCTCTTAGTATAGTGCACCTAACTATACACACGTCTCAAGCATCATTTGTTAATCATCATAGCGAGGTATTTCTCTCTTGAAAAATATTTAAGTCTATAAGCACTATTTTAGCACTTTGTAATTCCTCCAAGCTGAGGAGAGGAACCCAAAGGTAACCACAAACCACTTTAAAACTAGAATCTATCCTTCCAGCTTCAAAGAGGGCTCTCTCTATATGAATCTCCAATCACTTAGATGACTGATTGTCTTAGATTTTAGGCTAGGTATTGAGATCAGAGGGGAATAGGTTTAACAATTTGATGAAAGGGAACAGGGAAAATCCATTGGGCATGGAGTCATATTGAGCTAATGGTTTTTAGTGAGAGAATAAAAAATGAGGAATCTTTTAACAGGGGCAAGGTAGGGAATCCTTCTGGTGTTTTTTTATCAAATTTTGTTTCAGAGAGGTGAGTAGAGTAATTGTGGAATAGACAATATCTAAAACATCTAGTTGAGGATGAATTATAGATATCTCAATAGAAGAAAACATTAAATGTCCAGTAAGCCATAACAGAGCACTTTAAAAGTGAATTTTGAAACAAATTCTGCTTAATTAAACATGAATACCTGACATTCAAGCATGATTGTAAGAAGATAAAAACTTACAACACAGGAGAACACATCACCATCAAAAACTAACACATGAATCCCTGAGAAAGCAAACCTCGGCCTTGATCATTCACTGAAAACTTTAAAATGGAAAAGTACAATGCACAGTGTTTTTCTTTCTCTAACCCTGACCAACCAACCTTTTGCACACTGAAATTCATGAAATATATACAATTAGCTCATCCTTGGAATTATGAGTTTGAGCTTAGCCATTTCCCCAAAGATAGAATCAGTGACATTATATTTAGACACTGCCTGCTAGGAAACAGGGACCGGATTTCTAGAAAATAGGGGTCAAAGATTAGATCATATATATTGAATCACGACAGATTTTACAAAATCGAAGGAGGTTTTTGTTTCTGAGATTGTTCTTGAGAGAAAATTCTCTCAGTTTTTGAAAATTATTCTCCGGGTCCTCAGAATACGCACCCAGATATCATGACTAAAACAAGAAATGATGAAATCTGAAAAATAGGCTGTAAATATTCATTCGAATATTCCAATCTATGAAACCTATTACAAAACTGAAGGGGGCTATTGTAATTTAACTCATTTTTGACAAAAGTTACTTTCACTTTTTCAAAATTCATCTCCATTTGGTCAAAAACTGATTTTGAAGTTAACTACTAAAATAGTAAAAAATACACCAAATCCCCTGCAGCAAAAGTACAACGAGCTTCCTTTTCATATTAAATGATAAATGCTTGAATGATGAACCTGAAATACAGTCAAGGACACTTTCCATAATCATGAGAGTCAATTACATTAGGTCTAGATATGAATTTCATGGTCAAACTGTTCACTGTGTAGAAGTGCAACACATTCACTGCGCTACTTCAGAAGCGTAGCGAATTCATGATTTGCATGCTTCTGATCACCTCCTAGGATTATGAATGTATCAAACATGTGAAATATAACATTAAAATAATCATATACCCTATGAATAACCTATTTTCATAGTGTAAAGCCTCCATCCTTAAAAAAACATCACCTATAACAAAAGCGCAACGCCTGAGCGCAACGAATTTCATTGGAGTGAATGTGACCAGGCGTTGAAGTTTTTCACTGAGAAAAATGGTTGATTGATGATATTTACATTCAAAAATATCTCCTTGAACCTCCATACATAAGAAATAATACCAAAACCATGATCTTCTATCAAAACTCCATGCCTTTGACAGTAGCGCAGCAATAAAGCGCAGTGCATTCAAGTTTATCAAGGTTGCAAGATTTTTTGGGCATTCTTCTCAATTACTAAAGATGAAACTGATAACATACAACATGAATTATCTTAGAGAAGATAAATTTGGAACCTAAGAATGATCGTGGCACAAGAAAGCCTCCAATTTGCATAAACACAACGAACCCTTGCAGACAAAGCGCAACAACTCTCTTTGGCTATTGAGAACATCTGAGGAGGAGGAGAAATTGTTTCGATGAATTTTTGAGAACCAAATGCATGCATTTGTCACCTTCCACATGTTCCAAGCCTCCTTTGTTTACAATGATTAGTTGAAAATTCAAATATGAAAGCGCAACGCAAATGATGAGTGCAACACCAACTTGTAATGATGATGATTTGATGATTTGACCTTGCAACTGACTTGAAAAGACACCGCTTGATTCGACTCAATGATGAAAAACCAAATCCGTTATTATCTTCACTCAAAAGACTAATAACTTGATCTCTAAGAGATCATAGCAAATTTTTTACAAATTGACTAGAATGATTAAAAGACTAAGCCTGACTTTGATTACTATAACATAAGACACTAACACACTATATACTATTGCGCCCTCTTATTGTGTATAACACTCTTATGATATCTTACTATAGTGCATTTATGGTTAATATTTAGTGCAACTGTTCACTCTTTATCAAGAGTTGCTTTCTCCTTTTTATTATTGGTTTTAGGGTTTATTGGTGGTTCCATTCAATCCTTTCTTTCTCTTGTGATCTCATTACCGACAAGATCCTTTGGGGTTTGAGGACAAGGCCTAGATATATTGAGATATTGGTTTTACCTTTGATTATTCAAGGGATACTGGATACAAAGTAAATAATATTAGTAGGATTATTGGTATTATTGCATATTGCAATGATGAGACAATCAACCCCTTCATTGTTGTACAATGCTTCTAGCTCAGCCTCAACATCTATTATGGATTTTTCATCCTTTACCTTCTTCTCACCTTTTCTAGAGTGGATTCAAAATGAATTGCAACTAATTCCCTTTAGGACACATCATAAGGAAGTTATTGACATTTAACCATTTTAAGGAATTTCTTCTTAACAAAACAACAAAAAATGAATTTGAAGGGGTTGGATGGCCTTCTTATAGAATCCAACTCGGGTAATACTGGAAAATTACTATAATATCCTCCATATCTCAACCATTATCTAACTCTAATAGAATCATCAATCAAGGGATCAATCATAAAAAGCTTGTCCAAACTTTTAACCATCATTTCTAGCTTTACCCTTTTATTTATCTATGTAAGTTTCAACTTACTCAGCTCTATATCAAAAGGGTTTACACCTTCCTATAGAAATTCCTTGTAGATTCAAATTGCTTATGTAATTTGCTAAAACAAAAGACTTGAATCTACTCTACTCATCAACAGAAAGCAATTAATCAATTGCAAAATCACAACATAAACATGAGACAAGATTCAACACACATACTCAAAATTTTATCTAGGGGAAAGAAACTGCTCAAAACCCCTTCCTATATGTATTGCATTAATTAGAAAATATAAAAGAATTATAATGCTTTCTCTAGCTTGAGCAACCTTTGCACTAGTATAATCTATCTCATTGCTTCACATACTGACCCTGGCCAATACTTAGCCAATTTTCTGTCTGCCCAAGCTCATATTTCCTTACATTGCTCAATAAGGAATTAGCTGCCTATTAGTTAGGGAAATTTCTCATTGGGAATCGCACAATTCCTTTAGGCCTTTCTCTGACTACATGCACCACCTATAATACTTGGAAAATTATACAACTAATAGTACACTGCCCTTGAACTCCGATCTCAACTGGGTAACTCGAGTTATCTGCATGCATCAATTATTATGGGCTAATTGATAAGTTAACTGAAATATCAACTGAAGTTACACCCCACTACTGAACCCTCTACTATTTCTTAATCAATTAGAACTAGTTAAACTCACAATAACTCAAATTAACTGAACCTGATTGCCAGAAATTAGCAATCAATCTAAAAATAACTCAAGTGTATCAGTCTTGAATTAACTAATTTAATTGAGTGACAAGGCCATGTCACCTCAATTAACTACCTCCAAGTATTTTACTAACATCGAAATTGAAATTTCTCCTAATTAATTTGGCCAAAATTAAAATAGGAATTTATTGCCACATTTTCAACACTCCCTCTCAGCAAGAAAGGAATTATTTGATACCCAAATCCTGCCTCTATGAAACAATAATTTGCCTCTCGACAATGCCTTTATCAAAATGTCTGCATCATGTTCCTCTATAGGAATGTATTGCAACAACATGATCTTCCTTTGCACACAATATCATAGATGGTGATACCAATGTCGATATGCTTAGATCGATCATGAAAAACCAGATTCTCATAGAGTTTGATACAACTCTAATTGTCACAATAAATCACTGTAGGACCCATCTTCTGACCAAACAACCCAATAAGATTTTTTCTCATCCATATACCCTCACATGTTGCTTGACTTGCAACCATGTACTTTGCTTCTGCTGAGCTGAGTGTAATAGATCTCTGCTTCTTGCTATACCAAGAAACCGTTGTTGACCCAACACTGAAAATGCCTCCTGATGTTCTCTTCCTGTCTGATGGAATCCCAACCCAATCTGCATCTATGAAGCCTTGCAAATTCACTCCCTCTGTCTTTCTCTACCAAATACCAAACTAAGTGGTGCCTCTGAGTTATCTCAACACATGCTTTTCTTCCTTCCAATATAGTTTGGTTGGCTTAACCATTGCTTGACTAAGTTAGTTAAATGCATAACACCTGTCTGGTTGTGTGTTTACCAAATACATAAGTGAACCCACAAGCTGCCTATATATGGTAGCCTCCACTACTTCACATGAAGTAGCATCTTCCTTCAATTCCCTGCTAGAGGAGTCTCCATGGGTTTTCTCTTCTCCATGTGGAACTTTTTCAGTATCTCATTGGCATACTTGCCCTAAGAGACAAAAAATTCCTCATCTCCTTACCATACTTCTAAACCAAGAAATTAATGCATGAGCCCCATGTCCTTCATCTAAAATTCTCTTGCAAGATGCTCTTTGCAAGAAAATATCAGCTTCTCATGTCGTTCAAAATTAAATCATCGACATATAATACTATAATCAATAATTTACATTCAATAATAATATGGTAAATGTTTGCATGTACTTCAATTTTGGTGAATCACAACCTGGTGAGATAGTTGTCGATCCTAGTGTACCAAGCATGGGGTGCTTGTTTCAATCCATACAACACTAGCTTGATTCTGCACACATGCGACTCTCTGTTGAAGGTCTCAAATCCTTCTAGCTGCTCAATGTACACATCTTCCTCAATCACTCCATTGAGAAATGTTGTCTTCACATCCATCTGGTGGTTCTTCCACCCCATCTGCACTGACAGTGCTAGAATTGACCAGATAGACGAGTACCTTGCTACTGGAGTAAAGGTCCCCTCATAGTCAATTCCTTCCACCTGGGAAAATCCACTGGCCACAAATTTTGCCTTATGCTTCTTGATGTTTCCATCTGCTACATGGTTTACCTTGTAAATCCATTTGGAACTCACCACTGACTTGTATGTTGGTCTTGGGACCACTTCCCAAACATTGTTTCTGACAATGGAATCATATTCCTCTACCATAGCATCAACCCATGCTGGTTTCTGCACTGCTTCCTCGAATGAGGATGACTTAGTTTCTACAAGCTCACTCATGAGAGCCATGTATCCATTGTATCAATCCCATGACCTCCTCTGCCTGTGCTAAGATGTGGGTGCTCCCACATTCTCTCTTGCATCATGAAACAATTTGTTAGCTTCCCTGGTTCACTTCCTTCCTTCTTTGTATGTCTTTGCTTTAGTGGTTGTCACCACTCTCTGCTCCTTTGCTTGTGGCTACTCCACAACTTCCTATAGTTCTTCCTTTGGAGCCAAAAGCTCTTGATCAGGCTTCAACTGAAGCTCCATCTCAAGAGAACAACTCATTGCCTTCTCCTCGTCAAATTTTAAACGTCTTCTGACCATTGTCATCATGAGAGATGGCAAGTACACATGATAGTTGTGAGGGGTATCAATGTACCCCACAAATATCCCAACTTAGTTGTAAGATCTAGATTTTTCCTTGCATCCTTAGAAACATGACAATAAACTGATGATTCAAATATCCTGAAGCATGACATATCTGGTTTCTTCCCTAAAAAATCTTCCTCTGGTTTACTCATTCCAAGAATCCTGTGAGGACTCCTATTCTACAAATAAAAAATGGTGTTGCATGCTTCAGCCCACAAGTGCAGTGGTAGGATTTGGTCACGCAACATCGCCCGTGCAACTCCCACGATAGTTTTGTTCTTCTCTCGTCCATCTCATTCTGTTGTGGGTTATGAGGTGTTGTCAACTCCCGTCGAATGCCTTCTTTTGCACAAAATTTCTTAAACTCATTCGTCACATATTATACACCATTATTTCTCTTCAAAGCCTTTAGTTTCCTGCCAATTTATTTCTCAACAAGTACTTTAAACTCAACAAATTTGGACAATGTTTTGTCTTTCTTCTGCATGAATAAAATCCAACACTTCCATGAGAAATCATCTACAAATATCACATAATATATGTGCTTGGCTATGGAGGTTGTCGAAAAATTTCCACACACATATGAGTGAATCCTTTCGAGAAATGCATGCGCCTTACTATCCTGATCATTGAAGGTGGCTTTCGTGTACTTCCCCAATGTACCTTTGCATGTATCTCAATGCTCTAGTGCACCTTTGGGAAGGCCTGTATAACTCTGCTGCATGATCTTCAACATGCCATGGTGCAAATGGCCAAGTCTCCTATGCCATAATTCATTGATGTCTCAGATCTGCACCTTCTCTGCTTTTGTGCTCAATGCTGCACAATCTCCAACATCTAATTTGTAAAGGTTCTTCACTCGAACCCCAATCTTCTTCACTTATCCCATGGTGATGTGTCACAGGAAAGCCTTCCCTTTGTTGAATATCACATCATAGCCACGGTCTTCCAATACCTCTACAAAAACCAGATTCTTCTTCAGAACTGGTACATACATAATGTCCTTGAGCCTAAGAGGGGAGCCAAACTCCCTCTAAAAAGTAATTATACCAATATCGGCCGCATTATACCTTCCATCATCTCTCATCTCGATGTGCATCTGGAGATCCTTCTCCTCCAAGTCACTAAAAAATTCTTTGTTGCCCGTCATATGGAATGAAGCCCCACTATCCAGATACCACACACTACCCATCATTGTGCTTGTCATGCATGAAATGAGGGTGAAGTCCAATTTGAATTGGGAAGGAAAAGCTTCACATGCCGCTCCTCTTGAGGGATTATTTCCAGCCTTCTTATGTGGAAATTTCGTGGCATAGTGTCCCAACTCATGACAATGAAAGCACTTGATTTTCAACAAGTCTTTCTTTTTATCACTCTGACTAGAATCCCATTTGGATTGGGATTTCTTCCCTTTCCCCTTCTTTGCCTTTCCAGCCAAGGTACATTTATCCTCATCATCACACTTGGATGAGGTTCGATCTTTGGTGCTCCACCTTATCTCTTCTTGCACCAAATCCAACCACAATTGTTCCCAATTTGGTAGCTTCTCCCTCGCATTTACTGAATCCTAGTAGTTGCGCCAACTTGTGGGAAGGCCTAGAAGTGCTAAGCTTACCAGATCGTCTTCTGCTACGGTAACTCCAACTTGACCAAGTTCATCATGACATTACGTGAACCTGCTGAGGTACTGTGGAATTGTGTCACCCTTCTGCATCTTGATATTTCGAAGCTTGTCCTTGAGTTCCAACTTCCTATGGTTACTATTGTTATGGAATACATATGTCAATGTTTGCCACATTGCATGGAGCCTCTTTCCCATGGAGATTCAAGACAATATGGTCTCGACCTCCCTCCAATATGATCCTCCTCACCTTTTCTACACACTTCTTCCATTATGCTAGATCTTGAGCATCAGATGTTGGAGGCTTCGAGATATCATTATCTTTGAATTCCTTCAACCCATTATCTTCTAAGACTGCCTCCATCTCGTCCTTCGAAGAAACATAATTCAAGTTACCCTAAAGGGAATACTCAAGTCTTAGTCCATAGAGATCTATTATGCTAGCTCTGAAGAACTGATCCCTGCAAATTCAATCCACCTGCAAAGACAACTTCAAATTCTCTTCTCTATTGTGATTCTTGCTCTAATACCATGTAGAAATTCCTTGTAGATTCAAATTGCCTATGTAATTTTCTAAAACAAAAGACTTGAATCTACTCTACTCATCAGGGGAAACCAATTAATTGATCGCGAAATCACAACATAAACATGAGATAAGATTCAACACACGTACTAAATTTTTTTATCTAGGGGAAAGCAATTACTCAAAACCCCTTCCTATATGTATTGTATTAATAAGAAAATAGAGAAGAAATACAATGCTCACTCAAGCTTGAGCAACCTCTGCACTAGTATAATATATCTCGCTGCTTCACAGACTAACCTTGGCCAATACTTAACTAAACTCCTATTTCCTTGCATTGTTCGATAAAGAATTAGTCCCCTATTAATTATGGAAATTTCTCATTGGGAATTGCGCAATTACTTTAGGCCTTTCTCTGACTGCATGCACCACTTGTACAACTTGGAAAATTATACAATTGATAGTACACTGCCCTTGAACTCCAATCTCAACTAGGTAACTCAAGTTATCTGCATGCATCAATTATTCAAGGCCGATTGATGAGATAACTGAAAGATCACCTGAAGTTACACCACACTACTGGACCCTCCACTAGTTCTTAATCAGTTAGAACTAGTTAAACTCATAATAACTCAAATTAACTGAACCTGATTGCTAGAAATTAACAATTAATCTAAACATAACTCAAGTGTCTTCAACTCGAATTAATTGAGTTAACTAAGTGACAGGGCCATGTCACCTCAATTAACTACCTCTAAGTTTTTTTTACTAAAATTGAAATTGAAATTTCTCCCAATTAATTTCGGTAAAATTAGATTAGGAATTTCTTGCTCCATTTTCAACACTTCCAACCTCCTTCCAACTTGTGCAGCAATCCCCTGTACTTTTGATCTTCCCAAGGAAAGTCCCCCCCGTGCCTTGCGCATAGCATTTTTCCTTTGACTCATCCAAACCCATGTAAAAACCTTCTCTCAATATTCTATTTTACGTGTATAAAGGCCACATATGCTCAGAAAAAATGATATCTTTTTCCAAGTCCTAGGCCTATAAAACAATTCCCAATCCAAATCCAACAAACCAATAATTAGTAAGAGACAAATATCATCTCTTCCATCTTGATACAAGGCCCTTAGATCTGCCGTTAGAATCAATATACACAAACTCCTAATCCCCAAACAACTTTTGAAGTTCATTAATAATTTTCACACCATCGAACATAATTTCCCACAACATAATGACATAAGGATTGTGAACATCCAAAGTCATTTTTAGGGCCTATTTCTTAGAGGTGTTTCCCAACCCTCTACAGCCAAAAGAAAGACAAATCATTGGACACCCTCCCCTAAGGTATTGTTTTCTATAAGGACCCCATCTAGAGAAAGTTGTTTTGTTGCTAGAACCTTATTTACAACTCTTTCTTATGCCATGGATATATATATTTTGGTCAACTACCTACACACTCTGATCCTTCCCCTCATTTCAACTTAAACCACTCTTAATGCCACCATGAAAACCTAAAAACCCTATTTTATGGGCCAAAGTTATATCTCCTAGACCCATCTCTCATTTCGTCATTATTTTTATCAAATTCTAAATTTTCAACACCCTTAGCAATAGAGACCTTGCCTTCAACCATACCCATAGGGTTTACCTGACTTCCCAAGGGGGCCTAAGATTTTCTTTAATTCTAGAGAGATCACCTAGAAAGTATGCCCGCACCATTCACTAGCAAATCCAATATTCGTAATGCACCATGACTTGAAAACAATTTGTAATTTTTAACCTTGAACAATTAATTGTTGCAAATAGATTCTTAATAAAAATAGAAAAGATACAATGGAACACACATAAATTTACACAGATTTTATCCTAGAACCCAAAACTAGGAAAACTGGCAAGCTTCTTTTCATCATGTTTATGTACAATATATTACAATACAATTTACATCCTACGGGATGTGAACCACCAATTAAATTGTAGTTCCATAACAAAAACTAGAAAACCATGGGCAAAACCACCACATGCCACAAAATTATTTTCAGCAAAATTGTGGGTCCAAAAAGGCCAAAAAATGGACGCAAAAGAACTTCCTGAAATAACCCCCCTTTGTTCATTTTGCATATAAGTCATGCAAAGAATATAATACAAACCCAACACAATTGATCTATTAATTGGAGAATGAAAATTCAGCGAGACTAGGTTGCTTAAACTTTACAATTTTTTACTAGTGAAGGTTTTAACATAGGTGTTCCCTCCATATACGTGAGATAGAATTTATCTCCTTGTTGGTAGGAATATTGATCTCTTTGAGCCATCACAATTTTCCCCTTCAAGGTATATTTATTTTAGATGATGACTAAATTGACATTTTGCACAACATTATGTGCAAATATTTTCTTTCTACCCTCAACACTTCTATTTATTTCCTTGCTCAAGTAATTTTTAATCCATACCTTCTTCCTAATAGGGATTCCACACTTTGTGTGGTAGGTGTGGGTGGGTGTCATGCATGACCTTGGTGGACAATTAGAAGCAACCTACTATTGGTGACTTGACCTGGCCTCTAATAACTAGGTTGAGTTGTATGGTCTTCTTCAAGGACTAACCCTTTCCAAATCCCTTTTTGTTAGATCATTCTCTTTTTTTTTGTAAGTCAGATATGTATATTATATAAAACAAAATATGTTACAAAAAGGTCTGCCGTAGCAGAATGACTCCAAGATTTACCATTGAAAACATACTGATGACCAGCCCTTAACTGCCAAAACTAAGCTGCGCACCACGCAGGGCGGCGTACTCTTATAGAGACCGAAATACATTAGTAACGAGCATAAGGCCGAAGCCACGACACTATCAAAACTTGGACATAGATAGAGTGACATTACTGACATGCATAAGGCCGAAGCCATGAAAATAACAGAAGTATAGAGAAACATAATTAACCAGCCTAACGCCGAGGCACATGACAAAAGACATAACATATCCATAGAGCAACTAAGGGAAACCGCCGGGGCGAGGAAAACCGCCAATGCGACTGACCGTGTCTAGGCCCACTTCCAGTACATGCTTGTCCACCCTGGCTTGCATGTCCTGCATGGACTGGAACTCCTGAGCCTCCTTCATCTTTTGCTCCTGTATCAGGGGGTCTGGGCTGAGAGTTTGCCGCAGGAGCCTGATGAGCAGGGTCAGTTTCTTGTTCACGGTCTCCACAGCATCATGCACTGTAGAGATTTTGCGACTCAGCGACTCATGGATTTCATGGAAATTAGCAGATTGTTCCTCCGTAGTAGAATTCCCTTTCCCAACTGGTTGTTTCCCGTCCTCCTTTGCTTCCAGGGCCTTCGCAAGGAGAGTTTTGATTCGCCAGCTCTCCGCTTTTGTTCAGACATACTGAGTTTCTCTTTTGGACGGAATTCCCGGGTCATGCAACCAATCAACCTCCTCCACTATGATCCCTTCTGGACGCTGGCCTTCTTCCTCTTTTACAGCAGCTTCTAGTTCCGCAATTTTACGTTTGCTCCTGGTAGCTGCTCGGGTTTCATACATATTCTGTGCAAACCGAAGATCCTGCTGGGCCGCCGAACATCTGCAGCTTCCCGCTTCCATGCTATACACTCTGACCCTATCGCTGTGAATTCTTCTGCGGGCAGGGAAGTAGTAATCTCTCGTGGTGCTATAAACAGAGGTGAGCGAGCCAGAGCTGCTGCTCTCCGTTAAATAACTGTTGTCCAAAGAATTTCCCATTATGTTCTTTTCCTTTCGCTGCAGAGTGGAGGTACTTTCGTTATTAATACGAAAGATATCCGCACAAAACCCACATCTCCTTCCTGACCTAACATAAATGTAGCTGCATGCTTCTCCGTTACGGTTGAGCCAGCTGTCCTTTCCTCGCAAGCGGATTCTACGGAGGCCCTCGTGGCATGAACCAAATTGATAGTTTCCATATTTGGCCTTCTCTTGCCATAATAGCCACCACCGCATCTGTCTTGTCGTCCATCTCTCTTGATAAGAGCCCATTCTGTTACCGGAAACCTCAGGATTGCGGTCCCGGAAATAGGCATCGACGCCGGTCATGCCCGGTCGGTATCGCGGAGATCTTGCTGTGCCAGCTGTAAGCATTTCGTCTTCAGGTTCGGGCAGTTCACATCCTCCCAACAGTTGTCCCATCCCCTGTCCTGATCGTCCACGCCACAGTTCGCAAGGTAGTCCGCCAACCCTTTCTCCTTACGTCTTACCGCATGAAACACTAAGCCTCCCATTCCAGTTAATAGTTCTACGATGTTCTCCATCACCTTGGCTAGCCGCCAATGCTTTGTGGCTTTGTTCACCTTGGTTCCTCCCTGAATTCTCTTAGCTGTTGAAATGGCCAGAGCAAAATCCCCTTCCACAATTACATTGCAGATTTGGAGGGATTTTAAAATTCTCAGACCATGTTCGAGTGCTGCAAATTCTGTTTCATTATTAGTGCTCTCCCCAAGCGCTCTGTCATATATGTGCCGAATTTCTCCATGCTGGTCACGTAAAGCACCTCCAATTCCTACCATGCCAGGATTGCCCCTCGAGGCCCCATCAAAATTTAGTTTCATTCCCCCTTCTGGCGGCCTCTGCCATTTTTCGTTCTGTGAGGATGGTTGCGCTCTGTATCTTGAAGCTGCAATGTTGCTGGGGGCTTCCAGACGAAAACACTTCAAAATGCGTAAGTCTTGAGCTGAAGGATTCTCGTTGCAGTCTTTTTTGCATTTAGTTTGAATTAGCTGTTGTATGTTATTTATGATGTTGTCTTTAGAGAATTCAATATTCCTGTGTTCGTCTTGAAAAACTCTGCGGTTGCGTTCCTTCCAAATTGACCATAGGAGGAAGCCTGGAATAGACTTCCATATGCTGTTGACTCTGTGAATATTGGAGAAGTCTTTTCTCCAATTCAGGATGGTTCTGTGAATGGATTCTCTATCCCGGTCAGAACTCCTGATAATTCCTTCCATCCAACTCCATAACTGATTGGCCCATTCACAATCATTAAACAGGTGGTTTATAGATTCCTCTTCGACGAAGCACATATGGCATCTTGAGGGTCCCTTGAAACCCTTCTTGCATAGGTTGTCCCAAGTTAAAGTCTTGTTTCTCATTAAAAGCCAGAGGAAGGTCCTGATTTTCGGCCAGAATAGACTGTCCCATACTTTGCTGTGCCATGGCACTACTTCTACCTGTTCTTCCTCTTGAATTAAATCCCTAGCTTCTTTTAATGAAAAATTACCATTACCCTTTAAACCCCATCTTAATTTATCATCCTCCTCAGTTATTCGAATCTTTCTTTTGCGGATTCTCTCATTGAATTTCTGAAGACACTCGTCGTACTCCTCTGTATTCCCAGGGTTTAAATTGATCCAATCCCTCCATATCGGATCCCTGTTGCTTTGGGTCCAATATTGATTGACTTTGTATCGACCCTCGTTTTGACTTGTTCTCTTTAGGATAGCAAGCTCTGGGGTATCCAGTTTAGGGAGTTTCTGCCATGCATCCTCCCAGAACATGGCAAGCCTTCCATTGCGAATCTCCCAAAAGCTGTTCTCCTGAACTAAGCTCCTGTTATTTCTGGCATGGTTCCATATTGACGATCCTTCCGGGAGGTCCTGTAGTCTAATGAGATCCTGAATATCACAGTTTGGAGTGTATTTTTCCCTCCAATGCCTTGCCCAGGGTAAATTGGGTTCTTTGATCCATTTCCACCAAATTTTAGCTCCACAGATTCTATTGACCACAGATGGATCAACTAAATTTAGCCCCCCCTTTGATTTTGGCTGGCAGAGCTTGTTCCAAGCCACTAAAGCCCATTTCTTCTTATCCCCATTCCCATTCCATAAGAAGGATCTCTGTATGTTTCTCATTTGTTGCAAGACACCCTTGGGAGCTGGAAGAATAGAAAGTAAATAATGCGGAGTTGCCTGCAACACTGCCTTGGTAAGGATAAGTCTGCCCGCCAGGTTGAGGGCTCTGTTCGTCCAATGCCTGCATTTTTTTTCCATGTTGGCCAGAACCTTCTCCCAGTGAGTTTTCTGCCAAGGTTTCAAAGTCAAGGGGGCCCCTAGATATTTTGAAGGGAGGGACCCGATTCTGAATCCGAGAAGCTGGGATAAGTGAGCTTGAATTGCTGGATGAGTATTGAAAAAAAAGATTGTGGATTTGGAAAAATTTATCTCCATGCCAGAGGCTTGGCTGAAGAGATCAAGGATACCCCTGTAAGCCATGGCCTCCTTCACAGTGGGGGTACCATGTAACATGGTATCGTCCACGAACTGTTGATGAGTTGTGGCTGGTAACGATCTGATTGGTTGCAGGCCTTTTATAGATCCTTCAGCTTTTTTCTTAGCTATAAATCTGCTTAGGCCCTCCATTAGGATAACGAATAGGAAAGGGGAGAGGGGATCCCCCTGTCTTATTCCCCGCGAGGGTGTGAAAGGAGCTGAGGGAGCACCATTGACAAGGATAGAGAATCTTGGAGATTTGATGAGAGCAAGTATCCATTTGATCCAGGTTCTACAAAAACCAAATGCCTCCAAAACAGCTTTAAGGTACTTCCAGCTAACTTTGTCATATGCTTTTGACAAATCTAATTGCATCAACATGCCTACTTCTTTTCTCGAATGCAATGAATGAATCATCTCCTCTGCTAACAAGATGTTATCTAGAATTTGCCTACCCTCAACGTACCCCGACTGCTCTTCCGATATGATACCAGGAAGAATCGACTTAAGTCTGTTAGCTATGACTTTCGAGATAATTTTATAGATAACATTACAAAGGGCAATAGGTCTGAATTTGTCAGGTGTCTTTGCTTATTCAACCTTGGGAATAAGCTCTAAAAAGGTGGAATTGAGGGATTTTAGAATGGCACCTGAGCGTCTGGAATCCTCCACAACCTCCCATACCTCCTGTTTAACAGTTTTCCAGCAAGCCTTGTAGAAGTTGATGGTAAATCCATCTGGGCCTGGTGCTTTATCATTAGGCATGCTCTGGACTGCTTCCTCCACCTCCTCCAGAGAGATTTCTCTGCAAAGGGCCCAATTTTGATCTGAGGTAATGGATTTAGGAATGGCTGCTGTTATTTCCTTTATGGCTTCCTCTCTGTTTGTGGGCGGTTCCTGTGCAATTGAGCTGAAGTGATCCGATAGTAGAGCAGATATATCATTGTGATTTTTTAATGTTTCCCCTGCATTGTTTTTCAACTCAAGAATCCTGTTAACATTTCTATGATCTAGAGCCGACCTGTGAAAGAATTTTGTATTTTGCTCCCCCTCTTTAAGCCACTGGATTCTAGATTTCTGTTTCCAAAGTGTCTCTTCTTGAATGCATCTTTTGTGCCATTGCTGAGAGAGAACTTTTTCCTGTTCCATTGCTTCGGCACTGTGGTTGCCTGCTGCCCCCTCTCTATGAATCTGTTCCAGTTTGTCCTCTAGAATGGCTTTTTCCTGGAAAATATTCCCAAAAACTGTTCGGTTCCATTCTTTGATTTTTTCTTTGGTTGCTTTCAGCCTCTTTTGGAGATTGAACATTTTGGATCCACTTGCCTCCAGAGGCTCAGCCCACCACTTCTCTACCATCTTGAGGAAGTCAGGATGGTCTAACCAGAATTTTTCAAACCTGAAAGGTTTGTTCCTTGGAGTCCCTTGAACTTCAACAGTAAGCGATATCGGCCAATGATCCGACCCTCCACTGGGAAGGATATCTGATTCTGCTGTTATGCCATCCAAAATGATGCTTTCTGAGACCAAAAATCTGTCTAAGTGCGAAGCTATCAGCCTCTCTCCCCCCCTTCTGTTATTCCAGGTAAACATATCGGTTTTGGGGTATATATCTACCATTTTGACGGTTTCAATGAACCTTGTAAAAGCTTCCGCATCTCTATTGAGTTTCCTCAACCCCCCTTTCTTTTCCAGAAGGGTGGTTATCATATTGAAATCACCCCCCAATATGCATTTAGATCTTGGATATCTCTCAATTAGTTTAGTTAATGAGTTCAGAAAGTTTAATTTGTCTTCTAATTTCTGAGGACCATAAATGTTGACACAAAGGAAGGAACCAGAGTTACCTGTGGGCTGAAAAACCACCGCTAAGAAGTGTTTGTTCGCCTCCGCTGATAGAAGCTGGATTTCTCTTGTGTCCCAGATAGTGGCTAGACCTCCTTCTCGTCCCTGGCTCTCAATCTCTAAAACATCTAAATTCCTTCCAAGCTTTCTACAAAGATTGTTAATATTAGAGCTGCTACATTTAGTTTCTTGTAAAAACATGATCTCTGGTTTGTATTTCTGGATTTTTCTCTTTAAGATCCTGTGTTTTTCCGGGCTGTTAAGCCCTCTCCCATTCCACGAGATGATCTTCATATTTAACTTATATTCATTGGAAGGACTGGAAGGCGCTAAACGCCTTCATATTCCCTAAATTTATCATTATCATGCCAAGCTCCTGTAGAACTTCACCACTAGTTCTACGGCCTCTTCTCTTCTTCTGCTTCGTGCTGGATGATTTCCATAAGAGACTTTTCGAGTGGAAGCTGTTGCCTTTCACTATACCTAGCTTCCTGTTCTGCTTCTCTAATTCTGCTTTTTGCCTTGCTATGAACAGGTCGTTTACCTTCCTGATTTCTTCTTCCGGTGCATTCTCTATTCCTCGGGCCTTCCAGTTCTCAGCAATTACTGGTAGGTTCATTCCCTCCCTGGCTAGCGCCTCTTCCCATTCTTGATCCTCGCTCCAGCCATCACTGGTAAGCATGTTAGTTTCTTCCTCTGTTTCCTCTGTTCTCTCCTGCATTTGAACTTCATTGTTAAGATCCCCTTCTTCCGTTCCTTCCCTGGGTGGTTCTTCCTTTTCATCATGCCCTGCATCTGATGCTAGGGTTTTATACTTGTCCTCCGAATCTGTTTCAAGATCTAAGATCAAAAAAGGGTTGCTATGGTTGTTTCTTTCTGTGTTACCTTTAAAGTTCTTCCTTCTATTTGCTCTCTGTCTAGACTTGGGCTTTATGAAGGCTTCTTTGTCTTTGGGAGCTTGTGTTGTATCGGTTTCTGCTTCCTTCCTAATCAGAGGACAATCTCTCATCAGATGCCCATGTTCATGACATTTGCGACAACGGAAGGGAATCTGTTCATAATCTATGGCCTGAAAATAATCCTCGTCCCTGTATTCCAGCCAGAGCCCCTCATGCAGTGCCCTGGAAACATCCATTTCAACACAAATTCTGGCATAGGATGTATATCTCTTTTGTAATGTTGCTTTCGAGGCCTTGATAAATGTTCCCAACTGGTCACCTATTTGTTTCAAGGCATTCATACCCCAATAATCTATGGGGGGAGAGAACAATCGTATCCAAACTGGGACTTGGGTGAAAGACTCTTTTTCTGGGGCGAAGTTTGGTTTCCATGGTCGCATATACAGACCAGCTGAAGCCAGAAAGTAAGGACCACCCTCAAAAATTCTATCCTTATCTTCTAGGCTGGAGAAAACAACTGTGAAGAAGCCCTTGGCTCCCAAATGAAGCTTAACATCCCCTCTCGGCTTCCATTGTTGTCTGATCCAATGACAAAGAGTCCTTTCAGATGGCCAAATACCCATAAATTTACATATAACAACATGCTCTGCCATGTGCTCTTTGTAAGCCTGAATCTCTGGGTCAGTGATTACTACCCTGAGGTTATTGGTCTTTTTGGGTTTGCAGCCCCAGTTGAAGCAGAGCTTATATTGGGTCTTGTGCTTGTCTCCCCTTCTTTTTCCGGCAATCCTTGCCTATTGTCAGTTTGCTCCCTGTCTTCTTCTGCTGGTCGCTCCTCGTTTTCTGATGATTTAATTATTGAGGTTACTTTGTCTTTTGTTCTTGTCAGGCTTTCACCCACTGTGCCATTGCCTTCTGTTGTGCGGTCTGGCTTGTCAGTTTCTCCTTGTATTTTCTCCTTGTTTCTTCTGCCATTCGGCTTGTTATTATCAAGCCCTGGGATTCTTACCCCTTCATACTTCTTTGGTCTTTGCTTCTGCATAATTATCTGTTTGAAAGTAGGGGTCCCACTGGACCCCTCTGCCCCCATTCGGTCAGTCAGCTCTTGACCTTTGCGATACAGTGCTGAGAGTCGATAGGTGACTGCTTCCAGCCCTGCACAGTAGTCAGCACATAACCCTAAAATCGCCCTCGGCTCCTCTGCGCTCCTACAGACCTATATTTGTTAGATCATTCTCATTCTGGGAGGTTCTAACAATATTATTAGACACCTCGATCTTGGCTCGAGCCCAACTATTTTCAAACTAAACTCCACATACTATAGAATTATAATTTACATGTCCATCATGCAAGATAACTAGGCCAAGCATATCCTTAGAGACCTCAACTATTTGGTAGATTCGTTAGCCAAATATGATTTTTTTTATTATCTGTGGGAAATTTGATGGTGAATAGAACCATGTGAGAGGTTACAATCCCCTAAATTAATCACATGCCCATAAACAATATTAAACCATTTTTACCTCCTCCCCCATGCATCTTGAATCTAGGGAAGCCTCCATGTGTTGATGATAAGGAATATGATGCCATCATAAAATACTTCAAATCCCACTCCACTCCTCCATAATCCACCATAATGAAGTAGTATGATTCTAAGATGGTAGTTTAGGTGCCAACGTCTGTGTATTGTATGTAATGGGATCTTCCAATGGTTTCCATGCCAACCCACTTCCCTCATAGCATCAACAGACAACAACCTCATTTCTTAATGAAGGATGACAAGAGACATGCAAAATCATTTTGTTACAAGGTTCCTACAGCTTGGCGGCCATCCACAATTTACTCAAGGTTTATTACCCATATATTTGTATGATTTTTTGAAGACAATGATTGACTTTTGACCCTCTAGTATTCCTACTGATAAATCTCCCTCCTCTCTGTCACTGCTACCAGATCTTCCTTGCTCTACCACAACAACAATTAGCTAGTCTCCTAAGGTTGTAACAACTATCAAGATAGCCAAGAAAGGCTGAGATAGATTCATGGGAAAACAAACTAATAATAAGGATACATCAAATGTAACAAAGTATGGTTCTCTCCATGTAAAATTAGATTGATTGTCGGCCCAAATGGATGTGATTTTTGGAGATATTGTCAACTCAAAAGAGCTAGATTCAAGGTCATAGAGAGGTCATCCTTAACGTTTAATCCTAGCTAGACTCAATCCAAACTACTCATTAGGAAGGAGGACAACAAGGCGAACTCATAGCCTCTACAAGCAACTTAGTACAATTTTTGGCACCAATAGTTTTAGACTTGAAATGAGTATGCGAAGAAAAGATTATAATTTTAGATGACTAATATGTTTTCTAGTCTTCATTTTTGGGAATGACTGTCAAATGTTGTAAAATTCTAGAAGTCTTCCATAGATACTATAACTACATAATATTATGGATGCATCTAAGTGAAAATTGGTAGAGAGAAGCTGACCAACTCAGGTTATATATGAACAAGTCATAGAGAATCAACTCTTCCAAATTTATTGTAAATCATTGAGCTTAGAGCATAGATTTTTCTAATACAAACTTCTATGACTATTGTTTAAAAAAAACTAGGGATTTCACACTTAGTTTCCAAGTTACCATACTTATGAAAGTGAATAACCTTGAACCATAGCTCTTCATAGTCAAGAACATGCTCACTAGAGCTTGTTCCTTAATTTACTATCATATGGTTTTCCAAATCCTCATGTAAATTCAAATCCACTAGGACATGAGCAATGGCTATAGTGTTTAAATCACAAAATGACATATCTACAACATATAAATGTCCTAGTGCATTCCTTATCACTCTAAACACATCATGCGACCAAAAAATCAATATGTAGACTCTAAAATTTAACCCATACTAGATTTTCTCAACCTTATCCATTCTAGAATTGGAGGAAGGTGACAAATGTTTTAGGGACAAAGAAGTGCGTCCCATTTTCAATAAGAGCCCAGAAGTTTCTCCACACCTCTTGTTGGTTACAGAATGAATGCCATACAATACCAGATGAGAACATAAAACAATAGAGAATACCCAAGTAGGGGTTCACATTGGGATATAACCTAGTCTTTTAACAGCTCATCTCACATTTTTCACCCATTAAAACAACCAATGATTGTTTTCTCCACCATATCAACAACCTTATTCATTTGAACTTCCTTGCCAATGACTAGGTTAATTGGACCAATCTGCTTCTTAATATAATTATTTCTAGAAAATTATGGATTCATAACCCCTAAACCCTTAGGATTTTGACACCTCTCCACTATGGTGATTTTCCTTCCCATCCTTTTGCTCATATATGTCACATACAACATCCCCATTCAAAGTTATGATATCCAGTGACTGGCCTACAAAACTATAAATAGTATCCCTACCTCCTCCATACTACAATACACACTATGGATTAAGAAATGCATTTAGGAAGACATGTAAGGAAGGAGACTCCATCATTGAGGCACTAACAAACTCAATCCCTTGGCATTGTATGCCAACACTTCATGATCTAACAATATTTCCTCATCGGATCCATGGATATCTTTAGCAAGTCTTGGGACTGAGACCTTTACTGTATCCTCCAATCCAAATTGATTAGGACCATCCTTTACACCAGAGAGCTCATAAAGGGTTCTATAAGTTTTTGAGAACTCACCGGCCCACAACTTTTAGCCATTATCGAAAACATTACCAAAGTATCTTCCTCCAAAGGTTTACACATCCACCTTGGAAGACTCAACATTCAATTGGCTAGAAATGTCACCTAAGCATGGGGAAGCCCATATCCAAATCCCCTCACAAAAGGCTCTGAAAGAGTAGTCCATGTGTTAAGTCTCCATCTACATAGCCACTTTAGAATGCTAAATCTTGAGACTGGAATCTTAGACCACTCATCGTTTAAGATGTTCAGTAGTAAAAAAATAAAATAAAAAAATTTGGAGGCATTGAGGTACATACTATAACATATTTTCCTCTATAGTTGAACATATGACCTCCAAGGAGAAAACACATGTTCTTAACTATTAACCCCCCACGAGTTGTACACTTATGCTCTATCTATACAAAAAATCAATCTTATTCACTTCTTTTATGTCCAACCACTTAGTGAATGATCAAATTATGTACACATGATTTTTCTTTCAGTGGGTTTGAAGCTTTTGGGACATGAAGATTAGGAAAGCGACATGTAATTCTTCCACCTTACAAAATGTGATAGTCAACAAATATAAAATATCACACACAAAATTGTTCATTCCTTGTTGTGCATTTGTTGTGTTGAATGTAAACATGGTTTGGGCAGTGATCTACATAAGTACTGGGTTGAGATTCCCAATAGTTTTAGTAGATTTAGATGATAGGTTGACTTGTCATTCCGACACATTGCTTATCCATTTTTAATTGGACTTTATTTTTGTAAGGTGTTAGGCAATATCTTTATTTCACCATATGGTGATTTTTACCGATCAATCTCATTTTATAATGTCAACCACCATTGGACTTTTTTAGTCCCACTTCCCTCTCCACTAGTCACTTTCTCATTTGCATTGTTTTTGGAATTTGAATTCAACATAGTTAATGACAACATTTAATACTTGCAACTCCCTCACTGGCTTAATAGTGAATACCTACTTCTCGGCTATAAACATAATTCTTTTCACATCATCTTATATGTTCACTTAGTGTTTAAGAGGCTCTAGTAATCGGATATTCAGATTCCTTATGCTACGACCGAGTTCGTCTATCCCCGTATCACTCCTTGTCATAGTCTACTTGTGCTATGTTTTGGAAGAGTTGAAAATTCTCCATAATCTGAGTGCCCAGGGGTTTCTTAGGGCTTTGAATCCATATATGTAGTCAAAAGATAATTTTAAACAACAACAAAAAATAAGATTTGGCCAAAAAAAAAAAAAATCACCAAATTCCAACCAAAAAATCCTAAACGCAACGTGTTTAGACAACACCCTTTTTCTTTTGGTTCATGATGTGCATGAAAGTACTCCATTCTGTCTTGTCTCTTTGGGTGGGATGAGGTGTTTGGTGAGATCATGATGACCCCGATGGAATATTCATTCATCCCTCCACTGCTACTAGGCAAGGTATATTTACTAGTCTATCAAGCCATTAATACGAGGGACAATATATGACCACCGTTGGATAATGTACCTGTTTTAATCCAATAGTAGACACAAATTGCCCCGCGTATTTATGGCTCAATAGACTTATAAATATTGGTTTCCCTACTCCTATGCCAAGAGCTCTTAATGGTTGCTATTATTCATGCTTGGTTGATGATCGAATCCCCAATCGAAATGATAATGTTTGGATCACTCTTGAAATGATACCATCTGAAACATGATGTACAATTCCCTGCATTACTCATCCCCTCGTACAATTTGACATTCCCATTTTCGAACTAGAAGATGATAACACCCCCCTTCCCCGCGATGCAATATTGTTGATTGTGATTGGACAACAGGGAAAGAGGTTAGGACATCCACGACGCGTGAGTGAAAGGATCGCCCCTCCCTCCGCGATGATGCGAGGTTGTCCATTGGTGATTGGACAATTGGGAAAGAGGTTAGGCCATCCATGTCGCGTGAGTGAAATGATCGGAGGATTTAAATTTGAATGACAAAAATCATCCTTTTGGAAGTGTTTAAAAGGGCATGTCGTGCCGAGCACAGACATCCATGGTGGGTTAGGGCTTATTGAATTACCAGTTGCAGATCAGAGCATAGAAGTGACGAGATGGCCCGAACAAAGTAGTATGCCGATAAATGCATGAAATTTCTCAATTTCATGTTTCAGTGGCAACAGCAGAAGAGACGTGGTGTCCACGACAGAGAATAGGATAAAATGATTCTCTGCGGACTAGGCATAAATGTATGCATTTGGTTAAAAGTGGCTAGAAATAAAAGTAATTGAACTTGAATGTATCAGAGCTAGGTTTCCATCCCGGGACCTGTGCCCACCACGCTTCTGTCGTGTTGCTCTGATGTGTTGTGTGGAATGGTGCATGCTTTACTTATGAGTAGTTTTGTTTATTCCATTTTATTCAAATAATGTTCTGACACATGCAACATTTATCAAGGGTATTGAAATTGAACTCATTTAATGCATTTTGAATTGTTATATATATATATATATATATACATACATACATACATACTTGGTTGTACAGTATCAATTGCAGGTATGCAACGGTCAGATGTGTTGCTTAAAGTTGATGAGTTGTATACCTTGGATTTGTTTTAGTTTATTTGGATTTGCTTAGTCTATCCAGATCGATTTTCTTAATGGGTTCTAGGATGGTTAATTGAAAGCTTCTATCATTTTAAAAAATGGGCAATTTTATGATTTGAAAATTTATTTGAAGTTTGGTTAGTTTTTATGATTTAACTCTAATTAATGAACTTGGTTAAGCTAGATGATAGAGTAAATTATTTTTAGATGGACCAAAGGGATTAAGCAGAATAGTGAAATACATGATACAAAATTAGAAAATAATATAACTTTTAGCTTTCTTCACTTTTTGTGTAATGTTCCTAAACAAGAATTTAAGTGATAGACCAATTAAACAAACAATGCAACAGTGGAAAATTAAATTTTTTTAGCAAACACCCATGAAACACTGTAATACTGGAACTGTTGAGCCATATATTATGAAATATGAGAGCATGAGTACAATATATAAATGGAGTAGTGCACTTGGGCTTGTCTCAAGGAAAAGCTGGACCAAACCCAGGTGGTAGAATAGCTGGAAAGATGGTTGTTCAGCTGTTGCTCTACTATGTTCTACGTTGTCCCAATAAATTGTTGATCTGTTGAATTCGACCTACTGGAAAGTGCCCATAAAATGCTTAGAAAATTCTATCCTTTTAGCCTTAGACTCCTTGGACAAAACCTAGAAAAACCTAGAAGGGAATTTCTCTGATTTTGACTTTGGATTTTCGGCCTCTTGGGAGTTGCTCTCTGGCTACATCTGCTGACTTTCGTCCTGTTGGAAAGTGCCAAAAAACTACCCAGAAAATTCTAACCTTTTAGCTTTAGACTCCTTGGACAAAACCCAAGAGGGAATTTATCTAATTTTGACTTTGGATTTTCGGTCTCTTGGGAGCTCCTCTCCGGCTACATCTACTGACATTCGGCCTGCTGGAAAGTTCCCAAAAACTGCCCAGAAAATTCTGCCATTATATCCTCAGACTCCTTGGACAAAACCCAAAAAAATCCAGAAGAGAATTTCTCTGATTTTGACTTTGGATTTTCGGCCTCTTGGGAGTTGCTCTCTGGCTACATCTACTGACACTTGGCCTGCTGGAAAGTGCCCAAAAAATTCTTCCCTTTTAGCCTTAGACTCCTTGGACAAAGCCCAGAAAAAACCCAGAAGGGAATTTCTCTGATTTTGACTTTGGATTTTCGGCGTCTTGGGTGGCTAAATCAACCTCTGTGTATTTATGGCTGCCCAGAAAACACACAGTCCCTTCCTCTGCATGGTTGGATGAGCTATGAATCACTGCTGGAAACTATTGAAATCTCTGTGGAATAGCCTCCCTATGGCAAGCACATATGGTCCCCCGAAGTAGAGGTTGAATCTTCCCTGCAGAAGACTCGTGGCTAAATAGTTGGTAGACTTGCTAAGCAGCAGAGCGTACAAGAGTGAGTTTGTTTGTCAAATATTCAGAATGAGAAAAAAATGAGAGCTAATCTCTCTTTATAACTCCTTGGGCCCCCTTATCCTCATGTGGGCCCCTCCATCCACCCATTCGATTTTCCCTCTAAGCATATCAAATGGCTAATTCGAACTCCTATGTGGGTGGCCCCCACATTCCATTAGCAGCTAAATAAAGTTGATTTGGCCCCTAAGTCCCTAAGTCGAAAGTGTGGAGCCCTCTTCCTTAGTAAAAAATGTGCAAAATTGTGTAACAGCACCCTGTTACTAATGTGTTTGAGAAGGGACATGACAATCATCCCCTCCCAAATGTTGCTTGCCCTCAAGCAACCTCAAAGCTGGGTGCTCCAAAATATGCTAACCCTCCCAGGTGGAATCCTCATCCGGAAAGTTATTCTAATGCACCAAACATCTCTTGTCCTCAAGCAATGCCTAAACAAACACCCTCTCTGACTGTGGACCCCCACTATCATTGCAAACTTCACCAGGGTCCCAAATGTGCCATTGGATCATCCCTGATCGTTGTACTATCCTATAGTGAAGGAGTCCCTTGATACCAGGATCCCAAGCCAACCTGATCAACGTGAAGCCCCCCTTGCTCCACTCACTATCCTGCCAGATATGGGCATTAGAACCCCTGTGTCTATCACCAATAAGTAGAGCATCCTGACGATGTAAAACTCTGCCCAAATCCTCATGAAGTTTCTCTACCGAATAGTCCATCTCATGCACTACAAGAGTAAACTCCTGAAGATGCAATCCAATCCTGGTGAAATTGAACCCTCGTCTACCTGGGCCTCCCTTGATCTCCTCATGTCGATCACCCTGCCACACTGGTGAAGTTCCCCACACCATCAATGAATCACTAAAACCAAATGGAATATTTGCATGGCCCTCCCTTCTAGAAACCAGCTCACATCTACAGGCAGTTGATCTGCTCAACTCTGTTATGCCAGAATCCCCTACAGAAGGAACCTATCCTGCTGACATCGTGACACTCTTTTCATGAATCACTGCCTAGCATGCTCGTACCAGAACCTCCTCTCCCATAACTATCGGCCATAATCTATGCGGTGATCGAGGTTAGGTCAATCTTGCCAAAGTGACTCAACAATGCCAGTGCCTGTCACTCCATGGCTAGCCCAAATCTCGAGCAACAATCTGCCTTGTCTTATAGTGAGGACTTCAGTGGTCGCCCATGTGTTAGCGTGTGAATGAATCAGTCCGCTTGTTATCCCAACCATGCTCACTGAGGAGTGGAGTATCCCACCAATCCATTGGATCCCTGGATCCCATAACCATACTAGAGGTCCACAAACCCCAATCTTCTTTGTCTGTCACTGTGATATGCTACTAGTTGTTAGGACCCCTTTGTGCCCCGTCTCTGCCTCCTGTAGGTATCCAATAGGTAGGCAATGAGCATCAAGAACCCATGCCACAAATATCCAACTGTTCTGTGCTTGCCAAATCACACAGTGAGATCTGTTATCCCAGCTCCTGATGATGTGCTTGGGTACTGCCAGAAGCCTAGGCATCATCCTGCCAACAAGGACTATTGTCCTCCGCACCTCATGCTCCCCTAACACCTCAAGCTACCCAACTGAAAAAGCACCATGTAACTCCCTCTCAGTCATCTTCCCAAGTGTGAATCTAGGGTTGGAACACATGCTACCTCGACAATCAACCATGCCATCCCTAAGTCTATAACCATCAACTCGTGCACCTACCAAGTGTCTCAATTGGAGAGTCTCCTCTCAGCCCATGAAATGTGGTGTCTCATCCAAGTGCCTAGGGTGAGTCCCCCATGCCCTGCTGCCTGAATGAAGAGTGTCCAAGTGAAACAACCAAACTCTCTGCGACTATAAGCAACACTAGAGGATGATGGGTAGGTATGTCCCAAAGAGTTTGATCAAGGGTCTGCAAGAATGCTCAAGAATAATCCTACGAACGACCCTCTCTCCACCTCGGATTTGTTGATAACTCCCTCGAGGCCCTGCCCCCACTAAACATGGTTTCCCCAAATGCTCGAAGATTTCCTCATCGATCCTAGGTGAGTTGCATCCAATGGTACACCTACTATCCCTGTCCATAAGTCTCCCTGGAGGAAAAGCTCCAAGAGCCTGTTGCACCGCATCATGTGTCACTACATACCACCAAGTACCATCGCACTCCATGAAATGCCATTGTATGTCGCGAACTATCCTTGTACACCACTGGATACCCCCGACTATGGCTTCACCATCATGTACCCTCCTATGTCCTTCCTGTGTCACTACACCTGTCACTCCCCGCACGTCCTCAATGTGATGCGAATCAGTCCTCCTACCCCACAGTGTAAACCGACATGCAATGGTATACCACCATGTATCTCCATGATCCTCGCAGACCACTGCTCCTCATTGGATAGCCCTGCACACCACTGGGTGCTATGGCTTAGAATTGGGTTTATATGCATCAGGCCACATCCCTCTATATAACACTGAACGCTACAACCTGACTCTGTGTAGTCTTGTGTACCATTCCTACTGTCATACCACCCTGTAAAATATGGTATCTTGTATGTGCGAAAGTGTCTGCCACTCTGATAGTGACCCCACCATGACACGCGTCATGTCCACTCGTCCATCCTGGTAGACCTTAGCACCTTAACTCCACTCCTGCTAGGGGGGATATTTCTGCTATGCTGATCGTCTGTGACCCCTGAGTCCTAAACCTCAATGGGAGAACATCGTCTCCATACAATATCCAGTTTGGTGGCCTACCCATGCCACCTTATTGAACCAACTCTTGCCAGAGAATGTTAATCATCCTGCGCCCCCATGTGCAACCAACATGCCAAAACAACCAGTGGATTCTGCTCACAAACCACCTAGCCACTAGCGTCAACTAGAGCTCCCCTAGAGAATGCATGCACTCAGACATGGGGTTGACTACCTCATCAATGCCATAGCCATCCTTCATGTCTGATATCAGATAGAAAGCCCTGCCTGGATCCCAATGCCAATTTGGGCCTCCAAAACCCTCAATGTCTAAGAGCTCCCCCCGAGCTTTACTCTGAACTATGACCATCTCCATGAGTCTAACCCACTCCACTGGGTACCAACTCAGAATCTCTCGCCATCCAACCCCAAGAGAGGGATCGAATGCACCAATTCTAGCACATAGAACAAGCCCAACATGCAGATGTTGCATCTTGTGCAACTCTGACCGTCTCATCCCACTACCCAGGTCAACACATGAGATTTGACTAGGTAGCTCTGTCTCTCTCTCTCTAATGGGAAAAGGTGACCCAATAGTGTTGCTAACCTAGTCATCCCCTTTGGTATGTCTAGACAACTCCACCTCTCTCAATCCAATGCGTAAGGATGGGCTGATAACGCTGTAGATCCTGTCAGTGTGCCTTTGAAGTGAATTGTGCTGAAATCCCAACGTGTGGTCTCTATGTTGCCCCTCATCACTGGCTAGCCCAAAGGATGGTTTCACATCCTCCTCCATCATGGGCTCAACATGAGCCTCCAACTGCTCCTCCCTAGACAACCCAACATGCAAGACATGCTCATCAGTCAGTTGTAGGTGACTGTCGTCTGGAAACTATGTCATAGATCTGGATGCCTTTGTATCTATTGGCTCCTCATCAACAGTGGGGATGTTTCTTGACACCTCATCAATGGATGGTCCTATGGGTGTATGCTCTACTTTCTCCCCCAAGGTGTCAACTGGTGCTATCAAAGAGGCCTCCAACAATGGTGACTCTTGTGCCACATTGGGTATACCAATGTGATCCTCACACTCCCACGTGTCCTCTACCTCATGTTCAATCCCCTCCTCAGGCCCCTGATGTCTAAGACCAAGTCTCCACCAGCAAAATCGTCTCCTTGACTCATCCTCTAACTGTCTCTGGCCTGTCTGCTCCTTTCCAGGAGATCTGGTGCCCTGATTTTGTCGACTTTCCCCACATAGTGTAGATGGTTATATTCCCACGACTTGTGCCCCTCTAGTGTCTATGTTGTAAGGACAAGGATGGATCTAGTCTGACACCTTCCTCAACTGAGCCAACCTCTCATCACTCCAGCGGATTCCACCCCAGAATCCCTGCATACTGAATCTCCCTTGAGCCATGGGTAGTGTACGATGTAACTCGTCACTGTGCATACATGCCCAAATCTCCCATGATCTTACTGGTTACCCACAACTGGGCCAAGATCATGCTCTGATACCACTATAATGTTCCTAAATAGGAATTTAAGTGATAAACCAATTAAACAAACAGTGCAACAGTGGAAAATTAAAAACTTTTAGCAAACACCCATGAACCACTGTAATACTGGAACTACTAAGCCATATATTATGAAATATGAGAGCATGAGTACAATATATAAAGGAGTAGTGCACCTAGGTTTGTGTTAAACACACATGGGCAGCGAGAACAATATGAAAGATAAAACATGCAGTACCATTTTTATTAACAAATGATTTACATTTATAGTACAATATTTGACCGTTGGGTTCCACATCCCAAGGTCTCTTGAACTCCTTTTGTCCATTCGACTTCTACACTAACCCACTTGAGGATTAGGTGTCCAACATTCCCCCCCTTAATCCGAAGGGTTATGTATGAATCCAAGAAGAGAGCTGTAATACAAAATGTGCAAATATGCATGGCAGCACTAGGCTGAATGTGCTCTATGAAATGTTGGTATAAAGGGCGGTGGTTTAAGGATGACCACCAACACTGGAACGCTTAGTGCAGTTCCCTGAACTCTTCCAAAACTGGCAAGAAACTGAAGTTTTCTGCTAGAGGAAGTGATCCTATTGTCTTAAAGAGGGAAACCTTCAACGATAAAAGGGATGTCTCACCCCGCATAAAAGGTAAAACTTCAACCTGAAAAGGGAAGTCTCAACCTGTGATGGTTTAAGGATGACAAACAACTCTGGAATGCTTAATGCAATTCCTGGAACTCTTCCAAAACTGGCAAGAAGCTGGAGTCTTCTGCTAGAGGAAGTGTTCTTCAATTGTGTTCCTGGAATTCTTCCAAAACTGGCAAGAAGCTAAAGTCTTCTGCTAGAGGAAGTGTCCCAGATTTCCAACTGAAGGCATGTTCACGGGCATCTTTGTCTCTGGCTACAATTCTGAAACTGGTGTGGTAGGTTGTGGCTCAGGCTCGCTTGATGTGACTTTGAAACTTGTAGATGACCATCATTTCCCCCCCTGTCAGATACAAAGTGAGATGATGGAGAAAACTCAACTGCAAGACTGTTCAATACTCTGGAACAAGTTCTGACATGTGTTTGGAATATCTTCTTGGTTGTTGATGCCCATTGCCAAGAAGCGATCCATCCAAGATGAATCTTTGTTCTTGCAGAACGTTTGTTGCTGAAGCATCTGTGTGAAGAATGGGTGGTTTTATGACAGTGCTTACATGGATGAAGATCAAAACAGTGATCTTTCAGATGGCCAACTCGGTCACAGTGTTGGAATTTTACAATCTGTTGTTGTTGCTGTTGCTGTGGAAGAGGGGCAGAATCTGGAACAGCTGAAGGTGAACTGTCATGAATGAATCCAGCACTTTGAAACTGAATGGGCTTTGAGTAGTCTGGAATATGAAAGGACAATTCCTTCTCATATCCAAGACCAGTTCTGTGCTTGTTGTGGACAAGCTGTTCCCAAGGTCTGATGATGGGCTTGGGAAGTGCAGACTGAGTTTCTGCATCTGCATGTATAGCTGCTACTTTATTGGGCACTGGATCTGAACCAACCTCAACAATATTGACTTGCTGTTTATGGGAGTCTGTTTCATTGTTCTGAACAGACTCCTCTGTTTTAATTCTTCTTGCTGTAGCTGAGTTTCGAGCTGCAAAAATTCTATCTTCTCTTGTGCATTTTGTAAACAACTGTGAATATCAGTGAGAAAATCCTTGCTGATTTTGATTGTATTATCCATAGTAGAAAGTATTAGATTGTCCAATGACTCTAATATTGCACCAATTGGAGCCATCCTCAAAAAATAGTAAAAAAATGAAGATCTCAACGCACTCCAAACTCTAATACAATGCTAAGACAAAGAAACTCTCAATAATCTCCAATCTCCAAATTAGTTCAAATATCAAAAACCCCACATGCTATTCTGTCCATAAAATGAATTGATAATTTTCCATTAAGATAGAACATGGATTTTTTATATTTTTTCTTTTACCACCATCCAAAAATCTCATTATATAACCATTATATGCCACCATTCAAAACATTTCAACAAACTTTAATAGACTACCACTGTCTTTAAGGGAACTTAATCCATATGAGTGATGGCTTTAAAAAGGATTTACCATATGTCTATTATAACTCATATACAACCAATTCTAATCCATTTTCTGTATGGTTTCAAGGTATATTTGGCACCATCACACAACTTCAATCAAAACAAATACATACCAATTTCAACGAACAACGATCAACAGAGGGTTTGGCGCCATATGATATCCGTTAATGTGCAGAAATCATCAATGAACAACGTTCCAACACCATTTTTTTTTAATGCGCAACAACATGCATATCCATTCCCTGCTCTTCGGTATTAGTTGAAATCTGTTGCGGTTTTTATTGTTTTCTCTGGAAATGGCGTTTCTATGGCTGGTTTCGTTAAGTCTCCTTTCAATGCTCCGAGCTGCGCATGGTTCCGGATGGACCGATGCTCATGCTACGTTCTACGGTGGGGGTGACACTACTGGCACAATGGGCGGCGCTTGAGGTTATGGCAATCTGTACAGCCAGGGCTACGGTACCAACACCGCGGCTCTGAGCACTGCTTGTTCAATAATGGTGCCTTCCCGGCTCTATCGTTGTCATTGCTACTAACTTCTGGCCACTCAACAATGCGATTCCAAATGACAACGGTGATTGGTGCAACCCTGCTCTGGAGCACTTTGATCTCTGGGAGCCCGTTTTTCAGCAGATGGGTAAGTTTCAACCAGAATCAACAGAGGGTTTGAATCTTTAATGCTATCAACACATATGGTCAGATTTTCCTTTATATGCCATGGATTATTGTCGAATTACAAAGCACAGAAGCTCAATTTCACAGCGCAAAATTTATTCAGCTCTACTATCTGAAACCCAATCCTTATAGCTGAATTCTTTCGATATGGATCACATGGAAATTTGAATTCATGGAATTCAAAAATCTAACAGAGAGAAATAAGTGATGTCAGGAGACAGGTCGCAGGGTCATGTCTCGACGGTGCTGCAACTGCTGAATGAGGTCGTCAGGGGATCGAGTGGAATCCCACGGGATTGCGCGCAGCGTTTTTCTGGATATGTGAATAGACTGGAAGTAATAATAAACCAAGTGGACAAAATTTCATCAAAGATGCTGCCTCCGCCCGTCCAAACAGGTTTGAAAGGTATAGCGGCCGATTTGATCAAAGTTGAGGCCACGATAGGTGTTTATAACAACAAATGTAGGATTTATTTACTCATACACTATAGAAACCGCGCAGAACCTTGGGAAGATAATACCATCCCTCGTAAAAGCTAGAAACGAGAGGTTCTAAGATCGAAATTGATGTTGGACAACCTGAAAATAACAGTCTCTCGAGTCTTTCCACCTCTAGACCACCAAAGATATAAGCACTCCGAACGTCAAACTCTCAAAACCCTTGCGTTGTACTACAAACATCGTACGATACACAATGTCCCTCTCGCTCCAATCTTTAAGCATCGCAACACTGGAAATTTAAACTTCAGGAATTCAAAGTCCCCTTACTGACTGATTCTCTCAGCATCAAAATGAACTCAGACCTCAAAATAATCGTAGTCCAACTCGAAGGCATCCAAATACACTCGACAAAAGCTTCAAATCATCAAAATAAAAGCACTTCCAGCAGCAAAACTCCGTGATTTGTTCAATTACAAGACTAGAAACAGGAATACTTCGATTTCCTTATTTTTGAGATTCGAAATTGCTTAGACTCTGCCCTTTGTCATGAAATTTCACTTTTAATGAAATCTTGGAAAGTCTTGCTCAGAACGTCCATAAACTTACCAGCAATGATGCACCCCGAGGCCGATTTAACCGCCGAAAAACCACAGTCTTGTTTCTCGAGCAATAACCACAACTGTAGTTGCTCATTCAGCATCCGCAGACCATAACGGCTTCGATACCATCAACGCCTGAAAGTTTTACTGTCTTTTTTTTTTCTTCAGAAAAATGAAATGGCTCCTTCCACCATTCACGCAGCCTCAGTTTGAAGAATCTCAAACGTTCACCATGTCAGGCGTTAACCAACGGATGCACAATAGCAGACAGATGCGTTATGGCAGAGTATGGGACAGAGGAGTTACAAGTCACGCCAAAAAAGGAGCCTGGGACCTGTGCTCCGATACAGCGTGCCACAGTGTTCAAGTTTAATGGCTATTCAAACACATTCAGTAATGCAGGTGAGAATAATCAGGTGAATTGTCAGGCAGTAGAGGCGCAGGTGTAATGACGCTCTTTTTTTTTTAAACGTTTATGACAGTCAAAGAGCGATTATTGTATTCAGAAGAACAGGCAGGCATAATTAATGGAGCGTTACAGGTAATGAAGACTAGGCCAGCACTATTCAAGGCAGCTCAGACCGGTTGCTCAGGGAATAACAACATCTCATTTTTTAACTAAAGGATAAACCCTGAGGAAGAAAACTACACAGGCCACACATCATGGCTCTGATACCATGTTAAACACACATGGGCAGCGAGAACAATATGAAAGATAAAACATGCAGTACCATTTTTATTAACAAATGATTTACATTTATAGTACAATATCTGACTGTTGGGTTCCACATCCCAAGGTCTCTTGGACTCCTTTTTTCCATTCGACTTCCACACTAACCCACTTGAGGATTAGGTGTCCAACAACTTGTTTCAATGACAAGATGGACCAAACCCAGGTGGTAGAATAGCTGGAAAGATGGTTGTTCAGCTGCTGCTCTACTATTCTCTGCGTTGTCTTACTAAATTGTTGATCTGCTAACTTCGGCGTGCTGGAAAGTGTCCAAAAACTACCCAGAAAATTCCGTCCTTTAGCCCTAGACTACTTGGACAAAACCCAAAAAAACCCAGAAGGGAATTTATCTGATTTTGACTTTGGATTTTCGGTTTCTTGGGAGCTCCTCTCCTACTACATATGCTAAATTTCAACCTGCTGGAAAGTGCCCAAAAATTGCCTAGAAAATTCTTCCCTTTTAGCCTTAGACTCCTTGGACAAAACCCAGAAAAACCCAGAAGGGAATATCTCTGATTTTGACCTTGGATTTTCAGCCTCTTGGAAGCTGCTCTTCGGCTACATCTGCTGACTCTTAGCCTATTCGAAAGTGCCCAAAAAGTTCTGCCCTTTTAGCCTTAGACTCCTTGGACAAAACCTAGGAAAACCCATAAGGGAATTTCTTTGATTTTGATTTTGGATTTTCGGCCCCTTGGGTGGCCAAATCAACCTCTACGTATTTCTAGCTGCCCAGAAAACATGCAGTCCCTTCCTCTGCGTGGCGGGCTGAGTTGTGAATTGCTGCTGGAAACTCTTGCAATCTCTGTGGAACATCCTCCCTAGGGTGAGCACGGATGGTCCTCGAAGTAGAGGTTGAACCTTCCCTGCGAAAGACTCGTGGCTACACAACTGGTAGACTCGCTAAGCAACAGAGCATACAAGAGTGAGTTTGTTTGTCAAATATTCAGAATGAGAAAAAAATGAGAGATGATATCTCTTTATAACTCCTTGGGACTCCTTAGCCTCATGTGGCCCCTCCATCCGCCCATTCGATTTTCCCTCCAAGCATATTGAATAGCTAATTCGAACTGCTATGTGGGTGGCCCCCACATTCCATTAGCAACTAAATAAAGTCGATTTTTCCCCTAAGTCCCTAAGTCGAAAGTGTGGGGCCCTCTTCCTTAGTAAAAAATGTGCAAACTTTTGTAGCATCACACTGTTACTAATGTGTTTGAGAAGGGACATGACATTTTGCATAAGTTGAAGTCCCTTCATGATTGTTATTTCCATTGCTACATGATAAAAGTCAGAGAATATTACAGATTTAAGTTTTCTCCACTTTTTTGCATCAGTTGAATTGACACCATATTTATTGAAATAATAGTAAAAAGTTGAATTGACACCATATTGATTGAAATAATAGTAAAATGTTGAAATACATGTTAAAAAATTAGAAAATACTATAACTTTCAGCTTTCTCCACTTTTTTCAATAAGTTGAAGTGGCTCCATGATTGTTATTTCCATTGCTTTATAATGTTGTTGAGTTGTAATTAGTATGTTCATTGACTGTCTGTGACGGAGGTGCACTTAGCTTTTACTGTAAGTGTTTTAGGGAAAACTAGTGTCGATTCGAACTGCTAGTCCCACTAAGATGGGTAGCTATCTTAGAAACAAACAATGAAAGCCTTTCGAGCATTCCTTTAAGAGTAATAGGTAAGAGAGAGGAAAAGAGGACCAACCTGGATCTTCCGCTTTGATCCTAGTTTGATTTCTCCTTCCCTTGATAGAATTTGCCACTCCTCTCCTACTTGTCCCACTTCAAAGAGTACCTGTAAAGTCAAAGTAACAGAAAACCATCAAAGCATCTCCATCTAAAACATCATAAACAATGCGGAATCAGAAACACATTGACCATACAATTGCATTCATAAACAATAAAATTCATAAACACACGATTATATGGAGGAAAAATCAAAGAACTTTATTAATAGTGAAAGAGAGGATTACAACCCAGCTGTCTGATCTAACATCATCCTCCCAGCGCAGAAGCCCTCTTCACCTCATGAATAAGCAAATCACCCAACAATGCAATGTCTCTTCTCATAGATAAACCAACAACACTTCCTTACAAAATACAAAATTCCAGCCTCTAGATCTCTCAGATGAGGGATCCATTTATAGATGTCTTGCAAGGGTGTGAGTCAGCGCTGGGTTTTTGATTAGTGTCATTCCATTGATAGTTCTTGGTTCCACTTGGAGATTTCTTTGATCTCTTACTCATCACTGGGCGAATTCAGAGAGGCAAGTGTCACAGGAGAAGTTTCTGAAAGATTCCATGATCATCCACTTAGCAAACTGTCTCTACCATTTGTCTATTCTTGCTCATCGCACCCCACAGAAGGCCATTTCAGTATGCATCGCACCTGGCTAGTTTGGCAGCCAGTATGCATCGCACCTTGACCATGGAGCAGTCAGTATGGTCCAGTTTTGGCCAGTTCTGAGTAGTTTTTCAGGTGAAACTTCTGGGAAATGATGTAATCAGTTGACCATGATCCTTTAGGGTATGAAACAACACTTTTAGGGACTAAAGAGCCCTTAGTTTATGGACATATGAGTTTGGGGTTGCAGTGCCCAAATATGTCTATAATAGCTGCCCCTAAAGCATGAGGTCGTAAATCTTTTGATGTCGGGTGAAATGCCTTATCATGAGGATTCAAGGTATTCAAACTAGAAGGTGACCTGTATAAGATACAATACAATACATCATTATCATATTATTTTCATGATTTAGCTGAGGCGAGCATTCCCATGCTCAGCTTTATAAATTCATTTTTATGTACATAGGACAGACAATCGTCTGTTGTTGCAGACTGGTGATTCTTCGCATGAAGAGTCATCTTCTTTTGCTTAGATGACTATTTGTGTAGATTCTGTGCACATTTGATGTCTTTATGTTCCTGAATATATCACAGCCCGGATGGATGAAACTAGATCCGGGGTCTTCAAAACTCGTTCAATCTTCACCCGATGTACAAGTCGATCCATGTGAAAAGATGTTCTGAAGTCGAACATGGAAAGACATCGTCTGATTACCAGCCAATAATGTAAGCTGTTAACAGACGCGAGAGGAGTCACCGATAATGATGATGACCCTCAAGGTACTACAGTACAATTCACATGGTGTGAATATATGAGCCGATGTCGAACACCATGCAAAATCTTTCGGTCAAAGGTCATTGATGTAAACCTATCACCGGAAGTGAGAAACTTGCCATTGAGGCATGCAAGCTTCAAAGTACTGAAAGGGTTGTTTCTAAGTCAACTTCTTGGATAATGAGATGATGTCAACAAGAAGTGACCTATCGTAGGAGGGCCTTGATGTATCCCACATCTACGACGTGAAACGAAGCAAATGATTTTTCTGGAGGTGAAAACGATCTGATGATATAAGGTTCAGGAATGGCGGTCATGAAAAATGAAGGGTGGAGGTATTGCAGTGGATGAGGCATTTTCTGGATGGTGAATTCTCTGAATGACTTCTCTTGAACATATTGGCGACACTGATATGGACTGGTAGCGTTAACCCCATGGATGGTACGGAGGACCAATGGTGATAGTGAACGGAAAAACCCAACCCAACTCAATCATGGTGATGGAGTGAAAGTGTCATGTTCAAGAGCGACCTGCTACCAATAAAATTCTTCAAGTTTTCTTCCCTTTTTCCCCAGTCATTGCTGACTAGTACCTCTTTATTTTTGTCAAGCTTGAGGAGGATAACATATGATTGGTCTATAATTTTCCCTTCGGGCAAACCTATCGCTCTGTGTTTAGCGAGCCTAGCGTCAGTGAGACTTGTTCTTGTTTGGGTGGACAAGTTTGTCGCTATTGTTTTAACGAGTTTAACGACAAAGATAACTCGGTCCTTTTCATGTTTAGAGAGTTTGAAAAGGGACGAAAAGGAAACTCCAATAGTCATTTTTCATGGCATAATCCCTTAAGTCCGAAAAAATATAAAATAATACGAAAGGGATGACTTTTCGATTGTTTTAACGAGCTGACAAAGACAAGTGCTCGATCTTTTTGTTTAATAATCCCTCAGGTCCAAAAATATTAAAATATATGGGAGGGATGGCGTTCCCCTTACTTTAACGAGCTGGAAAGGCCAATGGCTCGACAATCTTTTTATATTTAACGAGTCTAAAAAGAGTTTAAAAGGGACTCGTTTTTTGAGGAACGAGTGGTATTTTCGGGTAGCAACCAGTTCCAGGTAAGTTTGGAACTTCTCAAAACATGGTAGTGTGAAGAGGGTGGAAATCAGAATCACTCATCGCAGTTGTTCCTCAAAAGGGTAAACAATCAAGTGGAAGCGTATGGTCGGCCAAATGAATGGAGGTGACGGTAGGAACACAACCAAGGTTCAAAAGGGTTGATAGCAAGGCGATCACAAAGGTTATTTACCAAAGGTGGTTTCATTTTTTAATGAGCTTGAATCAGGAGAAACTATGCTCAGTGCAGGTTTATTTTTTAACGAGCTTGAACCTTGCGGGAACATTGCTCTTGATATTGGTCAAAGATATTCAGTTTACCATTTAACACATTAGATTCTTTTCTCGGTCGTTCAACCTGCTCAATTGCTCCATCAAATTGATTAGAAATACACATATATATGCCTGAAAAATGAATTAAAAACTAACATTTTACTTGAAGTACGTGAATAGTAACATAAAAAGTAGTTTTACCTCTCATTTTTACCATTTCATTTCAAATTTGGGATTTTGGAGCTCTGGAGTGGTTTTCCCCCTCAAACTTCATCAGCTGATTTCGGGAGATCCAGTGGACTATTCTCCGCGCCGTTAGGACCAGGTAGGAGCTAACCCTGAGCTCTTCATTTTCATTCCATCTTTTTCTGATTTTGAGCAAGTTTTCCCTTCCTTCTGAGCCCCTAGGGTTTGAAGAATTCATTCTCCCATCATCGCACCTGCCCTATATCGAAAGGTGCGATGCATACTGAGCTGTACACTGGCCAGTCAGTATGCATCTCACCTAGTTCAAAGGCAGGGTGCGATGGGCATAGAAGGGAAACTTTGCACAGTAATTTTTCATGAAATTTTTGCCTGTTTTTGCTCAAATTTGGATCCTAATTCATCTTTTGTCTGTGACTCAGATATTTGCTGGATCAAGATGGTCGTTACATGGCATGAACGCGAACATGAAGAAGAAGACATGATTTCCTTACATGATCAGGGTACTGTTACTGCATTGCGAAACTGTGGTTTGCTCAAATTCTTCCGTATATCTAGCATGAGGCAACAAATCAGTTTGTTGCAGTATTTTCTCGATGCTTGGGATCCGATCAACCAGGTATTCCAGATTAGAGGTAAATCTATTCCACTGACAGTCGAGGATATCTACTTTTTGATGGGGTTATCGAGGCGTGGTGCCCCTCTTTCACTGTTGGGATCCACCCGTGGGGGCGAATCGGTGAGAGATTATATCCGTCAGCTTTGTAGAGATGGATCTCAGCCTAGCAGAGATGGAAAGATCAATATCTGGGACGTCACTGATCGGTCTCTGAGGACCATTTTATTCACCTTTGCTAGATTGGCTGGTAGCGCGGCTCTTCATTTGGCAAACAGATCTTATGTACAGTATGCTTTGGAATGCTTGGAACCAAAGGTATTCAACTGGTGTGAGGCGGTACTTCCAGTGATAAAAGAACAAATCTCTAAGGTAAAGAATGGAAAATCCAAGAACTTTGGCTACGGTTCCATTTTGACTGCTTTTGCCTTAGAGAGGGTCCCATTGATGCAGCTTCAACATTTTTCACTAGGATTTCCAGCACCGAGGGAACCCAGGATGCAGAGATGGGTTGATCTCATGGCCAGACATGCTGGTCAGCCACATATTACTTTCTCTGATGCCTTCTTTGAGTGGTTCGATCGTCAGGAGATGGTCTTCTCAGAGTATCCATATGTTGGGATGGATTTCCGAGGCAACCCGGATTTGGCGTTACCGACTGGCGAGCAGTGGGGTGTGATAGGTAAAGATGATTTGACCATATATTTGTTTATCAGTTTTATAATATTTTTGTGATTTATCAAGACTAATTGAACCCATGTACTTGTGCAGATGTTGGGCCAGTGTGACCAGTAGCACGCCCAAGGGCGACAGCTAACGTTCCAACAGGAGAGGCTGTAGGGAGGGTTGTCCTTCGTGATCTGGACATAACAGAGACCCTGGCAGTATTGCAAGATCAGATCGAGGGTCTTACCCTTGGTATTCAGGATGTGAGGATCGACGAGTTACCTCTGAGGCTACAGCGCCACACTACTGGTGTTCCGAGTCGATGGACTAGGCTCTTGCATATGATCGCACAGGCGGTGACATGTTATCACCAACATCATTAGTATAGGATGATTTTCTGCATTTACTTTTGAGTTTCTTGGTCGCATGACCGATTTTGCCTTGTACACAAAACATTATGTGAAACTATAAACAGTTATATATTTTTGATTTTCGGAGTTTATTTTGGTTAAGTTATGTGATCTAGTTGCAAATGTTGATATGAAATGCTTTTCTTTACAAATGCTGCAAATGTCTGTCTAACACATAATTCGCTAATGAATCAGTTAATGTGTTTAAGTTTTTGGAAATGTGTTGATATTGAATGTAATCAAACTGCCTTTCCAAAATCTTAACCCTTAGGAACATATGATAGATAGCTGGGTTCCGAACTGAATAGACACCAGTAAGTTGTAGAATGACGAGTTACGAATCTAGCTTGACAACAAGTCGGCGTATGCCATGTGAAATGGCATCAGAGAGGAGCTCCATCAACGCGCCATACTCAGCGATGTTGTTCGTTGATTGAGCAATACATATCCCTTTGAAACTTACTAACTCGCCGCTTGGATCAAAGATGGCCCAGGCTGCAGAAGATAGGTTCCGCGTTCTATGACTAGCTCTGTCGGTGTACCCAACGAATGTTTCAAAAAAGTTTGACATCTGCAACAAATGCAAAGTGGATTATCTAACTAAAATGACAACTCTTGACAAAAACAAAAATGAAACAAAAGCATATCTATATAGAGATTACTACAATTGATCAAGCATAGTATCGCTTAAGATACAACCTGTTTTGGGGTTGCGATAGTGGAATTCCATCGTAATCTACCAGCTCATAGGCTCCTTTTGCTAATACCTATTTAACAATGTAGGGGCCCATCCATAATGATTGGAACTTACCTGCTCCCAATTTATCAGAGTCCTGATCGTAGAGTAAGACTAGGTCACCTTCTGAGAAGACACGAGGCTTGACATTTTTGTCAAATTGCACTTTGACACATTTCTTATGTGCTTCGTTAGCCAGCGTGGTGTCACAATGGGTTTCATCCAAGCGGATTAGTTCCAAGAAACGAGCCTCTTCCTCTGAAGTTTTGGGAAGTAGATCGATTGCGAGCTTGAGAGATGAAATCTCACACTAAATCGGTAAGACAGCTTCCAGGCCATACACCAACTGAAAAGGCGTAAATCTGGTCGCATTTCTCACCGAGGTCCTATATGCCCACAGAGCTGAGTACAGGATTAAATTCCAATCCCGTTTGTGGACTCCAATCATTCTCTGCAGCATGCGCTTAAGGACTTTGTTGATCACTTCAACCTGTCCGTTAGCCTGCAGATAATATGGAGTATAACTATCATGAGATAATCCTAATTTGGTAGCCAATTCAACCATCATGTGATTGCGAAAATGGGATCCATGATCTATGACTATAGCCTATGGAACACTGAACCTAGAGACTACATGATTGAAAAAGAAAAGAGCAGTCGTTTCGCCACTATTGTTTAATGTAGGCATCGCCTCGACCCATTTTGTAAAATAGTCGACAGCGACTATGATATACCCATGCCCCCCAACTGAGGTGGGGTTACATGTCATGAAATCTATGCCCCATTTAGTGAATGGCCCAACAGCAACTACTCAATGCAGTTTTGCGATAAAAAATTTGACAAGCATGGCAACTTCTGACTGCTATTATGCAATCTTTGAAGATAGTAGGCCAGAAGTAACCAGCTCGTAAGATTTTCTGTGCAGTAGCGTAACCAGATAGATGCCCCCCACATGCGCCTGAATGACAGTCATTCAGGACTTTTTCGGCCTCCTCATGCGTGAGGCACCTTCGCAGAACTGTATCGACACCACGACGGTAAAGTGTATCACCGACGATCATGTAGTCTTTTGCTTGGTATCGAGTACGTCGTTGTTCTGAGCGAGAGGTGTTAGGCCTAAAGGTTTGGGTTTGGAGATAGATTAGTATATCTCCATACCACGGGTCGCTTGATGATATCAGAAACAAAGTTTCATCCACGATTGATGCTTTAGATGTTAAATCGTTGGACGATGATGGGAGGTCACAAAGTAACTCCGCGAAGACTAGAGATTTCTTTGATTTGGATTTGGTGAATTCCAGATCAAACTCTTGCAAAATGGCTATCCATTTTGAATACTTTCCCCCTAGCAATTGACGTGACAAGATGTAGGTCATAGGGTTGCAATCTGACAAGATGGTAGTTTTGCGAAAGAGTATATAGTGTTGAAATCTTTGTACTTCTTGAACAACTACCAAAGCCAGCTTTTCAACATAGGAGTACTTGCTTTCCGTATCATTTAAGTTGCAGCTTAAATAATACACAGGATGTTCTATTCCATTGTCTTCTTGTACTAAAACCATCACGATGGTCGTATCTGTAGTAGCGAGATACAGGTTAAATTCTTTTTGATAGTCAGCAGCATACATTAATGATGCTTTTACTAGGGAACTTTTCAAAGCATCAAAGGAAGCTTGCGCAACCTGATCCTAGTTGAAGGGTACTTATTTTTTCAAAAGATGCATATAACCTTTAGCAAGTTCAACATAATTTGGAATGAACCTCAAGAAGTTTGCTTTCCCTTGGAGTTTCTGAATCTGAAGCAAATTTGAAGGTGGAGGCATGTCGATGTTTGCCTGAAACTTTCATGGGTCGAGTCAAATTCCATCCTTAGAAACTATGAAACCAAGTAACCGACTAGAACCAACACAAAACACACACTTGTGTGGATTGAGTCGTATTTTGTAGTGTCAGCAACGTAGAAATATAGTTCTCAAATGCTGCGGATGATCAGTCTGCTTTCGTGAATGAGCCGGTAAATCGTCGAGATACGATTGAATGATGTGTTTGATGTTGTGGAAGGCGTAGTTCATTGCCCTCTGAAATGTTGCCCCTGCGTTCTTCAAACCGAAAGGTAGTTTGCGGTATGCGAATGTGCCCCATGGACATATAAATGGAGTCTTCAATTGGTCCTGTGGGCAGATATTGATTTGATCGTATCCGGAAAATCCATCCTAAATGAAAAGACTTCACATCCGGCACATTCATCAATTATTTGGTCAATGAAGGGTGTAGGGTAGTTGTCTTTTTGACAAGCTTGATTTACATCCCTGTAATCGACACACACTCTAATTGTTCCTTGCTTTTTCATCATAGGAACAATATTCAATACCCAATCAGTGAGAGGAACAGGGTAAATGAAACCAGCACATAAAAGTTTTTCAACCTCTGCCTTAATGGCAACGGCTTTCTTCGAGTGAATCGGTAAAAGCCGTTGTCGTACTGGTTTGACATTTGGATACATCTTGATTTCATGTTCAACGATGATCAAGTCAATGCCTAGAATTTCTTCATATGACCAAGTAAAGACATCTTTGAATTCGTGAAAGAGAGCGCAGTATATTTCCAGTTCTGAAGGAGAACAAGATTTGCAAACATGTACATTCTCTACAACATTTGGTTTGGTCGAGATATTAATGGCAATAGTTTCTTCAATATTGGACATATTTCGCTCTGAATCCATCGTATTTACAGTATTCGATAGAAAATCAAAAACTAAAGGATGATTAAGGTCGTTAGAATAATCCTCGTTGTTATCTTGAGGCCGAGAACGATGGTGGTGATCTTCCCATGGTGCCTCTCCTATCATCATTGACTGAATGATTCCTTTGTCTGTAGAATGTACATGAGACCAAGGATCAGAAGAGGTACCATACTCTAGAGACCTATCTATCCAAATGCTTGCCGAGCGTTGATTTGGGTTTGCCGCCCATGCCCAGAATATTGATTGCTACAACAATTCTATAGGGCTTGGGGGCAACACTTGGTGATGATCCATGCTAACAAAATGTTTGGAATTCTTCTTAATCTTTGACGATGTAGAAGATATCATGTGATAGTTTTCCACTGTGGCCACTTCCGCTAGATTACTCAGAGGTGGAAGGGAAAAAGTACCCAATAAGAAAGGGTCTTTTAGGAGACGTACTCTGATATTTTGAAGCGATTGATAGCTTCCATGGATAAATGGAATGCTTCCGGTAACTTGGGAACTGTTGGGGAGGAAGGTTAGTTGGTCAATGATTGTAATTTCGCCTTGAAAGGGGAATGCAATCTTTCTAAAATATGTTGACACAACAGCAGCCATTGCATAAGTCCAGGGTCTGCCCAGTAGGATATTGTAGTCAAGGTTTCCATTAGTGACTTCGACTTCAATTTCTATTGTCTTTCCCCCCAGTTCGATTTGCAAGTTACTTAATATGCCATATGGTGTGTATGTTCTCCCATCGAATGCTTTTAATGTTGTTGATGATCGTGACAAGTGTGGAGAGCCTAAAGTTTTCTAGCAACTCATTGACATAATACAGGTAGATGCCCCCTCATCAATGATTGTTCGATAAACAATTTTGTTGAGGGATTTTACCTATATGAGGAAAGCGAGTTGGGTTGGTAACTGAGGTTCGTATCCTTTATGATTAAAGGCCACTAGATTGGAATCCGCTAGATCAATCCGACCTATCGCTGATAACAAAGCCTGCTTTTGGGAGGGGAAATTCTGCAGTACTTCAAGTGTCAACATAGCGGATGGCGACTGGGCCAGATCCTTCACTATATTATAATTCTGTGTTGCTCGAGTGTTATGCTCTTAACCTGCAAAGTAATACCCAAACAGAGAATTTGCGAAGAAAAGATACCGAGAACACAGAATATGCGAAGAAAATATACCCAGAGCACAGAATAGCAATGATTTTATTATTAAGAGAGAAATGTTCACAGGCCTCTTCGAGGGGGCAACCTCCAATAGAGTAGAGCTCGATTACAAAACAAGACACGATACTCCTCGCAGGGAGTCTCTATCCTTTATATATGACTCATACATGCAATACCACGGGCCAATACCGTGGGTTTTATTAATACCATCTATCTAATACTACCGCCCATTTGCAACTAACTGTGGTCCCGTCATTAATTGCGGGTTAACCACTTACAAATATTAATATGGGATTTATTGACTCTTGACCATGACGTGATCCCATGACATAAATAAGGGGGTTAGGGTGGGACCCTAACATGCCCTCCCCCTTAAGACTAGCCTTGTCCTCAAGGCTGAAGCTGCGGAAACTGCTGAAGAATAGTGGCTGGTTCCCAAGTTGCATCTTCCGGAGAGGTGTCTTTCCATTTGACGAGGACCTCCTTAATCATGTGGTCGCGCAGGTGCTTGTCTCGTGTGTCTAGAACCTGTTCAGGTTGAAGCCAGATTGACCCTTCTTCGTCCAATTCAGGTAGACTGGTTTGAACTCGGCAATTGTTCCCAATCACTTTCTTGAGGCACGATACATGGAAAACTGGGTGGATTTTTGCTGTAGGTGGCAAAGCCAACTTGTAAGCCACTTCTCCAATGCGCTGAAGTACTTGGTATGGTCCATAGAATTTTGGAGAGAGCTTTTGACAACCCTTGTCTTTGAGTGATGTTTGCTTATATGGTTGCAGCCTCAAAAAGACCTGATCCCCTTCTTGAAATTGGCGCTCTGAGCGATGCTGGTCAGCCTGTTGCTTCATACGGTTCTGAGCTTGATGAAGATTCTCGCACAGATGGGCAAGCATGGTTGCGCGATGTTGTAGGAGTTGATCCACGGCTTGTACTTTGGAGCACCCCGTGAGATAAGAAGTAGGGGAAGACGGAAGTTGTCCATAGACTGCTTCATAGGGAGTCATTTTGGTGGTGGCATGATAGTTGGTGTTATACCACCATTCCGCCAGAGGTAACCACTGTACCCAAAGGTGTTTCTTTTCTGAAGTGAAACACCTAAGGTAGGTTTCTAGACATTTGTTGACGGCTTCGGTTTGACCATCTGTTTGCGGATGATATGAAGTACTGAGTTTGAGTTGAGTGCCTTGTATTCTGAAGAGCTCCTGCCAAAAATTACTGGTGAAGATTGGGTCGCGGTCGGACATAATAGAAGTGGGCATGCCATGCAATTTGAAGATCTGATCCATGAAAGTTTGAGCAACCAAAGTTGGTGTAAATGGTTGGGGTAGGGCGCAGAAATGAGAATACTTCGACAGTCGGTCCACAACCACCATGATGAATGACTTGTTCCCAGATTTTGGAAGACCTGTAATGAAATCCATGGAGACCTCCGTCCAAATTTACGCCGGAATGGGCAATGGTTGTAATGTGCCTCGTGTGTTGACGGTTTCCCCTTTGTGGCGTTGACAGACGTCACATTCTGCGACGAAGGTAAGGATGTCCTGTTTCATGCCGGCCCAAAAAAATGATCTTCTGGTGCGAGTATACGTCTTCTGGAAGCCCGAATGTCCTGCAATGGGAGATGAGTGCAATTTTGCCAAAATGCGACTTTTGAGGGTGGATGTTGGTGATATTACGACTCTGTCCTTGTAGCGAAGAATATCATTCTGCCACGCGTAGCCCTTGCTGGAATTAGGATCTACCTGCAATTGAGAAATGAGTAGGGAGAGCCTGGGATGTGAAAACCATTCCCTGCGAGCCTCTTCAATCCAGTCTGGAATGGGGAGGGAAATTGCGAGCAGAGTACTTTCCTCCTCAAATTGGCGCGACAATGCATCTGCTACCCTGTTGTCTTTCCCTTTCTTGTAAATGATCTCATAATCATATCCCAGCATTTTGGCTAACCATTTATTTTGTTGTGGGGAAGATAGGCGTTGCTCCAAAAAATATTTAAGACTGTGATGATCTGTGCGGATTTGGAAACGTCGCCCCAACAAGTAAGGTCGCCAAGTCTCGACTGCATGTAAGATGGCCATCATTTCCTTCTCGTAGGTAGATTGGCCCAGATTCCTCCCACTTAGTTGTTGGCTGGTGAAGGCCAACGGTCGCCCTTCCTGCATTAAGACCGCTCCAATACCTGTTCCCGAAGCATCACATTCAATGACAAATGATTTGGTGAAGTCCGGTAGTGCTAAGACTGGAGTGGAACACATGGCGGTTTTGAGAGCGGTAAATGCCTGTTGTGCTTCCTCGTTCCAGAAGAAGGAATTTTTCTTTAGGAGTTGCGTTAGGGGCTTCGCTATGCGGCCATAGTTGCGGACAAATTTACGATAATAGCCTGTGAGACCCAAAAATCCTCTCAAGCTTTTCAAGGTCTTAGGTTGAGGCCATTCTTGCATTGCCTGGATCTTTTTGGGGTCCACCTTGACACCTTCACGCCCCACAATGTGGCCCAAATACTCAACTTCTTCCATGCCAAATGCACACTTAGACATCTTGACAAATAATTTATGTGTGCGGAGCAGTTGCAAGAGTAGATCTACATGCTGAAGATGTGCTGCCCAAGTGCCACTATAGATGAGGATGTCATCGAAGAAGACAAGGACAAATTTTCTGAGATATGCTTTGAGGAGGTGATTCATAAGGCTCTGAAAAGTAGAGGGGGCATTACAGAGACCAAAGGGCATGACCAGGAACTCATAATGGCCTTCATGAGTTCTGAAAGTTGTCTTGGGAATGTCGACTTCCTTCATGCGAATTTGGTGGTAGCCTGAGCGAAGATCCAACTTAGTGAAGAATTGAGCCCCATTGAGTTCGTCCAGCAAATCGTCAACTACCGGGATGGGAAATTTATCTTTGACGGTTAACTTATTGAGGGCCCTGAAGTCGGGACACATCCGCCACTCCCCATCTTTCTTGAGGACCATGACCACTGGGGATGAATAAGGACTAATGCTGGGACGAATGACACCTGCTTCCAACAATTCCTTGATGATTTTTTCTATTTCATTCTTTTGGGTGAAAGGATATCTGTATGGCCGCACATTTGGGGGTTGGGCCCCTGGAACCAATGTGATGCTATGATCATGTTCCCCTCGCGAGGGTGGAAGCTCATGAGGCTTGTCAAAGACCGTCCGATGTTTATCTAAAATCTGTTGCATCTCAGGATGAATTGGCAGAGGCATGGTGTCTACTACCTGGATGGCATTAAATTGAGCTACCACTCCATGATGGCCCTTTTTTAACAATTTTTCCATCCGATGCGAGCTGATGATAGAGGGGGCTCCCGCCTGTAGTCCACGGAGGGTGTGTGTGGAGTTGTTCTGCTTAAAACTCATATATAACTCCTGGAAATCCATTGTGATTGGCCCAAGAGTGCGGAGCCATTCCGCGCCTAGGACAATGTCGCAACCCCCCATGTGTATTGCAAACATGTGGGTTTTCAATTGATAATCCCCCATTTGAATTTTGACATTTTCACAGCGACCTTCACATTTCATTGTGCCCCCATCTGCAATCTGGACTTGGAAGTTAGAAACTGCCCGGATGAAACAATGTGCTGCTTCAGCGATCTTTTGATGGATGAAATTATGGGTACTTCCACTATCAATCAAGACTACTACTGGGCGATGTTTCAGAAAACCCCTGATTTTGAGAGTTTGAGGGGAAGAAATTCCTGCCAATGCATTTAGCGAAATAATTGGTTCATCAGATACAATCTCCCTTTGGTTATCTTCTTCGATCGCCTCCAGTTCCTCAAGTGGTGGGTCTTCCTCGGTGGAGCTGTAGTCAGTGGCATCTATTTGAAAAAACTTGTGCTCTTTGCATTTATGACCCGGGGAATATTTTTCATCACAGTAGTAACATAGTCCTTGCTTCCTTCTTTCGGCCATTTCCGCAGGTGACACCTTTTGAATCTTAAGTGTCTGAGTCGTATTGGGAGCCTGTGAGGGACGACCTTTAGCGGGGAAGTTGGGGCGGCTGGATTGGGCTGTTAATGCACGTTCCACCTTACGGGCTACCTGGCAAGCCTCTGTCCATGTGGGAGGGTGGTGGAGTAGAACCTGAGCTTTGATGGCTTCTTTAAGACCGCTGATAAAGCATTCCATGTAGAACTCATCTGTGAGACCCCTAGTGCGGAAGGCTAAGGCTTCAAAAGCAGTAATATATTCCTCCACTGTACCCGTCTGTCAGAGCTTAGTGAGACGCCCCAAAAAAGATTCTTCCTGTTCAAAGCGACTGCGAAGAGTTTTGGCAAATTGGGCCTAATTCTGAAAATGTCCATTGCAACGCTGATGCCATTCCTTCCATTGCCATCGTTCATTGTCCAAGTACATGGTGCCCACCATAAGCTTAGTCCCCTCATCTATGATATGATTCAATTGGAAATACTGCTCCATTTGTGCTAGCCATGCGGACGTGTGAGAACCGTCAAATTTATGCATATCCAACTTGGGTGGTCGTTGACTGGGTGGTGGATGGGTGTGCCAGACGTGATGAGAGTGGCTAGACTCACCCTCATGGTATTCATGGCCATTATACGTCTCCTCGTGGGCTGGCTCCTTGCCCTTTGGGAGTGCATCATGTATCTGGTTACTTATTCCTTTGAGCTCAAGTTCGATATTCTTCACCATAGTTTGGAGGGAGTTCACATGGTCTTCAATTTTGTCGATCCTTTCATTGGCCATCGCTTGAGCGCGAGTTTCTACCATACACCAACCTGATGAAAAATTGGGACCGCCTAAAATTTTTTTACTAAGAAATTGAATGGTACCACCTTGCTCAGCTCGGCGTCCTGATTCTGATGGGCTAGGTCACCAATAAGCGCCCCGGACGATCTCAGACTCTCTTTTTTTTTTTTTTGGAAGACAGTCCGTGCGCGGTTCTGTCTAATGCGCTACTACTCGAAGGGGTACCCACAGGGGTTACAAGGGAGTCCAACAGACGTGACCACCTCTTGTATTTCCTGCGTGCATGCCTCCCCAAATCCGCAGGTTTATGCGCTTAACGACAGATCCCGTGGTTTAAAGACACTGGAAAGTGCTCTGATACCACTTGTTATGCTCTTAACCTGCAAAGTAATACCCAAACAGAGAATTTGCGAAGCAAAGATACCGAAAACACAGAATATGCGAAGAAAATATACCCAGAGCACAGAATAGCAATGATTTTATTATTCAGAGAGAAATGTTCACAGGCCTCTTTGAGGGGGCAACCTCCAATAGAGCAGAGCTCGATTACAAAACAAGACACGATACTCCTCGCAGGGAGTCTCTATCCTTTATATATGACTCATACATGCAATACCACGGGCCAATACCGTGGGTTTTATTAATACCATCTATCTAATACTACCGCCCATTTACCATCTATCTAATACTACCGCCCATTTGCAACTAACTGTGGTCCCGTCATTAATTGCGGGTTAACCACTTACAAATATTAATATGGGATTTATTGACTCTTGACCATGACGTGATCCCATGACATAAATAAGGGGGTTAGGGTGGGACCCTAACATCGAGCACGAGGATTAAACGTCGATCTATGTACTACTCCCTTAGGCGGTTTTATTGTTAATTCAGGAATGATTGGTGGAACAACTTTTGGCGAAGTTGTTGTCGAACTACCGGGTTGATGTATAGCCTTGTTGTTCGACCACTGTGGATTTCCATCATCTTTATTCCTTGTTGATATCAAAGCATCATTTTGCTGTTTTGAGATGGATAGCATAGTTTTTGGGTTTGGAAACGGATCAGTCAATACTGTTGAGGTATTTGAAGTATTTTTGAAAAACTTCATGACCTCAGCTCGATGTGGACAATCTCTCATGTAATGGTCCTCATCGCATATGAAACATGGCTGATTAGGTTTCTTCTTTCTAGTAGGGTTTCCAGAAGATTTCTCAGGAGTCGAATCTTCCTGTTTCTTCTTTTTGTTTGTCCCTTTCTTCTTTCCCCCTGGTTGCTTAGGATTTTTGCCTTTGTCGGTTGACACGACATTAATCTCCGAGGCAAGAGGTTCTTCATCTGCTTTTTGACTAGAAACCATACGGGCTTTTTTAGATGTAGCCTTTGCGGTTTTCGTGCTTGTTGTACCGATCATGCCATCGCCGGCATGACAGTCCTTGTTTGATCTAGGAGGGGGGGAATGGAAAATTATGGTCTAGGAGCATCAAGAATTTTGTCATAGAGTGTGCCAGACTGAGTATAGATCAAGTCTAAATATTGTGCACGAGCAATGACTTGCTCTTCAGTGACAACTCCTCCCTTAGCCACATCCTCTGTAATAGAGGGTAATAATGACTTTATAAACCATTCAGCCAAAAGCTGACTAGGAACATACGTCTTTATCATTCTTCGACAACGTCACCACTCATGAATATTATCAGATATGTGAGTGGCTGTCATCTGTTTAAAGTTGGTAAGGAGTTCTGTCCCTGTTTCGTACCTTATAGGTAACTAAAAATGGGTTAAAAAGATAGTGGCAAGGGTGCTGAAGTTATAAAACGAAGCTCTCGGTAATTCAATATACCATTTTGTTGCTGGACCAGTTAGTGTTCATTGAAAAAGGCGAAGCCTAATCGAATCATCATTCAGGGTGTTGGATGAGCACCATAAATGGAATGTCATTACATGATTCGATGGATCTTCACCTGGATTTCCATTGAATTTAGGAATATCAGAGGGAAGTTTATGAGGAATCGTTGGCCACCAAGGGGCGTAAGCAATTGGATCATTCGTCAGCCGGTTTAGATCTGGTAATTCTAGAGTTGCTACAAAAGGAAATTGTTGATTCAGTTTAGGCGAAGCATACCCAGGATAAGATGGAATCGCCTGAGCAGTAGGTATTTACATACCAACATAATGTATCTGATGCTGGTAACTTTGATAAGGTTGATGGGCATAACTATTATATTATGGTTGTTGATAACCGTTTAGGTAATGCGGTTGCTCATTACTTACAAAGCCTTGTTGCTTAGGTCCTTGGTATGATTGCTAGAATTGCGGTTGTTGATATTTCACCAGCCACGGTTGTTGGACCATTTGCTGTTGCCCAATACTAGATGATTGACCAAGATGCGGAGTGATAGTACCTACTTGAGCCTGATTCATTCCAGGTATGGAGACACTAACCTGAGGTTGTGATTGAATCGCAGAGACGAGGGGTTGTTGTATTGCAACTTGAGAGACTTGAGGTTGACATACAACAGGTAGCGCTTGTACTTGTGATATAGTCACAATAGCAGGTGTAGTGGGAATATTCGACACAGGTTGGACTGGTTGCATTGAATATACAACCCTTGGTTGTTGAGGCAGTATTGGTACCCAACCACTGGATGTAATTCCAGTTTGACCTGAATTTTGTTGTAAACTCCCATATGGTTGTTCTCCAGGAGGGAACAATGAAAAGGCATACTTGCCCCCCATATGGTGGAAATCCAGTGCTTAAAGGGTAGATCGGCCTTTGAAGACATATTGGATCAACTTGTTGAGTTTCAACATAAGAAATACCAGATGAGATTCTAGATGAAGAAATAGGAACAAACCATGTCGTCGAAACAGTCCCTGAGTGGACTCCGACTGATTGTTGATAACTAGTCAAGATAGATGGTATACCATCAAACATTGTAGGAACAGTAGCAGGAAGCTCCGTCGTAGCTGTGTCGGTTGACATAGCCCTAGATGTTGATGGTTGCTCAGACATATTTAGTCTATCCAAAAGATTTCCTAGCGATTCGACAGGAACTTGCGATGAAGGATGATTAAAAGAACTAACTTCTGTAGTAGAAGGATATAAGTGGATCCCAGTTCCAAAATGCACTGGAGTACTGGGTGGAAGATCCTCTACTATCTCTTCTATGGCAATCAATCTAGGTGGAAGAGGTAGACCGTCAGGTCCGTAAAATATTTCTGGAGCCGAAGAAAGTGTAGCTTCTGCAGTAACAAATACTAGAGGGGTGACACCTTCTGAATTCTGGAACTCAACTTCCAGATGTTCAGGTAAGTGAACTTTAGTTTCTGGATCAGTCCTAGATGGAGCTGCTTCAGGAATAGAGGTGTCTACCGTTACACTAGGATCAGTTCTAATGTCCTCTTGTAACTGCGGAACTTTTTCTGTAAAGGCAGGTGTACCAGAGATAATTGGAGTAACTGTAGTCTCTGACGATGTTGAAACACAAGTTTCAAATAAATCAGGTGAATTGGACTCAGTTAAATGAGACCGTTTTGCCCGGGATGGTTTCGTCTCCGAGGTCAAAGATGGTTGACTCGCTAGTCTCCTTGAACAACGGGGTTTTGATTGACTTTCTTCCACGATTGCGGATTACTTGATCAACTCAAAATTAAAGGGGAAAAAGTTATTCCGATTTAAATGAATTTTAAGACACTTTGACGCAACTTTCTTTTTCAATTTTTAAGAGTTGAGAAAAAGCTAAAGGTGACTCTAGTCGCCTTCGATTTTTAATGAGCCTGAAGTGACAAGTGCTTAGATGGACCTTTTATTTTAAGGAGTCGAAAAGGAATGAAAGTGACTACTCTGGAAATCTAGACAGAGGGATTACCAAACCGATCACAAAACTGCAAAATACACCTTGGTGATAAATGATAGAGAAATTACCAAGGACTTATGTACGGCAATCAATCTTCCCGAATGCTGTGTTCAGTGCATTGCGATCGATAGGACGACAGACATGGCTTCCTAAGGATAAAGTATATTGGCCTATTGTGGTTTCCCAATATATACTCGACGGTACGGGGAGCACAAGTCTGTACTGGCACTTGTCGTATCAAAGAGGAGGAATCACCCAACCTTCAATGAAAACGATAGTTACCAGGTTTTACGACGCTGGAACACGTCTCTAGCCTAGACTTCTAGATGTGTTGCGTTAGGTTCCAAAGCGTTTTTATGTTCATTGAGATTTATTTTAGAGTTGATCTTGCTTATAAGTTTGTCTTTCAAGGTTCACCACGTGATGTAGATGTAAAATTCCTAAATATGCAATCTAAAATGATAAACAGTCGTTTATTTTCTTTTAGCAATGAAAATCCTAGCTACAAAGGAAAGAAGATTATGATTTTTCTTTCAGCAGAGAGCATAGAGCACACACTAAATGCACTTTCCTAAATCAAATTTCGCATGCAGTCAAAATGCAAATGTGCATGCATGTATTTTTTTTCCGTTTCCTTAATGTGTGAATGCCAAAAAGGAAAGCTAAGTAAAGATCTAAACTATTTTCTTTTAAAGCGACATTTCCAACAATTTATTTTCAAAATGAAAGGAAGAATAAGACGACACTTTTCGATTTCGAATTGAAAACTATTTTCGACATTTCAAATACTAATAATTCAAATCAAGTATAATGACAAAAGTACAATCAACTATCTAGAAGAGGAAGATTTTACGACACTCTTCTTTTGATTCAAAATGACAATTACGACACTTGCATCAAGAACGACAGTTCAATTAAGCTACTTTCGACAAAGGAAGACTGTAAATGATTCACAAATACAAAAAAACATTTACAATTCCTAACTAATGGAGGTTGAAATATGTGAAGGAAGAAAGTTCCAGCAAGAAGATACTGATCATGAATAGTAAAATTACTGAATAGAGCTAAAAACAAGGAGGAAAAACCAACTTTCAAAGAGAGAAAGCAGTATCACTCAGTCATCGCACCTACAACACAGGGAAACAGGGATGCATCGCACCTACAACACATGGGAGGTGCGATGCATACAGGTTTCCTAGTTACAGACAGTGTGATGGACCAGGGAGCGAAACTAAGCTTGGTTTTTGCTCAAAATTTGCAGCTAAGTTCAGTGATTTAGGCTGAGTTATGATGGACAGTAAAAACAAAGTATAGGGGTAAGATCTTATGAGGTTATGAGCTACCACAAGGGCACTTAGAATGCTTTGTAAGTTAGATGTTCAGTTCATAAACCAACCCAGAGATTGACTGAAGCAGCATTCATCTACTTCGCAATTGCATAGCAAAGGCGTTTCGAAGGCTAGCTGGCTAACTTCAAGCTCTGTCTGTAGTTTATAAAGCAAACAATAAACAAACAAAACAAACTATTCGTTCCCCAGCGGAGTCGCCATTTTGTTTCAGGGAAAACTAGTGTCGATTCGAACTGCTAGTCCCACTAAGATGGGTAGCTATCTTAGAAACAAACAATGAAAGCCTTTCGAGAGTTCCTTTAAGAGTAATAGGTAAGAGAGAAGAAAACAGGACCAACCTGGATCTTCCACTTTGATCCTAGTTTGATTTCTCCTTCCCTTGATAGAATTTTCCACTCCTCTCCTACTTGTCCCGCTTCAAAGAGTACCTGTAGAGTCAAATTAACAGAAAACCATCAAAGCATCTCCGTCTAAAACATCATAAACAATGCGGAATCAAAAACACATTGACCATACAATCGCATTCATAAATAATAAAATTCATAAACACACAATTATATGGAGGAAAACTCAAAGAACTTTATTAATAGTGAAAGAGAAGATTACAACCCAGTTGTCTGATCCAGCATCATCCTCCCAGTGCCGAAGTCCTCTTCACCTCATGAATAAGCAAATCACCCAACAATGCAATGTATCTTCTCACAGATAAACCAACAACACTTCCTTACAAAATACAAAATTCCAGCCTCTAGATCTCTCAGATGAGGGATTCATTTATAGATGTCTTGCAAAGGTGTGAGTCAGCTATGGGTTTTTGATTAGTGTCATTCCACTGATAGTTCTTGGTTCCACTTGGAGATTTCTTTGATCTCTTACTCATCACTGGGCAAATTCAGAGAGGCAAGTGTCACAGGAGAAGTTTCTGGAAGATTCCATGATCATCCACTTAGCAAACTGTCTCTGCCATTTGTCTATTCTCGCTCATTGCACCCCACAGAAGGCCATTTCAGTATGCATCACACCTGGCTAGTTTGGCATCTACTATGCATCGCACCTTGACCATGGAGCAGTCAGTATGGTCTAGTTTTGGCGAGTTCTGAGTAGTTTTTTAGGTGGAACTTCTGGGAAATGATGTAATCAGTTGACCAACACTTTTAGGGACTAAAGAGCCGTTAGTTTATGGACATATGAGTTTGGGGTTGCAGTGCCCAAATATCTCTATAACAGTAAGATCATTTGGTTTAGGTGGGCCAATGTTTTGAAAAGAAGATTTGTTTTATAGTATACTTTGATGTTTACTAGCTTGTAATTTCTTTGTCACTATTTCCCTTTGTTCATTGTTCTTTTTAATTACTTCTTTGTGTACTTGTAAGACTTTTGCTACTTCATGTTGGGTAGATACAAAATTGTATTAGGTAATAACCGAGACAAGGAAAAATGCATTATGCACTTGACCCTTGTTGCAAATCCAAACTACATCATTCCAAGGAAATGACAAACCCCAAGTTGTAATAACCCTCTTGTGTTGTGAATATTGCTCTTGGCTTTCAAATCTTGGTTGTTGGTTCATGTGTCTGAGGGAGCATGTGTTTGAGCTTGGGAGTGGTACTCTTGTATGGATGATGTGTATTTCCATTTGAGTGGTTGTATTTGGTGTGTAGTGAAAATTAAGTGAACCATTGACTCCTAAAGTCCGAAATTTTTTATTTATAACCGTGTTGGCCAAAAAAATTGCCTCTTTTCATTTCAAAGGACATCGAAAAACTTAAATGGTTTTGAAGCGAGCACTTTCTACTTAACTATTTAGAAGATTGAATACAGCGTGAGGTTATTTAAGCTTTAATTTTTTACTAGAGCTTGGATGATAGTGGAAGAGTCTCCGATCATGAAAATAAATTGAAGTTGGTTACTTATAGTTAATTTTAAACCTTTAGGTATGTCTTTGCTTGATTATTTATCTTGATACCAAGAGTTCAAGCATATTTTAGTTTCATTTTTCTCTGGGATCTTCAATGATCTCCTTGCACCTTGCCACCTTGAAAGCCCTTTATGGGTTTTTGTTAATTGATGTTTCTTTAATATTTTTTTGCTTCTACATTCTTGCAATTTTCTTTATTAAGTGTTGTTTCAAGAGTGTTTTTCAAGTGAGTTTTCCTACTTTATTATTGAGAATATTGAATGCAATATGAGGTTATTAAATCTTTTATTTTTTAATCAAATTTTGGGTGATGATTTAAGAGTATCCAATAACAATAATAAATTAAATGCATCAAGTTGTAACTAAATTCAAATTGCGGAGGAGAAAGTAAACCATTGCATGATCATTAATGTTGATTTCAAGAGTTGAAAAATATTGTAGTTTCATTTTTCTATTGGGATCTTGAATGATCCCCCTTGCACCTTGCCACCTTGAAAGACCCTTATGGGTTTTTGTTAATTGATGCTTCTTTGATTTTTTTTCTTTTAGTTTCTTGCAATTTTATTTATTAAGTATTTTTTTAGTTTCTTGTAATTTTTTTTTATTAAGTGTTGTTTTAAGAGTGTGTTTATCTAGTTTTTAATTGGGAATTTGATAAGGATCTTTACATACTTAAGGAATTTTTACTAAAGGAGAAGAATTTGAAAGAGATGTAAAATTAGAAACATAATTAGGCATTTGTTAAGTTGGATGGAAGCTTTAAGATTTTTGCTATGTTAGAACACCCATAAATACTTCTACCCTTTTTTTGCATGGAAAATGACATAAGCAAGACTATCTTGAAATAAAACATGAACAATTCAGCATAACACATCACAGTGGCATAGTGGAAGTGTGGTGGGCTCATAACTCACAGGTCCTAGGATTAGAACTTGGCTATGATATACTCAAGTTCAATTCCTTTTACTTCTAACCTTTTTTTTACATAAACAGGACTACCATGAAGTAAAGCATGCACAATTTAGCACAAGCACAATACATCAGGGTGGTGTAACAGAAGTTTGGTGGACCCATAACCCATAGATCCTAGGATCAAAACTTGTCTTTGATATACCTAAGTTCAATTTATTTTACATTTATTTTCCTTAAAGTTGATGATGACATGCCTTTCCACTTCACTGCAAGCTATGCCATGTCATCCTTATTTTTTGAATCATTTAACATTCTTTACATGTTGGGACATCCAAGGGTTCCTTCGTTGATGTAATGGTGTATCATGTGCTCGAGAATCAGGTGATGGCCATATGAGGTAGGTAGATCTCATGCTAGGATTTTACCCACATGCTAATGTTTATGTCCCTAGCCATCTTTTTCATTTTGATTTTTCTTTATTTATCTTATTATGGTCACGATATGCTTTTTTTGTTTCTTTTAGCCGCGTCAACCTCCTAGAGCAAAAGTTTTGGGCCCTACTCAAGGTATGTGAACATATCAGTGCCAAATCCCCAAGAACCAATGACAAGTTGTACACGAAGAATGGAGGTGAGATATGGGGATTGTAATGTGGCATGGAAAGTGGTAAGTATGGTATAGGGGAAGATGAACACGCTTTCTCAATCATGGTTTTCCAATAAGTGCCCCTTCTATAAACCTAAGGTCTTAAGGGAGGTTCCACTGGACTAGGGCTAAAGATTAACCCTCCTGGTAAGGTGAGAGAACAAAACTACCCTCAGGATCTGTCAATCTTCCATTTCACCCTATTATCCATATTAAATTCCCAAAACAAACAAGTACAATCATTCAATTGCAAAATGATAAAATTACCTTTTGAATAGCATCCCACCTTCATCCAAATGTCAATGTTGATGGTGAGAGGCACATGGCTAATGCAAATGGCAGAGTTACATGACATATCATCCTCAAATAGTGGTTGTTAAGGGTTGTTTGTTGTCAAATGTAGGAGAATTTTTTTTTCCTATGGGGTTACCCATTTTTCTCAGTAACAAGTACCATGGACCTTAATGCTGGCCTAGGTCAGATTCTTTCTCCCAAGAACTGAACATGGGTCACAATTGTCCATTCTTTTGTATTTCTAAAAAAGGAAAATACAAAAGCATACAATGTTGTATGGAGGGGTTTATTTTGAGGGTGGCATACCACTTAATATTTCCATAAATAGCCTATTTTACCTGTCAATGTTTGATGTTGCCGATGTTATTAGGCTTGGATATAAAACCCATTCCTATGATGAATTGAAAGGGCCAACTCTTTAACATGAGAAAATGATTACGTGGTGAGATCAGAGGAGTTGAACAAGTCATGGGGTAAGACTAGTTTTAGAATGCAAATTTCTGTTGAATGGTTGGATTGAAAAAAGGGGGTAGAACCAGTGAAAATTTTGAGTTTTTTTTTGCCTCAGAGGGACAATTTATTAGTTCTGAATTTTTGAGTTACATAAACATTTTTCAAAGGTCTTCACACGCTCAAGTTCTTAGCACTTTTATTTGGAGTCTTATTTAAATGTTGAAGGAAGTCTTGTCTGCACAGGATTGATGAAGAGGTGAAGAACCCCACATATTATCGGAATAGGCATTGTAGCATTGAAAATGATGTTGTTAAGATAATGCTACACTGCAAGAGTAGGAAGCACTGCTAGAGCATAACTAGGGGCATGTGGCAGGATCCCCTTTGGACCCTGTTGACGGTGTTGGACCCGCCAACATGTCAAGGGGATCTCCTCGGTAAGAAGTCCCAATTAGACCTTAGACCGTTTGGTGTAGGAGTCCTAGCAGTGGGTCGTATGGTAATGCCTTGACCGCGATTTCACACAGAGGCAAGCAAGATAACTCTGTTAGTAGCAAGGGTGTGACCGCTGCAGTGAGTCAAGGAAGGTGCATGAGAGGTTCTAACACCGATGGGTTGAGATGAGTGCGCCCCTTAGCAACCTGTAATAGTACTTGGATGGGAAGGGAACACACGAGCGAAGATGCATCACAAGCTAGAAAGAAAGTCAGCTGGAAATCCAAAGTGATGGTTAAATCAATCAACACATTTTAGAAAGATTCATACATGCTCATACAGAACAGTCCATACATGCATGCGTAAGAAAGAAAATACATATGCCATTTAGAGTAAACAAGACAGTTGGAATACAATACAACATATGCATGAAACATGTTGTCTCTTATTATATAAAGAAGTGTAAGTTCCAATCATACAATACATCCATGTACACCCACTAGCCCCAACAGTGGAACATTATAGTCACATCCGCCTGATCCTCCAAAGAGATGTACTAGCTCCGTGCAATGGAGAAGCCAAGGTGCATTACAATACTGTCCAAGCTCTCTCCAAGATAGTCTTATCGGAAGCTTGGCTAACCAAAATCCTATACAATGAGTTATGAGGGACTATTTATAGCAAAGGGTGGGGTGGCCCGTGACATTCCCCTTTGTGACCATTCAACTACCCTCATGACTCTTCACCTACTCTATGATGGTTACATTCACTATTGACACTTGACTTACACTTGACATGACTTAACATTACAATGCACATGTACCCATGTGAACATAATGGCTTGAGAAAGCCATGCTAGACATCACTCTGACTTAGACAACCATGGAAGTCCAACTCCTCAACATCCTCATGTTGATCAACAGTAACATATTGATGCCAAGATTTGTAGTCCTTGATGGTGTCCATGTGTTTCGCAGTGACATCTGTCTGAAACCTGACCCTTGCCTCCATAGCATCTGGGTACAATTCTCGGGCTCCTTTGTCCAACTCGTTTGAAAGCATGCACATCATTGTCTTCAATGTGGTCAGACCAGCTACATACTTGTGCATGATGTCTGCACTGATGGGAAAGTCTGGGCTGGTGGCAATGTACATCAACTCGTCGAAGTACGAGTCAAGCTCTAGTCAGACCTGTTTCTTTGTCTTCGCCTAGGTGAGAGTCCCAAGTGATGGGATCACATGTGTGCGTACCACAACATCCATACTCTTGAATACTCGTGCATGGGAGGCATGTATGCTAGTGATGAACTGCGAGAGCTCTTCATAATTCTGGATCTGACTCCAGATACGTGCCTTCAGCTCGACCACATTGGCCCTCATCATCTTAGGTAAGTGAAGTGGGGCTCCCTTGTACTTCATCATCCATGTTTGCATGTCATCAAAAACAACATGCAAGTTCATAAAGATACGTGCTCTTATACCACATCATTGCTGCCATCCGTTGGGATGGATGACTGCCTTGTGCACGGTACCAAACTTGGAGTACAATTCTCGTATAACTGTGTCAAGGGACAATACTTCATCTAGTATTTCCTTCTTCAGTTTAGCTCGGGCATACATTGTCACCAAGTCTCCTCCTTGCTTGGTCGTTTGTAGTTCCTTTGCCATTTTCTCATTCTCAGCTATTAGGAAGCAAACACTTAAACTGGTGGCTTTGACATACACTCTGATCGACCAAGGTAGCTGTATGTTTATGCACATCAGTCACGATCACTCTTTCCTCAACTTGCACAGGAGACACATGATCCTCTGGAGTTGACACTCTATGAGACTACACAACTCTATGTTGGGATTCGTCGAATGAGATGTTGTGCATCTCTTCTTCCGGCTGATCACCAAGGATTTCAGTGCCTCATTGGTCATTCGAGACTTTCTCATCATATGGATGCATTGAAGTGGGTGAGTCGACCTCTTTGTGGTGAGGCATGAGGTCGGTGTCCTGTTCCAACTCCTGTTGCTCCATGTCTGCATCCAGCTGTTGAAGTGCTTGTTCTATCTCATGAGCAAAGTCTTGCCCCTGTGATGGTTCACCCTGTTCACTTGATGCCAGCTATTCAGATGAATCAACTACTTGTACAAGCGTTGCTTCATCTTTTTGAACATGTTGCGCCCCCTGTTGTATTTGCTGTTGTTGTGCTTCCCTCTCTTGTTTACGCAGCTCTTGTTCCTTTCGGAGTTTCTCCCTCAACTCATGCAACTCCTCTGCTTCTTCCATTCTCTTCTTATCCCTCTGCCTTCACATGATTCGCTTGTCGCATTGCTGCCTCTTTGCCTCTATAGCCATAACTGCTTTCTCTACAAGTGGATTTGCTCGAAACTTGCAGCTTTGCTCCTCCTCCATGCGATCGACAATCTTCCTCTTACCTTTGTCATGCACTGGTATGCTTGCCTCTGCTGCCACTATTGCTACTATTGTTGGTTCTCTTCATGTTGCTTCGATAACCACTCCACAGTGAAGCCGACTGATTCATTGGGTCTGGAGAAACTGTAGCAATATCTCCATGGGTCCTCCTCGGCCCAATGACATGCCCCGTGGATCCAGTTGAATTGAACTCTCGTGCAATGATCTTTCACAATGCAATGTGGGTCATACGGATTGTAGCTTCAGAGGTCAAATGGGTACTTCTTCATTAGTTCTGCTTTGACATCCACTTGCTTGATACTCCAGATCTCATATAACCCAATCCGCAACGGAAGAGCAGGCCAAGGTGCCTTCTTCTTCTGATGCAATCTAGCTGTCAATCCTACCGAGATGTGGTATGCTACTTCCTGCATGACAAGTACATCCAAGGCAAACTTCGAAAGAACATGTGGAGGCTTCTCCGCACTGAACATTCGGATGAAAGTGTTAGACGGTGAGGCATACCAATCTGCAATGCCTATCAATGCCTCCATTTCTTCCTTTGAAATGCAGGGTGGATCATGTTCGAATATCATCTTGTACACAAGGGTGACAAAATGATAAGACAACTATGTGATTACTCCTTTGAAGTTGCATTCAGACAACAACTTGAAATACATGTTCACAACAGTCTCTATCGATGACCATGCCCACTCCAAGCCCGGGAACTCCTGTTAGGCACAGACTGCATCTAATATGTAGGTGGACATGTAAATCTCTGTATGAATACCTCCAGGTGACTGTCGAGCATTCACTACTTGTTCCTTCAGCTGATGAGCCGATATGCTGGACCAGTTACATGGTTTTCCTTCTTTGGCCAATTGGTCCAGTGCAACCACCCAACTGTGTGGGAGGGTTTATGTGCTTGCTTGGCCATACATCCAACATGAAAATATGAAAAATTATTGGTACGCATTCCTCAATATCATTGTCTTGTAGATCTGGTTGGATGTGAACCTAAATTGAGCTGGCTCCTTTACCCAATTCTTCAGAATGTCTCTGGAGTTAGCACTGTTGTTGGGTAAGCTAAATGGAGTCTTCATGACAGTCACAGGCTCTGACATCTGATACATCTCATCATAATATCGTGCCCAGAAGGTCACAAGCTTCATCCCGCTTACACAGTTCAAGGTCATCGTCTCGGGATCAGTGTGAGAGACGATCCAGTGTATCTTATCTGCGCTTGGGAACGCAGGATATCTGCATGCAATCCGGTACAAGCTGAACTTTTGAATGTTCACGTATGCCTGACAGTCTTTGAGGTCTTCCCCAAAAGTTCCTGAAAATGTTTCATTGACCTCTTGCCACTTCAGTTTGATGTCCTTGTCTAGATACAACTTTGTATCTTCACAGATCGGCAGACTAGAGGACACTCGCTCAACTGCTGCTCCAGCTGCGTTTCCATTAGTGTCATGTGATCCTGTTCTCTAGGAAGTCATCAAGATGGATGAAAACCTGAAAGATCTAAAGACAAGAAACATGCATGGTAAGAAAACTATTAGCGAAAAACAAACCAAATTCAGGGAATGACACAACACATACCTGGGAAACTAATGGGCAAGATTGCACAATTTCTTTTGGGAACCTAGGTGACTGGCTTCCAGAACTGGAAAAAAGGCAGTCTGGGTTGTCTAGAAGGCAAGACTGGCTACTCGACTTGCGCAATGCGCAATCCAGATTGGTTGATGGCTGCTCGGATTGCACAATCAATTCCAGTTGGGAGTGACTGCAGGCTCAGCGGTTGCATTGCGCAATTTTCTGGGCCAGCAGTCACTCTCCCTCAGAAATGCGCAAAACAGTCCTAGAGGACAGTGCTGGGTAGAAATGCGCATTTCTGGAGAGGAAGACAGAGCCTTCCTTCCCCAGATTGCGCAATGTTGTCTTAGTGAAGGCAGAGTCCGGGCAAAGGTTGGCCCGACTCGCCGATGGGCAAATGAAAGCAAATAAGATAGTGAATGCACGACGACACTAAGTGAAATTAGAAGTGATTGATAGTGCATGAAAACAGGAATGAAAGATTCAGCAAACTTATCAACATGCATGTGGGTGAAGCGATTCGTCGTTTCGGCGAATGTTCATGCAAAACAATTTTATGCATGTGACAACAGTGAGTTAGCAACGAAAACTGAAACAGAGCTAGGACAAGCTAGTATACATTTAAACGACAACAAGCGTTCAAAGAAATCAAACAAACAACACTCACACAAGTGAATACACAAAAAACGACATAAATGTTGAAAAAGACAAGTTGAGGCCACTTACCCGTGAATAACTGAGCTGGATGTGTCGAAGAGTCTTGGATGTGCTGTGGGATGTCAGAGCTCCAACGTTGATGTGAAAGAATGAGCTCTCATGCATCGAATAAATAAGTTTTGGCCCATGATGCGCATGCCAAGTGGGGCGTCTTCACCATGTCCCCCTGCTCCATTCTATCCCTTATCCCAGTTTCGCTTCCTTGAGGTTTTTTTTCGTTTGTATGACCAGAGGTTCTGTGTGTTTTTTTGGCTATCTGCTCCATTTTCATGTGCTTCTTTCCCTTTGTCATTTATTTCATCTTGGGGCATTCACTTCCAGGGAAGTTAGAATCTAGGGCTTATATGGTGTAGGGTTTTTCCTGTTTGTCTCAGGGTTTTGGCCTGCAGGCTCTCACCGGGCCTTTTACCGGATAACCAGTTGTTATTTGGTTTTTTCTGCTTTTTCTATTCACTATTCTGAGTGATGGTGATTCTGTCTTACTTTGTAGACTTGGACTTGGTCCCAGAGGATATCCTGTCGGTGTGGGGGTTGGAACCGACAAAGAAGAACCTAGCGATAGTGAAGGGGGTTATGCCAGCTAAGTCTCCACATGGAAAAAGTTTATGTGCAGAGCTGGCATGGAATTATGGCGGTGGTATAGGCTTGTTGGAAGAGTAAAAAAACCCCTCCACAAAGGCGATTTACGGGTTTTCGGACTCTAGAATTCATGAAGGTCTGAAAGGGGTAGTTTTGGCAGGTCTCTCTGACGGGTCGTCGGTGGGTTTACTAGTAAGTTCCACATCCACTTTTGCAGTCTCTGTTTCTGGGGTTTTCACGGGTGGATTGGAAGATATTGTTAGGAGCAGTGGTTTAAAGAGGCAGGAAGGGCTTCATTCTTTCCTTGCCTGAATGCGTTTTGGGGGGTTGGGAAGCCGGTTGGGGGACCGGGTCTTTACAAAACACTGAATTGAAAAATCCCTGTTACGAATTGTGCGATTAATCTCTCGGAGTCTTTTCAGCTAGAGGCGGAGCCTGGGGTTGCTGGTTTGAAACCCTTTAATGGGTTTTCGGAGGTAAATATTTCGGCGGGGTTGCCTTTACAAGAATCTTATGGGAATGTTTGGTTAGGGTTCTATGATTTCCCAAGTAAATCTTTGGACCTAGGTGTTTATCTGGAGTTTGGGTCTCTGGGAATGAGGGAAGGCGGACAACCCCTCACTAGCGGCAATGGTGGGCAGAATTTGGTTCTAGAAGGCCTGCAAAACTTTCTTTTTGCTCCGGATAACCTAGTGGGTGGGGATCAGGGCTTGGGAAATCAAGTGGATGAAGAAAATGCCTCTGTCGCTCTGTCGGTGAATGTCTTGTCCTTTGGGAAGAAGAGGAAGAAAGGAAAGGTAATAAGGAAGAAGGAGGGGAAACCTAAATTAATCTTAGGGGTGGATATCCAGATGGATGAGGAAATGGATGCAACTGAGAGAATTATTGTGGGTAGGGTAAAAGGTAAACATTTTTTTGTTAATTATATTAAGGAATGGATTAATAAGGAATGGGAATCAGGGCCAGATTCTCAGACGGTGGTCATCAGCTTGGCAAGGGGGTGGTTTATGGTCTGCTTCTCAAATGTGGAAGTTGTCGATTGGGTTTTGGAACGGAATTGGGGTTTTGGGAAATTCCCTATTTTCTTCAAGAGATGGCACCCCCTTTTTGATGCATAGAGAGAAATATTGGGTGAGATTCTGGTGTGGGTGCGCCTCCCTTCACTTGCTCCTCAACTCTGGTCCCTGGATGTTTTTAAGTCAATCGGGAACATCCTGGGCACTTTTTTGGAAGCAGATATGTCCTTCCAAGTAACAATGGAAATGAAAGTGGCTTGTATTCTTGTTTATTTGGATCTGAGGGAAGGGTTGGCGGATATGATGGAGATATAAGTGGTGGGCTACACCCTGACACAAAACTAGGACTATGAAAAATTGTCATATCATTGCCACCATTGTCATAAGCACAACCATTTGGCAAGGGATTTCCCATTGGGGTTTAGATGCAGGAGGAAGAATAGGGTGGAACCAATACGGGAAATATAGGAATTTCCTATCGGCCAGATAAATCATTCTTGTGGACAAGACCGATCTCCCTAGTATCAACAGATATCTAGCGACAAGCAGGACAAGCAAATCTACCTTTCTCTAAATATATTGCAATTCATTAATGAAAACTAAGAGGTGTTTCTCACCCTACCTTAAGTCCAACGCTAGTTTGTGGCAGCGATGCTTCGACTGTCCGAATGAGTTTCCTTTTGAGAACTTGCAATCACAAACAAGCACACATCAAATAACACCTGCATAGCTAATATAATAAATCATATTCATCATGGTGATCAAGGAATCCATGAAATAAACCATAAACAGAGCTTATTGAGAAAAATAAACTTGATTGTATTAACTTTGAAAAAAGAAGAACTTTACAACCTTTGGTGCCTTGATGTTGTACAAGCTCCTCCTAGGGTCCAGACAGGAATCTCCTCTACTTTGACAAGCCTCACACTCTTCCCAATGAGATCAAAAAAGGTATGTAATCTCTCCTCTCAAGCTCAATTAGGAAGACTAAATTCCAACAACATTTCACCTCAAAAATCTTTAACTTTCAACCTCTTCAGTAACCAGCCCAATGCCTCATTTTATAGTGCAAAGGAAGGAGGTTAAAGGTCCACATATGAAGGGATAGAGTCCTCCTTCAAAGGGATAAGCTCCTCACATCAAGGAGTTAGCTCCTTAAGGTATGGGATGCATGAACCTTAAAGGAGCGAACCTGCCACCTCAAGATTCCCTCTAGAAGCTTCCAGAAATAACCCAAAGTGAGTTTTTAAGAATGTACTTATGCCTTTTTTACTTTTACAGGGGTCTGCACCCATTACACAAAGACAGAGCGGTCAGGTACGCAGGGGACATGACCAGTAGGTGCGGGACCACAGGTAATGCTAAGAGAAAGTGCAGAACCAGAGTTTTAGAGATTTTTAGGGCTTTCTCTTATTTTTCAAGGCTTGACATGACGAACTGAGGTTTAAGACTTGCAAAGGAGGAAAGTAAGAGTGGTGATAGACTCACAATAATTTCAGAATGTCATGGTGACAATATTTTGTGCAACAGATTGCCCCCTAAAGTGTGAAGTCTGTAGTAGATGAGGATAACATTTGTCATCTAAGAAGAGTGAAGTACTTTATCATTTCAAGGATCATCCTGTGGACACTCTGGGCGGAACCTATAAAAAAATTCAATACAAAATATATATATGTGAACATATCATTGCTGAGGTAGGTATTCCCATACTCAGATCAAAACTGACTAGAAAACTAACTAAACTGCTCTGATATAGGAATGATTTTGTAATACATCACAAGTATAGACATATGTAGACACGGTATGGGCACAGCCATCTGTTTATGAATAGTCCATTGTATAATGAATAACAAAATTCCTCGCAGTGTGGATGGTGGAAACTAGATCCAGGGTCTTGATTTCTGCTTCCCGAACTAGTACGATTCTATCCATGTGAATGAATGTGTCGAAGTTGAACATGGTAGAAACCACTTGATTACCATTCAATGATGTAAACTATTAACAAGTGTGAGAGAAACCACCAGTAATTTCAATGGCTCTCAAAGTACTCAGTAAAATCCATGAAATGTGAATAGATGAGCTGATGTCGAACATGTCACAAAATCCTTTGATCGAAGGTCAATGATGCAACCTATCGTCGAAGGCAAGAAACCTGCCATTGAGGCATGCAGATTCCAAGGTACTGACGATTTCTAGATCATCTTTCTAGATAATGAGCCGAAGTCGATAGAAAGCGATCCGTTGTAGGCAAGCCCACAACACGAAATCATAGATCAAGTTTGAAGAAATATGTTTGGCAAGGACTAACTCAGGGATGGTCAAGATGGATGACAGATATTTTGCAGATGAATAGTTTATTTGAACTGACCTCTTGAACACATACTGACACTACAGATGGTTTGGTGACAATTGACCCAAAGCTAATACCCGGAAACCGGCTGAAGACTTTCAATATGGTTTGATTAACTGTTAGGGAAAGGATTTCCCAACCCAGGTGAACAAAAAGTGTCGTGTTCAAGAGTGGTTGAATGCTTTTCTAAGACACAAAGTATAACAAACAGATTCATTTTTCTCTCTTTTCCCCCACCATTTCTGGCAAGTACCTCTTTATTTTTGATAAGCTTGAGGATAATAACATTTGCTTGGTTATAAGCTCATCCTTCGGATGAGTCCAACTTAGTTTAAAATTTGAACTCTAAGAAGGAGTGGTTTGTTCATGTTTGAAATTGAACAGGTCCTTTACTGTTAAATTTTAATGAGTCCAGTATAGGAGAAACTCGGTGTTTTTCAATTTTAGAGAGTCAGAAGAAAAACTTAAGAAAACTCCATGGTTGTCCTTTTTCGTAAATTTGTGTCTCCCAAGCCCGAAAAAGTATAAAATAATACTTGAGAGAACCGCTTGACCATTACGATCAAGGAGTACTTTTCATAATTAGTGTCTCTGATCCGAAAAAGTAAAAAAGCGATTAATGACATGTCGTTTTATATCCAATATCGAATTTGAAACAACAAAATCTGGCAATCTTTTCATGTTTATGTGATCAGAAAAGAGTTGTAAGTGGACCGTCCTTTTAATTATGTTTTAATGAGCTTAACAAGAAAAACTCAGCAATCTTTTCATGTTTTACGAGTCAGAAAAGAGCTTAAAGAGGACTCCAGTGTTTTTGTTGAAAATGATCAATTTCTCCTAAAAAATCCAATATTCTGCACAAAAACTCAAAAATTGCTCATACCTATTTAAAATAAATAAAAATGCATCAAAAAGTTACATTTTTAAAGTGAAAAATAAACAAATTAAAAATTCATTTATTGAAAAAAGCTTATAAAAAGGGCTTTTGTAAATTCATTTTTACCGTTTGACTTCAGAGTGAGAAAAGAGAGCTTTTGGGTAAGAAACTTCCTATAAAGATTGCGGAAAATCCGTCCATTGGAATCGAAAATCGTCAGCTCCAGGTAATCCACATCACTTTAATCTTGCATTTCAACTGTTTAAATTTCATTTTTAGGCTTCCATTTTGATTTTTTAAGGAAAAATTAGTTTAAAAAACCGCTCACGGGGGTCCGCAGGCGCAACATGCGAAACCTACGGACCCCGATTTTTTCCTACAAAGGAAAGAGCCAGGGGCCCGCACCTGTTGCTTGGGAAGAGTGCGGACCTACGCACTGTCCCTAACTGACGGGTGCGGACCCCGCGAAATGGGTTTTAAAAATGCAAATTTTTCCATTTCCGCCCAAATTTTTTTTGAACTAAAATGTTCTAATCCGCCGTTTTTGCAATGTAGGATATACAAAATGCTCATTTGGCGGGAACGGGAGCACAAAGATGTGGACCTTGCCGCAATAAATCATCAACCCTCATTAGATGCATTGAGAGCATGCGGGCTATTTAAATTCTGGGCCATACCTGGCATGAGGGCCCAAGTAGACTTTTTGCAATGGCTGGTAGACAGGTGGAATATACAGGACCAGTGTTTCATTATTGGTGGCCACCGGCTCGAAATCGAGCTAGAGGACATTTATTTCTTGACTGGTTTGCCCAAGAGAGGTGAACGATTATCTCTATTCGGGACTAGGCCAGGTGGCTAGTCTGTCGATAGTCTCCGACTAGAGTTTTGTAATGACCAAACAAAGGACAAAAGGATTGATATCAAAACTATCTCCTGTCCTAAACTTAAAGTGATTGCATTTACTGTCACCAGACTCTACGAAAGCGCAGCACTGCATGTAGCTACCGGATCCCAAATGCGAATGACAATAGACTGTTATCGAGGCACCATCTTCAACTGGTGCGAAGCTGTGTTGGCGAATGTAAAAGGCCAACTAACTAGAGCAAGGAATGGACAACTAAAAAACTTTGGATATGGTTTCCTAGTTGTGAGCTTTGGTCTAGAGAGGGTCCCAATGTTGGTCCCACAGCAGCTTTCCGTTGGAGTTGGACTTCCCCGAGAGCCTAAGCTCATGCGATGGGTTACAGTTATGGCCCGTCATCCTGAGGAGGGTTCAGAGGTTGTTTGATTTCCGCCAGAGTATTTTCGTTGGTTGGAGAACCAACTTTTCGTGATTCAGGATTTTCCATATGCTGAGATGGATTATCATGGTGATCCAGACATGACTCTTCCACCAGGAGAGCAATGGGATGATTCAGGTAAAATCATTCTCAACATTTTCTAAGCTTTAAATATTTTATTTTTTTTGAAATTGTCCAAAATTGATAATAAAAGTTTCAAATGCAGATGTGGGTCCACGGCGACCAGTCGCTCTCCGGTCCTATGAGAGGAGACACCCAGCTGCAGCAGTACCGGCGCCATGGGACGAATCTACAGAGACCCTGATTGAATTGGAAAATCATCTAGAGCGTTTGACAACAGATATTCCAGAGACTAGCATAAATGACATTCCTCTTAGGTTACAGCGCTATGTGATTGGGGTCCCAGGACCTTTCAGGAGGTTCCTTTGTAGGGTGGCCCAAGTAGTGGTTTCTTATCGTGATCATCACCAGTGATAGGATGATCACCTTTGTAGACTCATACGAGATTTTTGCTTTTTGTACTATCATTTTTGCCGATCATAAGGTGTCTTTCAACCTATGATTGAAGACGATGTATATTTGACACACTTCTATGCTATGCTATATCACTATTACTGGCTATCTTGTATAGCATGTTATGAAATATTTTTAAATTTACTGTTTGATTATTACAAATGTCTATTTAACATTCGAGAAGCAATTGCATCTGCTAATGTATTTAAATATCTTAGAATATGCTGATATTCAATGTAGTCAAATTCACGTTCCAAGAGACGAACTCTCAAAAATAATCTTAATAACACTAGATTTCTAATGGCATAAATTCTATTAAGCTGCAATACAACAAGTTCAGAATCTAACCTAACAATCAAACTCCGAATCCCGAATGAGATGGATTCAAATAATAACTCAATCACTGCACTATACTCTGCAATGTTGTTTGTTGTTTGATCGAGGCTTACCCCATGCATAGATACCAACTCATCAGAGGGTGAATAGATAACCCAAGCTGCGGAAGAAATGTTCCGTGTATTACGACAAGCGCCATCAACGAAACCAATGTATGTTTGAAGAGATGTCGACATCTGCAATATCAAGAGTAAAATCAAGATAAGCAGGAATAATGATAAAAACACTCTTTGAACTAAGCACACTTTTCTAATCTAAAACACACCAGCTAGAAAGAAACTAATCTAACTAAAATCTCCACCCCCAAATTTAAGCATAATATCTCTTCAGATAAAGACCATTTTTGGGTTTACCCAAAGAGACACCATCAAAATCTACCAATTCGTAGGTCCCTTTTGCTAGCTTTCGTTTAACAACATAAGGACCATGCCACATAGGTACAAATTTTCCAGCCCCTAGCTTATTGTTTGCTTGATCGTATAGTAAGACTAGGTCTCCTTCCGAAAAATTACGAGGTGTAACATTTCGATCGTACTGAGCTTTAATTCGTTTGGCATGAGTTTTGATTGCTAATGTAGCATCACGTCGATTCTTATCTAGCTGAGCTAAGTACAACAACGTTTCTCCTCTTCGGAAGTGGTCGGGAGTAATTCTATGGCTATTTGCAATGATGGAATTTCACATTCAATGGGTAACACAGCTTCCAAACCGTAAACCAGTTGAAAAGGAGTGAAACCAGTTGATGTCTTTACTGAGGTTCAATATGCCCAAATTGCTGAAAATAACATGTTATGTAATTCGACCTATGAATGCCAATGATTCGTCGGATCATAATGACTAGAACTTTGTTGATGGCTTCAACCAGACCATTAGCCTGTGGGTAATATGGAGTAGAACTATCGTGACGCAAGCCAAGTTGATCTGTTAGTTCAGTCATCATGATGTTTCGAAAATGACTCCCATGATCGGTAATAATCGCTTGAGGAACACCGAATCTAGTAATTATATGATTGAAAACGAAAATTGCAACAGTTTTGCCATCTGCCGAAAATGTAGGCATCGCCTCGGCCCACTTAGTAAAATAATCTACCGCAAGGATGATATACGCATGCCCCCCAGCCGAGTGAGGGTTACATGTAATAAAGTCGATACCCCACTTTGCAAAAGGACCGACGGCAATTATAGGGTGGAGAGGAGCAGGTGGAGCACACATCTTTCGATCAAAAATTTGACAATTGTGGCATTTTCAGACCGCATAGATACAATCTTTAAATAAAGACGGCCAGAAATAACCAGCGCGCAATATCTTTTGGGCTATGGCATACCCAGACATATGACCGCCACATGCTCCAGAGTGACAGTCATTTAGAACCTTTTCAGCTTCTTCATGAGTTAAACAACATCGGAAAACAGAATCTACCCCACGACGATAGAGTGTATCTCCAATGATTTTGTATTGTTGGGATTGGAAAAGTATTTTCCATTGCTGAGATCGTGAAATTTCAAGCCGGAAAGATTGGGTTTGGAGATAAACTATTATATCTCCATATCATGGATCAAGAGTACTGATAAGAAACAAGGATTCGTCCGCAATGGGCTCTTCCACCACAATTTCAGTATCAGCACGCGACAAGTCACACATCAGTTCCGCAAAAACCAAAGATTTATTTGCCTTGGATTTTTCAAATTCCAAGTCAAATTCCTGCAGGATAACAATCCATTTGGAATACTTGCCCCCTAGCAATTGTTTGGTCAAAATATAGATCATAGGGTTACAGTCAGAAATTACGGTAGTTTTGCGTAGTAAGATGTAATGACGAAATCTTTGGACAGCTTGAACAACTGCCAAGGCCAATTTCTCCACATGTGAATATTTAAGCTCAGTCAGATTCAGAGTTCGACTAAGATAGTAAATCACATGTTCACTATTGAATTCATCTTCCTGAACTAAAACCATCCCAATGGTGGAATGAGAAGCGGCGAGGTACAAGAAGTAATCTTGGTTGTAGTTGGGAGGATGCAATAATGGTGCATGGGTCAACGCGTGTTTAAGTGCATCAAAAGATTTGTCAGCTATCTCATCCCAAAAGAATGGAGTATTCTGTTTCAACAACCTGGTAAAACCCTTTGTTATCTTGGCGTAGTTAGGAATGAAACGACGTAAAAAGTTTGCTTTCCCTTGCAAACTTTGGAGTTGGCGAAGAGTCGAAGGAGGAGGCAATTTGACAATAGCTTCAACCTTCGAGGGATCGACACGAATGCCAGCTTTTGAAACAAAAAATCCCAGTAAACAACCCGTTTCTATACAGAAAACACATTTGTGTGGATTCAGCCTAATTCGATAATGCCTACATCTCATAAAGATTGCTCGTAAATGAGTGAGATGATTGGCTCTACATAATGAATGGGCAGGTAAATCATTGAGATATGGCTGCACAATGTGCTTGATGTCATGAAACGCGTAAGACATAGCTCTTTGAAAAGTTTCTCCAGCATTATTCAACCCAAAAGGTAATTTGCAATAAGCAAATGTCCCCCATGGACAAATGAAAGCCGTTTTTGGTTGATCAGCTAGTAGTATGTTGATTTGATTATAACCGGAAAAACCATCCATAAAGGAGAATATTTCACTGCCGGCACAATCATCAATGATTTGATCGATATAGGGGGTTGGGTAATTGTCTTTGGGACAAGCTCGATTAATATCCCTATAATCGATACATATTCTTATCGTTCCTTGCTTTTTGTTAACAGGAACAATATTCGATACCCAATCTGTTAAGGGAATTGGATAAATGAAACCTGCGCAAAGTAATTTCTCAACTTCTTATTTAATAGCAGCAGTTTTTCGCGGATGGATCTAACGCAAACGTTGCCGGACAAGTTTAGCATCAGGGTAAGTTTTAACTTCATGAACAACAATTGCTGGATCGATTCGTGGCATTTCTTCATATGACCAAGCAAACATGTCGTTGAATTCTTGAAATAGAGCCTTATAAGTTTGGAGTTCGTTTTCCGTACAGGAGGCACCTATATGAATGTTTTCAACAATTCCAGGTTTAACTGAAATGTCAATAGGAACCGTTCGAGAAATATTTCCCAAATTTAATTCAGAATCAGGATTTTGCAATGGATTATGTGGTTCTTTGACATAATCAGTAGTAAAAATAGATGAAAAATCATTTTCAAAATGATCAAGCTTAGGTAAGAATGAAGATCGATGATGAAGATCTTCCCATGGTAAATCATCAACAGACAAAAGTTCACGAATCTGCTCATCCGTATGAACAGGCTCAGAAAAAGTTATTGAAGCTGAGGTTGATATTGAAAGTGATTCTCCACAGACCACATTCATTAGATTGATTTCAGTTGAACAAGGGTCAGAAAACGACTGTACAGCCTGATATGCAATTTCATAGGGACTCAAAGGCATCACATCACCAAATGAATCCACCTCAGACTCGGAAGGTACGATCCAAGGATCATCAAAAGCAATAGTGTTCGATGAAATCATATGAATGGTTGCAGTAGAAGGCGATATGTTAGGAGGAGGAAAGGAAAAAGTTCCTAGTAAACCAAAATCTTTAATCAATCCTACCCCAACATCCTTATAAGGGATAGTTGTTTTACCGACATGTTGGATACTTTCAGAAGAGGCTGGGTCAGATGAAAAATAAGTCAGCTAGTCTATGGTTACGATATTTCCATTATGAGGAAACTTGATAAGCCGAAAGACCGATGAAACAACAGCAGTCATAGCATAAGACCAACTGCGACCCAAGAGAAGGTTGTAATCTAGAGGGGCATCAACCACTTCCACATCTAGATTAACAGTTTTGCCTTCAACCCCTATAGGTAAATCCTGTAGAATGCCAAAAGGATGGAACCCACGGCCATCAAAAGCCTTTAGAATCATCGGGATTGATTGAGTGTAGGAGAACCAAGCGATCTCCAACACTGGATCGACATAATACACGTAGAAGCTCCCTCATCAATTACAGTCCTAAAGCAAGGTCTGTTTTTTACTAACACTGGAATCTGGAAAGCCATTTGATGAGGTAGGCAAGGTGTACTATTCTCTAAATTGAAGATTATAAGGTTCGAATCCTGAATATCAACAGCTCCTATAGCCGAAAAAAGTAATTTACGCTGTGCTGGGCATGATTGCAACACCTCCAAAGCCGACATTACTGAAGGGGAAATAGCTAAGTCTTCAACAATGTTATAATTCTGAGCAGCTCTCGCATGTGGATTGAAAGCTGACTTTCGAAGTATACCTTTAGCAGGCGGTTTGATTACTAAGTCTGGGTTAGGTTTCTCGATCTGTAGCGGATCAGAACCAGGAGTTGAAGTTGATGGGTTTGAATTAGAAGATTCTGCTTCCTTACCACCAACAGGACTTTTACTTCCATAATCTTGCGATCGCGTCGCAATCCTGACATGAGACATCATCATTATGGGTTCTTCCGAGGCATTTGAGGAAGAACCAATCATCTTACTATCTTGACTAGGAAAAGGATCCTTCAAGACAGCAGGCGTTTGAGAACCTTTGACGATTTTCGCAACCTTAGCGCAATGTGAACAGTCTCTTGTAAAATGCTCTTCGTCACAAATGAGACAAGGATAGCAAGGTTTACGTTTCTCGTCAATAGATTCAGTTTTATCTGATTTCTCTTTTGAGTTTTGTTTATTTTTCTTCTTCCCTTTCTTTTTACCACCGGATTTTGATTTGGCCGTAGATGATTCTACGACATGAATATCGGCAGGAATTTCAGCGAAAGAGTCTCTTGTCGGGGAATCTGGTAAGTTTATAATAGGAGAAGAATTATTTGAAGATTTCTTCTTACTTTTGGTGTTAACTGAACCAATCATACCATCAGCGGCATGAGACCCTGAAGGAGCTGCAGTTATTTGATTTTGTTTCGGAAGGTCGGGGATTTTTTCGTGTAAAGTACCCGACTGTGTATAAACGAGGTCAAGGTACTAAGCTTGAGAAATTACTTGCTCTTCAGTAACAACTCCTACTTAGCTACATCCTCAGTGATTTTAGGTAATAATGATTTAACAAACCATTCTGCTAAAATTTGATCCAGAATAAAAACTTTCACTAAACGTCATCGACGTCGCCATTCATGAATATGATCTGAAATATATGTGGACGTTGACTGTTTTAATGAAGTTAATAATTTCGTGCCATTGTCATATCTGACAGGCAACTGAAAATGAGTTAAGAATGAAGTGGCTAACTGACTAAAATTATAAAAAGAAGCTCGTGGTAACTCAATGTACCACTTGGCCGCAAGACCAATCAGAGTGCGTTGAAAAAGACGTAAGTGAATTGAATCATCTATAATGGAATTAGATGCACACCAGAGTTGATAAGTCATCACATGGTTTGACAGATCTTTTCCTGATTTACCTTCAAACTTTGGGATATCACTGGGCAACTTATTCGGCATTGGTGGCCAAAACGGAAGATAATTAATCGAATCGTTCGTAAGGCGCGACAAATCAGGCAAGTCCAAAGTTGCAATGAACAGTAACTGACGGTTAGGGTCACGAAAACCCTGGGTCATAAGACCAGCCCCAGGAGGAGGATATCCCAGATAACTTGGAATTGGAATTGCATTTGGAATATTGTATCCTCCCGGAAAACCAGGATTAATAGGACCAAACTGGGGTTGTTGATGTTGCCGATAAGTATATCCAGGGTACGGTTGATATTGGTAAACTGGGCTTTGAACAGCAGGACTGAATTGGTACTGTCCCTGGTACGGTTGATAAGTGAATTGTGGTTGACTTGTGACAACCGTACTTGGACCAGGTTGTCCTACAGGCATCTGAACCGAAGTCTGAATTGAAGGTCCCGACTAAGGTAAAGAGGCTTGAGGAGTTGATGCAGGAACAGTAGAAACCGGAGCTGCCGATACTCCAGAAGTAGGTGGGGTATATTGAACAGAATTTGCAGTAGTTGCAGCAGTCGTTTGAGGTGGAGTTCGAGACGAACTAGGCCCAAACTGATGAGCTACACCAGGTGCAGAAGTTTGAATAGTAGGTTGGACGGGTTGCTGGGTTGAACTAGAAACCAAAGGTTGTCCAAATTGAGATGACAACTACACATCGATTGCAAAATCTGTTGATTTTGAGATGGATCCCACACCATGTTCATTCCGGGGTATGGACCCATAGAAGGTTGAACATATTGAGGACCATAACTGGGTTGAGCGTAGGGCTGATAATTCAGAGGTACATTTCCAACTCCTTGTACAAATGATTGACCAGAAGGTGGTTGGAAACCTTGCGTTGGGTACTAACCTTGAGGTTGATAACCTTGAGGCACGTACTGAAACTGGGGTTGACCTTGAGGTATATATTGATACTGTGGTTGACCTTGAGGTATGTACTGAGTCTGGGGTTGACCTTGAGGTATGTACTGTCCCAAAGGTATGTACTGTCCTTGAGGTTGCCCCCTCAGTCGGTAACTGACTACCTTGAGGTTTCCCCCCAGTCGGTAACTGACTACCTTGAGGTTGCCCCCCAGGCGATAATTGAGTACCTTGAGGTTTCCCCCCAGGCGGTAACTGACTACCTTGAGGTTGTGGATTTGGAATAGTACCAGACATCATAAGAATTTCTTCTACACTCAACGGTTTAGTTCTGTTATTACCAGTTGATATCCCATGTTCAATGGGTTGAGGAGATGCTCCTGAAAAAGTACCAGTGAGTGACTGATACCCAGAAGGAACAGAAGGACCACCATATAAAAATGTTTCCGGTGATTGGGAAAACATGGATGACTGTCTCGACATATTCAAAGGAGGATAATAACCTCTAGGTGTTGGATGAAAAGGAATTCGAGGTGGTGAAAAAATTAGACCCAGATTTTCTAAAAAGTTGGTCAATGAGACGTACCAAGCGTCCCTCCTAGGTGGATTGTAGAAAATTGATTCACGCTCCCTAAGTTCTAAAGTTGGTTGATTTTCAGGGAGAGTTATATCTTCTTCCGGACTAACAAGTTCTTCAATAGAAATAAGTCCAGAGGGAAGATTTTGGGTAATGATCCTTCCTACCCTGGGTGAACCAGGACCACTAGAAGTTGGAGAAGCAAATCCTGAAGATGGAGTAGCAGCAAGTTCAGTTTCAGGCTCAGAAATTTCAGGTTCTTCAGCTAATTCACTAGTAGAAGAAATACTACCAGTAACTTTGGAAAATGAAATTGGTTCAGAAATATACTCTGTTGCTTGAACTTGATAATCAAGATGAACAATTAAAGGAGACTCTCCGACTTCCGGTGACCCAACTCTACTCTCACTAGGTGTTACAAGAGCTCATAGCCCTTCAAGCTGGCTTGGTGTATACTCAGGAGGTTGCCCCCGAAGTCTACGAGATTGTCTTGGTAATTCAGCCACGATTAAATATTTTAACTACTTCACACGAAAACAAATAAAATCTCAATAAAACCACCTAAAGTCTCTAAAGAACCAAACAATTGAATCACACGCCTAAAAAATCTAGGAGTTCAAACCACACACAAACAGTAACTTTCCGTACCAAAAACACTAGTTGGTGATGAAATCCGTCGCAGAATTCAATACAGAAAGGGCAGTTGGAACAGTTACCCCGACAACCTGGTTAATGAAATAGACTGGCACAAGTTTCTTCACAAAACTGTCTTGAGTGAAGAGAACCCCCCAGAGAGTCCAAGTGAGTCTAGTCAACGTCTGCTCTAGGTACAGTGGGATCTTCCCTCCACCGTCACCTTAGGAAAGAATCCTATAGATTATAACCACTAAGGTTACCAACAGAAACAAATATACCCGAGGGAACAGTCTATGATCTGATACACACGCAAGGGTAGAGTAACAAAGATCAATCCCCTTGAAGGCTCCTTGACATAATCCAAGGTTTACCAACAAGTGACCCCAGGCTCCTCGACAATGGTCAATCCGAGGTTTACCGTTTTTAATACGTATATATCTGCTATCGTTCCTAATGAGGAAGGATTGATTACATCACTGGTTCGGATATGATCTCGTGCTTGACTCCTTTAAGAGGAGCTTCCCAGAGCATACATGCAACAATTGGATTTATTTCCTACCGCAAGATATAACTACTTGTTTGTTTTAACTATCTTGGAGAGTTAATTACTCCCTACTCCAAGATACTAGCCCAAGCTATATTGGTGATAAGAGCCCTAGAAATAAAAAGATTGCTAGATCAATTTTAATTTAAGTGTTATTTTTATTGGTTGTTTCTTAGGTCAATAGGAATGGAGATGAAACTTTATGGTGTGAAGACTCGACTCCAAAAACACTAAAAATGCACCTAAGATAAACAATTCTTTTTCTTCAATGAATTTCTAGCTAAAGAAAGATTTGAGAATGCAATTCTTTGAAAAACAAATCTTTCTTTCAACATATAAATGAAAAGAAAATCTTTTATGTCTTTTTCAATAAACTCAAAACGAGACTACTAATTATTCTCACGAAAAAATCATTTTCTTTTCAACGCTCAAAACTACAGAAAACAATTTCTTTCAAAAGAGATTCTACAATTTCTAGAAAACACTCAAAACTATAAAAAAATCTGATCTTCAGATCTACAACTTCTAAAAACCTAATTGAAGTAAAAGATTTAAATCTTTTAAAGGAGATTTTACTTAGTCATTCAGCAAACTAAGGATTAATTTGTTCAGAATAACAAATCAATCAAAAAACACCCAGCTATGTTTTCTTTTTAAAAATGAAATTCAAAACTTTCAAGCAAGTTCGTTCAAAGCTTTGCAAAGAGAAAACAAATCTATTTCTCAACAAGTGCAGATTTCACAAATCAGTTAGACTCATCAAGAAGACCAAAAAGACCAGGGTAATCTAAGGTTTCTTAGGCTTCTAATCTCTGAGTCACTACAAAGACCAAGCGAAAATCAATCTAGGCACGCAAAACTTCTAGAAAATCACCTAAAACCAAAATGCCAATGGAACTCACTTACAAGAAATTTTTGACAGGACACATGCAGATCTGGGCAGAGACTAAAAAATGTAAAATAAAACTTAACTTAACTGGACGAAAACAATTTGGGTTTTTCAAAAAGTTTGACAGGGTCCGCAGGTTTCCAGTAGAACCAGATGCGATACCGCTCTATGCACTAAAGGAACAGTGTGGGGATGTCCGCACTGTCTTGTAAAAGAAAATGCGGTCCTCTTCAAAATTTCGGAAAAAAACAAAATATACTCCAAATCCTAAAATCTACCCAATCCCACACACATCAAGCAAAAGCCAGAAACAAGAAAAAGTTTCTCAAGTCAAACAAAGAGGAGAGGCAAAAAACCAAATTCAAGTCCCCAGTATGGTCACCAATTTGTTGGCCGAATAAATCGTTCTTGTGGACAAGACCGAGCTCCCTAGTATCAACATATATCTAGCGACAAGCAGGACAAGAAAATCTACCTTTCTCTAAATATATTGCAATTCATTAATAAAAACTAAGAGGTGTTTCTGACCCTACCTTAAGTCCAACGCTAGTTTGTGGCAGCCACGCTTCGACCGTCCGAATGAGTTTCCTTTTGAGAACCTGCAATCACAAAAAAGCACACATCAAATAACACCTTCATAGCTAATATAATAAATCATATTCATCATGGTGATCAAGGAATCCATGAAATAAACCATAAACACAGCTTATTGAGAAAAATAAACTTGATTGTATTAACTTTGAAAAAAGAAGAACTTTACAACCTTTGGTGCCTTGATGTTGTACAAGCTCCTCCTAGGGTCCAGACATGAATCTCCTCTACTTTGACAAGCCTCACACTCTTCCCAATGAGATCAAAAAAGGTATGTAATCTCTCCTCTCAAGCTCAATTAGGAAGACTAAATTCCAACAGCATTTAACCTCAAAAATATTTAGCTTTCAACCTCTTCAGTAACCAGCAATGCCTCATTTTATAGTGCAAAGGAAGGAGGTTACAGGTCCACCTATGAAGGGATAGAGTCCTCCTTCAAAGGGATAAGCTCCTCACATCAAGGGGTTAGCTCCTTAAGGTATGGGATGCATGAACCTTAAAGAAGCAAACTAGCCACCTCAAGATTCCCTCTAGAAGCTTCCAGAAATAACCCAAAGTGAGTTTTTAAGAATGTACTTGCGCCTTTTTGACTTTTACAGGGGTCCGCACCCATTACACAGAGACAGAGCGGTCAGGTACGCAGGGGACATGACCAGTAGGTGCGGGACTGCAGGTAATGCTAAGAGAAAGTGCAGAACCAGAGTTTTAGAGATTTTTAAGGGCTTTCTCTTATTTTTCAAGGCTTGACATGAAGAAATGAGGTTTAAGACTTGCAAAGGAGGAAAGTATGAGTGGTGATAGACTCACACTAATTGCAGAATGTCATGGTGACAATATTTTGTGCAACATTTCCAGTGGAAGATGATATGGAACAGGGTGTCTAGTCAATGGACCGTCGGGTAGAGGTCCATTCATAAAATGAAAACAATGATAACCAACGGGTTGCAATTGATGTCGCTGAAGGGAGTGCTCCTGTACACATGGTGGATGAGATCATAGTGAACAAGGCGTCTCTCCCTGCGGGTACTGCCCTTTCTCTCCCTTCCTCTCTTTTAGTTTTGGTCTCGCCCTCTGTGGATCCTTGTATCGGGCCTGGTCCCTCCATGCCTTCTATTGGTTTTCTCTCTTCCCATAACAATATCTCTTTGGCCCTTGACAACATTATTACGTCCATTCTGACTCTAAACCTTTATGGTCCATCAATGGGGGGGCTCTGATTTTCCTTCTTCCGCTGGTTTGAACCCTGACAAACCTTATTACAATCTCCGACCCCAAGAAAAAAGACTTCATCTGGATGATCCGGTGGGAGGCCTTGGCCTCCTATAGGACTTTGTTGGCCCCCCAAATCTCGGGGTAGGAAATCAAACCTTTCAAAATCCCAGCTTAAAGCTAAACTTGATATCATCGATGGCAAACAATTATCCCTAAAAGGGTCACTTAGAGAAGCGATGACCCAATTGGTGGTTTCCAAATGATCCTGTTGTCCTTCAATTGCAGAGGGATTTCCAGTACCTAGAATAAGTTAGCATTAAAACACTTGTTTTTGAATGTGAAGTGCGATGTGATTATGATCCAAGAGACCCTAGGTTCAGGGGAGTCCATTATAAATATTTTGGGAAATATGTTGCCTGGGTGGTCATTTGTGGCCCTGGATGCAAATGGTCGTTCAGGGGGTTTGGCTTTAGGCACAAAAGACAGCAGCTTAAAACTCATAAACTCCTGGGGCTCGGATTCGATGTTGGGAGTGGAGGTATACTCATCCGAACTTTGTACAAACTTAACTCTTCTTAACTTATATGGTCCCTATCAGGATCATATTTCCTTTTGGAATAATATGCTTGCAAAATATCTATTAAACTATCCAAACCTTGTGATTGGAGGGGATCTAAATGTCTCACTAGGGATCTTTGAGTCATGGGGACCTAATGCATAGGTGGATCCTCTAGCAAATTTCTTCTTAAACAAAATTCGGATGGGTGTCTTATTGATGTTGATGTTATCAAAGAAACTCCCACTTGGAGGAATAAGAGGGTTGGTGAGGCAAAGGGTTGCTAAGAAATTAGACCTCTTTCTAATGAAATATGATTTGGATGCTTATATTCCTTATTTTCACCAATGGGTTGGCACTGGGGATGACTCAGACCAATTCCCTATCTATATGGAACTAAAAGGAACCAATAGGAAGCTTGGCTCGCCTTTTAAATTCAATTCTTTATGGCTAAAATTTGTGTCTTTCAATAAATTAGTTCGTGAGATTTGGAGTACTAATGGCTCCTCGACTTTATCCCTTGCACAGTCCTTTATGTACAAACATAAAAAACTGAAGCATGCTTCGATCTCTTGGGTGAAGGAAAAATCCATTAGGAATGAGGCTGATCTAAAATCTATTGAATCTAAACTAGAGGTTCTTGAAATCTTGGAGGGAGATGGGTATGATACAGAGGAAAACAAGAGAAAGATTAAAACTATGGAGGGTGAAAGGCACAAGATCCTGAAAGAAAATGAAGAAAAATTTCGGTTGAAAAGTAGAGCCATTTGGCTTAAGGCAGGAGATGAAAAATCAAAATTTTCCAGAACTATGCCAAGAGAAGGAAAAACTCTAATTCGATCTGGGAATTGAAAAACGAAGAAGGGGACTCGGCTTCTTCTTTCAGCGAGTTATCATCTATGGGGTCAGTCATTTTAAAAACTTTTTCAAAGCTCCCCCTGAGGCCACTATTGCTGAAGTCATCTAGGTTGCTCAAGTTTTCCCTAGGTTTGTGGATGAAGATGATAATGAGACCTTGATGGGCCTGGTCACAAAGGGTAAAGTGGAGGGGGTCCTTCACACTACGCAGAAAGAGAAGAGCCCAGGTCCTGATGGCTGGACGGTGGAATTCTTCCAACACTTTTCTGATATCATTGGATGATCTCGCTGGATTGGTGGAGGAATCCAGGCACAGGGTTTTTTTCCACGATCCTATTAACTCTACTTTTCTGGCTTTGATCCCAAATTCTGATGATCCCCAATGTTTCGATGATTTCAGACCCATCTCCTTGTGTAATTTCACCTACAAAATTATTGCAAAAACCATTGCTCGTCGGTTAAAACCTATTCTTTCAAAAAATATTTCCATGGAACAGTTTGGCTTTCTTGAAGGTAGGAAAATTCATGAAGCTATTGGTGTGGCCCAGGAATCCCTACATAATATCAAAAGAAATAATAAAAAAGGAATGATTGTCAAGATCGACCTCTCAAAGGTTTATGATAAGATTAGCTGGATGTATTTATGTCTTCTAACGACTCACCTGGGTTTCAACATTGGTTTTATTAATTTGGTCATCAGGTGTATTAGTAATGTGAGCTTTGTTGTTCTTATTAATGGGGTGAATTCTCCTTTGTTTCATAGTCAGAGAGGCCTTTGACAAGGATGCCCTTTATCTCCTCTTCTGTTCCTTTTAGCTGCGGAGGGTCTGAGCCGTTTGATTCACCTTGCCATTAAAAGGGGAGAATATAAAGGCATGGAAATCAACATAAACCTTTTCATCACACATCTACTCTTTGTGGATGACATCTTACTTTTTTGTGATGGCTCTAGGGGAGACCTTTCTAAGCTTCAATCAATTATGGATTTATTCCTAAAATCTACAGGAATGAGTATAAACGCACAAAAATCTTCTATTACTCACAATGGTCTTTCTGAGGCTGAGTTAACTAGATCAATATCCTTTTTTCCTTTTGTTGTCATGCCACTGATGGAAATCCTTAAATATATTGGGTTTCTCTTAAAGCTGAACTCCTACAAAAATTCGGACTAGAAATGGTTAGTTACAAAAATTGAAAAAAGTGTAAAGCACTAGAGTTTCAAGTGGTTTTCTCGAGCTGGGTACTTGGTCCTCATTAAATCATTTTTACAGGGTATTCCAGTTTATTGGATTTCTCTTTCATGGGTTCCAAAAGGTATCCTTTCTCAAATCCGGAAGATCTGTGGTCAGTTTCTTTGGGCAGGATCAAAAGTGGAGGATGTACTTCCTTGGGTGGCCTGGGAGAAAATTGCCTACCCTAAAGAGAAAGGTGGGTGGGGCTTAAAGGACCTTCCTTGTTTCTCTTGCTCACTGGTAAAAAAATCTAGATGGAGTCTTCTAATGAAGAAAAATTTATTGACTTCAGTGATTAAAAGAAAATACATTGATCCCATTGATTTGATGGCTTGGTTGAGAACTCCAGAGAAGTCTCATAGAAATTATTTAGTCATTTGGAAGGCTACAAGCAAATATTTTGATATTATTGTCGATGGTTTATCATGGTTGGTTGGTAATGGTACTAGTGTTTGAGTGGGAATTTATCCTTGGGTTGGTTGTAAAGAGGCCTTCATTCTTTCAAGGGGCTTGGTTGAGTCACTTGTTGTTAAGGGGATCTTTTCACTCAACCATATCTCACATGAAGAGTCTACTACTTTTTGGAATCAGGGTTGGAAGTCTACAGAGGCTTTAGAGCTTGAGCCTCAGTGGTTGGGGGTTTGGAGGGATTACACAAAGGAACTACATAGAAAAAATGTTCGACTAAAGGATAGGGTTGATGATCTTCGTTGGGTAAACTCTCCCAGTGGTCTATATGCTCTAAAATATGGTTACATTTATCAAATGGGAAGAATGTTGGGGGATGCATAACGGTGGTGGTCTAAGTCTCTCTGGAAGCTCAGTTGTCCTCCTAAATCTAGACTCTTTTTCTGGTGCATTCTCAGGAGAAAATTCCCAACCTGGGACAACCTACAAAAAAGGAACAAACATGGCCCTGGTTGGTGTGCCCTGTGAAAATCCTCTGAAGAAAGCTCTTATCATCTCTTCTTGTCCTATTCTTTTGCCTCTAAAACTTGGGAACATTTCTTAAAGGCAGTTGGTACTGCCTCAAATTGGTTTGGGAACTATATGGAGTTTGCTTGGAAAAACTGGTGGGCTCATACTTCTAATCCTCATTATTGAAATATTCCTTCGATTATTTGTTGGGGAATTTGGGTGGCTCGGAACAAAATCATTTTCAGGGATCAACCATCACACCCATATGTTATAGCTATTCAATGTGCTTCCATTTATGAACTGATCCCTCACAACATTCTTGCTACTCCTTCTCGGAACATTCAGGTTGAAATCATCAGAATTGATATTCTGTGGGCTTATTTTGATGGGGCTTTTGATGCCCACAATCGCTATGGAGTGGGGATTGTCATTCATTTGAATGAATGTAAAATCATAAAGGCTTTTGTGGGTATTTGTCCTGGTTCGAATAATTTTGCTGAACTGTTTACCTTGAAAATTCTTTTATGTTGGATGAGGCAAATGGAGGTGCTTTCTGCCAAGGTTTTTGGTGACTCTTTGAATGTGATCAACTGGTCAAATAATGTGCAACGTTGTCTAGCCCCAAGGGTTAGCTCAACTGGTCGAGTCCCCGTTGTTAAGTGCCTCTCCGATCGAGAGGTCACAGGGTTAATTCTCCTCGACGCCCTTGGGGTTAGTCCCTACTAGTCTGGTCGATGAGCTTTAAAAGATTCCTTTCGGGGTTGATCTACCAATATTTTCCCGTGGATGTAACAGCCACCCAGTGTCCGTGAACCACAACATAAAAAAAAATGTGCAGCACTGTCAAAATCTTACTCTAATTCCTATATTAGATGAAATTTTATATCTTAAAACAACTTTTGATGATTTATTGTTTTGTCACATTTACAGGGAGAGGAATATGGCGACAAATTATCTCTCTAAAAAGGTTTACAACAAGATTTGGACTCTTGGAACATAACTGACTCAGACAATAGGCGGGTCACGGTTTCTGATCGGGCTCCTTATTTATAAACTCTTCTTTTGGTATCTCAGTTTTTGTTTTTTGCTCTATCAGTCTCTTTGGGGGTTGGTTATGGTTTATAAACATGATGTTGATTATGTATATTTTTGGTTTCTGGACTTGTCCTGGACATTTTGAGTTTTGGCTACTAGTTTGGGTTGTTTTCTTCGATTGTTTGGAGAGGCATGTTTCCTTTCATATACTCTACTTTTCATGGTTACTTATGGTGGTTTATTTGTATTGAGAAAGTGTGTTATCGACTCTTCCTCATTATGTTGTTGTTTTCACTTACTGTGTATTTTGAACTCACACATTGTTCATGAATGCTTCAATGCATCTATTTTGTAACTTTTTATTTACTTCATAAAAAGTTTGATTTTTTTCTATGGAAAATAAAAATAAAAATCATATTTCGTTTCATTATAGTTGTTATTTCTAATGGACTTTATTTGAATTGGATGGATATTAATTTGTTGTTGCTTAACTTAAGATCTTGTGACTCAACTTTATGTGCAGGAAAGTGTTGCTCCTTTTGGTCCTTGCTTAGACAGATCACTCTTTCCTTTCCACTAAATGTTGTAAACATAGATTTTAAGGTAGAAATAGTTCATATGGGAGTTTTGTGCCCCACACATTGATGGGTGAACTTTCCATTCAGGTATCTGCTAAAGGTCTTGTCTGTAGAAAGCCCATTAGAGATTTGTATTATGGGGCACATTTTGATATGTTGGCTCTTCTAGCATGGGTGGGAAGAGGAAGCAAAACCTTGTACAATAAATGTATGTGTTTCTATAACTTTGTAATATAGGACTTAGTTTTTGCAAGAAATAGGCATCTTCCTGTTGGTGTATCTAGATTCTATATCTTGCCAAAGTGATAGATTATGGTATACTTTCTAGTTAACAAGCTACATGCATGTGAAGGATAAGTCGAGGCAGAATTCCTTGTATTTTCATTTCAGGATATGACCAGAGTTTAGGTGGCTCATTGGATAAATGGGTGGAAATTACCAATTTCCTAGTGGTATGGTTTGCCCTTCTTTTAATATTATTGAACTAGGGGCATTTCCTATCTATCAATTTGTTTGAGATATACTCTGCCATTATTTAATTGATACTGCTTTATGTTGTTATCTGTAAGCCTATTCTAAGTACAATGAGGGTGAATATTCAACATGTATTCCAATCCCATCATTAATTTTGAATAAATTGAATTGCAATTTTTCCAATCATCTTTACTCAAAGATTTAGACAAAATCAGTTTGATATATCCATGTGTATAAACAACAAGCTTCTCAGACACACACAAGAACATAAATCCAAGTATTCTATTATTTCAACTAGATTTAGATGCCAAAATGAATCTACTATAGGATTATCATCGATAAGAGTCTATGATTAAATATTCCAAATATTTGACGACTTGTCTGGACATTTTAATAATCATGGAAGTGACTTGGAAGTTCTTGGGAAATGCCTAAAGCACTGCTTCTACAAATGACTAATGCCAAAATTAACTATTGATTGGATCTTCTCACTTAACCAAGGAAGCATGTATAAACATGTGTGTTTTGCATTCTCATATGTTTCACAAAAGGTAAAGTATTTAGCACAAAGGAATTTTATGGATGTAATTTATCAAAACTACCAAGAATCTCTCCTTTTTTGGACTTATATCTCATTTGGAGGATTTCTTCTTTCATGCCATGCAATAGAGACTTAATCGATGAATGTAGACTCGTATTTTGGACGTCTGATGACCACTTCAGTTAGGGATCGTTTGTTCTTTTCTTTTGTAAATTTGTGTCAATGTTCAGTTCAATCTAATAATGACATGTTCTCTAATTTAATCTAGGAGTTGCTTTCACACTCTCACTTTGTATCTATACTTGATGCACATTGTTAATCCCTTTTAATGAGGAATTTGATTTTGAATGTACACATTTTACTGTCACACTTCGCCCAATAAGAACAATGGAAAGCCTAAATCATGCATCATCACCTTCAAATATTCTTCAATGGACTTGTTCTTTTGTTCTGCTACACCATTTTGTTGAGGATTATAGGGGACAATTAGGTCCCTCTCAATCCTAGCCTACTTGCAGAAAGCAACAAGCTCCTTCGAGGTGTATTCTCCTCCATTGTCAGATCTCAGTGACTTGATATTTCTACCTGTTAAGTTATGATATGTACATAAAGTAAAGTGCAGATAGAACATTAAAAAATCGACAGAAAACAAGCCAACACAAGAGACACAAGATGTGGCGAATAGCCAGGGACAAACCCCAATGTGGGGAAACCATTTGATCAAATCTTCCTTTATCTTCAATAATCCAGCAGAGAGAAATAATACATAAATCTAATTTACATCAGCAACAGCAAACCCTAGGTCAGTCCCAAACTAGAGCAAACAATATCTCGCAAACCGACCGTCGGATCGGCTTGATTCCATCATCAAATAATGTGGCCTTCAGAGGAGATCCAGATGGACCTACAGAATAGTTCTGAGGATGGAGTCTTCTGGTCAACGTTGGTCAAACTTTGGTTCTGCAGTTGCTACCCCAAAATTGCGTCCTTCCTTCCACATGTGTGAGAGAGAGTCTCTTTTATGCGCAATAGAGAAGAGCCTCTTTTCTGCGCAGGAGAGAGAGAGAGAGATGTGATGAGATGAATGAGTGCAAATGAGAAAAATTCCTCCTGTATTTATACACAATTGTTGATGTTTGAATAGATGCGACCATTGGGCTTCTAAGCCTACATAAGTTGTAGGTCGGCCTAATAATTATTCCATAATCAAAATAAATTCATATCTCCATAAATACTTATCGGAATCGGATGATCTTTAGATCAATCCTACACCTCTCGATGAGAGGAATCTAATAACAATATTATCAGCCATGAATAAGATGACCCACATGGAGTTTGGACCTAGTTGTCAATTTTAACACTCCCTCTCAACTAAGGAGAACTCCATCTACAATCTGTCTGTCGGTCGCTACTATTCATCCATCAAATGCACTGCCTTGTACAGCTTGACCCCTGCTCTGCTCTGCTCTATCTTGCATGCTCTGCTCTGTTCTGCCTGCTCTGCTCTGTTCTACCTGCTCTGCTCTATTCTGTTCTGCCCTGTTCTGATCTGCTCTGCTCTGCTCTGTTCTGCTCTGCTCTGCTTTGTCCGAATTATGAAGAGGAAGAAATGATCGAGGATGTATCATACTAACTCAAAGTCAGTCTTAGAGTATGTACCACTGGTCCCAGACCAGTCTCAACTAACCCGAAGTCAGTGTCATAGTGGGTACAACTCCTACCACTGGTCCTAGACCAGTATCATCCTCCACTGACTCAAAGTCAGTCTCAGAGTGCGTACCACTGGTCCCAGACCAGTCTCAACCGACCCGAAGTCAGCGTCATAGTATGTACCACTCCTACCACTGGTCCCACACCAGTATCACTGACCCGAATTCAGTCTCAGAGTATGTACCACTGGTCCCAGACCAGTCTCAACCGACCCGAAGTCAGCGTCATAGTATGTACCACTCCTACCACTGGTCCCAGACCAGTGTTACTGACCCGAAGTCAATCTCAGAGTATGTACCAATGGTCCTAGACCAGTCTCAACTAACTCGAAGTCACTGTCATAGTGGGTACAACTCCTACCACTAGTCCCAGACCAGTACCATTGATCCCAGATCAATGAAGGTCATCCTAGCATAGGGAGTACGGTAGATACAACGATGCATCCATGGGTACTACTATGGTCCCTATCCTCATTTCCCTGCTTATTGATCAGATGAGAGGTACTTCCCATGAGTCCCAGACTACATGGGTAGGATGCCTTGACAGGAGAACTTAATCAATCCTATCCTCACAGGAGAACTAATCATCCTACTACATAAACACCATGGAGAACACATAATCCAGACCTCACAGCAGAACTAATCATCCTGCTACATAGTAGCCATGGGGTGCACATGTACACCACCAGGGGATGGTGAATCACCCTATGGTCATATGTCGCTCCAAGAAGTACCCCGCACCCCCCGGGCGCTCCCAAAGCTCAATGCATCATACAGGACCCTCATCGGAGGGTCTTTGAACAACACCAAGTCATTCTCGGAAAGTCAAAAAATTGACCTTTCCTAGGGGCTTTGTCAGAATGTCGGCGACCTGTTCATCTATACCGATATGTTGGAGCCTTATAGCTCCCCGTTGCACCATATCTCGAATATAGTGGTACCTGATATCGATATGCTTGGAGCGATCATGAAATACGGGATTCTCTGAAAAACGAATCCCAATCTAGTTGTCACATAGGATCACGGTGGTATCCAATGTAAATCCAAACATTTCACTGAAGAGCTTTCGCAACTAGACTGCCTCACAGGAGGCCATGCTAGTTGCAATATACTCTACTTCGGCAGTGCTCAAAGCCATTGACCTTCCAGCTCATCCAGGATATTGAAACAAATCCCAAGGAGAAACAGCACTCGGAAGTGCTCTTACAGTCCTCCATATTGCCTGCCCAATCAACGTCAGTGTATCCAAGTAGTCTCACATCTCCGGAAGTGTATCTTAACCCATAAGTGATTGTGCCACGAAGATATCTCAATAGATTCTTGGCACCAATCCAATGTATGTGGTGAGGTTCAACCATATGTTGACTGCAAAGCATATGACTGGACAGGAGTTCACTAAGAACATTAATGCTCCGACGAGTTGCTGATACTCGGTAGCATTTCGTAAAACAGGTCCAGCAGAACTACCGCTTAACTTCTTGAAGTCAAGCTCCATCGGGGTAGTTATAGGCTTGCAATCCACCATACCGAATTTTTCCAATATCTTCACCACATTTTTTCCGTGAGATAGGAAAATTTCCCTTGGCTTCTGCCACACTTCAAGTCCTAGGTCCTTCATTTCAAATTCAGAAGCTAACTCCCTCTTACATTTGTGAATGAGAGGGTCTGCACTTGTTAGGAAGAGGACATCCTCATGTAGCACCAGTATGAGAGGTTTTTCATCTTCAACCTTAGAGTAAAGGTTAGGATCGGCTTCATTCCTAGTGAATCCCAGCTTCATCAAGTAGCTATCGATCCTCTCATACCATGCTCGGGGAGCTTGCTTCAGCCCATAGAGAGATTTCTTCAACCTGCATATATGAGATTTTCGATCATAAATCTCAAATCCTTCGGGTTGCTCCATGTAGACCTCTTCTTTGATCGAACCATGCAAGAACATAGTCTTGACATCCATCTAATGTAGGTTCCATCCTGGTGAAGCCACAAGGGCTATGATCGAGCGGCTGGTCGTGTATCTGTCAACAGGGGCAAATATCTCATCATAGTCTATACCTTCCTTCTAGGAGAAACCACGAGCAACAAAATGTGCCTTTACTTTTCCGTACTTCCATCTGCTGCATGCTTTATCTTGTAAAGCCATTTAGAAGTGACAACTGTCTTATCTTGGGGTCTGGGAACTACTTCCCAGACATCATTCTTCATAATAGACTCATTATCTTTGGTCATAGCATCCTTCCATACTTGATGCTTGATGGCATCTAAGAATTATGAAGGCTCATTTTGTATGATCGTGCTCATGATGGTCAGGTATCCCTGATACCTGTTAGGTTTCTTACTTTCACGGAAGGTTCCTCGGGGTGCAGCATGTCCTTCAGCATCATCAAGTAGCCCCCTAAGCCATGAAGACCTCTTCCTAGAAGAGGAAGGCTCAGGTGGATAAATAGGATCCATGGGTTCATCCACATCAGGCATTGTTACATCATCTGCCCAAAGAAACTTCGGAAGTCTTTGATCATGGAGCATGGCACAAACAGTGTCCACAATCATACGGTTCTTCCTTTCTGCCACACCATTCTGCTCAGGAGTATGTGGTGTAGTAGTCTCCCTCTTAATACCAGCCTCATATATGCCTGAGTGAACCAACTGTAATATATCGGAGGTCTTTCTTTGGCTTGAGGGGAATGGTCACCTTTTGAGCTTTCCTTGGGCACATCCTGGACATACACCTTCTTTCTCTACTCGGAATTCGGGCATCCCTATCACCATTTGTCTTACAGTGGGTAGAGCTTTATAATGAAGGTGGGCAAACCTCTGATGCTAAAGTTCGGACTGAAGAGATTTGTCATAAGACATGACACCTAGTGGACTTCTACCGACTTGATATAATGAATTAACATGAAACCCAAGAGTAAAGGCATCTTTAACATTATTTTTCCATACACGTACCTTACCATTGCTGAAGGTCACCTTGTAGCCTTTGTCTTCCATTGCCGAGATGGACACCAGGTTCTTTTTGAGGTCAGGTACATATAATACATCCTGTAAGTGGATCGTATTACCTTAATTCAATTTGAGAGAGACATTGCCTACACTTTTCATGGGATATTTCATATTATCTCCAAGGACAATTTCCAGGTTAGTTTCTTTCTCTATCAGATTATGGAGAACTTCTTTGTAACCAGTGAAGTGCCTTGAGGCACCATTATCAATGAGCCAAATTCCCATTGAGTCCAAAGGAGCAGAGGTAGATAGAGCAGCTGGTAGATAATATTCATCCTGCTTATTTTCAACAATGTTGGATTCATACCTGGAATTTCTAGCTTTCTTGAATGATTGTCCTCTTCCTTGACTTCCAACACTCCTTTTACCTTTGCTATTGAATTTTCCATTCCTTTGATTTCCATGAGAGGGATTTTTATCATCATCCCAGTGTGAGTCCTTTCTATCAGGGCACTCCCTTGCATAGTGACCTGCTTTATCGCAAATGTAACATTGTGCTTTTCTTCCACCCTTAGGTCCAACCTTTCTTTTTTATTTAGTTCTTAGCATGAGAAGAAAATGCAGTAGGAGGACCTTTAGGCATGGGAATTTCTTGCTCTTCTACCCTTGTTTCTTCTTGGATGCATCTAGCCATTAATTCCTCGAAACCAGGAATTACATTATTGTTCATAAGAGTAGTCCTGAACACGTACCATTCGGATGGTAATCCTCCAAGAGTCGTGAGTGCCATTTCCCTATCAGTAATAGTCTCCCCAATAGATAGGAGATCGTTCCTGATCTCGGTGATTCTTAAGAAGTATGCTTGCATACTCTCATCTTTACCCTTCTTAGTTTCCTTCAGCTTATTTCTAATAAACAAAACATGATTTGCATCATTAACTTTAAATAAACTCACCAGTCTATCGTAGATTTCCTTGGAGGTGTTCAGGTTGGAGATGTAGGCCACCAAGCGCTTGTCAATAGAGTCCTAGATGATATTCTTTGTTGAGATTGCAACAAGATGATGGAGCTTAGTGAAAAGAGTCGCCTTCACTAAGTGGGCCCGCAGGCTATTTTTGGCGCAAGTCTATTTTTAGACTATGTCTATTTTTAGACATATGGATCATGTCTATGTTTATGGATGATTGATCAAGTTGGGAAAATAGATGGACTTCTATTTTTGATGAAAGTGTGAGTGATAACAGTGTGAGTGATCAAGTCTATTTTTAGACTGGCTGTCAAAAATAGAAAAGTCAAATATTATTATCTCACAATAATATTTGGACTATAAACTTAATCTTATTCTCTTGGAGCACTTCAGTTTGAGCTACGGAAGTGGCACATGCAGCTGTCATAAGGAAATTCGTTTTTCTTATGAGTCAGTTGAGTTGTTGCATGCATGACTTCAATTAGAACTCAAGTGAGTTGAGTTTAGTGGACTGGAGGTACAGTTGATGGAGTTGTGTTCAGTTTAACTTAGTTAAACTGGTTGTAGTTAGTCTAACTGCAGATAGACTAATGATGAGTTGTTAAACTAATTATTAACTCATAATACAACTAAAGAATACATCAGTTAACTCAGTTGCATGTCAGTGCATGTTCAGTTCAACAGGGACAGGTGGTAGAGAATCAGATTGCTATCAGTTGTGACTATAGTTGTGCACCAGATCTTGCACAATCAAAGGATTGAGTATGCCAATGAGTTTGTTCACGTATTTGGCCCGCATTTTAGCCTTTGCTCACGTCCACAAAGAGTGAGTGACTATTTTGCAGGTGAAAATCGAGTTTGGGAAGCAATTCTCATCAGTTCTTGAGCAGGTATTGAGCAGTGGAGGCAGGCAAGCAGTGGAAGAGATTTGGAGATCAGATCTGAGTTGTATTGTGTGTAACAGAGGTGGAGATACTTGTGAGAAGTATTATGCTGTGTAATGTTACATGACTCAATCATTAATATACAGATACTGTGGGGTTTTTAGCGAGATGCTTTCCCCGTGATACATACTGTGTTAATGTGTGAATGCTCTTGATGTTTTATTGTTATTGATGCTGCTATATTCTTGATCAACGTAGAGGAGCTTATGTATTGTGTATGTTTTCCGCATTAGTACATGATCAGGATAATCTCCATTGAATATGTGTTAAATTATTCAAAATTTCTACATGGTATCGGAGCAGCTTGATTTGTAGAAGAGATTTTTACAGGATATCAAGCGAGGGTTGATCGGAAGCAGTTGAGTTGGTTGCTGGTGGAATTCGAATTTGCAGCAGTGTTTTCTTGGTGACAACGCAGCAATGTCTTTCAACGGATTGCGATTGGAGTATGCTCTTGAGGGCAGCTCAAACTATATTGCATGGAAGGACAGGATGGAGGCAGTATTGGATGATAACGGGCTGAAGGAATTCATAGATACGGATATCCCAAAGCCTACTGATGCTACTCAAGCTGATGCTTGGCAAAAGAAGATCGCAAAATGTCGAAGAACTCTGTTGGAGGGCGTGAAGGATCACATTGTGTCCAGCCTCCATGGAAAGGCTACTCCATATTTGATGTGGAAATCATTAACAGAATTATTCCAAAGCAAGAGCGATCAGAGGAAGCTGGCGCTCAAAGATAAACTCAGTAACAATAAAGGTGAGAATGGATCTTCATCAAAGGTATCTGATGAAGAGAATTGCGCTTTGGCTGCCAAAGCAAAGAAGGGGAAGAACAAGAAAGCTTCTCATTCCGGTGCGAAAGGCAAGAAGCAGGATATGTCCAAGGTGAAGTGTTTTCACTATCACCAGCACGGACACTATGCCACAAATTGTCCGCAGAAGAAGAAGAACAAGCAAGCTGCTGGATCTGCAGGGGGAGAGGCCTTAGCTTCTCAGTTTGAGCTTGATTTTTCATTGATCGCATGCTTGGTTTCAAGTGTGATGGGATCAGTGTGGTTCTTGGACAGTGGTGCGTCTTTTCACATGACGGGAGATAGAGATTTGTTCTCTGATCTAGAGGACAAAGATCTTGGAGTGCACATCGAGATGGGCGATGATGGTAGATATAGTGCGACCGGTATCGGTACCATTTCCTTTGAGAGGGAGTCTGGTAAACCCTTTGTATTGAAGGAAGTCATGCATGTTCCAGGATTGAAGAAGAATCTCATCTCAGTGGCGATGTTAGAAGACAAGGGGTATGATGTTGTTTTCAGCGAGGGAAAGGCCTTCCTGCGCAGCAAGACAACTGGTGAGACCCGGAAGATAGGGGTTCGAGTGAGGAACCTTTATCAGTTGCATGTAGATGGATGCGCAGCAATGGCAGGCAAGGCAGAAGGATTGGTGAGCCGGGATGATGGCGAGTTGTGGCACAGGAGATTGGGTCACCTTCACCATGGAGCCTTGAAGATACTGCAGCAGATCACTACAGGGCTTCCTAAAGGCACACTTGCGCAGTCAGATCAGTGCAAGGGGTGTACTTTGGGGAAGTTTGTGAAAGCCACCTTTCACGAGAAGGATAGCCGCGCCACGACGATCCTTGAGAGAATTCACACAGACGTGTGTGGACCTTTCTCAGTTGCTTCGACAGCAAAACACAGGTATTATGTGATTTTTGTTGATGATTTCTCTCGTAAGTGCTGGATCTTCTTCATGCAGAAGAAGAGCGAGACATATTCAAAGTTCTGTGAATTCAAAGCACTGGTCGAGAAGGAGTCGGGGAAGAAGGTGAAGGCTCTTAGGAGCGATAATGGTGGTGAATACATCTCGGACGAGTTCAAGGATTTCTGCAAGGCAGAAGGGATTCGTAGAGAGCTCATAGCTCCCCATAACCCACAGCAGAACGGGGTAGCTGAGCGGAAGAACAGAACGATTGTGGGTGCTGCAGGGGCAATGTTGCATGATCAGGGCCTACCCCTTCACTTGTGGGCGGAAGCATGCAATACAGCAGTTTATGTGTAGAACCTTTGTCCTCATAGGATACTTGGCATGAGTACACCCGAGGAGGCTTATTCTGGTAAGAAGCCTGATCTTTCTCATTTGAGGATTTTTGGTGCTAACGTTTACATGCATGTGACGAAGGATGCCAGAAAGAAGTTGGAGCCGACTGCAGAGGTTGGGATATTTGTGGGGTACACTGATACGCCCCACAACTATCGTGTGTATTTGCCAGACAGTGGTAAAACTGTTGTGCGACGGGATATAAAATTTTAGGAGGAGAAAGCCATGAAGTGTTCGCTTGAGAGGGAGCTACACTTGCATGCAGATGAGGAGCTATTAGTTCCTAAGGATGAGCTTCAGGACGTGGATCAACCACAGGACGAGGTTCATGGAGTGGAAGAGACCACTCATGCAGCGCCAACCATCAGAGGGCGAAAGCGCTTGACAGACGCTGAGCGACTGGCTCAAGATGCAGAGAAAGTTGTAGGACCACCTACAGCCCAACGCAGGCAGAGACAGTCACCTGATCGGTACACTGGATACATGGCTCTTATGAGCAAGTGTGTTGTGACTGAGCCATCCTCTTTTGAGGAAGCTGTGGAGGATCCCGCATGGGTAGACGCCATGGTGGAAGAGTATGATTCTATTGTCAGAAACAGTGCATGGGAGATTGTTCCTAGACCGGAAGGGAAATCAGTGGTAGGTTCGAGATGGATCTACAAAGTTAAGCAGGCAGCTGACGGGAGTGTGGAGAAGTACAAGGCAAGATTTGTTGCCCGAGGCTTTTCACAGATTGAGGGGATCGATTATGAGGAGACCTTTGCACCTGTCGCAAGGTATTCTTCCATACGGACGATTCTTGCTCTCTCAGCGCAGATGGGATGGCACATTCATCAGATGGATGTGAAGACTGCGTTCCTCAACGGAGTCATTGAGGAGGAGGTGTACATTGAGCAACCCGAAGGCTTTGAAGTCTTCAGCAGCGAGTCGCATGTGTGCAGGCTCAAGAGAGCGCTGTATGGGTTGAAGCAAGCACCACGTGCTTGGTACACACGGATAGACAGCTATTTCACAGGACTTGGATTCTCCAAGAGCGAGGCGGATCCGAACCTATACCAGATTGTGGTGGAGGGTAAGTTGCTTATCATTGTACTGTATGTTGATGATTTGATTCTAACGGGTGATGAGCTGTTGATACTGTCATGCAAGAAGGATCTTGCTACAGAGTTTGAGATGAAGGATTTGGGCCTCCTTCACTATTTCCTAGGATTGGAAATATGGCAGCGCAGTGCTGGACTGTTTGTTTCTCAGGGCAAGTATGCTCGGGAGATACTGGAGAAGTTCAACATGCATGGCTGCAAGCCTGTTGATACTCCTCTTCCTGGAGGTTGGAGGAAGGAGGATGCCACTTCGGGAGAAGAAGTGGATGCCACTGTTTATCGACAGTTGGTGGGGTCGCTGATGTATTTGGTCAATACACGACCTGATATATGCTATGCAGTTAACCAGCTTTCACAAGCTATGGTTAAGCCTACCAAGCTCTTCTGGAAGGCGGGCAAGCATGTATTGCGCTACTTGAGAGGCACATCGGGATATGGTTTGTGGTACAGACAGGAGGATGAGGTGAAGCTATGTGGCTTCACGGATGCAGATTGGGCAGGGAGCCCAACGGACAGAAAGAGCACATCAGGAGGGGTCTTCAGTATCAGATCGACAGTAGTTTCTTGGTACAGCAGGAAGCAGAGATCTGTGTGGATGAGGATGATCTTGGTCGGGTTTTTCGGGTCCAAGCACATCAGGTACCATCATATCAGAGATTGTGTGCAGCGGAGGATCATGTTACTTTCGTACATTCCAACGGAGGATCAGGATGCTGATATTCTGACGAAGGCTCTCACCAGGAGCAAATTCGAGTACCACCGAGGCAGGATAGGGGTTGCTGATAATCCATATCTTGTCGAGAGGGAGTGTTGAGATTGCAACAAGATGATGGAGCTTAGTGAAAAGAGTCGCCTTCACTAAGTGGGCCCGCAGGCTATTTTTGGCGCAAGTCTATTTTTAGACTATGTCTATTTTTAGACATATGGATCATGTCTATGTTTATGGATGATTGATCAAGTTGGGAAAATAGATGGACTTCTATTTTTGATGAAAGTGTGAGTGATCACAGTGTGAGTGATCAAGTCTATTTTTAGACTGGCTGTCAAAAATAGAAAAGTCAAATATTATTATCTCACAATAATATTTGGACTATAAACTTAATCTTATTCTCTTGGAGCACTTCAGTTTGAGCTACGGAAGTGGCACATGCAGCTGTCAGAAGGAAATTCGTTTTTCTTATGAGTCAGTTGAGTTGTTGCATGCATGACTTCAGTTAGAACTCAAGTGAGTTGAGTTTAGTGGACTGGAGGTACAGTTGATGGAGTTGTGTTCAGTTTAACTTAGTTAAACTGGTTGTAGTTAGTCTAACTGCAGATAGACTAATGATGAGTTGTTAAACTAATTACTAACTCATAATACAACTAAAGAATACATCAGTTAACTCAGTTGCATGTCAGTGCATGTTCAGTTCAACAGGGACAGGTGGTAGAGAATCAGATTGCTATCAGTTGTGACTATAGTTGTGCACCAGATCTTGCACAATCAAAGGATTGAGTATGCCAATGAGTTTGTTCACGTATTTGGCCCGCATTTTAGCCTTTGCTCACGTCCACAAAGAGTGAGTGACTATTTTGCAGGTGAAAATCGAGTTTGGGAAGCAATTCTCATCAGTTCTTGAGCAGGTATTGAGCAGTGGAGGCAGGCAAGCAGTGGAAGAGATTTGGAGATCAGATCTGAGCTGTATTGTGTGTAACAGAGGTGGAGATACTTGTGAGAAGTATTATGCTGTGTAATGTTACATGACTCAATCATTAATATACAGATAGTGTGGGGTTTTTAGCGAGATGCTTTCCCCGTGATACATACTGTGTTAATGTGTGAATGCTCTTGATGTTTTATTGTTATTGATGCTGCTATATTCTTGATCAACGTAGAGGAGCTTATGTATTGTGTATGTTTTCCGCATTAGTACATGATCAGGATAATCTCCATTGAATATGTGTTAAATTATTCAAAATTTCTACATTCTTTGCTTTGACTTCTCCATTTTTCCATTTTTTCTTGGCAACAGCAGATGCATTTGATGGAGGCTCAACAATATTGCCTCTCACATGGTCCAACACTCCTTGATCTTCTAGGGTTAGATCGATAGACATCTTCCATCCGTGATAGTCAGCTTTCTCACGGAGCTTGTCCTCGGCAGGAAAGAGTGATGAGGACCCCATAGTTCTTTTAGGATAGCCTTGCCAATCTTCTCTTCAGTGATTGCTCTTGCTCTTGCTCGGGCTTTGTCTTCACCTCAACTCCGATACCATGTTAAGTTATGGTATGTTCTATGCTTATAACAGTTTACTTATCTTTCTTATTATTATCCACAGATTAGCAATCACATGTACATAAAGTAAAGTGCAGATAGAACATTAAACGATCGACAGAAAACAAGCCAAGACAAGAGACACAAGATGTGGCGGCTAGCCAGGGACAAACCCTAATGTGGGGAAACCCTTTGATCAAATCTTCCTTTATCTTCAATAATCCAACAGAGAGAAATAGTACATAAATCTGATTTACATTAGCAGCAGCAAACCCTAGATCAATCCCAAACTAGGCCAAACAATATCTCACAAACCAACCATCAGATCGGCTTGATTCCACCACCAAAAAATGCAGCCTTCAGAGGAGATCCAGATGGACCTATAGTGCAGTTCTGAGGAGGGAGTCTTCTGGTCAACGCTGGTCAAACTTTGGTTCTACAGTTGTTGCCCCAAAACTGCATCCTTCCTTCCACATGTGTGAGAGAGAGTCTCTTTTCTGCACAGTAGAGAAGAGCCTCTTTTCTGCGTAGGAGAGAGAGAGAGATGTGATGAGATGAGTGAGTGAAAATGAGGAAAATTCCTCTTGTATTTATACACAATTGTTGATGTTTGAATAGATGCGACTGTTGGGCTTCTGAGCCTACATGAGTTGTAGGTCGACTTGATAATTATTCCATAATTAAAATAAATTCATATCTCCATAAATACTCATCAGAATCGGATGATCTTTCGATCAATCCTACACCTCTCGACGAGAGGAATCTAATAAAAATATTATCATCCATGAATAAGATGACCCACATGGAGTTTGGCCCTAGTTTCCAATTTTAACAATGGAAAGCCTAAATCATGCATCATGGCCTTCAAATATTCTTCAAAGGACTTGTTCTTTTCTTCTGCTACACCATTTTGTTGAGGATTATAGGGGACAATTAGCTCCCTCTCAATCCCAGCCTACTTGCAGAAAGCAACAAGCTCCTTCGAGGTGTATTCTCCTCCATTGTCAGATCTCAATGACTTGATATTTCTACCTGTCAATTTTTCCACTCAGCGTTGAATTCCTGGAACTTGTCGAATACCTCATCCTTTGTCTTCAAGAGATATATCCATGTCTCATGGGAGAAGTCATCAATAAATGTCACATAGTACAACGAACCACCAAGCGATTTTATGGGCATTGGACAACATACATCAGAATGAATTAGATCTAAGGCTTCCTTAGATCTGTTGTCATTGTTTGGAAATGGTTTCTTGATGTTCTTTCCAAGAGCACAACCTTTGCATACACCATCATTCTTAATTAAGAACCCCTGAAACTATTTCACTTAATTTAGGCAATGCTCTAAAAGGAAGATTCCCATACCTTCGGTGTCATAACTCACTTGGATCTATTTCATCATGTACTAGTGCTTGATGTGGTTGACTCACGAGTCTATACAATCTTCCATCATGAATCCCAATAACCCTGGAATCATCTATACTATATCCCTTTGACCATACAAGTACTTTTCCATCCACAAAATCAACCCTATCTCATTTATCTTCTAAACAAGAAACAGAGACAAGATTCTTTTTCAAACCTGTTACTTAAAGGAAATTGTTGAGATGAATGTTGTTCCCAGATTCCAGTTTTATGGATGTTTTTCAAACTCCTTTGACTGCATCATTGTTATTGTCTCCCAATTCAACCCTTTGAGACAACTTTTTTTCATGCTTGAAATATTCCCATGTTCTTCGTGCATGTGTGTTGATGCTCCACTATATGCCAACCACATGCCATCATCATCTGCAAAGGAACCTGTCAAAGTAGAATAGTAGAAGAAATCATTTTCACCTTTGGTCATCTTTAGTTTTTCATCTTCTTCAACTTCTTTTGTGTAAGCATGTTGTTTCCCTTTTCTTTTCTTGTTAACCATATTAGGACAATCTCTCTTGAAATGTCCATATTCTTGACAACCATAACATTGTATCTTTGATAAGTCTTTCTTCTTCTTATAGGAAGAACATTCATTTCCTGACTTTTTGTGTTGGGGTCCAAATTTCTTCTTTCCCTCGTTCTTGAAACAAGCTGCAAGGGGTTGAACTCCCTCATCTTGTCAATCTCTGGTCATTAATCTTGCTTCTTCTTGAGCACATGATGTCCATAGTTGTTCAAATGTAGGAGATTCCTTCCAACTGCTTATACCTACTGCAAAGGCATCCCATGATCTAGGAAGACCATTGAGTGTTGTAATCACTAGTTCTTGATCAGGGATGGATTCTCCAATTGCTTGAATTTGATCTCTTATTTGAGAAATCCTTACAAAGTAAGAAGCCACAGTGTCATCGTTAGTCATCCTTGTACTTTGGAGTTCATTCTTCAAGCTCATTGATTGACCCACATTCTTGATAGTGTAGAGATTCATTAGGGCATCGTACATCTTCTTTGAGGTGTTAAGTTTTGCAATGTAGGGAACCAAATGATCCCTAATGGTGTCTACTGTGATGCTCATAACATTGTTGTCATTTTCCTTGAACTTGGATTTTCCTGCATCATCTTCTGGTTCAGTAACCTTCCCTGTAACAATATCCAAAAGCTTGTTCTTGGCAAGAAGAATGTTTATTCTACCTTTCCAAGCTCTGAAGTTTGATGCTCCCTCTATCTTGTTTCCAGATTTTATAGATGTAGCCATCAAACCAGTCCGCAAGAAGAAATTGGATAAAATGCTTTCTAGGTTTTTGTAAAAGTGATCCCAATGGTCCTTCCTTTCTTCACCAAAGCTCTAATACCATGTTGATTTTCTAGTGCAATTAGGTTTAACAATATTTTTCTGAAATCTTGATAATTACTTTTGATGTAGATCTTATTTTAACGTGTTCCAATATATCAATCAACATTTATACTTCATAAATTCAACAATAAAGAATAGTAGAACATTAGATATCATAATGCACACAAGAGAGACAATATTTACCCTGGGAAAACCCATTATGTGGAAAAACCAAACAACCTTTTCAATAGAGGAATTTTTCTTGTTCAATGAGAGACACACCTAGACATATGGTCAAACTTGGTCTTCTCCTCCAAGTCAAGTCACTCAAACTAATCATGAACTTTTCTCTTGCTCCAACACTTCCAGAATTTCGGCCTTGCAACAATTGTCCCATTAACCCAGAAAAATTCAACCCCTGCAACAGTTGCCCTAGAAAATGCAAACCAGAGAGACAAAGAGAGGAGAGAGAAAACACGACATTTTTGTCCTTCGCTCACTTGCCTAGAAATTGTCTATTGTGAGGAATGTGAATTACCCAAATGATGAGTTCGAGATGACTTTATATAGGGGTATGTCTAGGGTGAATGGACATGTCTCTTGACCAAGGCCAACTTGACTTGAAGGGAAGATGACTTTTCACTTTTGGAGCCATAAATTACATTTCAAAAATTCAAATTTACATCTTTTAAAATTCACAATGGGAATTTGACTCAAAATCAATTTTCTTTTGACTCAAGCATTTATAAATGTGCTTTACAATGATAAATATAATTGCATAAAGTGACCAAATGTACATTACCAAGACTGATCATAGTTACAAGTTCAACAGGATGACTATGTTTGATCATTCGTGGTGGCAATGTTTTAGAGTTATTTAGAAGTGTTATTGTAGCAAATCAACTTATAGCTTGCACAAATTGACAAGGGGATATTACATTTAAAAAAATAATAATAATAATAATAAATAAATAAATTCCTCCAAGTTGGGTTTATGGGGGGTTGTTGGAACCTCCATGTCCCTGTACCCCCATCTTGCCATAAATTTAATTTGATCATGTTCACATCAGGTTCCTTAGATTCACCTTTTATAGGCAATTACAACAAATGGTCTTGTTACCACTCAAACTAGCAGGGGGTCCTAGAGGGGCACTTGCTAGGTCAAGAGCAACAATGAAGCTAAATCCCACTATCACCACAACTAAAGCTTCCTACTCTTTACGGACTTTCACCAGTGGGAGGAGACTCGATATATAGATAATCACTTATAAAGGATAGATCAACTAAGATGATTGTGAAGTGACATCGGGGACCCTTTTCTAGGGGAGGCTCAAGAATGGGACTTGCTTGCTTCTTAAGCAAGGTACAAAGCTTTCTAGGATAAGGGGATGAGGATTTAAGGGCTAGGTTCAAGGAGTGTGAATTGTAAAGGAGCTTCCAAAACCCTAAAATCCTTATTGAACTTGGTTTCCCAAGTGGTTTTTGAAGAATTGACTTTTCAAAGGTACGAGACCACACAGGACCAAGTGGACCCAGGTTAGGTTAAGAGGGGGGAGCTTAGCAACCAATTATGATCTTAACCTAAACAAGGAAAGGGAAAGTATCAAAACAAACTTTTCCACTTAGAGGTGCCAAATTGATCCTATGAGGTACTAGCCTAGGGGAACACCAGGGCAAAGTTTGGTCTCAAGGCTAGGGCTTTGGGGTATCTCGCAATCACACCGTCAGAATTTCCTCAAATTTGGAGGAGACCTTGAGGACACACTAGCGTAGTAGAGGCTAGGAGATCGAGCTTTTTCGATGGCTACTTTGTCAGGAAAATGATGCCCTAGGTGGCCCAACATGGCTAGATCTAGAAAAAGGGGGAAACATGAAGAAAAATAGATTTTAAGGTGATCACCTTATGGTGGATCAGTGCTTAATTCCTTTGGGGATATGGAGTCAATAATAATTATGAGATTGGATCTTATTTCTAGCTCAAGGTGGCTTTAAGGGCAACTTCGTTAGCATTAGGGCAAAAAAAAAGAGCGACCTTAAGGCGTTTATACTTCGTCTGCAAATCAAGATGGCTTATTAAGATAAATTTGATCTCTAGGAAAATTCATTCAACAAAAATGGCCCATACATAGAAATATGCTATATAGAAACATAATTGCACAATGAAACAGTAAGTGCATGCAGCAATTAGGCCTTAAATTATAGCGAAAATCCCATGATCAATGTATGTGACAAAGTAAAAGAAGATAAAATCAAAATTTTACTTACATGTAAGAGAATATATCTAACGATCAATACACTTTCCAATTAAGATGCTCCAAGATAATAAAATGCAATCCAAACATTAAAATTCATCCATGCTCCCATTTTGTCCACCAAGAAGGAAATGTGAAATTCTCAAGAGAGAGAATGATCCAATCCAAGTGATAATGAGAAATGAACTCTCATCATTTGTATTTATACTCCCCTAATGAGTTCGATTTACCTATTTGAGTCTACATTAGCCCGTCAAATAAAAATAATGTGCAAATAACTCACTTTTGGTGACAAGCCCACCAAACTAGCTCATAAATAAAATCACAAGCCTCTCAAGAGGTCTAATAATCAATAATGCATGTCGTTGGGCTCTCTAAGATGCCTGATGAAGTCCATAAGTACCAAAATGATGAATTGGACTTCCAAAAGCAATGGACAAGGGGTTGGCCCTTTGTTCTCCACATAATAAACATGTCGTGCTGCCAATAGTTGTGAGGGCACACAAGTGACCTCATGGGTCTCCAATAAGTCGAAGATGTTTGTAGACCATTTGTAAGGGCTCATATGATGGTGTAAGTGATGCCACATCATCATGTATGAGCTATAAATTCTCAACACTCCCTCTTAGTAATGAAATAATTCTACACAAATCCAAGTTTGTCTCTAAATTCCTTAAACTCCCCTCATACGAAGAGCTTGGTTAGAATATCATCTTCCCACTAATCCGCGGGAATATATTATAGCTTCACTACTCCCATATAAACCTTATGTCGTATGAAGTCATGTTTGATCTATATATGGTTTGAATTGTCATGAAACACTAAATTCATAAAGAATTTGATACTAAACCACAATACCATCGTTGATCCCAAGCTAAAGCACCTTGAGCTTATCTTCCTATCTATTGTGTTGCTTTCCTAATATGAGATTGAATAATGTTGCAAGTTCACTGCACCATCTATAAGACACCTCAAACCAAACTCCATTATGCCCCTCAAATACCTAAGTGCATGTTTTGTTGCTACCTGATGCTCCTTCCTTATCTCCACTGTGAACTAACTCAAGGCGTTCATTGTAAAACATACATTTATCTTGGTGTTAACGAAATACATCAGGGAATCTATTAATTTCTTATACATCATCAGATCCACCAAATATGAATCTGAATTTATCACATTCTTCAAATTAGCGATCATGGGTGTGGCCACAAGTCTATAATCCTCCATCTATAACCTCTTCAAGATCTCAATTGCATACTTAGCTTGCCCAAGGAAAATCTTCGTTGGTCTCTACCAAACCTACAATTCTAAGAAGTGATGCATCATGTTAATGTACTTTATCGTAAACTTGGTTTCCAGGTTTGCTTTGCACCACACAATGAGCTTCTTAACACCCATCAGAAACAAGTCATCTACATCCAACACTAAAATTAGTAGATCAATCTCAACAAATATGTAATATAGGTTAGGATATACTTCACTTCTAATGAATCCCATACTCTGTATACATCCACCAATCCTAGAATAGCATGCTCTTGGTGCTTGCTTGAATCCATTTAAGGCTTTCTTAAACCTGCACACATGGGATTCCTTCCATTTTTCCTCAAATCCTAGATGATTCTCTACGTACACTTCTTCCTCAATGATCCTATTAAGAAAATTTGTCTTCATGTCCATCTGATGTATCTACCATCCCACAGAAGAAACCAAAGACATAATAACTCTAATGGAAGTGTAGTTAGCAATTAGAGCAAATTATCTTCGTTGTTCACTCCCTCTTCAGGAGAACCCTCTCACCACAAAACCTCACTTTGAACTTCTCAATGTTTCCATTTGTAGCATGCTTGATCTTATAGAGCCACCTAGAATTCACCACTGACCTCCCTTGTGGTCTAGAACCTTCTAAAAATTGGAAGGCTTAGAATCTAGAATGCTACACATCAATGATATGTAGTCTAGAAACTTATTTTGAGGTATGCTCTCTCTAAATGTTCCCCTAGGACTCTCGACATAATCCTAAGCATTCTTTGATGTCTAGGTGAACCATCAAGACCTCTTGATGGTAGTGGAAGGAGCTATTGCTCCCCATTTTCACCTAAAGACTATTGTATTTATTTAAAAGTCACCAACAAACTTGACTTAACCATTGGAGCTTCCTGCTCCTCATCCTCTATCATTGTAATAGGATCACGAGACTTCCCAAATGCAAATTATTCCTAAAAATTCACATCCTAACTCATTATATACTTGCTTTACTCTAGAATATATACCTTGTAAGCCTTTAAAGTATCACTATAACCAATAAATAAACATTTCTTGTTGTAATGATCCAACTTAGTCCTCTTCTTTACTAATACATGGATATAAATTGGACAACCAAAGATGTGAAAATTACTCACTTCTAGCTTTACACCAGTGAATGCCTCATATGATGTCGTGTCCTCCAAGATCCTATGAGGACATCAATTTTGGATGTAGACTATTGTGTTGTATGCCTCTACCCAAAGAAATTTTAGAAAGTTTTGGTCATGTATCATGACCTTAGCAATCCCTATGATGGGTTGATTCTTCAACTCTACAACCCCATTATTTTGTGGGTTGTACAAAATAGTAATCTCCCTCTTGATTCCTACCTCCTTGCATAAGCCCTCAAACTCCTTGGAGGTACACTCTCCCATTGTCCGATCTTAAGACTTTTTTCTTCTTCCCTATATGATTTTCAAATAGAGATTTGAAGTCTTCAAACCTACTAAAGACCTCATCCTTGGTATTTAAGAAGTAGATCCAAATTTTGCGAAAGATATCATCAATAAAGAAAATATAATACATGCTTTCTATTATTGTTGTTACTAACATTGGTCCACAAACATCTGAATGTATCAGATCTAGGATCTCATTATACTTATGCTCACTATTTGGGAAAGTAACTTTGACATGTTTTCCAAGTGTTCACCCTTTGCATGCGCCATGATAATTAACATTAAATTTTGGAAGACCTATGATTATCTTTGTATAATAGGAAACCACTTGCAATGCAAGTACCCCATCCTCTTGTTCCACAACTCATGCAAGAGGATAAGGGTTTTGTAGTTGAGTTCAAGAATTAGTAAGTCAACAAATTGAAGGATTATATCCTAGATACAACTCAAGTAATAAGGGTTAGAGAAAGTAATTTGTATGTGTTATAAGGTGAACCATCTCTACCACAAAAACTCTCAAATCTAATTAGTTTCAAATCCTCTAACTAGCATTAGGGGAATTTTGAGGTCTAAAATGGGTCTCCAAAGAAAAATGTACAATCAAAATAAAATTTATAAGAACCAATAGGATTCAAGATGATGATATCAACCATGAGGGATGATTCACCTTTTTTGGACTAAAAAATAAAAAGATTAAAAATAATGAAATAATAAAACTATTTTTTCAACTCGTATTTTCAACTTATCTCCCTAAGGTTTTACTAAAATTTCGAACGGGAGTACTCATTGGATGAAAAAACTAATTCCCCATATAAGGAGTATCCATGTTGCATACTTTCGATGGACCTTGCTACATGAAAAATGAGAAATACAAGAAAAAACGTGATTGCAATCACGTTTTTCATGTATTTTTTATTTTTCATGTAGTAGGATCCATTGAAAGTATGCAACATGGGTACTCCTTAGATGAGGAATCAAATTTTGCATCCAACGAGTACTCCCACTCGAAATTTAAGTAAAACCTTAGGGAGATAAGTTGAAAATACGAGTTGAAAAAGTAGTTTTTTCTTTTTTTGCCTCTAAAATTTGATGATGTAATTTAACCTTGTTTTATTATTTTGGCTATTATTTTATAATTTCCTTAGGAGGCCCATTTTAGACCTCAAAATTCCGCTAATGTAGTCCTTTGCAATTTGTTTACTATTTCAAATCCTTAGGAATATCAATCAAAGAAATAGTTTTGATACCATGTAAAAAATCCAACCCTAGGTGACTAAATTCCTTGTGATCTCAATTAAACTAGTAAATTGTTGAATTTATTTAATGTTGAAAGTAAATTCAAACAATATCATCAACCACACAATAGTTGAAAATTAAATACCAAAAGCATAAAATCAATTTCACACATAAACAAGTAATTACTTCTTTTAAACTAGTTGTTCATTCCAAAACTTACAAGGGAAGCATTGACAAGCTACTAAAAGAATAACACTACACAATTACCATAATCACCTTGAATTGAGCACAACAATCTGCCTCAAAAGTATGGCCTATTGTACAATTATACAACCTGTTGTACTACTCTACTACCAAATGTATGACCTAGATGGACAACTGTATGATGTGTCCTTACAATCATGTATGTGTAACTTTACAGACTTTTGTACAATAATACAAAATTGTTCCATATGATAGTATGAAACTAGAAGAATCCATGTACACCCTCTACCCACTTCCCAAATTCACCTCTCTCTCTCTCTCCCTCTCTCAACCTACTCAACTACCCAATTGTATGTGTGTTGAAAGTCGCTATCTTGACATGTTTTTATACTTTTAGATGAAACAAAACCCTAATCCGTTTTTATCCTACCCTAAGTCTTGCATGCATAAAACTAGATTACATTTTGAAAATTACTTTTCAAAAATATCTCAAATGTCCACGTTGAACATGTGCGAAAGTTTCTATCCAAACTATAATTATTAACACTCATAGGTTGCCTCCCAATGTCATTTAATCATCTCCCACAAATAAAATGTTAAGCCTTCATGGTGTAAAGTGTTAAACTAATTTTTTTGGTAAACCCCCCAAAGGGTTATATAAAAAGAATATATAAAGTGTGCATATAAAAATGGAAATGAAGCTCATAATAAATCTAGAAATAAGTATGGCTTATTGCCATAATAATATCCAACACCAACTTTGACTTGGGATGGAAATATTATTGGGGGCATCCTTACTTCCCTACACAATTTATGACTAATAAAGAATATGTGTTTATTTGTGATTGGTCAAAAAAAAAATCTCTTATGCCTTGAGTTGTTGAATCTTAGCCATTCACTTTAAACTCTTGAGTGCACCACCTCTCCCATCCCTTCATTCAAGCTACAAATTGTCCAAAGGATGAAGTTGCAAAGAAGGAAAAGTTGTCTAGTAATGGACCTATTGGACCTATCTCACATTTTGTCAAGAGAATCGAAGTTTCACATTGTTTGATTGTGAAATTTGGTGTCTTTGTAAACAAAGCAGTGGTGTTTGCAAAAAATGCACGTATTAATAATTTCAATGGTACTTGGTTGAGCTAAAATGCCTTATAAACATGGATTAAGATCCACTAGGTACTACAAGTGCAAGGTTCCATCAATATTTTCCACCAAGGAAAATGATTTTACCCCTTCCTTTCTTAAAAGGAAGACAAATACCAGATATTTAAGGGAAGCTCGTAATTCCTAGGCCAAAATGGCATATACTTGAACCATTGGTCTTTTAAACTTGACCTAAATCATGAGAGTAGTGCAAGTTTGGGCATGCTTACCAATACTCCCATTGATTTCGTGGGATGATGAAACACTAGTGGAGATAGGAAATATGTGGAGAAATACATATATAGATAGTATGCAAGATAGAGGATTTATGCATTTGCAATATTCTATATTGAAAGTGACCCTAAAAATGGTCTATCAAGGGATTTATAGGTTTTTTTAAGGATTAAGCTCATGTTCAAAAACTGAGCTATTAGAAAATACCCTTTACATGTAATGATTCATGACTATAGCCACTTTCCCAAAGATTGTTAAAGAACAAGGATCCCCCCTTCATGAGATTGGTTGAAGAAAACATCAAAAGGCACCAAACTCATAAAAGAATAAACAATTGAAAACACAACAGAAAACAATAATTCAAAAATCATTAACAAATTCTTAGTCCTTTGTGAATAGCATCTAGTAGACCCCCAAAAGTTTGTGTGTCCAAACAAAAGGTGGAACTCAAACAATGTTATTGAACCATATATACAAACACTTAAAAAAGGGAGAAATATCTCCAATGGCACTTTCGTTGACTATTAGCACCAGCCAATCAACATTGAAGAAAAAAGCTTTGGCACCAGGGTTGGGAAGTCTTTCCATCATGACACATAACCTACCTCTACAACCATGACAATGTATTAAGGACTAACAAGCACATTAGGAAACTGAATTTTAGTCAAGGGATATCACTATCCTTACATTACAAACCATTCATACTCCACTCATAAGAAACTAATGTGAATCAAACCATTGAATTGGCTTAAACTATGAGGTAATTCATATTAAACCATTATTTCAAACAAACAAAAAATGTATATGCTCCAAATAATGGATTATAATATTGCTCCTTATTTAGTTTCACTTCCACTCAACCCCTCTAAAGGAATCGTAGCAAGGTATGCTCCCATCATTCTAAACATTAAAGAAACAAGGGGCCTCCCTTGTTCAAGATCTCTAAAGGTCACTCGTTGAAGACATTTTTCATAATTTATGGTTTCCTTGATATCAAATCTAGAAATAATAATTATACTTGGATGAAATGAATAATAATATTTTATTTCATAGCAAAAAGACAATTCCTTCTTCAATGATTGTTTCTTAATGATAATTTGACTTGTTCCTCGTCCATCGTACCCTTAATAGTCTTAGATCATAAATCAATCTCCCTTGACATCATGTCACCAAAGAGTTTGTCCCTTTGTCGTTCAAATTAGTGTTGGTTGTCTTGATTATAAAGTCTTAAAAGAGTTGATCCTATCCTCTTGGTTGGCCCCCTAGGAAAATATTGATCTAAGCATAACAAATGGGTACAAAATATTAAGCATCTCAAATCTCATATTAAAGACTAAATAAGTTTTACATCACCCAATCTAAAATAGAAAAATTGAGCTACTCATTTATGCAAGAGGGGTATTAAGCCATATTGTCACTTACAAAGGTACTAGTTTAGGAAGAGAAATATTGAAATTGAAATCCTTATGGATAGCTCTAGAGATAGGAACATAAAATATTCTAATAGGAAAGAAAACAAAAAGAGAACATACAACTGTCTTTGAGATATTTCTTAAAACTATACAAATAGAATCCAAACCATAGAAAAAAAAATATTCTTATTTATATGATCTTTCCTATTTTGTGGGGGAGCTGAGAATTTCATCTATCCCACAATTGTGCATATAGGTTTATGGTGTATAATAAAGACAATGCAATAATGTTTATTTTGTTAATTTACTTCTCACTATGTTGTTGATATGTGTCATTTCTCTCTATGTTATAGTTTTCATTTTCTTATTCTTTCACATGGTAACAAATCCCAAAGAAAGATTTGAAAATCCCCAACCAATATGAATCACAACAAAGTCAATCAACAAATACTCTTGTCCCAATATACGAGAAAATCAAAAGTGAGCTTCTACACTTAGAAGGTGAAAATGAAGTTGCATTTAGTAAAGAAAGGAGTATGGAATATAGTAAATGGTAGAGGTTCCAACTCAACAACAAATCCAACCCCATTAGTAAAATGGTAGTGAAAAGGCATTCATTGAATAATATATACTAAAAATGCAAAAACACCAATTAGTTTGGAGAAGAGTTCTAAACAAGTTTGGCACGTTTTAGAAATTACATTTGGTTAAATGATGACAACGTAAAAATAAAGTAGCAACAACAATTTTTTGAATTGAAAATGACTCGATGGTGAGAGTGTTACAAATTTAGGTCCACGTGAATCGACTTGCAAAAATAGAGGCAAGTAGAGGATGTTGATGATATGGAAATTTTATTATGAAATGCATTGCCTTCCAGCTACAATACTATGGTGTTTATACTTGGGCAGATACAACAACACATTATTATGGTATACAACAACATGATATTGACAACGTAAAGGGGTATACAACAACATGATATTAACAATGTAAAGGGGTAGAAAACATAAAGTGACACACCAACATAATTTGCAAGCAATAAAAAAATTAAGACACAAAACCTATGAATAAAGAAATTTGAAAGAGTTTTTAATGTGAAAGCATGGAACTATTGAGTATGGGTTTTATCCTTTGCTAAGATGAGTGAATCTTAATATGATAAGTGCATTTTATGACCATTAGATTATTCTGAGGTGAAAGGAATTAGTGATGCATTTGGAGAGGTGATTATGCTTTGTGTCCAAGTACTAAGGACCATTTCAGGGTGTACTATAGGTATTGTTTGAGGAGTTTTGCATTTATACTCGACTATAAATCTTTCCTCAAACAACGAAAGAGATAGAAAACCTATTACAAAGCACATGTTGGGGTTCTAGCTAGAGGAAAAGGTGCAATTCAATGATGTTGGTAGTTTTTGAGATTCCATTGATGATTAGATGTTTTGGTGATTATTTTGTTACAAGGGCTACAAATTTTCAAGGAGCCTCATTGATTGGATATTAGTTATAGAGGAGTGTTAAAATTGTACAATTTTCATTCAACCAAAAATAAAAATAAAAACAATTTACTTAGTAATTCATGTCCTATGGGGCACTGATTATTTAAACACACACACACACATATATAGTGCATATTAAAGGCAATGCAACAATGCTTATTTTTATATTTCCTCTATACTTGTGTGATGTATATACTTTCAAGTCTCTCAGTGTTGCAATTATAATTTTTCTTATTCTTGCATCCACAATGAAGGTAAAACCATCAAATTTTGACAAACCTCCAATATTGCTTCAAAACACTTCAAAAACGCCTTACGCATTGAAGTCCCCAAAAGCAAGACGAAGAAGAAAAAAATCCCTGTGCCATGTTCCAAAGATCTTCATTGATGTTGAAAATGAGGCCCTTTTCAAATAGTTTAGGGAGGAAAAGATAACGGATATCATGTTCTCTCTTAAGTATTCTCTATTAAGGAACATAAAATATTCTAATAGTTTTCTTGATAAAATCTGTATTGCGCATGATGAAAAAAGAATTACTCAAAATGGTTGATAAATACCTTTGAGTTCAATAGATTTGGTCCGATCTTCCTTTGTAAGATCTCATACAAAATGAAACTCACGATCTTAGTAAAACAAATAAAATCCTTTTCTCCCCGAGATAATCATATATGAGCAAGAAGGTTTTGCCACTGATTAGCAATCTTTGAAAAATATCATTATAGTACATTAAGCTCTTAACGTGTCCAATATCCCCCATAAAAACATATGATCATCAAACTCAACATGGCAAATTATTTTGAGCAAGTTAATCATGAATTTGTCATTATCCTCATAACTATCATTGGGTCTTGTTGAAAGTGGATCTACCCCCTATTAAATGGCAAGCTTGTCGGCTTCTTCAAAGCACATACAAGTGTAAGGCAGAGGTGCCATCTCTCCTTTCTTATTCACCATGGAAAACACTCTTAAGTAGAACTCTAAAAAAGGGATGACTTAAAGCAAATCTTCCAAGAATGAAATGGCACAAGGATCCAAAGCTTTAAACCATTCTCAATTTCCAAACAATATAATGTTGTTGGGAAGGGTGTTCTTAATCATAGTAAAGAAATTCAAAATATCGTAGGTTGTTAAGCATATAACCTCTGGAGAGTAGATTAATAACACAAAATGCAAAGCATATGGCATCAAAGGTAATACATAACCTATTTAAGCATTCCCGCCTCTCAAGATGCATCAAAGCTCTCATATTGGAACCTTGTTTTCTAAAAGTTCAAGAAAACCTTTAATTGGAGCATGCAACCGCTCCAACACTAAAGGCAAAAGGATTCTAATCAAATTTGTTTTCACCAACATCCCTCTATATCTATATTACATCCTCTCTATTGTAATGGGCACATTAAACAAAATAGGTTGAATGATATAAATCATTCTAGCAAAAAGTTACCTCTAGTATCCTAGAAGAAAGTCAACTTATTTCCCTCCAAAGGAGGACTAGGTACCATTTAAGACCCCAAAATCATGAATGCAACAATCAAAGCAAAAGCTTTTCTATATCTAATCAATAGCAAGGCATGGTGGAAATAGTTCAACACACCTCAAAGGCTTGAACGAAGTCCATAAGATCTTCAAAAAAAATCCCTCTTCAAAGATTCTTAAGTTTTCAACACCAAAGATGTATATCCTTACTCACATATTTCAATAGGATGCCTTTAATCCCCCCTTCATAAAAGCCAAATCAAGGCCCCTAAATTTCCCCCAAATTCACTCCCCTCTAACCCCAACTACCATTCTTCAATGTTATAATGACCTTATCTCTTATGGCAAGTTATCATATGCCTATAATGCAAATATTGTGCCCTCACCCTCACCCTCAATGATTACAAAAAAAATATGACAAGATGTTGCACCCTAAATGTGAACATTGTTTGCACTCACACTAATGAGAAATTTCTCACATGCAAGTCACTACTTGAGAAAGCTAATTTGAAGGCCTCAAAGATTTGCACTACCTGAGAAAGTCCTTGTCAAGCTCTCAAAGATGTGCAATAGTTGAGAAAGTCTTTTTCAAGCCCTCAAAGAAGTGCTTTGTGCAATGCTATTAAGAGAACATCATATCATGTATTCTTAGGATAATTCGAATTTCTAACATGAAGACAACAATTGAGAAAGCAATTTCGAGCCCTTCAAGATGTGCATTAGCTGAGAAAATCATTTTCATGTCCTCAAAGATGTGCACTAGTTGAGAAAGTCATTTTTCAACCCCTCCAAGGTGTGTATTTTGCAATGCCTGTGAGAGAACTTGTCGACAAAGCCATTTTCAAGCCCTCAAAGAAATGCGCTAATTGAGAAAGTCATTTTCAAACCCTTAAAGATCTGCAGTTCTTAAAAATTTCCAAGCAATCAAAAATACACACTAATTGAGAAAAAAAAAAGTTGTTTTCAAACCCTCAAAAATATCATTTTCATACCCTCAAAAATGATGTGCTTTATGTAATACCCATGAAAAAACATTTTATCATGTATTCTTAGGAACCCATCTTCAAACCTTCACAAATGTACACTACTTAAAAGAATCATTTTCAAACTCTCAAAGATATACTTCATATAATGCCCATGAAAAAACATGTATTCTCACCTGAATAAGTTTAGATTTTCTCTCTTATATAGGTTTCACCCTCAACCAAATAAGCTGTTTCTTAAATCAATAAGTTATATTCTATTATTCTTTAATATTATATTGATTTTTGTGTATCCATTTTTAATAATAAAATAAAAATAAATAAAATGGAAAATAAATAAATAAAAATTATTAAAATGATGGGCCATTAACTTTTTTGAAAATTTCTCATTAACTAATTCTAATCAAAACAATAGCACAAAGCCCTGAATCAAATCACAAGCATGTGGATAAAAATCAAATCTTTCTACTTTAACCCATTAGCCACACCAAACCGTGTATCAAATGCGCAAAAAAATCAAATCTTTCAGCTTCAACCTCGTTAGTGCTATGAAATCATGTATCCATTTCTAAAAGGAAAGCGTGAAGTTATGAATCTAGGTCCCTCCAGAGCAAAGGAGTTTGAAGCAAACTTACAGTTATTTTTTTCCTCTGCACACGATTGGTCATTTAAAAGCAAACTTACAGTTATTTTTTTCTCTGCACACGATTGGTCAGTTAAATATATTTACTTACGAGGTAATACATTTGTATAAGATCTCAACAATTATCTCACAACTACCAACAATGTGGCCTCCACGAGTGAAGATGTTTAACAATCTCAAAAAATTAACATGTTTTATTAGAATACCACAACTAATAACAATGTGGCCTCCAGAAGGGTAAAATTGTTAACAATCTCAAAGTTGGTAAGAATGTTTTATTGGAATGCCACTGGGAAGTCGATCCCTGCATTGATGCAACTACTAGCATTTTGCATCAACTATGCGAAAATACCTTTAAATGGATAATATTTTGTGAAATTTACATATATAAAACAAAATAGAACAAAACAAAAACAAAAATATTCTACTTGTTTCGGGGGATTTTACACTATATATTTAAAAAAAAAAAATTAGAAAAATTTTAAGGTTGAAAGTCTGCTTCAGAACAACAAAAGGGTTTGGAATATCTAAAACTGCTTCAGAATAACAAAAGGGTCTGAAGTACTTAAAACTGCTTCAGAACAACAAAAGGGTCTGGAGTACCTATAGAAAAACAAAAAGGTTTGGACTATGCCCTAAAACTGCTTCAGAACAACTAAAGGGCCTGGAGTACCTAAAACTGCTTCAGAACAACAAAAGGGTCTGAGTATCTAAAACTGCTTCAGAAAAACAAAAAGGTCTGGAGTACCTAAAACTGTTTCAGAACAACAAAAAGGGTCTAGAGTACCTAAAACTGTTTCAGAACAACAAAAAGGGTCTGGGGTACCTATAGAAAAACAAAAAGGTTTGGAGTATGCCTTAAAACTGTCTCAGAACAACAAAAGGGCTTGGAGTACTTAAAACTGCCTCAGAACAACAACAGGTCTGGAGTACTTAAAATTGCTTCAGACAATAATTTTGTGAAATTTAGATAAAAAAAATATTCAACTTGTTTCAAGTAATTTTACACTAGACATTAAAACAAAAGACAAAAAAACAGAAGGGTTTGGAGTATGTCCTAAAATTGCTTCAGAACAACAAAAGGGTCTGGAGTACCTCAAACTGCTTCAGAGCAAAGGCCTGGGCTTTGAGTATGTCCTAAAACTGCTTCTGCTTCTGCTTCTGCTTGACTAAGAGCTCATATTCCTTGGAAGTAAAAAAGCATTCCTCAGAAGTAAGAAAGCACATTTACAGCTCAAGACCCAGAGGCATCTGGCAGCCTCAGGCAAGAGTGAAAGTCTGCCCTTTGCCTACCACCAGCAAAGCAAGAGTGAAAGACTGCCACTTACAAACCATCAATAGATTATTCCAAGTGGCATGGTTTTCCTTGAATAAAGGGTGATGAGTCAGTCTGCATTCACATTTAACAGCCATTAACAGTTAACAATGGTTGTCCTCATTGCTAGTTTGACATCCTGCTAATTTAACATCTAAATTATGATAGATTTTCCAATATAATATTAAAAAACAAAACAAAAAACCTCCACAACCTTTACAAAAACCCCACAACAGTAAAACAAAACATTTCAGAGTGACACTTCCGCTACCCGCAAGTGCAAATATTGCCAAAAATCACTGGAATGCAGCTGTTGCTTTTTAAGATGAAAACCTGCTCCACATGGGCAGAGTGGCATAGCAGAAGCTAAGTGAGGCAGTCAAATCCATTTGATATATAAAAATCTGACGGGAGTCGGTTTTAAGAAACCAAATCTGACAGAAATGGTTCAAAAAATCAAATCCCAAATCTGACAGAAGTGATTCAAAAAATCAAAAATCAAAATCCCAAATCTGACAGAAGTGATTCAAAAAATCAAAAATCAAATCTGACCGAAGTGATAGTAAGAATGTTCAAATAATGTTTTTATCAAATGAGTGACCATACGAATGTTTGAATTATGTTTTTATCTCATAAGTAACAATACAAATTATTTGAATCATATATTTAAATCATACTTTTTTATCGGTACCAAAGCGTTTGAATCATGTTTATCATATTTTTTATCACTATCAAACTGTTTTATCAATAACAAAGTATTTAAATCATAATTTTTTTTATCAATACCAAAGTGTTTGAATCATGCTTTTTTAATCAAAACAAGTAATTTGATAGCCAAATGTTCCGGTATCTTGATAGCCAAATGTTTTGTATCAAACCTGTGTGGGACAGTTCCCAGCCACTTTTTTAACAAAATCCGATAATAGGAGAATCAAATGTTTTGTATCAAACCGGTGTGGGACAGCTCCCAACCAAATTTTTAACAAAACCTGATAAGGAGTAACAATAGGAGTGAACAAAATCTGATAATAGAAGTGACAATATGATAGAAATGGATTACAAAATTGCCAACACATCATTAGATTACAGAACACATATCCGATACATCTGATACATATTAAAGTGGCACAGCAGAAGCTAGGTGAGACGGCCAAAGCTAAATGGTGCACCCAATCCAACAATAAGAGTGCTAGAATCATGTTTTACAGGGTAAAAATGGATTGAACATTTCCTACACCTCTTTAGACTACACCTTCAATCATTTTATCCTTATCGCGTATTGTAAACACTGTCTCTCCGTAAGCACATATTATCCTGCGCCCGACACTAAACAAAAGAAAATATGATTAAACAGAGTAATAGAAGGGAAACAAATTTAAAGAACCAGACTGTGGTGTGAAAACACACCATTGACAGTTATCAGCAAATAAATTATGAATGCATGTTTTACGCCCTCTCTCCACGAATGCGGCGAGCAAGCTGGATATCTTTGGGCATGATAGTCACCCTCTTCGCGTGGATGGCGCACAGGTTGGTGTCCTCGAACAGCCCAACAAGATATGCTTCCGCCGCTTCTTGCAGTGCCGCCACCGCGGACGACTGGAACCTCAAGTCCGTCTTGAAATCCTGGGCAATCTCCCTTACTAGCCTCTGGAAGGGCAGCTTTCTTATCAGAAGCTCGGTGCTCTTCTGGTATTTTCGGATTTCACGAAGAGCAACAGTGCCAGGCCTGAACCTGTGAGGCTTCTTCACTCCACCGGTTGCCGGTGCAGACTTCCTGGCTGCCTTGGTCGCGAGCTGCTTCCGTGGGGCCTTTCCTCCAGTTGACTTACGGGCAGTCTGCTTTGTTCGGGCCATCTCTTTGCTTCTATGCTCTGATCTGAAACCTGTAATTCAATAAACCCTGAACCACACTGAATGTCTCTCGACGCCACTGCCCGCCCTTTTAAAAACCTTCAAAGATTTGATTTCCCTGATTCAAATTACACAACTCACCTCCACCGTCCTTTCTTTACACTTAATCGACGGTCGACATTTCAAACCGCCGATCCACACCCACGCGACGTGGATCGCCTAACGTTCCCTATTTCCTCCCGCTCTCCATTGTCCAAAGAATCTAATAGAGAAGAAAGTGACACTTCTACACTACAAAACTAAAGACCCGTTCATTATACATGGACATGTAATGTGTGGAAATACAAATCAACTTATCATCTAAATTTACTAGAGCGAACAAGAATATGAACCAAGGGCCTTTATAGTTCATTGCTTGAACCATGTCTACTTTTACCACAATGGATGTGCAACGATGGTTTACAACTTAACATATGTCAATATTATTTGGAGCTCCATGGTTAGATTTAAAAACTAGTATTTAGTTTTCTAAAATGGCTTTATATAGTTGAAAGGTGGTTTTACAACATGGATGGTGGGTTCAAAGTAGGGCACATGTTAAGTTCAAGTAATTTTGCATATCATTTATTTATTCGATGTTGGGCAACATATCCATTATTAATCATCAAAGGTTCATCTTATTCTTTCATTAATGGCTTCTCCTACATTAGCAATTACCCACCTCCTTAAATTTAAGAATGGAATCCATTACACTTTGGTCATTGCTCTAACCCCTTAAGACTCTAAGGCCATGATTTCATGGAAGAACTGTGAAAATTTGGAGACCCAAATTTCTACTTCCGCAACTGATTAAGTTTCTTCTATTTGTTAAATAACTAACAAATTATTCACTGTGTTCTATGGTAAATATTGAAACCAATACACTGCAACGTTCACTAATCGAAATCTGTTCAAACCTCCGCCAAAGCATATATTCTCTATGTCATTCCATCAAGGAACGTAGTCGCTTGCTTGACGTTAGGAGGGCAAGGGTGAGCCTGCCGAACTCTTTTTTAGTTACTTATTTGAGAGGGGCCACCCAATCAGACCTTTCTTTAAATTATATGCAGAAACAAGAACTAAGCAAGAAGAAATACACAGCACATAATGAACACCGTTGTTTTTGGACAAATGTCTCCGGAAAAACCCAATGTGGGAAAATCGGTGCAGCAGCTGAGGGTTTGTATTATTAAGCAATAGTTTTCTTAATACAATTCTTTGGATGCCCAAACTAGCAATCCTATACAGAGATTTAACTGGGCAAAAAGGTAGTGAGATGATCTCACCCTATCACTGGAAGATCTGGCACTGATCTGCGCTAGAGATGAGCCTCTCCGCAGTACTGCTTCACACCCACACAATCACCGTGTCACTGTTATTGGGACTGTGTTGCACATCGTCTCGATCCTTTGCTAGCTGGAAGCTTTGGCCCTTTAGCCTCCCGATCTCACACCATGGTTCCAGCACTAGATCCTGACTATTCCTCAGTAGAATTTCGGTCTCCCTCTAAAGCTCTGCGTTGCCACAACGTAGCTATGTGTGGCCCTGCATTAGCCTCTCTAAACGTATTTCTGCACTCTACCTTGTACTCTTTGAATCAAGAAAACTTCCTCCTGAAACTATCCCTACCCCTCACTGCAAGAAATCACCTTGATCACTTCTCCAACAATTGTTGCATTGTTCTCTTGAGAAATCGATCTCTTGATCTCTCTCGATGTGTTTTCCAAATGCCCATCAAGCCTTGTCTTACAATCCTCTTGTTGATCAATCAACGGCCCAAATTAGATTCTAATCAATGGCTCAAATCATTTTGGCTTGATCCTCGTCTTCTTCTAGAAGTTTCACCCCCAATTTAGTTAGTACCCTTTAATTATTTCAATTTCCTAAGTTTAGACTTAGGCATCCATTAAAAATAACTTCGGGTGGAATTTCCTAAAACAATTTATGGGTATTCTGGAATACATGTGCCCTGGCCTCCCTGCAAAATTTGAAGCTTAGAGCACATCCGATGCTACCAAAAATCAATAAGAACAACTATAATACAACAATGAAATTTGTAGCAACAATAATGGCATCACACCAATCAAAGCAATGTTCTCTCGCTTCAATAGGCTCTATGAAACACACCATGACTACGATTGAAAAGATATTAGCCAAGGTTGCAAAGAGGTCTCAAGTGACCCCTCGAGAAATGTGTGTAGAAATTCCTTGTAGATTCAAACTGCTAATTGTAATATGCTAAAATAATATACTTGAATCTACTCTACTCATCAGCGGAAACACTTAAAACGATCACAAAATCATGAAGCATGCAAGAGAAAGAATTCAATCAACACATTACACAATGATTTCCTAGGGAAAGCCACAACTAAAAACCCCCGTTATCTGTATATTGCATTAGTCAAAAAATATGAGAAGATTACAATGTCTTCCTCAAGCCCGAGCAACCTCTGCACTATCTCTATTTGTCTCACTGCTTCCTATACAAGCCTAAACCAATACTTAACCAATTTTCTACTTGCCCAAGCCCTTAATTCCTTGCAATGTTTCCTTGTGAATTATCCCCATATTAATTAGGGAAATTCCTCAATTGGAATTGCGCAATCCTCATATGCCTTCCTCTAACTGCATGCACCACATGTACAATTCAGATGATTATACAACTGATAGTACATTATCCGTGAACTCCAATCTCAACTAGGTAACTCTCATATCAGACATGCATGAGTTATTTATGAGTCCTGATTGCCTTGGTTGCCAGCTGCTTCCGTGGCGCCTTTCCCCCAATTGAATTACAGGTAGTCTGCTTTGTTCGAGCCATCTCTTTGCTTCTATGCTCTGATCTGAAACCTGTAATTCAATAAACCCTGAACCACACTGAATGTCTCTCGACACCACAGCCCGCTCTTTAAAAACCTTTAAAGATTTGATTTCCCTGATTCAAATTACACATCTCATCTCCACCATCCTTTCTTTACACTTAATCGACAGTCAACATTTCAACCTGCCGATCCACACCCACGCGACGTGGATTGTGTAACCTTCCCTATTTCCTCCCGCTCTCCATTGTCCAAAGAATCTAATAGAGAATAAAGTGACACTTCTACACTACAAAACTAAAGACCCGTTCATTATACATGGACATGTAAAGTGTGGAAATACAAATCAACTTATCATCTAAATTTACTAAAGCCAACAAAAATATGAACAACGGGCCTTTATAGTTCATTGCTTGAACCATGTCTACTTTTAGCACAATGGATGTGCAACGATGGTTTACAACTTAAAATATGTCAATATTATTTGGAGCTCCATGGTTAGATTTAAAATTTAGTATTTAGTTTTCTAAAATGGTTTTATCTAGTAGAAAGGTGGTTTTACAACATGGATGGTGGCTTCAAAGCACGACACATGTTAAGGTCAAGCAATGTCGCATATCATCTCTTCATTTGATGTTGGGAAACACATCTTATTCTTTCATTAATGGCTTCTCCTACATGAGAAATTACCCACCTCCTTAAATTTAAGAATGGAATCCATTACACTTTGGTCATTGCTCTAACCCCATAAAACTCTAAGGCCATGATTTCCCAGAAGAATTGTGAAAATTTGGAGACCCAAATTTCTACTGCAGCAACTAATTAAGTTTCTTCTATTTGTTAAATAACTGAACAAATTATTTATTGTGTTCTACGGTAAATATCAAAACCAATACACTGCAGCGTTCACTAATTAAATTATATGCGGAAACAAGAACTGAGCAAGAAGAAATACACAACACACAATGGACACTGTTGTTTTTGGATAAATGTCCCTGGAAAAACCCAATGTGGGAAAACTGGTGCAACAATTGAGGGTTTGTATTATTAAGCAGTAGTTTTCTGAATACAATTCTTTGGATGCCCAAACTCACAATCATATACAAAGATTTAACTGGTGAAAAAGGTAGTGAGATGATCTCACCCTATCACTGGAAGATCCGGCACTAATATGCACTGGAGATGAGCCTCTGCGTTGCCTCTACGCAGTACTATGTCACACCCACTCAGTCACTGCTGTTGGGACTGCGTTGCACCTCCTCTCGATCCTCTGCTAGTTGGAAACTTTAGCCCTCTGGCCTCCTGGTCTCACACCTTGGCTCCAACACTAGATCTGATTGTTCCTTAGCAGAATTTGGTCTCTCTCTAAAACTCTGCACTGTCACAGCATGGCCCTGCGTCAGCCTCTCTAGACGTCTTTCTGCCCTCTTTGCCTTGTACTCTCCGGATCAGGAAAACTTCCTCTAAAAACTATCCCTACCCCTCACTGCAAGAAATCACCTCGATCACTTCTTCGACAACTATTGCGTTGCTTTCTTGAGAAAGCGATCTCTTGATCTCTCTCAATGTGTTTTCTAAATGCCCATCAAGCCTCTTCTTATAATCCTCTCGTTGACCAATCAGTGACCGAGATAAGATTCTAATCAATGGCTCAAATCATTTTGGCTTGATCCTTGTCTTCTTCTAGAAGTTTCACCCCAGTTTAATTAATACCCTTTAATTATTTCAATTTCCTAAGTTTCGACTTAGGCATCCATTAAAAATAATTAATTATTTTAATAAAACTGCCTTCAGGTGGAATTTACCAAAACGATTTCTGGGTATTCTGGAATACATGTGTCCTAGCCTCCCTACAAATTTTGAGGCTTAGAGAACATCCAATGCCACTAGAAATCAACAAGAACAACTATAAGACAATAATGAAATTTGTAGCAACAGTAATGGCATCTCCCTAGTCAAAGCCATGTTCTCTTGCTTCAATAGTCTCTATGAAGCACACCATGACTATAATTGAAAAGATATTAGCCAAGGTTGCAAAGAGGTCTCAAGTGACCCCTCAAGAAATGTGTTTAGAAATTCCTTGTAGATTCAAACTGCTAATTGTAATATGCTAAAACAATAGACTTGAATCTACTCTACTCATCAACGGAAACACTTAAACGATCGCGAAATCATGAAGCATACAAAAGAAAGAATTCAATCAACACATTACACAATGATTTCCTGGGGAAAGCCACAACTAAAAACCCCTGTTATCTGTATATTGCATTAGTCAAAAAATATGAGAAGATTACAATGCCTTGCTCAAGCCCGAGCAAATGATTTCCTGGGGAAAGTCACAACTAAAAACCCTTGTTATTTGTATATTGCATTAGTCAGAAAATATGAGAAGATTACAGTGCCTTGCTCAAGCCCGAGCAACCTCTGCACTATCTCTATATGTCTCGCTGCTTCCTATACAAGCCTAGACCAATACTTAACCATTTTTATGCTTGCCCAAGTCCTTATTTCCTTGCATGTTTCCTTGGTAATTAGCCCCATATTAATTAGGGAAATTCCTCAATTGGAATTGTGCAATCCTCATAGGCCTTCCTCTAACTGCATGCACTGCCTGTACAATTCATATGATTATACATCTAATAGTACATTGTTCATGAACTCCAATCTCAACTGGGTAACTCTCAAATCAGACATGCATGAGTTATTTATGAGTGAATCATCAGTTTACTTGATGATCACTGCAAGCAACACCACACTATTAGACCTCCCACTAGTTCCTCCAACATTTGGAACTAATTTAATTAACTTTAACTCGGTTAAATTGAATTAATTAATTACAACTCAAAATAAACTCAACTAGGGCTCTTATAATGTAGGAGACACTCTACATGACTCAAGTTAGACCCTCAAATCGAATTAACTAAGTCAACTAAGTTAAATTAACTTAGTTAACTAATACAAGTTGTCATGAGATGTGGAATTACATTTTTTTTTCCTAATTTAATTCAAGGATAAAATTAAATTAGGATTTTCTTGTTGCATTTTCAACACTCCTCCTCAACAAGAAAGGGATTATCTGTTACCCTGATCCTGCCTCTGTGAAACTCGAATTTTCATCTTGACAATGCCTTTGTCAAAATATATGCATCCTCTTCCTCTATAGGAATGTACTCCAGCATCATGATTCTCCTATGCACACAATCTCGTAGATGGTGATACCGGATGCAGATATGCTTGGATCGACCATGAAAAACTAGATTCTCAGAGAGTTTGATACAACTCTTATTGTCATAATAAATCACCATAGGATCCATCTGCTAACCAAATAACCTAACAAGGATCTTCCTCATCCATATAGGCTCACAAGTTGCTTGACTAGTAGCCATGTACTATGCTTATGTTGAACTGAGTGCAACTGACCTATGCTTCCTGATGTACCAAGAAACTATTGCTGACCCAATACTGAAGATTCCCCCTGTTGTGCTCTTTTTGTTGGATGGACTCCCTTCCCAATCTGCATCTATGAAGCCTTGAAGCTTCAATCCCTTTGTCTGTTTGTACCAAAGACCAAACTGAGTGGTGCCTTTAAGGTATCTCAACACATGTTTAGCTACCTTCCAATAGAGTTTGGTTGGCTTAACCATTGCTTGACTAAGTTGGTTAACTACAAAACATATGTTCGGTCATGTGTTCACCAAATACATGAGTGAACCTACAAGCTGTCTGTAAATAGTAACCTCCACTACTTCACTTGAAGTAGCATCTTCCTTCCTCCAATTCCCTGCTAGAGCAATCTCCATGGGTTTGTTGCTCTCCATGTGGAACTTATTCAATATCTCGTTGGCATACTTGCCTTGAGAGACAAACAAATCTTCATCTCCTTGCCATACTTCCTTACCAAGGAAATAATGCATGAGCCCCAAGTCCTTCTTCTCAAATTCTCTTGCAAGATCCTCATTGTAAGATTTTACCAGCTACTCATCACCTATTAGAATTAAATCATTGACATATAATACTATAATCAACAATTTACCTTCAACCACAATATGGTAAAGGTTCACATCTGCTACACTTTTGGTGAAGCCCAACCTAGTGAAATAGCTGTCAATCCAGGTGTACCAAGTACGGGGTGCTTGTTTCAATCCATACAATGCTCTCTTGGGTCTGCACACATGCGACTCTCTGTTGAACGTCTCAAATCCTTCCAGTTTCTCAATGTACACCTATTCCTCAATCACACCATTGAGGAATGTTGCCTTCACATCCATTTGATGTATCTTCCATCCCATCTGCGTTGAAAGTGCTAGAATAGATCTGATTGAAGAGTACCTTACTACTAGAGCAAAGGTCTCCTCGTAATTAATTCCCTCCACCTGAGAGAACCCTTTGGCCACAAATCTAGCCTTGTGTTTCTCCACACTCCCATCTGTTGCTTGCTTTACCTTGTAAATCCATCTAGAACTCACCACTGACTTATCTGTTGGTCTTGGGACCACTTCCCAAACATTGTTTCTAATAATGGAGTCATACTCCTCAACCATGGCATCAACCCATACTGGTTTCTGAATTGCTTCCTCAAATGAGGATGGCTCAATCTCTACACTCTCACTCATCAGAGCCATGTAGCCAACGTATCGATTAGGTGACCTCCTCTGCCTGCACTGTGATGTGGGTGCTCCCACATTCTCTCTAACATCATGCATCAATCTATCAGCCTCTCTAGTGCACTTTTGTTAGGTCCCTATAATACTAGTGATTACCCCATTACTATTGTAGTTGTATGCCTTATTAATATTGTTGTGCCCCTATTGTCCCCATATTGTTATTACTGTGCCCCATAGAATCCCTCTATTGTTATTTTTGTGGCTTTATATTATTATTGTTAGGTCAGCTAGGTTATATTGTGACACCTTAGACTCCTATATATAGAAAGGAGGTTTTGTCATTTGAATCATCCAAGAATTGTTCATTTATGTAATGTAAAGGAGGTTGCCCCCTCGAAGAGGCTGAATTCTAAGGCGTTGATCTATCTTTTCTATCTTTTTGTGAGCTGGTTTCATAACATTTGGTATCAGAGCTTTGGATTCTAGGGTTTCGCTGCTCCAAATAGGCGATCGTGGAATTTTCGCTATAAATTTTTTTCTGTGACGTTTCAGAAGCTAAAAAAAAAAACCCATTTGAGAAGAAATCGCACTGAACCTCGGGTCCAAATTTCAGAGCTTTTTGCGCTATATTTGCGGAGATATGATCTGAGGAAGTTGGTCTTTTTACAGACTCCTGAATTACATTCCAAACAATTGACCTGGGGAAAATCGTCATAACTTTCTCTCTGTGCATCAGATTGAAATTTTGTAAGAAGGTACAGAAAGAGGACGGACTGTAGTTTCTTGTATATATTTTTTAGAGAAAAAGGTCAAAACAGTGACTCGTGGAATGTCGTACAAGTTCGCTCTACTGAACTAGTCTATAATCAGGTCACTGTGGGAGATTTGGCATAACTCTTCCTTGGAGAATCCAATTTGGATCAGACTAGTGGCATTGGAAAGAGGACACAGAGGAATAATGTAGGTCGCAATTTCAGAACTAGATGATCTGAAATTACAGAGATACATCAGAGGCAATATCGAGCTCCTACAAAGTGAAAAAAGGTGTGTAGATTTTTTTAAATTTTTTCTTAAGCTTGGTTTGAAAAATTATTTTGAACAATTCAAAAGGCATAGTAGAGTATTATTATCAATAATTGATGTCTCGAGGAAAGAAAATGCAAACACCTAGTAAGAAACCTGAAAGCGCTAGCATGACTCATGAAGAAGAGGAAGAAATGCTACATGATATATCAAAATTACAAGACCAAGTGCAACAAATGTCACTCTCACAAAAGCTAACAGAAGCTAAGATAAATGGCGTGGAATCTAAGATAAATGGCGTGGAATCTAAGATAAATGGCGTGGAATTTAAGATAAAGGGTGTGGAAGCTAAGATGAATGGCATGGAAGCTAAGATGGATGATTTGAAGATAGATTTGAAGACAGGCATGGAAGATTTGAAGACCGATTTGAAGATAGATTTGACAAAGTTTCTACAAGAAATGCTTACTAATGGTGAAAGGGTAGTAAAGGAAACTCATGATGAGAACAAAAGAAATGTTAATCATGATTTCATAGACTCTAATGTTGGACCAAAGACCCACCATGTTCTAAAAATTGATATGAGAAAGTTTGATGGCAAGGATCCCGCAACATGGATATTACAAATGGAGCAATTTTTCGATCTCAATAATGTGAAAAACACACAAAAGGTACTTATTGCAACTTTATATTTGGAACCAAATCAGTTTGTATGGTATCAATGGCTTTGCTCTCGTAAACAAATTATCACTTGGGCAATTTTTACGGAATAATTGACAGCGCATTATGAGGATACAAAAAGCAACACTTTTGTTAGCAAATTGATAAGTCTCAAACAAAAGGGTTCAATAATGGAGCACATTGAGGAGTTCCAAAAATTGAACATAAGGGTAAAAAATATTCCAGAGGAGCATAGGATTGATGTGTTCATAAGGACTTTAAATGATAATATCCAACATGATGTTCGCCTTTGGGAACCTGATTCATTAGAGAAGGCATTCAGGTTAGCAAGAAAAATGGAAAGCAAAATTATGGCAACCAGGAAGCATACCACTCACAACTATAAAGATGGAAGTGTTTTTGCCCCTAGTCTTCCACAACCTATAAGGTTGACACCACAAAAATTGGAAGAAAAAAGAGCAAAAGGGCTTTGTTACAATTGTGATAGCAAATACACTAAAGGTCATAAGTGTGCTGAGAAGAAATTATTCTACATAGATTGTGAAGAGGAAGAAGAAAAGGAGCAAGAAAGGTCAAAAGAAGAGGAAATACTCCAGGAACAAAGCCTAGATAAAGAAGAAATGAATCCGACCATATCTTGTAATGCATTGGTTGGAATTACCACTCCTCAAACCATCAAGATAGAAGGACAAATCAAGAAGAAAAAAGTAATAGTGTTGATTGATTCAGGAAGTACCCACAATTTTATTCATTGTAAGGTAGCAAAAGAATTGAATTGCTTTCTATATCCAACACCAGAGTGTCAAGTGATGGTTGCAAATGGAGGAACGATAAATTGCTTTGGAAAGTGCCAAAATATCAAGCTATCCATGGGAGAATATGTATTGACTAGCCCAATGCTTTCCATTCCAATGGGAGGTGCTGATGTTGTACTAGGAGTCCAATGGCTACAATCCTTGGGTACAATAGCTTTTAATTTTCAAGAAATTTTCATGAAATTTTCTGTGGAAGGAAAGGAAGTTGAATTAAGGGGTATTGCAGGGAAACCGGGAAAGATAATCAACTCTAACGGTATGACAAAGCTTCTAAAAAGGGAAAAAAGAGGTGTAATTGCACAATTATGTTCGCTAGATGTTTCCACATTGGAATCATCTATTTCTCCAGATCTCCAAAAAGTCTTGGACAATCATTCCAAGGTATTTGAGACTCCCAAAGTTCTCCCACCTATTTGTGATCATGATCATGCTATTCATCTGATTCCAGGAAGTGTTCCTCCAAACATCAGGCCGTACAGATATCCCTATGCCCAAAAGAGTGAAATTGAACGTATGGTTGCAGAAATGCTAGAGGCGGGTATAATTCAAACTAGTCAAAGTTCTTTCTCTACTCCAGTAGTATTGGTGCACAAGAAGGATGGATCATGGCGCATGTGTCCGAATTATAGGGAGCTCAACAAGCTCACTATTAAAGATAAGTTTCCCATTCCTGTCATTGATGAATTACTGGATGAATTGCATGGATCAATTTACTTCACCAAGTTGGATCTTCGTTCAGGATATCATCAAATCAGAATGAAGACTGAAGACATTCTAAAACAACATTTAGAACTCATGAGGGTCATTATGAATTTTTGGTCATGCCTTTTGGCCTTACCAATGCACCTTCTACATTTCAAAGTTTGATGAATTCCATTTTCAAACCCTTACTTAGAAAATTTGTGTTAGTATTTTTTGATGATATACTAATCTACAACAAGTCTTGGAAGGATCATGTTGAACATGTTGACAGGGTGCTACAACTATTGGAGGAGAAACAATTATATGCAAAAAGATCCAAATGTTTCTTTGGAGTATAAGAGGTGGAATATCTGGGTCATATTGTATCTCATGAAGGAGTTAAGGTAGACCCTAGCAAAATTAAAGCCATTAAGGAATGGAAAATCCCCACATCCATAAAGCATCTGCAAGGATTTCTCGGGTTGATAGGGTATTATTGCAAGTTTGTTAAGAATTATGGGAGAATAGCAGCACCTCTAACAACATTATTGAAGAAAGATGCATTTTCATGGACTCCAAAAGCAACAAAGGCCTTCGAACATCTTAAAGAGGCAATGTGCCAAGCACCAGTCTTAGCTACACCGGACTTCACAAAAACCTTTATTGTGGAATGTGATGCTTCAGGAAATGGAATTGGTGTTGTTTTAATGCAAGATGAAAGACCCATTGCTTTTGAAAGTCGTCCAATCAAGGGAAAGTTTTTACACAAAGCTATTTATGAGAAGGAAATGTTGGCAATACCCCATGCACTTAAGAAATGGCGACCCTACCTAATGGAAAGACACTTCAAGGTAAAAACGGATCATGATAGCCTTAAATACTTTTTAGAACAAAGATTATCCTTTGAAGAGAAACAAAAGTGGGTCACAAAGATGTTGGGTTATGACTTTGAAATCATCTACAAAAAAGGGAAGCAAAATGTGGTGGCAGATGCACTCTCAAGAAAGGATGAGGATGTGGAAGCATTGTTGTGCGCCATTTCTATTATCCAACCAGATTGGATAAACGAAGCAAGGGAGGAATGGAAGAATGATGAAGAAGTGTGGGCACTTATTCGAAAGTTACAACAAGATTCCAATACATCTGATACATTTAGCTGGCAAAATGATTCGTTATGGTACAAAGATCGCTTATACCTCTGTAAGAATTCCCAGCTAAAACAAAAGATTCTTATGGAATTGCACACTTCTACCTTAGGAGGGCACTCAGGATTTTTAAAAACTTACCACAGGGTTAAGAAGGAATTTTTTTGGGATGGCCTTAAATTGGATATTCAAAAGTTTGTGGCAGAATGTTTGGTTTGCCAAAAAAATAAAGTTGAAACAATTAAGACACCGAGTCTATTACAACCTTTATCCATTCCAAGCCAACGTTGGGAGGAGGTTTCAATGGATTTTATCACAGGTTTACCCAAGTCTGAGGGAAAGAGTGTCATCATGGTGGTAGTTGACAGACTTACCAAGTATGCACACTTTTGTGCATTATCACATCCATTTAAAGCCAGTACAGTTTCTACTGCATTTATGGAAACAATTCAAAAGCTACATGGAAGTCCAAAGATTATTGTAAGTGACAGAGATCCCATTTTCACTGGAAATTTTTGGACAGAATTATTTTCTTGTCTTGGTACTCAGTTAGCTCATAGCTCATAGATCATCTTATCATCCTCAATCTGATGGGCAAATTGAGATAGTAAACAAATGTTTGGAAGGATATCTTTGTTGCTTTGTATCTGATAAACAGACACAATGGGTCAAATGGTTGCCTCTGGCTGAATGGTGGTATAACACTTCCTTCCATACAACAACAAAAATGACCCCATTTATGGCACTTTATGGATATCAGCCACCATCCATCACATCATATTTAAGAGAAAATTCTAAGGTTCAAGTAGTGGAACATCACATCAAACATCAACAACAAGTCCTCCAACTCTTAAAGGATAACCTCGTGTTGGCACATAATAGAATGAAACAACAGGCAGATCAACATCGCAGCGAAAGAAGTTTTGATGTAGGTGATGGGTATTCCTACGGCTACAACCATATAAGCAAATGTCCCTCAAGCAAGCTAAGAAGAATAATAATTATCACCAAAGTATTATGGTCCGTACAAGGTGTTGCAAAAGATTGGTACTATGGCTTACAAATTGGAGCTTCCTGCAACTTCTCGATTGCACCCAGTTTTCCATGTTTCATGTTTAAAGAAGGTTATAGGCGACAAGCTCCCAGTTCAAACAATATTGCCAGAACTTAACGAGGAAGGAAAAATTATATTGGAACCGGAAGCAGTCACAGAAATAAGAACTTGACAGCTACGAAATCGATCAATTTCGGAGTATCTTATCAAGTGGAAGAACTTATCTGCTGAAGATTCCACATGGGAGGATGAAAATTTTATACAGAAGCATCCAGAACTACTCAAGCGTTGAGGACAACACTTTTTTGAAGGAGAGGGGCATGTTAGGTCCCTATAATACTAGTGATTACCCCATTACTATTGTAGTTGTATCCCTTATTAATATTGTTGTGCCCCTATTGTCCCCATATTGTTATTACAGTGCCCCATAGAATCCCTCTATTGTTATTTTTGTGGCTTTATGTTATTATTGTTAGGTCGGCTGGGTTATATTGTGACTCCTTAGACTCCTAAATATAGAAAGGAGGTTTTTTCATTTGAATCATCCAAGAATTGTTCATTTATGTAATGTAAAGGAGGTTGCCCCCTCGAAGAGGTTGAACTCTAAGGTGTTGAACTATCTTTTCTATCTTTTTGTGAGTTGGTTTCATAACAACTTCCTTCCATCTTTGGAAGTCTATGCACAAGTGGGTGCTTCCACTCTCTGTTCCTCTGCATGTGGCTGCTCCACATCATCCTGAGGTTCTTCCTTTGGAGCTAAAATCTCCTCTTCTCCATGCAATTGAATCTCCCTCTCAAGGGAACATCTCATGGCCTTCTCTTCATCAAAATTCACATCTCTATGAACCACTATCATCCTATGAGATGGAAGGTACACCCAATAGTTGTGAGGTGTATCAATGTACCCCACAAATATGCCCAAATCAGCTGTTGGCTCTAGATTTTTCCTTGCATCCTTCATAACATGACAATAAACTAATGAACCAAAGATCTTGAAGTGTGCCACATCTGGTTTCTTACTTGAAAAAAGCTTCTTCTGGTGTACTCATCCCGAGAATCTGATGAGCACTTTTGTTATGCTCATATACAATTGTGTTACATGCTTCAACCCACAAGTGCGACGATAGGCCCTGATCATGTAACATCGCACGTGCATCTCCCATAATACTTTTTTTTTTCCTTTCATCCACCCCATTATGTTGTGGGTTATGTGGTGTTATTAACTCTCGTCGAATTCCTTCTGATGCATAAAATTTCTTGAATTCATTCGACACATATTCTCCAGCATTATCGATCCTAAGAGATTTAACTTTCATGCCAGTGTATTTCTCAACAACTGCATTAAATTCACAAAATTTAGCGAACATCTAATCTTTCTTTTGCATGAATAAAATCCACCACTTACGAGAAAAATCATCTACAAATATTACATAATACATGTGCTTGGTCATGGAGGCTGTCGAGAACAGTCCACACACGTTTGAGTGAAATCTTTCAAGAATTGCTTGTGCTCAACTATCCTTATCATGGAAGGTAGCTTTGTTGTACTTCCCCAATGTACACCCTTTGCATGATTCTCTCTGCTCTAGTGTACCCTTGGGAAGTCTTGTAGAAATTTGTTGCATGATCTTCAAAGCTCCGTGGTGCAAGTGACCCAATCTTCTATGCCATAACTCATCGATGTCTCGGCTTTGCACCTTCTCTGTTTTTGTGCTCAAAGCAACACAATCTTCTACATCCAATTTGTAGAGGCTCTTCACTCGAACCCTGATCCACTTCACTTGTCCTGAGGCTATGTGACGAAGGAAAGTCTTATGTTCGCTAAATATCACATCGTAGCCATGGTCCTTCAACATGGCAACTGAAACCAAATTCTTCTTCAAACCCGGAACATACATGACACCTTTTAATGTGAGAGGAGAACCAAACTCCTTCTGAAAGGTAACAATACCAATGTCAGTCGCACTATACCTCCCATCATTTCCCATTTCGATGTGCATTTGGAGGTCCTTCTCCTCCAAGTCACTGAAGAATTATTTGTTGTCGTTCATACGGAATGAGGCTCCATTATCCAGATACCATACACTACCCATCAACAATGTCACCATGCAAGTGATGTGGGAGAAATCTAGCTTGAATTGTGAAACAAGAGATTCACCTTCCACTCCTCCTGAGGGCTTCTTATCGACCTTCCTGTGTGGAAACTTTGTGGCATAGTGTCCCAGCTCGTGACAGTGAAAACATTTAATCTTTGACATGTCCTTCTTATTTCCACCCTGACTAAAATATGATTTGGAATGGGATGATTTCCCTTTCCTTTTTTCGCCTTTCCAGCTAAGGCACAATTCTCCTCATCATCATGCTTGGATCAGGATCCATCTTTGATGTTATGCTAAATCTCTTCTTGCACTAAGTCGGACCACAAATGCTCCCACTCTGGTAGCTTCTCCCTCCCATTTATTGAGTCCTAGTAGTTGTGTCAGCTCTTGGGAAGGCCTAGAAGTGCTAGGCTAACTAGATCATCTTCAGCAACTATAACACCGACACTTCCAAGCTCATCCCGACATTGGGTGAACTTGGTCAAGTACTTTGGTATTGTGTCGCCCTTATCCATCTTGATTTTTTTGAGCTTGTCCTTTAGTGCCAACTTCCTGTGGTCACTGTTGTTTTGAAACATGTTTGTCAAGGCCTTCCACATTTCATATGGAGTCTACGTACTGTGGAAGTTCGAGACAATATGATCCCAAACTACTTCTAGGATAATCCTTCTCACTTGCAACACATTCTCTCCACTCTGCTAGATCTTGAGCATTAGTTTTTGGAGGCTTAGGAATATCTTTATCAATGAATTCCTTAAACTCGTTGTCTTCCAACATTGCCTCCATCCTGTCCTTCCAAGCAATATAGTTTGAACTACCCTAAAGGGCTTATTCGAGTTTCAATCCGTAGAATGACATCCTACTGGATCTAAAGTATGATATTGCAAATTCAATTTCACCTGCAAAAGACAAACTCATATTCTCCTCTTCTAGAGTGATTTATGCTCCAATACCATGTAGAAATTCCTTGTAGATTCAAACTGCTAATTGTAATATGCTAAAATAATAGACTTGAATCTACTCTACTCAACAGTGGAAACAATTAAACGATCGTGAAATCACGAAGCATACAAGAGAAATAATTCAATCAACACATTGCATAATTATTTCCTGGGGAAAGGCACATCTAAAAACCCCTACTATCTGTATATTTCATTAGCCATAAAATATGAGAATATTACAATGCTTTGCTCAAGCCCAAGAAACCTCTGCATTATCTTTATTTGTCTCATTGCTTCCTAGACAAGCCTAGGCCAATACTTAACCAATTTTCTACTTTCCCAAGTCCCTATTTCCTTGTGTTGTTTCCTTGGGAATAAGCCCCCTATTAATTAGGGAAATTCCTCAATTGGAATTTTGCAATCCTCATAGGCCTTCCTCTAACTGCATGCACCAGCTGTACAATTCAGATGATTATACAACTGATAGTACATTGTCCCTGAACTCCAATCTTAACTAGGTAACTCTCAAATATGACATGCATGAGTTATTGATGATTGAATCATCACTTTACTGGTTGATCACTGCATGCAACACCACAATACTAGACCTCCCACTAGTTCCTCCAACAATTGGAACTAGTTTAACTAACTTTAACTTAGTTAAATTGAATTAATTAATTACAATTCAAAATAAACTCAATGAGGGCTCCTATAATGTAGGAGACACTCTACATGACTCAAGTTACACCTTCAACTCAAATTAATTGAACCAACTAAGTCAAATTAACTTAGGTAACTAATACAAGTTGTCATGAGACGTGGAATTACAATTTTATTCCCAATTTAATTCAAGGACAAAATTAAATTAGGATTTTCTTGTTGAATTTTCAACAATGTATGGGTTCAAGTAGATAATTTAATAATCCATGTTGTATGTGGCCCAGGAATCATCGAAAATTTCAAAGGAAGTGTTTAACTTCCAAGCTAAGGTTTGAGATTGATAAAAAAATGTGATAGTACGAGAATATCACATTTTTAGCAATGATGAGCATGCAAATTGGAAGGTGGATATGATCAAGGACTTTGTACTTGAACAAAACATCAAGTTTTTCTACGAAATCAAATTTTTTTGTGATTTTAGAGAAAAATCAGTTATAGAGGATGCCTAAAAAGCTAATTGAAAACCAAATGGGGTTTTATTGATATAAACTCCTATACTTACATTATTGGTGCACATTACAAATGCACTAGCATTAATAAAGGTGTAAGGAAGGATGCTCTCACTATTATATTTTTATTTTTATTTTTATTTTATCATGGTGAATCGGTAATTCGTTGGAGTAATTTGGGGGAGGCACAAGATCAAACCTAATGGTTGTGAGTATAACACCAAGAGTATATCCAATAGCCCGTAAGCTAGATATACTAGGAATTTATAACTTAGCAAGAGCCTAGACTCCACGAGGGTGGGGAAGCCTACTCCTTGAGCCTGATCACAATAGGCCAAAGGTATGCTCAGTGGTATTTGTAACCGAGTGGAGAGGATAACATCCCATCATGCCAACTATTCAATCGTCTCATGAGAAGACGTGCTTTCACTACAATAGATGATCCAAACAAGGTCTTTTATAGAACCATATTTTATGAAGAGTCATTCAAGTACACAAAGTTGGAAAAAACATTAAATCCTTTAGATGGATCTCATTCCTCATTTCTCCCTATGTAACCAAGTGACCATGTGTTGCTTATGTTGTTGTTTCTTTCAAAATATTATTTAAGAAGCATGTCAATTATTGAAATGGATAATCCATATGTGGAAAATGTGATTACCCAACCAATAGTGACAACAATATCGCTATAATGTAAAAGTGGGTTTGAATTCATTACTGTAAAACCTATATCTAATGTGGGGTTCCTTTCATGTCTCCACATGAGGTCATTGTCATCAATGGTAATGAATGGATCTTAGAAGCATTCAAACTCATGTGTGAAAAAATATGAAGGAACTTATAGTTATGCAAGGTTAAAGAAATGAAGTCATTAGAAATATAAGCATGAGAGACATTCAATTCTTACTTTTAAGTTAGGAAACTTTTCCTAAGTTCAGACATTTAATTGATATAGATGTCTTGGGAACCATTCTTTCAACAACTAGGTCCATAACCATGATCTTCATGTTACATGCATATATGATACATCTCTTACTTATTTGATGGAAGCTATAGCATAAAAGTGCATTTGTAGAATTTATTTAGACAATGAGCAAGATAAGTTGTCGGTGCTTATTACATTAAAATATGTCATACCATGTTTTTGTTTTATAATGTGAAAACAACTTTAAGGATTATTTTGGTTGTGTCCTAATAGATTCTATAAGTGATTAACTTGAATTTGCATACTTATTTGCTAAGGCATTTCAAATTTCGTTCTATCTAGATTTCTTCAAGTGATTTCCAAGGTCACTTTTCCAAGATTATGGTTTTTAAAAGAATGTTTTAGGTTATCCTTGAAAAAAAAAGCAACTCAATGGCTTGTAAGGTATATGGGAAGCATGTTTATAAGTGGGAGAATTAGAGAATGGATAAGTAAGATTTCTAGAGAAAAGATAGATAAATTAGTGAAGAAGGTGTAAATGTGAAAGTGATTAGTGGAGAACAGATTGGAACTAATAGGGTAGTACTTACTAAGACTATGAAATGAGATTGAATAGTAAAAATAAAAATCACTATATGATCAAACAAAAGAACATATAGATACAATGTGTGGGGAGGATAAGTCAACCTACCTTCTAAATCCTCTAAAATCAACGAGACATCAACTAGCTACCTTTGCAAGTCATTGTTTGAACTATATTTACATTTAATGTAACAAATGTGTGACAAGGAACAAAGAGTTTTGTATGTTGTATTTAATTTTTTATTGGTCATTTTGTTTCTCAATGTGTAACAATTATATGTGGCATGCATGATATTTATGTCTCAAAAGCTTCAAGTGGAATGAAAGAACAATTAAGTTTATACTTGTAAATTGACTTGTGTGTCTTATCATAAGAGAAGTAAATTAGATTCTTTTGTTGTAGAGATAGAGAATGTGCTTTGCTTGGGTAAGCAAACCACGTAATAAGAAGCAAATTGCATGGTTGAAATGTTGTGATTTTCTTTGAAGATCAATGCTCTTATCTCATTAAAGTCATCGCATGTGATTTTGTATTGTCAATTGAAAGTATCAAAGAACCTTCTTTTTATCCCATAAAATATCATGAGCATAATAACTATCAAGGAGCTTGCAAGTCACGAGTGGAGTTTGGAGATTTGCAGAGGTGGGTGTTGGTCATAATTGATAGGGGACTTAAACTAAACCTAAGGCATTCATTGATTAGATGTGGAATCAATATGTTGAAGAATCCAAGGATTAAGAAAATTGCGGATTTTGGTTCAGGTTGGCATTGATGAGAATAAAGCTTTTGTTATCACCAAAAAATTGATCTTCTAGCCTAATTTACTAAATGGATCGAAGATTACCAATTTTACCATAGTAAAATTGTTTTCACTGTGAGAAATTACCTAATAAACCACCTTTATTAAGTAATTTATAGTTAAACCCATGAAGAAAAATTAAATAAATCATTATTTATTTGATTGTCTTCAAGGAATAATTAATTAAAGCATTGTTTTATTATTATTCCTTGTTAAAGTTGATCCAATCATGAAAAATAAACTGGTAAATCATTATTTATCTTATTTTTCTCTAAGAATAATTAATTAATCACTAACTAATTATTATTCTTTGTAAAATTTGACTAAATCCCTTAGGAATAATTAAATATATCATTATTTGTTTATTATTCCTTAACTAGTTCCTTGCGATAATAAATAAATCATTTATTTATTTATTATTTCTAAATAAAAGTTTAAATACTTTTTCCCTCCTAAACAAATATAATAAAATATTCCAAGTGGTTATTCCAAGAATGGGATCAATAATATTTTTTTATTGCTCATTATTGGAGGATAACTCAATATTTTGTTATAAATAGAAGGGTTTTGCATTCATTATTCACTTTTGATTATTTTCATTGTTGTACTCACTATTGTAACTCTGATTATTTTCATTGTCGCACATCATATTTTTGCTAGGTTTATACATTATAGAGGAGAGAGACTCTACACAAGCTGAAGACGTTTGAGGATAGCCAAGAACCCATCCCATAGAGGGGGACTGGTAACATTTATCTGTTCTCTTCACAAGTGTTATTATAAAATTATTCTTTACATATCTGGTTTCCATTAGATGATTGGAGTTATTACTCTTTCTTTTGTTGTTTAACTATGATTGTGGCATAGATATAGACTTTGGCAGGTTTTGTTTCTATCAGTTGCTGCAGATCTACAATGTTTAGCAGCCATTTATATTGTTGAGATTGTTTTTCATCCACAATCTTAATTGGGTTCTTTTCATACATCATTGAGAAGAAAACACTACAACAACTTCAGCCACCCCCATGAGCAACAACACCTTAGTCGCATGTTAAACACAAAAATGACCATGCAACACCTATATAAGACAATTGTAACCAAACCGTATTAGGAAAAAAATCCAAACATCAAAACAGATTATGTTGTATATTGCAAGATATCTCCAAATCTATTAAGTACCATTAGGAATAAAAAAGAAACTGAAATGAAAACACCATGATGGTTCTATAATGGTTTATGTTATCACTAAGTTCTTATCGTTATTATGGTATTTTATTGTTTGCTTGCGTATCACCCATTGCATGTGAAGGTTTTAACTCTATACAGAATATAACCTGCAAACAAATTCCTAAAAACAAAAAATATATAATGGAGAAAACATAAAATATACAGAAAGTTTTTTCCCCTAGAACTTAACGCCGAGAAAGTTCTAGATTGATTTTTTTCATTATATTCCTTTCAATGTTACAGTACATTATATACATGTCGAAACTTTCATAAACCACCAATCCATTAACCTGGATTAGAACATAAGCGTAGTTCACTTGACCAAATCTACAAAACCATGGGCAAAACCACCATGCACAAAACCATGGGTAGGTCCACCAACAAACAAACAAAAATCAGAGGGCTACCACACTTGCCATAATGTATCGCGTGTGGAGCTAGTCATATAAAGAATATAACACATTGAAATATACATAAAGTTAATGGTGTGTCTTGGTAGTCATATCTTAATTACTTGGCATAACATGGTGGATATCTATGGTCCAAGCCCTTGTTCATTTATCCTAGTATCACTCACACATTCCTCTTTCTTCAAAAGGACTTGTAGGACTATGATTCCTTGATTATGTGGCTCTTTATTTAGATTACCTCCAATGCCATTATGAATTCCCAATAGTATAATTAGAAAGTCATGAGAGAGTCTACCTTATCTTCATTTCTTCCTTGAGCATGATTGGAAAATGTGGATTTTATCCCATTGGAAACATGACTTAGGGAATCTAGGAGGGATTTCCTTCACCTTTATTTCTTCATGAAGTGTATCCGTTGAAGTGGGACCCTCCTAATTAATGTCACAATAGAAAGGCTAGGAGGAAGTGTCACTCCCTTTATTTCTTCCACGAATGTTATTACTTAATATGGAGTTGATCTAGTTGACATCACAACAACAAGAGGCTAATAGGGAATTTCCCTCTCCCTTATTCTCCTTAGAGCACATTTGTATATTATGAGGCCTACAAAATCGACATCATGTCACAATTGTTCATGCTTGTAACAATGAGTCGAGAAATAGGTAAAGAGATGGATAGGAATCAACATAAACATATATGAGAGACATCTGATTGATTATATGGTCAAAATGGGGTTGAATGAATCCATTGTAAGAACTAAAACACTCTTTATATTGTTGAGCTTTGGTAGTGATTATTTTATTACTGTAATTTTTCAACGATAGTACATATTACTTTTATAATGATTTTTGTTAGCTAGTCCAATATTGGAATTATATTACTTGCATAAATATCAATTATGAGTAGTTTGCAACAAACAATGTTTAACATGGAGATCAATAACTTTCATCACCTAGAGAATCTTGCCAATGATGTTGTCTACAATTCATTTAAGTAATGATATCATAGGCATGGTTTTCACCAAGTGGGTTGACTTCTTTATCTAAGGTTAGAAGAGCTCTCATTTTCATGCATCACAGAGATAAAGTGGAATATACGATAGAAATGTGTTCCATAGTTCATAAAGTGTAAGGTTAAAGATCACTAACTTAATACTATTAGTACCCTAACTAAGGGACAAGTCTAGTCATTGCCAGAACTATTTATAAATTTTATTTTCATCAATTATCATCCTTCCAAAAGGTTTTTTGATAATGGTCCAAAAAGAGGGACTTTTAGGAAAAAATATAGCTCATGTAATCTACATGTTTGGCTAAGTTAACTAGTTTATTTCAATTTTATTTTATAAAGTGCATGCTTAAGTCTTTTAGTATTCCTTAATTGCATAATTTGGTAGGTTTCCATTTCAATTGTTCTTCGCAAGTTAAGGATACATTGATTATTTACAAGTGTTATCTTAAGTAAACATTATATTTTTCATTGGAGGTCAACCTTGAGAAAGTAGGGGCTTAGGTTCTGTTGTAGCGACTACAACACCCCCCAAATTGTTTTTGCCATGTGGTTCTAAATTCCCCCCCACTCTTACTTTTCAAGGCTTCAATGTACACTCTTATTTCATAAGTTGCCTAGCTATCATCGAATGCTATGGTTGTTCGCACTTTCACAAGGCACATTGTTTATGCTTCCCTGCCTTGCTTCATACTCGTTCCCATTTTGTGGATGCATTAGGGTTCACAACATTTTCAGTTAATTAGCATGTCAAAGGATCTTCTAACCCTACTCTTAAGATTTATCCATTTTTGAATGATCTTTTATTTTAAAATATTGTGAGACCTATTCTCATTCACGTCCTTACATGTTGAGGTGATAGACCTTTTGTAACAACCCTGGTAAAAATTCCATGTAAAAATATATAATACCATGGTTGATGGGAGACGTATTCCAAATTGAATGGTGGGAAAGGCATCCTAGTGTGGGTGTTCATTTGGTTGTTTATGGCTAAGGAAATTGGCAAAGGAAATGGCTAAGGTTTTGGAAAGGGAAAATGGCATTTTTGGCACATTTATTTATGAAAATAATGGAAATTAGGAGAAAATTGAGGTGAAAGGTCACATGTTGCATGTGAGGAGGAAATTGAAGGAAAATAATGGAAAATGAAGAAAATAGAGGCCTCATTCATAAACAGACTTCAGAGGATCAGTTGGTAACCTTTTTTTCAGTTGAGTTTTGGAGATCTCTCATTATTCTCTCTCTCTCTCTATAACTCTTGGATACTTCGAGTTTTCTTGGAGCATTTTGGCATTGGAGCAAGAAAGGCAAAGAAGGCAAGAGGAAGCAAGGATCAAGCAGGGAAAGGCATGATCAAGCAACTACAACAGGATTCTTTGCAAGTATCGATTTGTATGTGTATTTCCTTGCTAGATTTGGCATGCATGGTATTACATGTGGTTCTTTTGCTGTTGTGGCATGGGTTTTGCCAAATGTAATAATGTTTTCAACCTAGCCTTGCCATTTCCAGATAGCCATGGTGTGATGGGGTTCTCATGTTTTGGTTGAGCTGGATTGTCGGATGGATTTGAAGCTGAGTGGGGTGGATCTCTGAATGATAGAGCACATGGCCTAGTGGTCCCTGAACCAAATTGTGGATCACGGTAAATCCACTAGCCTAGTGACCCCTAAGCCAGACTGTGGGTTGTGGTAAATCCAGGATTGTGTTTCCTTGGTGGGCCTAGGAATCCTTGTTGGTGAATGGCAGGATATACGGTAAAGCCAAGAGGTGGTTTTCTCTCCGTTGGGCCTAGTAATCCTGAGTTTGGGATATGTGGTAAATCCTGGAGAGTGGGTCTCGGTTTAGGGCCTAGTGATCCGGGTTTGGATTGCGATAAAGCCTGAGAGACTGGGAGGCAGGAAAATTCTTCATGGTGTAGGTGGAGAAATCTAGTGGCATCCATGCTTGTTTGGCCTAGTGATCGGGTGGAGATCATGGTAAAGCATGTTATGATGTGTTTATTGTGTTGGCCTAGTGATCCAGGATGGATTACGGTAAAGTATGGTTTCTCTTGATGAGGGTGAGGTGGTTTAGCCTTGGTATCCCCTGGTTGGTTTTTTTGGTTTGAGTCCCACATTCATGTTTAGAATATGGCACAAGGGTGAATGAATGAAGAGAGACTTGGCTCAACCATTCTATGGTCAGGTAGAATGTGGAAGTCCCATCCTGGGTTTGGTTTCTACATCATTAATGAAAGGTTATTTCTCCTTGTATTTCTATGAGTATTTTGATGGATTATATGTGGTTTATATGGTTGTACTTTCATGAGTATTTATGTTGTTATTATGTTGGTTATATGTGTGTTTTATGACAGTAACTATCTATGGATTTCAACATGTTTTTACTTGTAAATGAATGGATAATGTATTTATGGCCTAATAGATGGTAATGTAGCAATTGACTTGAGGGAACAATGGTTCTTAGCAATTCTCTTATAAATACAAGATCCCTATGTTTAATTCTGTTGGTTACACCTGTAGATTACATGTTTGCGACATGTTTGACGAAATGCCTGTCATGGCTAGTAGGGATATGATTAATTTATTGTTTAACTTATTATTTGTGCATCATTGTTTCCCTGTTTTTTTATTGCTCCTAAGTTATCATTCCATTCTAGGTAGTTACCTGGGATCTAGGTCTGAAAAAGTGGCTCAAATTTCAGGGACGCTGGCATAACACTGGTAAATTGGGTCTCTGGATGCTGGTAGGAAATCCTGTGAGAGAGACTTTGGGTTTCTGGACGTTGTCATGCCTATAGCATGAGAGCGACTAAGGCTTAAGATGTCCATAACATCAGTGGGACCCAGGGACATGATGTCTGAGTGGCTGACATGTCTCTTGAGGGTTCTGTTGTTGATGTGGATATGTTGGTTGATGTGTTCCGTTAATTCCACTTCCTTAAGGTCACATAGGAGGTCAAAACTAATCATAGTAGCCTCTCGTCACATGTTTACCCTGGTTGGTTAGTTACTTGGGTAGACGTGTGAGGAGGGTGTTACAAAGTGGTAACAGAGCATGGTTCACCCCTCAAACTGGATGGGTGGTGTGTGTTGGTCATGCATGCATGTCAGTTGCATGTGTGTCTCTTACACTTGAATTCCATGTGCTTGTTGCATTTGCATGATGTCAATCAGGGTTGCAGTGATGTTGTCATGTGAAACTTGAGGTTGTCATGAGGAACTTGATGTTGATTTTGGTGGAATGCATCATCATGAGTATATGACTAGTTACATATTGTTATATGACGCTTACATGTTGTTATATGTCGCTTGATTACATCCTTGTATGGTAGGTTGCATTCTTGTATGTTTGATTACATGTATCAGTCTTGTAGGTTGGTTACAAGAATTGATCGCTTATGCTCGACTACATGCATTCATGTGTATGTGTAGTTGATTATACATTGATTATGCATGTTGATGATTGCATGCATAAATGTGTATGGTGGCATGATGTGGTTGTTGTTGTCATGCATGAGGTCATGGTTTGTGTGGTTGATATGGTCATGCATTGATGACTAGAATCTAGCTAGAATGATGTGAATATGGTTTGGTACTCATGTGTTATATGTCTATATGCAGTTGTCATGCATGTATGGTCTTGGTTATAGTTATGCATGAATAATAGGTCAAACATGCCTTGTGAAGTCATGGTATGAAATTTAGGTCATCAGGGTGATATTGGTATGTTATGATGCTAATGTGTTGGTTGAGATAGAGCAGGAGATGTAGATCATCAAAATGAAGTTGCAACATTGGACCTCAAGGCAAGAGCATGTCGTCATACAAGTTTGTATGTTGGGCATGCAGGTATGTAGGTTAAGGATTGTTATATGTATTAGGGTTATATACATTAGGTTTATGTACATGTCTTTTAATGTTATGGTTGAGTACATGATAGATGATATTTGATTAACATATTCATATGCACATGAGTCGAACAGTCAAGAATGATGGTAACATGTGGTTGTATGCATTGCTATTGTTGTTTTATGTTAGATAAATTGATGAATAGTTTAAGTGTTGTTGATGAGAATGATATATAGCTTATTGTTGTTATATGTTATTAACTTGATGATTAGGGTTATTTCATTGAGATCTTGATGTTGTAATTTGGATTGGTCATATGTGTGATGGTTATGTTCATTGCATTAAAGATCTTGATGTTATATGTATTGTGTTAACCTGGTTTGACCTATGTAGATGGTTATGGTTGCGATATTCAGGTATGAGCCGACATATTTGTGATATGGTGTCATACTAATCTAGATTGATCATACATATGTGATTGTTATGCATGAACGACAAATGCTTATGAGCTTATGATGTGAACATGTTAGTTAGTTACTGTTATGGATATCATGATTTATGTTTGAGTTGATATGTTGTGAAGTTGTATCATGCTAACCTGGATTGATTGTGCAGACAAGATCGCCTCCCCTAAGATACATCAAGGTATGAGTTTGCTTATGTCATATATTTGTTACTTGACTCTTTGATTGTGTTGTCCTAGTTGATTTATTTAACATGGTATGGTTGCAATTTGGTTGAATGTTTGATTAATTGCATAATATGAGTATTGTGTTCAAATGATATTGTTTTAAGATGGTTGTACTTATACATGTGTTGAGACAATTGATATGTACTTGCGTGTAAGTAGGTGATAGATGTAGCATTATGTCTAATGACTATGAGTTGACTATGGATTATGACATGATTGTTAGTCCTGCTAAATGTTGATTTTAAATTGATAGATATGATTGTCTTGATATTTGGAACATGCGGTTGACATGTGTGAGCAGTTTCAAGAAGCATGTTGGTATTAGCTTGACAAGGTAATAATTGATGTGTTTATATCGATAATAGTGATGTGGCAGTGCATAGTAACACTCAATTGTAGAAAGGAAAAGGTAAAATAAAGGAATTGGGCAAGAATTCCCATGGCTATGTTTGGAAACCCTAATTCCAAACGATTGAGTGCTTTGCATACAGGAAGTCTTCTTAACCTCAACTTGTCGGGCATTATGTGGATACATGCTATATTCATGACACATTTACTTGCAGGTGGATCTATCAAAGGGATTGGAGTCCCTTAAGAGATGGCGTGGATGTGTTCAGTTGCAAGCAACATGATTGGCACAACAAGATGATGTAATTGGTGTATTGTTATGTTTATTTATGCACTAATGATTATGTGTTAATGACAACATGATGCAGGGAGTTGCATGGCAAGAGAGGTTGCCATGAAATTTCGAAGAAGTCTTAAGTCGAGATTTCCTTGGGAACTATGGGGATTGAGTCATGGTGTCTGTTGTTAGTCTTGTGCTTTTGGTCTTTTGCGATTGTTGTGCTTGATTTTCGATTTTGATTGTGTCTGGTGCATAGATATGCCACTTTGTTTCAATGTCGTATTGCTTTTGGTTTTCATGGTATTCTTGTTGTTGTTTCCATTCTTTCCTTTTATTGTTTTGAGTCTTGGGAATTGGTTGGGAAAGAGGAAATTTAATGGAGCTTGGGGAGAGTTGTGTGGTACCCAACAGGTAATGTAAGACATGAATGAAGCTCGGTGCATGAGTAAGCGCAACGGAAGGTAAGACTATGACAGTCGGTTGGATTGGCTAGGTCCATTGTGGTAAATGGACGGTGGCAGTAAAGTCATGAGAAAGGTAACCAAAAAGGTAAAGTAAATGGATTTGAGGCGTCAAATGCCTTGGCTATGTTGGGAACGACTATTCTTAATGTTGCGCATGTGTTGCATGAATAAAGGAAGTTCTCTTAAACCTTGACCTTGATATTTGGTAATTGTGTTATGATCATGATTATGTTGATGTTTATATATGTATACATGTAGGTGTGTATGTATGTCATGTTTGACAGGGTCGTCATGGATCATGACTATTAACGCTAACATTTGTGTGTATATATATGCATGTATGCATATCGGTGTATGACAGAATCATGATTGTTTATGCTAATCTTTACGTATATGTATGTATGTATCCATGTATCTATGTCATTGTCCGACAGATCATCAAGAATCGTTCTTGTGGCAGAATGATTGCCTATGCAGGTGAATGGCATGAAGAAGTTCTTGGCTATGAGGAATCAAGTGGGAAGAGTAGTCATGAAAAATATATGAGGTCAGTATCATGTGAATATGAATTTATATTGTATGCTTGTATTATGCCTATGCTTATGTTATGGACATGTTATACCAAGGGATACATCAACAAAATGAAAGCAGTGTGGTCTGTGGCATGTTAGGATAAGCATGGATAAGACACTGGAAGCAAGGTTTCTTGGTAAGGACAGTGTGGTTTTGGATGTGTGGTACTATTGTTGTGCATATGTTGTACATGTTACATCTATGATGTGTGCACATGCAGTGTTGTGTATATATAGTGTGTTTACATGTTGTTTATGCAGTGTTATGCACAAGTTGGTACAGAGAGTGTTGTGCGATTATTGCATATGGTGTTGTGTGCATGATTGGATATGCAGTGTTGTGTACAGATGATGCTATGTACATGTTAGATATGAAGTTCTATGTACATGTGGTTTTTCATGCATGTTGTACATGTGACGCTAAGTACATATAGTGTTGTATACATGATTGTACAAGTTATGTTGTGTGCATGTGGTGTCGTGTACATGTTGTACAAGTGGCGTTGTGTGTGGGTGGTTTTGTGTACATGTCGTGCATGTGGCGTTGTGTACATGTGGCGTCGCGTACCTGTCGTGTGCATGGTACTGTGTACATGTGGTGTCGCGTACTTGTCGTGTGCGTGGTACTGTGTACATGTGGTATTGTGTACACGTTGTATAGTGGTGCAGTGTACATGAGGCGTTGTGTACACGTTGTGCAGGTGGTGTTGTGTACATGTGATGATGTGCACACATTGTGCAAGTGGTGCTTTGTACATGTGGGATTGAGTGCATGTCATACATGTTGTGTTGCGGGCATGTGGTACTATGTATGTGCATTGTGTAGTCATGGTATCATGACATATGAATTCATTGTGTTTCACTCTATATACGTATTTGTGTTGTATTGTACACTGGGTGTAGGTGTATGTGTTGTATGTCAGGTGTAGGTGCATGTATTGCATGGTGTTGTATGCAGTATGTGATTGTATGTGTGTGATGCACACTATGTGTACGTGTACATGGTTTAGGAGAAGGCACTAGGTGTTTGTTTAGTGTGGCAACCGATCCGGAGTGTGTACGAAATAAAGACAAAGGTAGAAGCTAAGGATTGATGAAAGGATAAGTATCAACATTTTATTTCAGTTTTATCATGCATGTGATTTATTATTATGGTATCTAATGATTATATGTGATCCATGATTCTAGTTTATGATGGTTACATGTGATTTATGATTTTGATCTATGATGGTTGTGTTTTGAGCTAACCTGATGTGATATGTTTATACATGATGATTTGGTCAAAGATGCTAGTTTGACTTGTTGTGACAGGAAGTAAATAGGATTGCAAGTGTACCTTATTGATGAGCTACCAATGAGGTATGATTTCAATTTATTTTAAATCTAATGGAAGTTATGTGCTTGGTACAAGAAGCATGAACATGCCCGGTTGGGTGATTGAAATCGACTGCAAGAAATAACAACAACAACAAAGGAATTCAAAACAAGAAGCAGTATGCTGGTAAAGCATTCAGGAGAAAGGCCATTGTGGGACACTGGTACCCAATAGTGTCCATTGATTTCCATGAGCATGCTATGACCGATATGATGGTTTTGAGGCAAGTATATGCCTTGGTTGTTTGATCTTTTGATGTGAGGAAGCCTTGCCAAGGGATGGATCGCCCAGGATAGGGGATGTCGGGGAACTTGGAAGGTGAGTGACTGCACGTAAGGGTGAACAGATTGCCCGAGGGACTGTGAAGCAGAGAAGGGAAGGTTGGGGATATATTTATTTTTTAGCATTGCCATATGGAATCAGATGCACATTGGGAGTGTGCCCCGGAACAATGAGCTGATAAGTGTTCGCTGATATGACAAGTGGTGCAGGATTGTAGCGATAGACATTAGATGCAGCTTTGACTATGGCAGTGGATTATGGACTTCTTGGGAAGAAGGTGAATCCTGGTATTACTTTGAGGGTGGAGGTGTGAACCTCTAGATTCCCTTGTTGCGGATGCAAGCATCATAACCTTTATTTGTTGGTTTAGTAAATGTTCATATGTGTATATGTGGTTATTGTAAATACCGTAAAGAGCTGTGTTATAAAGCTCTATTATGCAGTATGGTTGTTATCTGGTCATGTTGTCATTCATTGTAAATACTACAACGAGCTATGTTATAAAGCTCTATGGGCAGTATGTTTTGTTTTCGGCAGTCTTGTTGGTTATAGGTGTCATTGAACACCAAGGACGGTGTTCCCCCAAGGGGGAGGGTTCAGTAACAACCCTGGTAAAATTTCCAGGTAAAAATATATAAGACCACGGTTGATGGGAAATGTATTCCAAGTTGAATGGTGGGAAAGACATCCTAGTGTGGGTGTTCATTTGGTTGTTTATGACAAAGGAAATTGGCAAAGGTAATGGTTAAGGCTTTAGAAAGGAAAAATGGAATTTTTGACACATTTATTTACGAAAATAATGGAAATTAGGAGAAAAAGGAGGTGAAAGGTCATAGGTTGCATGTGAGGAGCAAATTGAAGGAAAATAATGGAAAATGAAGAAAATAGAGGCCTCATTCATAAAAAGGATTCCGAGGATCAGTTGGTTACCTTTTGTCAATTGATTTTTGGAGCTCTCTCATTATTCTCTCTCTCACACACTTGGACAATTAGAGTTTTCTTGGAGCATTTTGGAATTAGAGAAAGAAAGGAAAAGAAAGCAAGAGGAAGCAAAGATCAAGCAGGGAAAGGCAGGATCAAGTAGCTACAACAAGATTCTTTGCAAGTATCTGCACCTGTATTTCCTTGCTATATTTGGCATGCATGGTATTGCATGCGGTTATTTTTCTATTGTGGCATGGATTTTGCTAGATGTAATAGTGTTTTCAGCCTAGGCTTGCCATTTTTGAATAGCCATGGTGTGATGGGGTTCTCATGTTTTGGGTTGAGCTGGATTGCCGGATGGATTCAAAGTTGAGTGGGGTGGATCTCTGAAAGATAGAGCACATGGCCTAGTGGTCCCTGAACTGGACTGTGGATCATAGTAAATTTGTTGGCCTAGTGACCCATGAGCCAGACTTTGGGTTGCGGTAAAGCCAGGATTGTGTTGCATCAGTGGGCCTAGGAATCCTTGCCAATGAATGACAGGATATACGATAAAGCTAAGAGGTGGTTTGCTCTCTGTTGTTCCTAGTAATCTTGGGTTTGGGATATATGGTAAAGCCTGGAGCTTGGGTCTCAGTTTAGGGCCTAGTGGTCCAAGTTTAGATTGCGGTAAAGCCTAAGAGACTAGGAGGCAGGAAAATTCCTCATGGTAAATCCTATTATGATGTGTTTATTATGTTGGCCTAGTGATCCAGGATGGATTATGGTAAATCCTAGGTTCTCTTGATGAGGGTGAGGTGGTTCAGTGATCTAATTTAGAATATTATATTGATGTGCTAAGATCCTCCTTAGATTAGAAGCAAAATGCTTTCATTGTGCTTAAGGATTCATGAATTTTTGCAAGTGAAATGATGAGTTTTTATGTTAATTTTATGAGAAATTTAACATAAATAAGAGAGTGAACAATAGCATAAACATCTACAAAACATCATCAAAAACACATTACAATAGGAACATGATAAAGGATTTCATCCCTGCTGGGCTACGTCTCCTTGGTCCAGCTTCCAATGGCTTGGGCCTCTGTATTATGCTCAAAAGTGTAAAAAAAAGTGTTTACAATGCTCAAATGCTTCTAAAACCTGCTCCAATCAATCCAGAATCTCCAAAAATGACTATCTAGCCTCTTTTTGTATCCAATTTGGTGGAAAACTGAAGAAGTTATGACCTCTCCTAGTTCTCCCAATATTCGCTCCACAAATTGCACCATTTCTAGCATGAACCTACAATTTCACTCCAAAATTGAGCTAATTGGGCAAAAATTTCATTGTGCGACGGTCCATAATATATCAGCACTGACTATTCCATCACAAATCATAATCGATGGAGAACTAGCAATCTTATGGTCTTTGAATGCGGTTGGGCGATGTACGATTGCGATACGGCGGACCTGACATAACTATTAACTGGAACCCATAATCTTATCACATTTGGGATCCATCGCAATTCACAATTCGTAGATTCAGGGGGTAATAAATATATGAGACTCTGCACTTCTGCGATGTGTGATTCCGATTATCGCATCGCAACTCGGGTATGGTGGGGGCCGATTTATCGCATCGCACTTGCTAGGGTTGATTCATCGCATCGCACCTGTCGGGGCCGATTCTTTAACGTCGACCCGCCTACGACATGCGATTTGTGAAATGTGGGGCCAATGGAAGCCTGCCACTTGGTGCTTCCCCATTCGCTGAAGGGTCCTACCATGTCATCCACTCCTGCCATGTGTCCAAGTCAAACCTAAACTTTGACCTACTCTAACTTCTTGATATGAGCTTGGATTCGAGTGTCATTCACACCGTTGGAATTAGGATGATGAGCACTTTGATATGAAGCTAGGTTTATCAAGATTTTTCCACTTTGAGTTTTAAGCCTAATTTTGAGCACCTGATCGCTCCTCCCCACTGGAAGCCTTTTGGACCCCAAAAGGATCACTTTCAGTTGTCCAGCAAGTGAGGGTACAGTTCCCTCACCTTTTCAAGCTCTATCCATTTGGATTTTAAAGGATTTGTACCCTTGAGCCCAACTCGAAGATAATCAATACTTCCCTTTTTTAATGTCTTTGTTCTTCTGTCAAGTATAGTGTCTTGTTGAAGCTCATCAAGGAATTTTGGAGAAAAGTCTTCAATAGATGGAATTTGAATATTCTCTCCTTGATCTTCAATCAAAGGAGGCTCATACAACCTTAAATTCTCAACATTAACAACAACATAAATTTGCATATATGAAGGCAAATCCAACTTGAAGGCATTATTACCAATCTTTTCCAAAATTCTGAATGGACCATATCTAATTGGTTTTAGCTTTTTACCTTCTCCTTGGAGCCTCTCTTTGTTAATGTGAAGCCAAACTTCATCACCAAATTGGAACTTGTGATCTTGATGATGCTTGTCGTGCCTTGCTTTGTACTTGCCTTGGCTTTTCTCAAGTTGTTCTTGAACCTTTTGGTGTACTAATTGGATTTGTTCAATGAAATTTCTTGCTTTGTCTATGTCGCTATGACCTTCAATAGAAACATCTTTGCCAAAAATAAAATCCAAAGGAGATTTAGGCAAGTATCCCAAGCATGCCTCAAATGGTGAAGTTTTAGTTGAAGAGTGCTTGGCTCAGTTGTAAGCATGTTGAATATAGTGCAAATGTTCATCCCACAACTTAGGATGCTTGCTGCAATACCCACGAAGAAGATGTATCACTGTTCTGTTCACCACTTTTGTTTGACCATCTGTTTGTGGATGAAAAGTTGTACTCTTTTTCAATTTGGTGTCCATGAATCCCCACAAGTTTGACCAAAAATTCCCAACAAAGCAAGAATCTCGATTACTAAAAATGGATGTATGCAATCTAAAATGCACCCAAACATTCTGAAAGAATAATTGAGCAGTTTGTTCAGCTGTAACTTTCTTTTTACATGGCATCAAAATACAAATTTTGCTGAACCTATCCACAACTACATACAAATAATCATGACCTCTTTTTTACAACGGAATACCTCCTACATAATCCATAGAAACACTCTCCCACGGTCATGAAGGAACTGGAAGTGGTGTGTACAATCCTAACTTCCTATTGCTAGGCTTACTGATTGCACATAATGAACAACCTTTAATAAAACAAGACATACTTTCAAGAATACGAGGTCAATAACAATACCTCTGTAGATGTGCCACCATCTTACTTACACTGAAATGACCAGCAATAAGAGAAGTATGTGCCGCTCTTATGATGTTAACTCTTTATCCCTGTGGAATACAAAGCTTGCCAAGATGGTACAAAAAAGTTATCATGCAAATGATAATCCAATTCCTCTACTTGGTTACCTTGACTCAAGCTTGCAATAACATCTTGAAAGTCATTATCTAGTGCATATTTCTCAATATAACTTTCATGTAAAACATAATTATTCTTGAGTAAAGTAGTTGCACTAACAATAGGCCTAGAAAGCATATCAACAACTTTATTATAGATACCTTTCTTATACCTGATTACCAAGTGGAATTGTTGAAGAAAAACCATCCATTGGAAGTGCCTTGATTGGTGCAACTTTGATTGAGATTGGAAGTATTGCAATGGTTGATGATCAATGTGAAGGACTGTTTGCTTACCCATCAAGTAGTGTTTCCATTTTTTCACACTTTGCACCAATGCATACAATTCCTTGTCATATGTAGGATAGTTAATCACTGCACCATTAAAAGTTTCCGAATGAAAACAGATAGGCTTACCATGTTGCATGAGGACTGCACCCATAGCGTAGTCACTAGCATCAGTCTGAATCTCAAATGACTGTCTCAAGTCTAGAAGTGAAAGTACTGGAGTTGTACTGATCTTTTCCTTCAATGCATCAAAGGCCTTTTGTTGTTTTCCTCCCCACTGAAAAACCTTTTTCACACTTGTCAACGCATGTAAAGGAGCTACTATAAGAGAAAAATTAGCAATGAATTTTCTCCAATATTGGGCTACTCCCAAAAAACTTCTTACCTCAGTAACTGTCTTGGGCCTTGTCCAATTCACAATGACATCAACCTTGGAGGGATCTATTTTCAACTCACCTCCTCCAACAATATGACCCAAGTAAACTAAAGAAATTTTTCCAAACTTGCACTTTGATATCTTAAGATACAACTGTTCTTTTTTCAAGACATCAAGTATTTTTCTTACATGCATGACATGTTCATCACGAGATTTACTAAAAATTAAGATGTCATCTAAGTAGACTATGACAAACTCATCAAGAAATGGCCTCAACACATCATTCATCACACGCATGAATGTAGTGGGAGCATTACATAAACCAAACGACATAACTAGCCATTCAAACAAACCTTGTTTTGTTTTGAAAGTTGTCTTCCAAATGTCTCCTTCAGCTATTCTAATTTGATGGTAGCCACTTCTTAAGTATAGCTTAGTAAAATACTTTGCATATTTCAATTTAGCAAGTAAATCATCTATTCTGGGCAGTGGGTAGCGGTTCTTTACCGTAATTTTTTTCAATTCACGAAAGTCCACACACATGCACCATGTTCCATCCTTCTTGGGCACCAAGACAATAGGTGAACCACATGGTGAGGAATATTGTCCGATGATCCCTTTATTCAACAGCTCTTGAATTTACTTCTTAATTTCTATGCCTTCCATCACTGACATCCTGTACATGCCAATGTTAGGAAGAGGAAAATCTTGCTGCAATTGTATCTCATGTTGGATTCCTCTCTTGGGAGGTAATCCCTTTGGTTCTGAAACATCTCGTCATATTGGTTAATTACGTCAACCAATTAAGATTTCAAATTTGAATCACAACCTTTAAAAGCTTTGTTATCAAGATCATCCTTGGGTTTGAGCATTAGAAGCACAAAATTCTTGCTCAAATTCACTAATCTTTTGATCTGCCCTGCATTAACAAGCGAAAGATTTATTTTCTTGCTATGAGATCTCACAATATATTCTACTCCACCTTTGAATAAATGATATTTGTTTTCATGTCTATGGAAGACAACTTTGCTGTCATAAAGGTACGAGCTTCCCAAAACTATGCCACAGATATCTAATGGCACAACGTCAGGCTCCACTTCATCTATGAAAATTGCAGTAATAACGAATCTCACTTTACACTTTCTAGTAACCTAGAATTGCATATTTTCACACACCCATCCAAGTGGATATGGTTTATGATGTGGAATGGTTTCCAATTTTAAACTTTTGACAATGTTTTCAGAGATAATATTGGCTTGAGAGCCACTATCGAAAAGCGTATCAATCTTGTTGTGTTTTGATATCACCCTTATGTGAAAAAGTTATATTCTCCTCTTTTCGTTTGGAGTTTCATTTTGTGAATTTGAAGAACTAGTGCTAGAAATGGATTCTTTTCCTTTTAACCCCATGGTTTTGATTTTAGTTTCATCACCCGAAGCGGATCCCAAATCATGTTGATTGGTTGCAGTTGTTTTTTGTTTTCTCTTGTTGTTGTTTTTCTTTGGTCTCATTTCAGGATGAAGCTTCCAACAATGAGCTTCATCGTGACCCTCTTTGGAACAATGTTTGCATGTAACTTTCTCTCCTTCTTTTTTGATAGATGCATTTTTCTTTGCCTTCCCTTTGAAAGCCTTTTCCTTTCCTTTACTCTTAAATGGATTTTTACTACCTTCTTCTGGGGTGTTTTTCCCTCTTGCCTCAAGATGAGTGGCTTGCACACACACATCATCTAGATTATTGGGATTAAACATTAAGATAGTATGCCTAAGGTAACTGTGTAAACCCCCTATGTACTTCAACAATGTGTCCTGTGATTGCAAATATACACCTAACATCAAAGACCTTTTTCTGAATTCTTGGGTGTAATCTTGCACATTTTGACCTTTAAGCTGTCTAAAGTTCTTCTAATTCATGATGGCTTTCTGCATATAAGCTAGAGGGTAGAATTGTCTTTTGATTGCAACAATGAAATCATTCCAAGAAATTGAGATCTTACCGTGTTTTTTAATCTCCTCTTGAGTCTTTGATTCCCACCATACTAGTGTTGCACCCTCCATTCTCAATGAAGCTATCTGAATCTTTATGTCATCCTCTTGAAGGTTTTGAATCCTGCAATAGACCTCCAACTGACGAATCCAATTATCAAGCTTCTCTGCATTCACTTCACCATTATACATGGGCAGCTCAAATTTAACATCAAGTTTTAAAAAAGGTGATTTACTAGTTCCTTTTGAAGTATGTTGATGAGTATGAGTAAGGGTTGTGTTAGTGGAAGAGGGTGAAGATGCTTGTGAAGAAGAAGATGAATAAGATGGTGGAGAGGGTGGAGGTTTGTCTCCATTTCCATTACCTCCCCCTGAAGAGCCTTCTCCTTTGGAAGGTTTGGAACTTTCCCCTTGCAACCTGATAGTCATCTCTTCATAGAGGACCTTCACCATCTCTTGTCATATCAAAGATAGACTTCTTGACGGTCTTCTCATATTTTTTGATGTTTGTAGGTTCTCCTTCATGAGACATGTTCTCTGGAGTCTCAACTTCAACTTGAGGCTGAACTAGTGTTGGAGATTGCGGCAACCTTGCTCTCGTTCCCCTTGACCCCACTTTAGGGATTCCAACTAGTTTCCTTTCTTCTCTTTTGAGTTTTAACCTTGTAAGCATGACATAAACTTGAAAGCATTTAAATCCTTCTTTCACAAAGAAAACCTAGTGCTTTGATACCAAAATTGATTTGATTTAGAATATTAGATTATTGTGCTAATATCCTCCTCAAATTAGAAACAAAATGCTTTCATTGTGCTTAAGGATTCATGAATTTTTGCAAGTGAAATGATGAGTTTTTCTGTTAATTTTATGAGAAATTTAACATAAATAAGAGACTGAACAAAAGTATAAACATGTACATAACATCATCAAAAACACATGACAATAGGAACATGATAAAGGAGTTCACTCTTCCTGGGCTATGTCTCCTTGGTCCAACTTCCTATGGTTTGGGCCTCTCTATTATGGTCAAAAGTGTAAAAATAAGTGTTTACAATGCTCAAATGATTTTGAAACCTGCTCCAATCAGTCCATAACGTCCAAAAATGGCTATCTAGCCTCTTTTTTCATCCAATTTCGTGGAAAACTAAAGAAGTTATGACCTCTCTTAGTTCTCCCGATATTCACTCCACAAATTGCACCATTTTTGGCATCAACCTACAATTTCGCTCCAAAATTGCACTAACTAGGCGAAAATTCCACTGCACAGTGGTCTATAATCTATCGGCATCGACTGTTCCATCTTAAGTCACAATTAGCGGAGAACCAATGGTCTTATGGTCTGTGAATGCGGCAGGGCAATGTGCGATTGTGATATGGCAGACCTGAAGGAACTATTAGCTGCAACCCATAATCTTATCGCAATTCACAATTGGCAGAGTCAGGGGGTATATATGTACGGGACTCTACACTTCTGCGATGTGCGATTGCAATTATCGCATCGCAACCCGGGTATGCTGGGGGCTGATTCATCGCATCGCACCTGTCGGGGCCGATTCTTTAACGCCGACCCGTGATGGCCTGGGCGCAGGCGTGATTGATAAACGCTCAAAACCTATTACAATCTCCTCTAATTCTGGCGGAATTCCTTCTTCTTTATTAGGCAAAGTATTAGTCATTTATTTAAGTATGACTATTTTATGAACCTTTCCTTTATAACCGCAATAACCAGTCCTTTTCATTAATCACACAAACCTTCGTTATCACGCAGATATCATGCTGGTAACCGACACAACTTCATAATAGTGGGGAATAACACCATCGACGCTATTTCTATAACCAAAATGTGATCATCTCTAACTGACACTATCAGCACTGTAATTCCATAGGAATTAAATAATACACTATCGCACTTTAATTCCATCAAAAATGGAATAACACTATTGGCGTATCGCACTTCAGCAATCACAATAGACCAGGCTTCTACCTTTGAACTTCTCCGATGTGATAATAACCAGCGATGCGATATATCACAGTGATCACTTATCGCATAGTCGCAATTGCAACTTCCATATGCCAAAACTCCTCTTTTCAAGCGATGTGATAACACTTTAACCCCGCCGATCCAACGGATGCGGTTAATCGCTATCCGATGGTTGCGATTAAATCACACATCGGCCCATCGCCATATCGCAAGTCGCAATTCCATGAGCTAGGCTCCTTCTGCTTCAAACCTCCGATCTGATATTGCCTTATAGACCTGATAAGGTTATAAGCTGTCGTTTATAGAATTTGAGGTCCGGATTTCATAATAAACGCCAATTTCCAATGTAAATCGGACTCCGCTTACAGGATTTCTGTTAATGCATGAATTAAAAACCCAGGGCCGACTCGTTGTTAACACAAAATTAATAAATAAATGGAAACACGCCAGATCTATTAAAACTTTGAGATTTCAAAGGCAAACTGATATTTCTCTAATACACAGCAAGAATTCAGAGGTTGCAAATACCTCCGGGATTGAACAATTTTAATAAAAATACACAAAGATATATGAGTTCCGTGCATAATCCAATCTGTCCAAATCCTCGTTCAATCATTCAAAACATACATATATACTCCTCTATCCTATCTATCAGATCCTTAAACACAGGATCGAATCTGCCTATTTTCATACAATACCAAATCTGAGTAATATCCTCCTTAAAGCTCTCAAATTAAAACAAAACTACTCTAATTGATTACAAAATCATTCAACCCTACATTCTAGCTCAAAATCCTATCTAGAAAGCTGGTAAATTGATAGCTAAAGGATCCCACTCCTTTGCTTGTAACATTTTTTTTGTATTTTTGGAATAAGTTTGAAGCCTTTTGCCTCCAAGCCTCATGCTCCTGCATCAGACTTCAAAGGATAAAATTCTTCATGGGCTCCTGCACATGAGCTCTTCTACAGAACTGCCCAACTTCTGTAGCATGGCATCTGTCATCCAAGTAGCTTCAGCAATTGGTTGATCCCTCCATTTGACCAAATACTGAAAGTACTCCTGTCCTCTTGTCCTCTTCAATAGTTTCTTGTCCAAAATCCTCTCTGGCTTCAATTCGTTTGCCATAGGTAACTGTTTCACCTAATCAACCTCTTGTTCCTCTTGATCCTCTACTGTGTCTTCTGCCTGTTCTTTTTCATACCTGTATAAGTTAGCAACATTAAAAATTGGAGATATCCCAATATCAGGGGGTAATTCAATTTCATATGTATTTGTAGAAAATTTTCTCAAAATTCTGCATGGGCAATTTTTTTAAACTTCAGTTTATTATACTCCCATTTTGGAAATATTTCCTTCCTCAGGTGTGCTAAAACCAAGTCCCCAACTTCAAAATTAACTTCTCTTCTCTTCAAATCTGCTTTGCCCTTGTATTTGATGTTGCTGTCCTATAGTTGTTGCTTTACCTATTCGTGTAGCAAAATCTTCTCCTGTGGCACTTCTCCTCTCATCTTGTCCCAAATTTCTCAATTCAGTCACTTCTGTTGGGTGCATTCCATAAATTATATGGAATGGACTCTGTCCTGTACTCCTATTAGGAGAATCATTATATGCATATTCTGCCTGTGCCAATACTTGATCCCACTTTTTTGGATGTTCACCTGCAAGACTTCTAAAAAGATTACCCAAACTTCTATTTACAACTTCTGTTTGTCCATCAGTCTGAGGATGATAAGCAGAACTGAAAGTCAATTTAGTTCCAAGATTCTTCCAAAATGTCCTCTAGAAATGTCCAACAAATCTAGTGTCTCTGTCTGAAACAATGCTCTTTGGTAACCCATGTAATCTTACAATCTCCTTAAAAAACAAATTGGCAACATGAGTAGCATCACTGGTTTTATAACATGGAATAAAATGTGCCATTTTTGAAAATCTGTCAACTACTACATAAATTGAATCATTTCCTCTTTGAGTTTTTGGTAAGCCTAACACAAAATCCATACTTACCATATCCCAAGGCCTATCCGGAATAGGTAATGGAACATACAAACCTGTGTTTTGGCTCCTTCCTTTTGCATACTGACAAACTTTGCAATTTTTCACATGCTTTTCCACTTCAGCTCTCATCTTCAGCCAATAATAAAACTTGTTCAACTGTTCATAAGTCTTTTCTGCACCAAAATGCCCTCCAAGTCCTCCACTATGTTTCTCCTTGAGCAAATTCTCCCTCATGGAACAACTTGGTATGCACAGTTGATTTCTTTTGAACAACGATCCCTCTTGCAAGAAATAATCTAGCCACTTGCTTCTGTCTAACAAAACAAGATTCTTACAAGATTCAAATGCCTCTTTAAAATCTGAATCTTTCTCATACAACTCCTTAAGAAAATCAAAGCCCAACACTTGAAATTGACTTTCTTGAGTTAACATGCTTTTCCTACTTAAGGCATCTGCTACTTTGTTTGACTGACTAGTTATATGTTTTAATACAAATTAAAACTTTGTAGATATTCTACCCATTTTGCATGCTTCTGGTTAAGCTTTGGTTGTTGCATAATGTACTGCAAGGCATGGTTATCTGAATACAATATGAACACCTTGGATATCAAGTAATGTCTCCATTTCTTCAAGGATTGTACCACTGCATAAAATTCCTTGTCCTAAGAAGAATATTTCTTCTTTATCTCATTAAGCTTTTCACTAAAATAAGCAACAGGTTTGTCCTCCTGACTTAAAACAGCTCCAATGGCTTCTCCACTGGCATCACACTTCACTTGAAAGGGTTTATTAAAATCAGGAAAAATTCAAATCGGTTTCTCAGTAATCTTTCTCTTCAACAACTGGAAATTCTTTTCTGCTTTAGCAGTCCATCTAAATGGTTTTCTTTCTTTCTTTATTGTGTCAATAATTGAAGCATTAATCTTACTAAAATTACTTATGAATTTCCTGTAAAAACTAGCAAGACCGTGAAAGCTCCTTACCTCAAAGACACTTTTTGGCGAAGGCCACTCCATAATAGCCTTGATCTTCTCAGGATCCATCTTCAATCCATCAGCAGAAACAACAAAGCCCAAATACACCAACTCCTCCTTCATGAATGAACATTTCTTTAAGTTTAGCAGTAATTTTTCTTGCTGTAACCTTTGTAGGACATAATGCAAATGTCTCACATGTTCCTCCTTAGATCTGTTGTAAACTAATATATCATCCAGATATACTATTACAAATTTACCAATAAATTCCCTCAAAATTTCATTCATAAGTCTCATAAATGTACTAGGTGCATTTGACAATCCAAAAGGCATTACCATCCACTCAAATAATCCTTCATTGGTTTTGAAAGCAGTTTTCCACTCATCTCCCTCTCTAATTCTGATTTGATGATAACCACTTTTTAAATCTAACTTTGTAAAATATCTAGCTCCACTCAAACAATCCATCAAATCTTCAATTCTAGGTAAAGGAAATCTGTACTTGATTGTTATCTTATTGATTGCTCTTGAATCAGTGCACATTCTCCAGCCTCCATCTTTCTTTGGGCTCAACACTGTTGGCACTACACAAGGACTCAAACTCTCTCTAACCAGTCCCTTGTCTAACAATTCCTGTACCTGTTTCCTGATCTCTTCATTCTCTGTGGGAGTCATCCTGTAAGCTGCTTTATTAGGTAGATTTGCTCCTGGAATCAAATCTATGTGATGACTGATTTTTCTAATGGGTGGTAACTCATCAAGCAAATCATCTACAATGATATCATAGTATTTATCCAACATCTCTTGAATTTCAATTGGTAAATCAGAAAATTTTGTGGAAGTAATTATTACCTTGGGTTTGCAAACCAATGCATAACTTACCTCATCTTCCTCCATCTGCTGTAAGTACTCCTTTCCACTCAGCAAAAGGGTTTTTGAATAAGGTTTCTTTGATGTATCCTCTTCCTCTAGTGGCAACAATGTATGATTGACACCATCTTTGCTGAATTTGTATGTATTCTTCTTTCCATCGTGCATAACTCCTCTGTCATACTACCAAGGTCTTCCCAACAATATGTGACACACATCCATAGGCATCACATCACACAGAATTTTATCACTGTATTTTCCCAACTGCAGCTCCACTTCACATTGCTCACTCACTACCAACTGATGTCCCTTTTGAAGCCATGACACCTTATATGGTGTTGGGTGTTTCTTGACCTTCAATTTCAACTTCTCCACCACTTCTGTGGAGACCAAATTATCTGTACTACCACTATCAATTATCACCTGACAACACTTCCCTTGAACCTTGCACACAGTCCTGAACAAGGTCTTCCTCTGGGCTGGTTCAACATTTTCCTTAGCTGGCTTTAGTAAAACTTTGTTAACTACTAAAGACTCACCTTTCTCTGGTACATTTTCTTCCTCTGGTACCTTTGCTTCTTCCTCTTCGGTCTTAGCAACAATTGCATTCCTATGATTTGTCCCTATGTTTTCTGGACATTCATAAGCTCTGTGTCCCACCTTGTTACATCTGTAACATCTGACTTCTCTTCCTCTGCCTCTGCCTCCTCTTCCTCTGGAAAAACTCCCTCTGCCACTTGCATCACCTCCTGTGTGTGCATGTTGATTTGAGCTGCTGCTAGCTCCATCTCTAGGTGTTGTAGACCTTCCTCTACCACCTTGACTTCCCCTTCCTCGAAAAGTACCTCTATTTCTGGCAGACTGCTTCCTCATGAGTTTTTCCTCAGCCTTCAGTACCATCTGATAAGCCTCTTCTACTGTTTTAGGAGACAACACACTTATTTCATCTTGGATCTCCATTCTGAGTCCATTTACATATCTGGCAACCTTCTCATCTGTATCTTGAATCTGTCCTGCTCTTATACTTACTTTGTAGAATTCCTCTGTGTATTCCTTTACTGTCATAGACCTCTGTCTAAGATTTTGCATCTGTCTAAACAATGTTTGCTGATAGTCACTTGGCAAAAACTTACCTTTCAGTTTTGCCACCATCCTGTTCCAATTCTTAATTGGCTGTTTGCCAAGTCTTCTTCTCTCTGTCTGCACTCCATCCCACCAAAGGGTTGCATGTCCTTTCAATTTGGTGACAACAAACTTCACCTTCTTTCCTTCATCTGTTTCTTCATAATCGAAGAATTTCTCCATGTCATTTATCCAGTCAATCAATTCCTTAGGGCTTAAGCTTCCTGTGTAGTTCGAGACTTCAAGTCTAGGCTTGGATGTGGATCTCAATATTGACCTTAAGAATCTCATCTCAAGAGTTACATCTGCAGGTTCTTCTTCCGCAGCTTCAACTTCAAGTTCACTAACATCTCCAGCATCTGCATCTCTTCCCATTTCCACTGCTTCCACTCTAGCTTGCATCTGTTGCACAACTTCCAACACTTCAACATTTGCAACTAGTCGTCCTCTTCTTCGACCACCACCTCTTTCTCCAACTTTGAAATCCATAGTGGATTTCTTCTTCTGCTCCTTGAGATCTTGCTCAACCTCTGTAGACTACTCTGATACCACAAATGATGGCCTGGGTGCAAGCATGATTGACAAACGCTCAAAACCTATTACAATATCCTCTAATTCTGGCAAAATTCCTTCTTCTTTATCAGACGGAGTATCAATCACTTACCTTTAAGTCTGACTATTTTATGAACCTTTCCTTTATAACCGCAATAACCAATCCTTTTCATTAATCACACAAACCTTCATTATCGCGCATATATCATGCCCAAATGGTAACTGACACAATTTCATAATAGTGGGGAATAACACTATCGACGCTGTTTCTATAACCAAAATGCGATAATCTCTAAATTACACTATCGGCGCTTTAATTCCATCAAAAATGGAATAACACTATCGGCGTATCGCACTTCGGCAATCACAATAGACCTGGCTTCTACCTTTGAACTTCTCCGATGCGATAATAGCCAGCGATGCGATACATCACAGTGATCACTTATCACATAGTCGCAATCACAACTTCCATATGCCAAAACTCCTCTTTTCAAGTGATGTGATAACGCTTTAATGCCGCTGATCCAATGGTTGGGGTTAATCGCGATCCGAAAGTTGCGATTAAATCACACATCGGCCCATCACCATATCACAAGTCACAATTCCACGAGCCAGGCTCCTTCCGCTTCAAACCTCCGATCCGATATTGCCTTACAGACCTGATAAGGTTATAAGCCACCATTTATAGAATTTCAAGTCCAGATTTCATAATAAACGCCAATTTCCAATGTAAATCAGACTCTGCTTACGAGATTTCTGTTAATGCATGAATTAAAAACCCAGGGCCGACTCGCTATTAACACGACTTAAGAAATAAATGGAAACACGCCAGATCTATTAAAACTCTGAGATTTCAAAGGCAAACTGATATTTCTCTAATACACAACAAGAATTCAGAGGTTGCAAATACCTCCAGGATTGAACAATTTTAATAAAAATACACAGAGATATATGAGTTCCATGCATAATCCAATCAGTCCAAATCCTTGTTCAATCATTCAAAACATACATATATACTCCTCCATCCTAACTATCAGATCCTTAAACACAGGATCGAATCTGCCTATTTTCATACAATACCAAATCTAAGTAATATCCTCCTCAAAGCTCTCAACTTAAAACAAAACTACTCTAATTAATTACAAAATCATTCAACCCTACATTCTAGCTCAAAATCCTATCTAGAAAGCTAGTAAATTGACAGCTAAAGGATCCCACTCCTTTGCTTGTAACATTTTTTTTGTATTTTTGGAATAAGTTTGAAGCCTTTTGTCTCCAAGCCTCATGCTCCTGCATCAACCCGCTTGCAACATGCAATTTGAAAAATGTGGGGCCAATGGCATCCTACCACTTGGTGCTTCCCCATTCGTTGAAGGGTCATGCCACGTCATCCACTCATGCCATGTGTCCAAGTCAAACATGAACTTTGACTTGCTCTAACTTCTTCATATGAGCTCGGATTCGAGTGTCATTCGCACCATTGGAATCAGGATGATGAGCACTTCGATCTGAAGCTAAGTTTATCGAGATTCTGCCACTTTGAGTTTTGAGCCTAATTTTGAGCACTTGATCATTTAGCCTCGGTATGCCCTGGTTGGTTCTTTTGGTTTGAGTACCACATTCATGGTTGGAATATGGCACAGAGGCAAATGATTGAAGAGAGATTTGGATCAACTATTCTATGGTCAGGTGGAACGTGGAAGTCCCATCCCAGGTTTGGTTTTTGCATCATTAATGAAAGGTTGTTTCTCCTTGTATTTCTATGAGTATTTTGATGGATTATATGTGGTCTATATGGCTATACTTTCATGAGTATTTATGTTGTTATTATGAGGGTTATATGTGTGTTGTATGACAACAGCTATGTATGGCTTTCAACATGTTTTTACTTGTAAATGAATGGATAATGTATATATATCCTAATAGATGGTAATGCAAAAAATGACTTGAGGGAACAATGGTTCTTAGAAATTCTCAGATAAGTACAAGATCCTTATGTTTAATTCTGTTGGTTACACCTGCAGATACATGCTTGTGACATGTTTGATGAAATGCCTGTCATGGCTAGTAGGGATCTGATTAATGTCTTGTTTAACTTATTGTTTTTGCATCATTGTTTCCCTGATTTTTTACTACTCCTAAGTTATCATTCTATTCTGGGTAGTGACCTGGGCTCTGGGCCTGAAAAAGTGGATCAAATCTCGGGGACGCTGGCATAACACTTGTAAGGGTCTCTAGACACTGGCAGGCAAGCCTATGAGAGTGCCTTTGGGTTTCTGGACGTTGTCATGCCTATAACATGAGAGTGATTGAGGCTTAAGATGTCCAGAACATCAGTGGGACCCAAGGACAAGATGTCTGAGTGGCTGAAATGTCTCATGAGGGTTTTGTTGCTGATGTGGATAGGTTGGTTGACGTGTTCCGTCGATTCCATTTCCTTAAGGTCACATAGGAGGTCGAATCCAATCATAGTAGCCTCTCATCACATGTTTACCTCGGTTGGCTGGTTACTTGGGAAGACATGTGATGAGAGTGTTACACCTTTACCAAGAGCACGATGTCTCAAGGTCTCAAATACTAACATTTCTCAAAATGTTTATATTCTAGTTTCATTGAAGTAAGAATAAATCAAAGCTCCAAATGGAACATAAAAGGATCCTATGGAATAAGGAAGACTGATTTTAGGTTTGTTATAAAGTATAATGGAGCAGTCTGCAATCAATCTTAAGGCCTTATGTGACCCACTCTTTGAGAAGTATTAGGTATACTAAAGAAAAGAATTTGCATCAAACAGGTTGCTCATGGTGGTTGGTATTCAATCAAATAAATCTTCAAAAGATCTAGACCTTATCAACAATAAAGGATTTCAAATAGGCTACAAGAATTAAGCAGGAGATTTTCTTCCCAAAAGTAGTCAGTCTTGGTAAGGATTCATTCACATGATGCAAAGCTTCTTCCACAATCTAAAGCTAATAAAATTGCTACTATGCTATTAAGGACATGCTCGAATTCCATAAGAGGTCATTTGATTATGTTGTTGATTCTATTCACACTATTGCCACTACATACCTTTGGAAACTTGTTGTTGTACTTGCAGACTTGAATGACTATTTGAAAGCACTCAAAGATTACTTCCCTTTGGCTAAAGGAGATTACTTTCAATGTTCTAGAGGAAAATAATTCTTTAATATGTTTGCCACCATGACCATCAAATGTTGAGGCAAACCTTAAAGACCTTTTCAACAGATTGCAAGCAAGACCATTGGAGGTGTTGTTAAATACGCTGTCAGGTCGTCCTTGAGGATGCCTTCATTGGGAAGTATGTCAACAACTCATGAAAATATATCAACATTGAAAATCACTAGGTATGGAGGTTTAGGTAGCTTATCTAATCTGCATGGATTTCACTACGTAGTTGGGAGATTATTGCATTTGAGTATAATGTTTATTGGTCACTACAACTAATTTTTACTCAAGAAGTGATTTCCAGGTGCAAGAGGCGATGAGAGATGGTCAAGTAGAGCTTGAGAAGCATGTCATTACCAAATCATTCACTAAGTCTCCAAAGGAGTATTTGTATTCTAGAAAACTAGCCACATGTCTAGTTGGTGTTAAGAATGAAGCAGAGTTGCATTATATTGGTTTTTATGTTGGCGATACAATTTCTGGCATAATTGTTTTGAATAAGTGCACACCATTTCTCTTGTTTTATAAATGCAAAAAACATTTACCTTGGTGTGCACACCCTAAATATTTCAAACTATACATCAACATTTTGTTAATTCAAGTGATAAACAAAATAGGACTTCAACTTGTGCTTGTCCTTGTTGATGATAATTATTACAAGGAAAAGAGGGTATTGCTGAAAGGGAAAGACATCCAAATGAATTGAAAAGAGCTAGGGTAAACTGGATGATTGACATTGATTATTATATATCTCAGTAAGAATTTCTACATTTTGATATCATCGTATGAAGTAGCGTTCTTTTTCCACCTTGGAGAACATGACTCTTTTCATGAAAGTTAAAGTAGATTTGGCCTATTGTATCTAGATTATCTGTGCCTATCCAAGAGATGGGCCCAGGACGTCTTGCATATTGTCTCAGACTAGAATTATTGAAGTTTAAACCAAAATGAGTTTTAAAAGTTTTCACTGAAGAGCCAACTATTTTCTCTCCAGTCTTCGAGATGATGATGAAATATACTATGAGTGTGAGGCATTCTAGGTAGTCCTGATGTGTCCTCAATTTTTTAATGTCTAGTATCACAAAACAAGGGAAATTTCATTTTAAAGTATGACCTAGGATTGTACAATGATGGGATACTAGTGTAGGGTCATCACATATGTCTGATATAAGTTCAACAATTAGAATAATTTTTGAGCACTTGGGGATCCTGACCTATAACCTTACCTTCATCACACATCACGTCATCAATTTGAAACTCTACCTTCATTGTGAATCACATCACAAAGTTATGATTTCTCCTTCCCATTGAAATTGCACTATGTTTAATTACTTTGCAATCTGGCTCAATCAAATGTGATTGTGCTCAGTCGCATCCTTAACCTGTGCTATCACAAGGAATTGCACAACCTCTACTCTCGAATAACAACCTTCTTAAGTGCACATCACTAGCGCAGTTCATAATAGAACCACCCTTCCCTATCTTTGTAAATTGTGCCTACGATTTGTGACTTGCCTCCCATAATTGCATTTATCCTCACCGGGAACGTCATAGGTAAGCCTTGTGGACAGCTCAACTTACCCTAATAAACCTGAACTAGCAAATACTACAAATCTTGGAAGTTGAAGTGACACCATAAGCACTAGAGGGGTTCGTCTTTAGTGAAGTAGCCACTTAGTCATCCTGCACCTCAACATGGGGATAAAACTATGTGATCACATAATCAGAGTAAGGAGTTTTGCTAGCATACTATATTTGGGTGGTCTTAGTAACTCAATCAAGCTCTCATCTCAGGTTGTGGTTGCAACTCATGGTAAGGAAATCAATTCTATGGTTGTTGCTCCAAATGATAGTCTTACCTGTATTGGTTCTCAAGATCTAATAATTCACATATGGTGATTACCAAGTTTGGTACCAATACTAGCATTAATAGACCACCTATATATATTTATGACTTCCCCCTATAGTATAACAACCATCTCCTTGAGCAACACCACTTTAGGTTTCACTATGTAAATAGGATATGTGATGATCAAAATGAAACACTTTGGACTGACCAGTTTTATGGTTCATAGAAGGCACTTTAGGAAAGTCTCTTAGCTAGTCCCTATCGCACATTAAATGGTGAGGAGGAAAACTACTTTTGTGCCAATCCTTTATGCTTGTCTCATTGCTCGTGTAGATGATGCACCTCACTTGTGTATGAATAATTACACGGGATTGGCAAGCGACTTGATGTTGGATTTCTATAAAATGGCATACGATCACATCATGGAGCACTACAATTATTGGAATCGTTCCTCATAACACGATCATATTTGGTCTTTTTCCTGCAATGAAGGTGTCTAATATGCTCGCTTAACAATTGTGTATTGTGGTGACAACTGGGATCCTATTCCTATTGAGAGAAGAGGCACCCACCCATGTTTTGATCCAGAAAAAAACGACCCAGTGCTTCCAACAAGGAAAATGCTAAATCCATATATTGCTAAGGTAAGGCTTTGGGCCAGGTAACATAGAGGACGTCTTGATCTCTTTTACTTTAATGGAAACTCAAGAGCCACTTTTAAGAACAATAGACTAGAGCCAAATTATAGCTTGGTTATTAGGTAGAAACTTGCTTCTGAACCAAACAAGGAAGGAAAGTTTGGGGGAAAAAGAACAAATGATGTCATTGTTGTTTCACAAGGAATTCCAAAATATTATTTTGAGTTGGGTAGCTCAATGTTTTGTGGAGTGTTCCCTAGTAATGGATGGAGTGACTGCATGGAGGATAATGTTATGTAAGGGTGCATCATAGTAATTATTCAGGATTGTATATGACTTGCATATTTGAATGTGTTGAATTGTGACAGTTTTTTTGTTCGTATTGCAAAAGATGATATTCCTCATTTAGTTCAAATTTTGAGAGAAATAAACGAAACAAAATTGGAATTCAAATTGTCCAATTTATGGAAGCTTAGGTAAAGGTTCCAGCTTGGATTCTGGCATGATGCCATGGTGTAACTTGATCAACCAACAAATTCATTATATTCCCGCTGGCAACATAGATGGCAGAATTAGGGCAGGGCAATTAAGATGTGAAAGTGGAATAGGTACCTTGGGGCTCATTTAGATTCAAGGAGAAAAAAGTGCAACCATGAATTCATTCTTCATCCATGAAGATGCGTCCTAAATTTTGATTCACTGTAATTTATTTATCATATTGTAAATTGTTCTTTTATCATAATTATAAAATGGTAAATGCTAAAAAACACAAGAATGTAAAAGGTTACTAGAAATTGAGTAGAGTCATAAGAAATTTAAAGAATCATTGGGAATGTGAATGATAACCCCTTCCTTTGTATAAAGCTACCCTCATGCCTCTAAAGTGAGGGGCATTCAACACTTGAGCCCTGTTAGCATTTAGATAGTTGTTATGCTTAGGTAATTGGAGCATTCTTTCTCTTGGAAACTTTTAGGCTAAGTGGTGGTGAGGCTAAGGTTTTTGTCTTGGAGGCGATATGAGAAACCCTCATTCCACTATTGGACTTTGACAGGATTGTGGTGTATGTACTTGGATTTGCAACATAAATAATGACGAGTTCTTTCATGTTTTTGGCACATATTCTCATGCATCCCTCTGTTAGTTGTAATGGTTAATCGATATTCCAATCAAGTATGCATGTGTGCTTTCATATTAGCTTTATGTTTATGAACTAATTCATGAATATTGCTTATATGTTTGCTTCGAATATTTGTTTTCTTATTCAATGCTAATGCTAGTAACTAACTATGAACTAACTTGCAGTTGAATTATAGTACTTTCTTTCTTTTATGTCTCAGATGGTCTTAGCTAACTGACTCCTCCTAAGGCATAATTTTCTTATTGTTTTGTTGTTATGTTCTTGTACATTTCTCTATTATTTTTTCAATTGTGGGCTAATTTCATCCTCATTATCTAGGAATTTCACACTTTCTCTCATGCTAACTTCTCTAAATTTGACAACCAAGAGTAAAAAGCACATGGTGGAAGTTGGGACCACATACCATATGGGGATCCTATCCCTAATGGTGTGAGATCTAATTGGGACTTCACACTTGAGAGACCCCCTTACTATTGGCGATACATTTTTCTCTTTCAATAGGTTCAATAAACCATGAGCAAGGTGTTTTCATCTCAAAGCGTGGCATGTGTACAAAATTATGGTTAGAATCGCCTTATGTATTTGAAGAGTATACACTAGTAGTAGGATCGGATCAACTATTTCTGGATGAGACTCTTATTCTTTCTATTTGTTCTATTTTATAAAACATTATGTGAAAAACATGATAGGAAAAGAGAATGTAAAATAGCTTTTTTTATAAGTTTGTTATCCTAGACCTTTATTTACTTTCTATAACACCAAAAGTCAATTTGTAATAATGTAACTAAAACTACACCCTTTATATGCAAACACGCACAATAATTACCACTAACATGTGTTCAACGCAACATCGAATCAAAAAACACCGACCACCATAGCTATAGAGAGTGGCCACCCACGACTATTTCATTTATGGACCTTGTTTTGTAAATTTTGGTTCATGATTTGCATCTACACACCCATACTTTAGAAGTTAAAATCCTTATCTTTATTATGATAATTTTAAAGTCAAATATCAAGTACTATCTTTGCAAAACTTATTACGTATTGACTTCAAATTATTATTGTTTCCTTATCCAAACCTGTGTGGTAGGAACTAAGTTTCCATGCAACACTTGTTTAATTTATGAATCTCTGCCATCAAATATACTAGTTTTCATGATGCCTTGATACTTATAAAAATGTGTGTAAGTAAAATTTAACTTAGTTATTTTAATCATTCTGATTTTAAAAAAATAATGATATATGAATATTTTATGCCTAAAACTTTACAAGGATTTGTTATTCACTTACCATAGATTTTTTTCAAAATGTTTACCTTTGTTATTATTTGTTATTCACTTATTGTAGATAATTTTCAAAATATGTACTCTTATTAATATACAGACCTATCTTTCTCTCCTTTCTTATTTATGTTTTTTTAGTATTTACAATGTAATGTTTTTTAGGTTGTAATTTGATGGGCATGTACAAAGTACCAAATCTTTTTCTTTTTCATTTTTGGCTGAAGGAATTGGTAATTAGGCAAGTCTTATACTCAAATAACACGGGGTTGATTCCCTCTGCTACAACTATAACCTCTAGTTGAGGATTAGGTAGGTGGGACACCCATGTGGTTTCTAACCAATGACCATTAGGTAGTAAGTGTCTTAATAATGCACCAATTCACCCATTATTCTATGCCTCATGGGCATACAAGATAAAAAAAATCTTATTAGTATGAATCTATGAAAGAAATTGGATTAGATGGCACATTATGTTGGTGTTAGAAATTGTAGAAAGAAAGGCTAGATTTTAACTTGTGTCTTAGTCAGACTTAGTAATTCAATTTTCCATATCAATAGGATGACTTGGATTGCAGTTAGCTTGAGTGGCATGGCCTTGTCACTTAGTTTGATCAACAAATTCGAGTTTGTAGGCTTTGAGTAGAGTTGTGCATGTGATGATTGCTAAAATTTAGTAATCTAGTTCAGCTGTTTTCAATTAAACTCAGTTAACTGAGCTCAACTCACTAATTGAGTCAGTTAAAGGTCAGCTGAGTAGTATAATTGTTGTTAACTCAGTAGTCTCTCAGTTAAACTAGTCAATCAGTTAAAAATAGCCCATACATGCATGAAATTCAAATTTCCTAGCTGGAGTGGAGGAAAAGGCACATTGTAATAATCAATTATATACTAGTTGAGTGTATAGGCTTGGCAATTATGTAGGTGATCAATTCCTTCAGGATTTGTGTAAGGAAATAGGAAATTTTCCTATTTTTTAGGGGTTAATTTCCTCAAGGATTGAGTAAGGAAATAGGAGGAATTCAGAGCCTTGAATTGGTTAAGTGTTGGCTAGAGCAGGACAATCAACAGGAGAACAAGTTTACAGTGCAGGGTGTGCTTCATATTCGAAGCAAGACATTGTAATAGTTTCTCATTCTCATCTGATTAATGAAAAGCAACGGAGGGTTTTTTCCCAGTTTGGTTCCCCTGTAAATCATTGTGATATTTTGGCTTTGATGGATATAAGTCATTGCATGTGTTTCTAAATTGTGATTTCCATTCCGCATAATAGTAGAGGAAATTTTTAATCTCGTGTTTTTAGTTCGAATTCATCAGTAGTAGCAAATTTCTATTAATTTCTACAAGCAAGATGTCTCAAGGTCTCAAATACTAACATTGATCAAAAGGTTTTTATTCTAGTTTCATTAAAGCAGGAATAAATCAAATCTCCAGATGGCACAAAAAAGGATCCTATGGAATGAGGAAGACAACATGTAGGCTTATTATAAAGTATAATGGAGTAGTCCGCACTCAGGCATAAGGCCTTATGTGATCCACTCTTTGAGAAGTATTAGGTTTACTAAAAAACTAAGTCGCATCAAACAGGTTGCTCAGGGAGGCTGGTATTCAATCAAATAAAGATTCAAAGGATAGTAAGTTGGACCTTATCAAAAATCAAGGACTTAAAATAGGCTACAAAGAGTAACAAGAAACTTTTCTTCCCAAAGGTAAGCATTCTTGGTAGGGATGCCTTTACATGATGCAAATCTCCTTCCACAATGTAAAGCTAATAAAATTTCTACTATTCTTCAAGAGTTGAAGGTACCTTTTGTATCAAATTAGCCATTAAGGACGCGCCCGAATTCCATAAGAGGTCATTTGATTGTGCTATTAATTCTCTTCACGCTATTGCCACTACATACCTTCGGCAACTTGTTGTTGTACTTGCAGACTTGAATGGATATTTAAAATCACTCAAGGATTACTTCGCTTTGTCTAAAGGAGATTTATTTTAGTGTTTTCTAGAGGATAATCATTATTTCATATGTTTTCCACCATGACCATCAAATGTTGAGGCAAACTTTAAAGTCCCTTTCAACAAGTTTCAAGCCATGTGATAGGATAGAGCTTCAGGTAACTCCTCAGTCGGAGCCTGATACAGGTTAGGGTTTGGTATACTTTATTCTTTGCAGAACCTGTACACCTTCCCGTGCCTGACCATCCTTAACGGTACTAGCTTGTTTTCTTCCCCGTCACTGTTACCCTTCCTGCGCTCGTGAACTACTCCTGTCCCCGTTATCCTCCACAGGCGGTGCAGTTACGTAGACAGCGAATCGCGGTTCCTGGTGGCAGCTGGCACGTCATTTTCGGATGGTTAGGCATGGAGCTCGACCAGGTTGATTACTCCGAGGACCCATTTGCAAATGTTTCCATCTGGATGTCTCCTCCCCCGATATCGGAAGGGTTGTTCCCCGAAGACAATGGCCTGCCGAATGTCCTTGTGCCCTCGCCATCGCTTTCAGGTCCCTCCTGTCCAACTGTTTCCCTACCAGAAGACCCCTTCCCCTGGCCAACTTTCGCAACTCCCCCCCCCCCCCCCCCCACATCATCGACATCCCTACTATTCATGGCTAGTTGCATAGGCCCTGACCCCCCCCCATTGACCCCTTGGGTTACTCATCTCACCCATAGTTTGAAGTTTCTCATTATCCCTCATTTTCCGCTACAGGAGGACCCTCAGTATTACCTCAAGGACCCCCTCTTCCTCATCATTCAACACCCCCCTCCTCGAGTTGTTTTGTAGGCTGTCCACCTGACCTGGAAGTGCACCCCTCTGTGCTTGGTTCAGACTTATAGAATCCCCATCAACGGGCACAATAGGCTGAAGAATATGACAAGGGTCACAGGCTAGGGAAAAAGGCGAAGTGTGTTAAGGCCAGGTCTAAGGATATTGCTCTTTGTCTGGGCGAGGACATCCAATGGGGTGAAGCCATGGACACTCTTGATAGGATATTGGTGGGTATGGTACGAGGGCAGAACTACACCATGGCTAGGCTCAGGCAATGGACTACAGAGATTTGGGGACACTACATGACTGAACTGCCTTTTGTTCAAACCTTCGTTTGGGGATGGTTTGTGATGCACTTTGCTAGGGCCGAACATACCACCTAGGTTCTATCTAATTTTTGGCACATTGAGAAAACCCATGTGCTCCTCAAAGATGGAACCCTCTCTTCGACCCTGAGAGAGAGCAGTTGGGTGTAGGGCCATTGTGGGTCAGACTACCAGGTCTCTGCCTTCACTTCTGGTTGGAGGACATTTTTAGGCGCATCAAGAATGCTCTGGGAACCTATCTAGAGCACGAAAATTCCTACCTATCCTCAGGCATCATGGTTTATGCAAGGATATTGGTTCATCTTGATACAAGGAAGGGATTGGAAGAGCACATTACTCTGTAATGGAAACATTACACTCGAGTACAGATCCTTGATTATGAGGGGGTACCCTTCAGGTGTAGGAGGTGCCACATGGTCGAACATTTATTTAAGGATTACCCTCTGAACAGGACAGCTAAAGCAGTAGACCAGGGGAAGATGATCCCCTCCAAAGCTACTAGGGCACCTGAACAATGAGCTAGCTCTGAAGCAGCAGCGACAAAGATGACCACGGAGAATCTGAAGAAGCACGACAATGCTCCCATTCAGCCACCCTCTCCTCCTATGACCAAGGCCCGAGCTGCTACAGTGGCTGCGCTCTCTTCGATATGCCTTCTTCTACTCCTTGCACTTTAAATTTCACTTATTCATCTTGTATTTATACATCTTCCACAATTGGTCATCGTTGTGCTGCATCTTCCTGCCCAACTCTGTGTTCCTTGGCTTTCACTCTACAACCACCCCCCCCACATACTCTTGCACCCTCCATCCTTCTCGGAGGTGAACTCCTCTACCCAATCCTCTGACTCTGATATAGGGTCTCACTCTCACAATTACCAGCTCTGATCTCTATCTCGATCAAAACCCTTTGATTCTATTGGCATTGAGATCATATCCCCTCCCATCCCTTCGAAACCTCCCCAGGGCAGAACCTCCTCCCTTTCTAAAGCCAAAGTGTAAGCGGGTGTGGAGATCGTTTCGGGTGGCCAATTAGCTATTGACCAAGTTCTTAGAGCACAAAACACCCTGGTGATCCCTCCCTCATGAAGTTGCTCTCCTTCAACTGTTGTGGGTTAGCTAGTCCCGAAAAAAATAGCATTTCGGAGGCTTCTAAGAACGGAGCAGGTAGATGTCATATTCCTTTAGGAGACCTTGGGTCTAGCAGATTCCATCACTCAACTCCTTGAATCCATGCTTCCCGACTGGATTTTTCATGCCCTTGATGTTAATGGGAGATCAGGAGGAATAGCGATGGGGTTCAATACTAGGACTATCAAGTTATGTAACATTTGGGGGGGATCAAGTCATATTGGGGCAGACATCTATTCATCTGAATTAGGCACATACATAAGACTTATTAATGTATATGGTCCATGCCAAAATCGGGGACCCTACTGGGAGCACCTACTCAGCTCTAATCTTCTGCAAGTGGATAATCTTATACTCGGAGGAGATCTTAATTTCTCTATTGGATATTCAGAATCATGGGGACATCATGCTCAGATTGATCCACTATCAGACTTCTTAGAAAATGTATTGGATGACCATAGCCTAATTGATATCCCATCTGCTAAACTACAACCCACCTCGAGGAACATAAGGACTGGGGAGGATAGGCTGGCCAGAAGACTTGATCGCTTCCTCCTTAAAGAGAGACTGTTGGGTATGGAGTATAACTATAGGTAGTGGGTTGGATCGGGGGACTTGTCTGACCACTTGCCAATATACCTTGAAGTCAGAGGCAGTATGGAAAAAGCTAAAGCACCATATAAGTTAAATTCAACATGGTTAAAAAGATGCTGACTATATTAAACTGGTAGCCTATTAATGGAAGTCCCATCCTCTTGCTGCGGGTGGGAAAATAACAAAAGGATTTGCCCACAATTTAAGTGAGCTGAAGAGACTATCCAAAAGTTTGGGACACAATAAGAGAATGATGGATGATCAAACCCTGAGAAGCACTGAAGCTGAGATTGCCGCATTGGAAGATGAGCATGGAAGGGGATATACAACACCTGAGCAAAAGGAGAGGCTCACAACCCTAGTTGCACAGAGGGGAAAAATCCTAAAAGACATAGAGGATTCATGGAGGTTGCGAAGGAGAGCCATTTGGCTTCTTGAAGGTGATGATAACACAAAAACCTATCATAAGTTCGCCAATGGACGAAGAGAAATAAACACCATTTATCATTTGAATAATGAACAGGGCATCAGAGTGAACTCCTTTCAACACTTATCCTCCCTTGGCACATCTCACTTCAAGTAGCTATACAAAGCTCCTCCTAATGCAACATTGGCTAAAATCATTAAAGTGGCACACTTGTTTCCCCGGTTCGTTGATCAGGAGGATATGGACCTCAATAAGGCTGTTACTATGGGGGAGCTTGAAGCCACACTGAAATGGTTCAAGAGAGACAAGAGCCTCGGACCATATGACTGGTCGGTTGAGTTCTACATTGCTTTCTTTGAACTCCTTGGAGATGACCTCCTCCAAGTCATTGAGGACTGCAGAATCTCTAGGTGCATGTACAATGCATTCAACACCACCTTCATTGCGCTCATCCCTAAATATGACAACCCCGACTCCTTTGATGACTTTCGTCCCATTTCCCTATGTAATTGTATCTATAAGATCATTGCCAAAATCATAGCTAATCGCCTCTGTCCCATCTTATCCTCTCATATCTCCTCTGAACAATTTGCTTTCCTTCAGGACTGATAGATCCATGAAGCTGTAGGAACTGCACAAGAGGTGTTGCATTCCATTCAGTTGAAGAAATTGAAAGGTATGATTCTCAAGGTAGATCTTGCATTTGATCGTGCTAGTTGGTTATACATCAGGATGTGCTTAACCCATCTTGGTTTCCCCATAGAGTTTATAAATTAGATCATGTGTTGCATTACAAATATAACTTTTAGTGTCCTTATCAATGGATCATGGTCCCCTTTTTTTCACTCAGAAAGAGGCCTTAGGTAGGGATGCCCATTCTCCCCTCTATTATTTTTGCTCATTATGGAGGGCCTTAGCAGACTCATTTTGGAAGAACATAGGACGGGGAGACTACAGGGCATCAGGATTACAGACAACTGCATACCGAACCATTTGCTCTTTGTAGATGATGTGTTGATCTTCCTTAATGGTGGTATTGGGGATCTGACATGTTAGTCATTACAATCTCCTAAGCTGAAAAGGAAATCGACAAGGGTAACCTCAAACCACTTCAGCTCAGTAGCTAGCTCTACTAAGCATGAGAGGCATCTCTCTAAGTCTCTTATCAGTGATATGACTTTAAAGAAATTGAATTTTAGGCTAGATATGTGTATTTGTTTGTGAAAATTTGGTTTTTTAAGGATTTGCTGAACTTAGGGTTTGGAGCCACAAGTAGGTTTAGGCTGTGGGAATATAGGAGCAAACATAAGAAGGAGAAAGATGTCAGAAGCCATGGTGTAATTTGAGTATTTTTCAGTGTAGTATAGAGGATATAGTGTGGAAGAAACTAATGAACATAAATAAACATGATTTCATTAGCTTAGGAAGACAAAACACATAACCATGAAAACCAAATAACAGAGCTTGAAAAACAAGAATTCTGAGTATTTTATCACAAGGCATTCATAGAAAGAAGAGATATAATGTAGATAAAGATGTTTAGACCATGATAAAACAAAAATAATTAAGTACAAGCACCATGAACTCACTGGGCTAGAGTTCCTTGAAAATAGCTGCAACCTGTATCTGTATTAGCTGAAAGATGATTACAATGCAAGCCTCCTTCACAAAAAGTTCAACCCTCTTCTCCTGAAGTGAAATGATACTTATATACTCTCCTAGACCACTTTCCCACCTTCAGGAGTCGAATTCCTTGGTGGAGGAACTGACTCCAAGATTCTCTCAACCAACAGGTGAGAGTGAGAAGGTGCAACTCAAACACTTCATGAAGAGTTTGTTTAGGATTTTGCTTATTTTATGAGGCCTAATAAACATCAAAAAAAACCTATGATGTACATTTATTGATGCCTACATCACCTAGCCTCGTAACTAGTGCCATTACATAGAGAATCTTGACTTTGACCAAGTCAGACTAAAAACTAAAAATTTTACATAGTGAAAATTTTCAAATAAAAACACAGAAAGTGCAGAAGTGTAGCGCCGACTTTGAGCTGATTTTTAGGTGCCTTCTGTCAGTCAAAATTAAAATTGGAGAGAACGGTCAACTATCCCTTCAATTCTAGTTTCCAGAACAATTTGAATTTCTGAATTTGGAGCATGGGAAGACCTTCAAAAATCCATTCTCCCAAGGTCGCTCCAGAAGCGCAACGCCTGTCAAAAAATGGTCCAGAATGCTAGTTTTTTGCCACTTTTTTGCATTTTTCTCCAAAACTAAGCCACCTCTGCAAAATATGGGAAAATGGGTTTTTAGAGGATGTCAATACCTTTCTAAAAATGTATACCTTTAATCAAATCGAGCGCTGAGGAAAAAGCGCGCTTCTGGAGCAGCTGAATTTCTGAACTTAGACCAAAAATTCTCAAAAAACTCAAAATGCTCAGAATTTGCTCAAAATTGGAGGGAAGGTGTAAAAATAGGTTTTTTATAGCTTCATGGATGCTTCAGCAAGCATCTCCAAGTTTCCCTCATCCTTTTGGTCTTTCTTTGCCTCCTTGAGCTTATTTTCAAGTTGTTTTACCTTGACATTGGCGATCATGTTTTGAGCTTGATAGTGATGCGCCATGTGTCTGAGCAATTGATTGTCTCTGTTTGCCTTCTCAAGGAGCTTCTCCAAGTGTTCATTCACCCTATTAAGCCAATATTCCTTATCTTGATGAACCTCTAGGGCGATCCTATATTCTAGGTCAAGATCCTCATTAAGCAAAATTTGTTCTTGTTCCTCTTGCAAAGATTTCTTGAGGCCTCTTGTTCTTGGTCTTTTCCTTTTTCCTCTCACCTCTGATGCTTCAGGCTCACTTGATGTCATGATCTCCTTACCTTTGCCAACTTGCTGCAATAACTTGGCTTTTTCCTTTTCTAGGATCAACTCCTTTGCTTTGAGTTGACTGTCTTCTTGTTCAAGGAATGATATGACATATTTTTCTCTTTCAAAATTGATTGCTAGCTCCTTGATTTGATATTCCTTATCCCTATTTTTTTTTCGCATGTTTGAAGTCTGATCCTCAGCCTCTAAATCAACCAGTTCAAACTCATGCTCAACTGTGTCTTTCTCTTTTGCTGTCGGTTCCTGCTTTGTCGATGAAGAAGGCTTGGCCCCTTTCTCTCTGTGAGAAGAAAACACAAGCCTCTGGCCCTTCTTATACACTTTAGTCACCTCAGGTTTGGATAGCTGAGTCTTCTCCATTGATTTGCTAGAGGACCCCACCTCCATTTGAATGAAAAATAAACTATGAGGTATGAATGGAAATGAAGTGATGTGAAGGTGGATTTCAAAAAAATGATAGAGGAGGTTTGAAAAACATGGATATGAACTTTGGAAGCTGATGAAAATGAGTGAAGAAATAGTGGAAGAGTGATCTGCTTGCAAGGAGGAAAAACAAGGTTTGTAATGAAAAATGCCTAAAAACCTCTAGGAATGAGCTAGGGTTTTACTTTTTGAGAGGTAAAAATTTGTTTTGAGGTGAATTGAATGGTTAAAATTGTTTATTAAACATGTATGCAAGTGTAGGAAACCATTTTACATGTTTTAGAAACCAAAAATAAAGATGGCCATTTTCACCCTATCATTTCCCATGCAAATTTCACTACAAACCCTAACTTGAAGAATCATTGACATGAGATGAATTTGGAAAAGAAAAAGGGGGATAATGATGGTGTAATTACTTGTACCTTGGCTTAGAAGTCAATAAAATCAAGCTTTCAAGTGAAAAATTGAGATTTGGGAGAGTTTTGAAGGATTTCTGGGCACTCTATCCTACACGCAGCGTAGTGTTCCTACGCGCAGCGCCATCTTCCAAAACACTTTTGGAGGCTTTAAAATGATCCAAATTGAGAGCTTGATAGCTCGTTGGAAATCTCTTGAAGTCTGCTATAAGATGGACACCTCAAAAATGTAATTTGGACACTCCATGAGGGAGAAAATTTGATTTTCCCAAGGTCACTCCAAAAACTCAGGGTTTCTTTGACAAAAGAGAAGCTCCAACTTGCAGAGAACTTTTGGGTGCCTTTCACTAATCCAAACCATGATCTGATGGTACCATTGGAAATATTAGGATGTCTGATACACAACAAAGTCCTTAAGAATTGCCAACACCTGCTCCAAACCCCTGAAAAACTGTCTTGAAGTCAAGCTGTCCAGAAGTGCATTAACTCTCCCGTAGAAAGTGTATTTTGGGAATTTATTTCAAATCATAACACCTGTGCATAAACTGAAGGAGGTTTTTGTTCCTTGGACTATAATGGACAAAAAACTCTTTCACTTTTGTAAAATTATTCTCCATTTTGTCATAAACATATTTTGAAGAAAACATGTCCCTATGAGAAATGATGAGGCGAGGTAGTGTACTGCAACATTGTCTTATTTGAAATTAAATATTACCTTTACCTTTATTTTTCTTTCCCTAATCTGCTAACTCCCTTACCCACTTAATCACATGATGTACATACTTTTTGCAACATATGGTATCGTGATGACACATGAAGTGAAACCCTAGACCATGACCTAAAATGAGGAATTTAACCATTTCATGACCTAAGACATTTAAATGAAGATATGATACCTCGAAGAAGACAATGAACATGATGAGTGATGAATACCATGAGTAAGTGAAGGGAGCATCAATGATCTAGACACGATAACTAGTGACCAAATTTTTATTTGAAGACTCGCTGAAATGACAAAAATTTGACTTGACACCCTAACAACACCTTGTAAGAGCATATTTGATCACTGGTGACAGGCTGAACTGTCTGACACTAACATTGGCTCCAACTGGGGATGGCAGCTCCTTGTAGGTGTCAAGAACACTGTATACCAATTAGCCTTATCCATTGGGCAATGGAGTCATAATGCAAAGACTAAACTCAAACTAAAAACTCACTGACTAACTAACTGACTTGACTATAAAAAACATACTGACTAAACTTACTTATGGTAGCAGACCATTGGGATCTTAGGGCCTTCACCTCGGGCTTCAAATCCTGATGATAACCACCCACCTGCTGAAGATGTATATACAATCATGTGTAATGATCCCTCCAGTGTAACCAATCCAACAAGTGGCTACTTACTTGAATTCTGCTTGTACTTTCCTTGAGTAGGTAGAACAAACAAAAGCTAGGGAACTCTGAGTGTCCACTGAATATGTGCTCATGATCCATTAATACAAGAAAATTCATCTTTCCAGATGGCTGCAACAAATTGGAAATAGGGTCTATAATAATCTGGAACATTAGCATATCTTGAAAGTCAGAAGAAATACAAGCACACTCTTCATTTTCTGAATATGGAGGAAGACCATCATGTGCAAGTGGCTCTAAAACAACCTCTTCTTTATCGCTACTCTCCTCTTCATAATCTGCTTGTAATGTTTGATGATTATTCTCTGCCATAATTACATTGTATGAAACCTTCACACATGCCAATTTAAAATTTTTATTTGCATGAATCTGCCCTTGAAATAGTGCTTCAGAAAATGGATGAGCTGGAGAGACATATGAGTGGTGAGTGTCTAGAGATCCTTGTTCATACATTTCATCAGAAACCTCATCTTGGTCTTCACGAACCTGATCTTGAAATAAAACCTCAGAGAAAGAACAATCTGAAAGAACAAGTGAATGACTATCTTCATACCTCTCATCCAAAAGACAGGGTTTTGGATGCTCATGGAAAACTTTAAATGCAGCAACCACTTCAAGTATATTTGATTCCTCATGTGCTTCAACAGGAAGAATACCAATTTGACTACCACAAGAATCAAGGGAGACAACTTCTTATTCACTATTTCCTTGCAAAAGTAGATGATCATTGTCATTAGATGGTTCACTGCTTAAGTTTTCTATACATGCAATTTCAGAATTCTCACTTGGACCAATTTCTTCTTGATTGTTAGGATGCAGATTTGTTTCATCTTCAAGCAAAGAAGGAGTTGATGTGTGTTGTGAATGATCCTTTGTATCAAAGTAGCTAATCTCTGTTATTTTTTGTTGGGAAGAATATTCATAAAGGGCCTCTATGATCTCATAATCTAGACATTCTTCATCACCAAAAGTTTCTTCAAGGTATTGAATGAAGTTTTCACAGGATTCACAACAATCTTCGAACAAAAAGAATGAATGATGATACTTTCCATAAAACTCAAAGAATGTTGTGTGGAATTCTTTAAGAGAGAATAAGCTACATGGCTTCAATCCTTCATACCATGATCTTGCTTTTCCTTCTAGGGTAGCCATAAACATTTTCATCAAACAATCCTCATGAAACTTAATCCTGAGCTTATGTATATGCCAATGAAATTTGATTAGATGCATAATAGCCTCATCCTCGTTTCCATCTATGAATTTGGGCAAATTAGTTTTCCAATCTATGCAAGGAATTCGATTCGGAAAACTAGGAATATGAGCTCGATTCATAGGAGCATACCTTCGAGCAGTTGAATCCATCTTGAAAACAATTAAGACACCAAGAAGTTCTTCAAACTACCAGTTTTTTTAACAGTGGAGTCGCCATGAAAATTTTGAACCTTTGGATTCTTCGACACTGGAGTTGCCAAGTGAAAGATGCACAACCTTTCTTGTGTCTGATCACTGTTCACCATCAGCAATCAGATCTGATCCTTGTCGTTATTTCCCAGGGAAGATATGATCTTTCATTCCCCGGCAGCGGCGCCAAAAATGTTAGTCCTTACAATCTCCTAGGCTGAAAAGGAAATCGACAAGGGTAACCTCAAACCACTTCAGCTCAGTAGCTAGCCCTACTAAGCATGAGAGGGATCTCTCTAAGTCTCTTATCAGTGATATGACTTTAAATCAAATGAATTTTAGGCTAGATATTTGTATTTGTTTGTGAAAATTTGGTTTTTTAAGGATTTGCTGAACTTAGGGTTTGGAGCCACAAGTAGGTCTAGGCTGTGGGAATACAAGAGCAAACATAAGAAGGAGCTAGATGTCAGAAGCCATGGTGTAATTTGAGTATTTTTCAGTGTAGTATAGAGGATATAGTGTGGAAGAAACTAATGAGCATAAATAAACATGATTTCATTAGCTTAGGAAGACAAAACACATAACCATGAAAACCAGATAATAGAGCTTGAAAAACAAGAATTTTGAGTATTTTATAACAAAGAATTCATGGAAAGAAGAGATATAATGTAGATAAAGATGTTTAGACCATGAGAAAACAAAAATAATGAAGTACAAGCACCATGAACTCACTGGGCTAGAGTTCCTTGAAAATAGCTGCAACCTATATTTGTATTAGCTGAAAGATGATTACAATGAAAGCCTCCTTCACAAAAAGTTCAACCCTCTTCTCCTGAAGTGAAATGATACTTATAGACTCTCCTAGACCACTTTCCCACCTTCAGGAGTCGAATTCCTTGGTGGAGGAACTGACTCCAAGATTCTCTCAACCAACAGGTGAGAGTGAGAAGGTGCAACTCAAACACTTCATGAAGAGTTTGTTTAGGAGTTTGCTTCTTTTATGAGGCCTAATAAACATCAAAAACAACCTATGATGTACATTTATTCATGCCTACATCACCTAGCCTCGTAAATAGTTCCATTACATAGAGAATCTTGACTTTGACCAAGTCAGACTGAAAACTAGAAATTTTACATAGTGAAAATTTTCAAATAAAAACACAGAAAGTGCAGAAGCGCAATGCCGACTTTGAGCTGATTTTTAGGTGCCTTCCAGGAGTCAAAATGAAAATCAAAGAGAATGGTCAACTATCCCTTCAAGTATCATTTCCAGAACAGTTTGAATTTATGAATTTGGAGCATGGAAAGACCTTCAAATATCCATTCTCCCAAGGTCACTCTAGAAGCGCAGCGCCTGTCAAAAAATGGTCCAGAATGCTAGTTTTTTGCCAGTTTTTGCATTTTCCTCCAAAACTAAGCCACCTCTGCAAAATCTGGGAAAATGGGTTTTTATAGGATGTCAATACCTTTCCAAAAATGTATACCTTTCCTCAAATGGAGGCCTGAGGAAAAAGCACAGCGCCAAGGCGTTGCACTTCTGGAGCAGCTGAATTTCTGAACTTAGACCAAAAATTCTCAAAAAACTCAAAATGCTCAGAATTTGCTCAAAATTGGAGGGAAGGTGTAAAAATAGGTTTTTTATAGCTTCATGGATGCTTCAGCAAGCATATCCAAGTTTCCCTCATCCTTTTGGTCTTTCTTGGCCTCCTTGAGCTTATTTTCAAGTTGTTTTACCTTGACATTGGCGATCATGTTTTGAGCTTGATAGTGATGCGCCATGTGTCTGAGAAATTGATTGTCTTTGTTTGCCTTCTCAAGGAGCTTCTCCAAGTGTTCATTCACCCTATTAAGCCAATATTCCTTATCTTGATGAACCTCTAGGGCGATCCTATCTTCTAGGTCAAGATCCTCATTAAGCAGAATTTGTTCTTGTTCCTCTTGCAAAGCTTTCTTGAGGCCTCTTGTTCTTGGTCTTTTCCTTTTTCCTCTCACCTTTGATTCTTTAGGCTCGCTTGATGTCATGATCTCCTTACCTTTATCGACTTGCTGCAATAACTTGGCTTTTTCCTTTTCTAGGATCAACTCCTTTGCTTTGAGTTGACTGTCTTCTTGTTCAAGGAATGATATGAAATATTTTTCTCTTTCCAAATTGATTGCTAGCTCCTTGATTTGATAGTCCTTATCCCTATTTTTTTGTCACATGTTTGAAGTCTGATCCTCAGCCTCTGAATCAACCAGTTCAAACTCATGCTCAACTGTGTCTTTCTCTTTTGCTGTCGGTTCCTGCTTTGTCGATGAAGAAGGCTTGGCCCCTTTCTCTCTATGAGAAGAAAACACAAGCCTCTGGCCCTTCTTATACACTTTAGTCACCTCAAGTTTGGATAGTTGAGTCTTCTCCATTGATTTGCTAGAGGACCCCACCTCCATTTGAATGAAAAATAAACTGTGAGGTATGAATGGAAATGAAGTGATGTGAAGGTGGATTTCGACAAAATGATAGAGGAGGTTTGAAAAAGGTGGATATGAACTTTGGAAGCTGATGAAAATGAGTGAAGAAATAGTGGAAGAGTGATCTACTTGCAAGGAGGAAAAACAGGGTTTGTAATGAAAAATGCCTAAAAACCTCTAGGAATGAGCTAGGGTTTTACTTTTTGAGAGGTAAAACTTTGTTTTGAGGTGAATTTAATGGTTAAAATTGTTTATTAAACATGTATGCAGGTGTAGGAAACCATTTTACATGTTTTAGAAACCAAAAATAAAGATGGCCATTTTCACCCTATCATTTCCCATGCAAATTTCACTACAAACCCTAACTTGAAGAATCATTGACATGAGATGAATTTGGAAAAGAAAAAGGGGGATAATTATGGTGTAATTACTTTTCCCTTGGCTTATAAGTCAATAAAATAACCTTGCAAGTGAAAAACTGATATTTGGGAGAGTTTTGAAGGATTTCTGGGCACTCTATCCTGCGCACAACGTAGTTCACAGAAGCGCGGTGCCATCTTCCAAACCACTTTTGGAGGCCTTAAACTGATCCAAATTGAGAGATTGATAGCCTTTTAGAAATATCTTGAAGTCGGCTATAAGATGGACACATCAAGCATGTAATTTGGACACTCCATGAGGGAGAAAATTTGATTTTCCCAAGGTCACTCCAAAAACTCAAGGTTTCTCTGACAAAAGAGAAGCTCCAACTTGCAAAGAACTTTTGGATGCCTTTCACTAATCCAAATCATGATCTGAAGGTACCATTGGAAATATTAGGATGTATGCTACACAATAGAGTCCTTAAGAACTGCCAACACCTGCTCCAAACCCCTGAAAAACTGTCTTGAAGTCAAGTTGTCCAGAAGTGCATTAACTCTCCCGTAGCAAGTGTATTTTGGGAATTTCTTTCAAATCATAACACCTGTGCATAAAATGAAGGAGGTTTTTTTTCCTTGGACTATAATGGACAAAAACCTCTTTCACTTTTGTAAAATTATTCTCCATTTTGTCAAAAACATATTTTGAAGAAAACACGTCCCTATGAGAAATGATGAGGCGAGGTAGTGTACTGCAACATTGTCTTATTTGAAATTAAATATTACCTTTACCTTTATTTTTCTTTCCCTAAGCTGCTAACTCCATTTACCCACTTAATCACATGATGGACATACTTTTGGCAACATATGGTATCGTGATGACACATGAAGTGAAACCCTAGACCATGACCTAAAATGAGGAATTTAACCATTTCATGACCCAAGACATTTAAATGAAGATATGATACCTCGAAGAAGACAATGAACATGATGAGTGATGAAGACCATGAGTAAGTGAAGGGAGCAGCAGTGACCTAGACACGATAACCAGTGACGAAATTTTTATTTGAAGACTCGCTGAAATGACAAAAAATTGACTTGACACCCTAACAACACCTTGTAAGAGCATATTTGATCACCGGTAGCAGGCTGAACTAACTGACACTAACATGACAGATATACAAAACATCATGACTATATTTTGAATTGCTTTTGGTATGGAGATCAACAACATAAAATCCACCATCATGGCTTCAGGCTGCTCACCACATGAAATTCAGTTTGCCCTCCACAGATTCCCCTTCACTCTTCAAAACTTGGAGGATGGCCTTAGGTACGTGGGTTATAGGCTAAAACCTCTCGTATATAAGATTGTCGATTGGACATGGTTAATTTCCAAGCTCGAGAGAAGACTTAATATCTGGCACCACAGTTACCTCTCTAGAGCGGGCCAACTGGTTCTTATTAAAGTTGTACTTGAAGCCACACCTGTATATTGGATGTCCCTAACCTGGATCCCTAGGGGCATACTCACTAGAATACAAAATCTCTGCTGCATATTCCTTTGGAAAGGAAAACAGACAGGAAGAATATTTGCCTGGGCTAGATGGGAGTTACTAGCACTACCAAAGAAATGGGGAGGATGGGGAATTAAAAGACTGGACTATTTCTCTAATGCACTGGCTGCTAAGTTGGGATGGCAGCTGGTTACTACAAGCAGCTTATGGACAAGGGTGGCATACTCGAAATATATTTTCCCCCACAACACGATGGACTGGATCTGACAACCCAACTGGAACAAGACTGGGATATCCATCATCTAGAAAGCAGTAATAAACTCCCTGCCTCTCATCCGAGATGGGATCACATGGAAAATACAGTCCCGCTCATCGGTGTGCATTGGTTTGGATCCCTGGATTGGCAGTGGAAACTCATACAAGCTCCCTCAGGAACTGACCCTCCTTCTCAACAATTCTGGTATCATTCACATTAACCACATTGCGGATCTAGAGCACACCACTTTATTCCAATAGGCATGGAAGACCGCTCGTCGCCTACACCTCCCACAGATTTGGCATCACCATTGGGGCGAATACATTGTTGCTTTGACCGAATCACATATCAGGATTATAGAAGGGGAAGATGATATTGTATGGGCCCATGAAAAAAATGGTATATACTATACAAAGGAAGTATACCTATGTATCTCTACAGACCACCGAACATCGATTGTTGAGCATTGGTGGAAACAACTATGGAAACTTAAGGCGCCAGCCAGAACGAGACTGTTTATGTGGACAGTGCTTAACAATAAGGCCCCTACGGGGGACAAATTACATAAGCGAGCCTTTCACAGACCATCCTGGTGCTGCATATGCAAGAATAGCACTGAAACTATTGAACACCTCTTCCTAAACTGCTCGATTACTGTAGACCCGTGGAATACCACCCTTCGGGCCATTAATATCCATTGTCGATGGCAAGGTACATCTGTAATGGATATCTTGGTGGACATTGGCTGCCCCGATTAAGGCCAGAAACCATCCCTTTCTTTTCTGCAGGGCTCTTTGGATAGCACAGAACCAAAATATTTTCTAGAACACCATCCCTAACTGGCCATCTATCTTTGCCCGCATATTGGACACCTATAACTCCATCCCTAATGATGATGCTTCTCCCCCCACTAGGAACATGGTTCATGAGGCCATCAGTCGAGACTACCCGTGGGCTTATTTCGATGGTTCTGCTAAGGATGAAGGGTGTGGGGGGGGAACTATCCTATACCTCTCTAACTCTCATTACTTTAAAATCCAAATGGGTCTGGGAAGGGGAACCAATAATTACGCCGAGCTGATCACCCTCAAACATCTCCTTCATTTCACCATAGAGAAACATTGTAGAAATATCCAAATCTTTGGGGACTCCAAGAATGTTATAAACTGGATAAACAATATATCTAATTGTCATGCATATTCTCTGAGACCCATCTTGGAAGAGGCACACAAATCCATTGCACATTTTGATCACTTTGTTTGTCGCCATATCTACAGGGAATGCAACCAGATTTCTGATCAGCTATCCAAGGAAGCTGCGCCTCGTGGTACATGGATGATTCAGGAGCAGAGGGATGGTGAACACTATCAGTACTACCATCGCCCATACATGGACTACATAGCTTAACTGGCCCAGAAGGGCCTGATTTTCATGTTTATATTTTTGCATAAATTATCAGTACATATGTATATCTTAATCATACTATCTGTATATATAAGGTAGACAACTGTACTCCCTGCATGGAGTTTTTTTGATCTTTTGAAATTATAGAAGAAATGTTCTCCCTGCGTGGAGAATCATAGATCTTTTTGATACTTTCTTTTTTATAGGCGAATAGCCTCACTATATAGCATATGTGACACTGCATCTACAATATGTAATTTTCTTATATCAATGAAAATTACGATTTTTCCATGGGAAAACAAAGTTGCAAGCAAGACCATTGGAGGTGTTGATAAATACTTTGTCAAGTCGTCCTTAAGGAGGCCTTCATTGGAAAGTATGTCAACAACTCATGAAAATATGAAAAGGTCAAAAATCACTGTGGATGGAGGTTAATCTGCAGGGCCTTCACTAAGTGGTTGGGATAGTATTGCATTCGAGTATAATGTTGATTGCCCACTGTAATTACTTTCTACTAGAGAAGTGATTTCTAGGTGTAAGAGGTGATGAGAGATGGTCAAGTAGAGATTGAGAAGCATGTAATTACCAAATCGTTGACTAAATCTCTAGAGGAGTATCTGTATTCTGTTGAAAATGGCAACAATAAATGCTAAAAATAGAAGTGCTAAAAATAGCACTGCTATAAATAGTAGTTCGGGTACCAGTGTTGGATATAGTAGCAAGGAATGAAAAATGGAAGTGCTATAAATAACATTGCTAAAAATAGAAGTTCGGGATAGATTCCTATTTTAGTTAGTCCTTGAACTAAAATAATGAAGTAAAATTAAAATTTTATCGTAGTAGCTATTTATAAAATAATTAATTAATTCATCTTGAGTTAATTAGTTGTAGAAAATCAAACATGAAGTCTATGTGGGGACATGCAATAGTTTCTCCATTAATTGAGGAATTTATCCCTTAGTTAAAGAGATAAGGATGAGTTGTAATTAGTTAGCTCAGTTAACTGAGTTAAGTTCAGTTAGATTAGTTCAAATAGTTTGTTGAACTAATTGTTAGTTCAGTTAGTTAATGCTTGCATGCATGTAACTGTTGCACTTCAGATAATTGAATATTCTCTCATAAATTATTCATGCATGTCAGTTCTTTCAGAGACCCAGTTGAGATCAAAGGAGGGACAATGTACTATTAGTTGGATAATTTTTTCCTATAAAGGAAACTCATCCATGCAGAAGGATTTATCTCCTTCAAGTTTGTGCAGTTATTTCAGAGGTCAGAGCAGTGTGTGAGGGATTATTACACACAGGTGGCAGCTTGAGGACCCAGGAGAAATGCGCAAGGAAATATGATGCTTGGAGGGCAGAGGAGAAGGTTTGTGAGAAGCCTTTAATTGTCTATGAGCAGTATTGTTTGATTGCAGAGAGAGCACGATAGCTTGAGAGCTGATTCTTTTTGTAACTTGAACAAGATTTCCACTTGTATGATAATACAGAGATTGGGGTTTTAGGCCGAGGCTTTCCCCAGGTTATTTCTTCGGTTTTATGTGTGATTTATTTCTCGTTCTTAGTTATATGTGTTCTCTTGATATTGCTCAATTCGATTAAGCTTCCGCAAGTTTGTTGTAGAAGTAGATCTTGTATTTTGCTTTAGTATATTGCATAATCTATTGATCTACAGTGGGAAATTCTACATGGTATCGGAGCAAAGGTGATCAAGGCAAAGAACAACATACAAGAAGGCGAAGTTCGAAGTTTGTGGTTCCTGAATATAGAAATCGAGTTCTTATCGCATCTCAATTTCACCAATGGCATTCAGCGGTTTAAGACTCGAGTATGCCCTTGATGGCAACTTGAATTATATAGCTTAGAAGGATCACATCGAGGTAGTATTAGAGGATAACGGTCTAAAGGACTTCATTGATCAAGAAGTCCCCAAGATGACTGATGCTACTCAACTGGCGAATGGAAGAAATGTGTGGCTAGAGCAAGGAGAATCCTCTTGAAGGGAGTTAGAGACCACATTGTCTCGAGCCTCCATGGGAAGGAGACACCATTTTCGATGTGGAAAACATTGAAAGATTTATATCAGAACAACAGCGATCAGAGGAAGCTGGCACTGAAAGACAAGCTTCGTAAGATCAAGTGTGAAAAGGGAAACACGATCTCTACATATCTGAACAAGCTCACCACCTGCAGGGATGAGCTTGGAAGTGTAGGGATCACGACTGTTGATGATGACATGGTGAGTCTTGCACTCCTCGGTCTTCCTAAGAGCTGACATAACTACCAAGACTCGGTTAATGGAAGAGAAAAACTGCCAGATTGGGAACGACTTTGGTCGGATCTGATGCAGGAGGAAATAAGAAGAAGCACCATAGATGGATCCTCATCGAAGAAAGATGATGAGGAAAATATAGCCTTAGCGAGTAAGGCAAAGAAAGGGAAGGAAAAGGATTCTCATCCCAAATCCAGTTCTTTCCATGGTGGAAAGAAGTTTGACAAATTGAAAGTGTGATGCTTTCATTTTCATGAAGTGGGCCATTTTGCTACAAATTGTCCACTGAGGAAATTCAAGAAGGGATCCGTGGAAGGATCAGAAGGTGAGGCACTCGCCTCACAGTTCGAGTTGGATTTCACACTTTTCACATGCATGGTTTCATCCATGGTGGGAAGTGGTTGGTTTCTTGATAGTGGAGCTTCTTTCCACATGACCGGCGACAAGAGTTTTTTCAGTACCTTGGAGGATAAAGATCTCCAGATACTCATAACGATGGGTAATGATGAAAAGTATAGTATCTCAAGTGTAGGCACGATTGTTTTTTAGAGGGAGCATGGAGCTCGCATTACCTTGATCAATGTCAAGTATGTACTAGGACTGAAGAGAAATTTGGTGTCGATCGCAATGCTGGAAGACAAAGGCTATGATGTAGTCTTCAGTAAGGGAAAGGTTTTCCTTTGACACATCTCCACTAGACAAGTGAAGCAGATCGGTTCACGGGTCAAGAACCTATATGCTCTTGAGGTTCAAGATGCATGCAAAGCCTTGAGGAGCAAGGAAACTGATGTAGACTTGGTGGTTGAGAGGGAGAGTACATTACCTGTCAACATGCAGCGCCAGAAGAAGTCTCAGACAATTATGGAGAAGCCACAGTTGGTGAAGCAGCTTCAGGAGGTTGTGGAGCAGCCACAACTAGAGAAGCTGAGAGGAGACCGAGTGGAGGTATCCACTCATGCAGAGACCTTGAGTAGGGGGAAATTTCAAGCCAAGTGGGCAGAGGGATCACATGCATCCATACCTCCAGGTAGGAGGTGGTGTGATGTGGAGTGACAGTCCCAAGAAGGATGGAATAGGGGCAGGATCATTGAAGTACCCAACTTCTTTGATTAGACCTTGCTACAGGAGCCCCAACGAGGAGTAGCAGGACTAGCTGAGTGGGTAAAGACAGATGTCGATGGAGCGGCAGAGGAAGCTTCAGCATCAGAGTATGTTTCTAGCCCAACAGAAAGGTCAGTTGGGAGTTTTTTTATTTATACAGTTGCTGGAGCAACCACACTTGGGAGAAGTGTTGCATGCAGAACATTCCAAAGGTTTAGGATCGGGTTCGAGTTGAATGCCTTTCTTGTTGAGAGGGAGTGTTGAAAATGGCAACAATAAATGCTAAAAATAGAAGTGCTAAAAATAGCACTGCTATAAATAGTAGTTCGGGTACCAGTGTTGGATATAGTAGCAAGGAATGAAAAATGGAAGTGCTATAAATAACATTGCTAAAAATAGAAGTTCGGGATAGATTCCTATTTTAGTTAGTCCTTGAACTAAAATAATGAAGTAAAATTTAAATTTTATCTTAGTAGCTATTTATAAAATAATTAATTAATTCATCTTGAGTTAATTAGTTGTAGAAAATCAAACATGAAGTCTATGTGGGGACATGCAATAGTTTCTCCATTAATTGAGGAATTTATCCCTTAGTTAAAGAGATAAGGATGAGTTGTAATATTGAGTTGTAATTAGTTAGCTCAGTTAACTGAGTTAAGTTCAGTTAGATTAGTTCAAATAGTTTGTTGAACTAATTGTGAGTTCAGTTAGTTAATGCTTGCATGCATGTAACTGTTGCACTTCAGATAATTGAATATTCTCTCATAAATTATTCATGCATGTCAGTTCTTTCAGAGACCCAGTTGAGATCAAAGGAGGGACAATGTACTATTAGTTGGATAAATTTTTCCTATAAAGGAAACTCATCCATGCAGAAGGATTTATCTCCTTCAAGTTTGTGCAGTTATTTCAGAGGTCAGAGCAGTGTGTGAGGGATTATTACACACAGGTGGCAGCTTGAGGACCCAGGAGAAATGCGCAAGGAAATATGATGCTTGGAGGGCAGAGGAGAAGGTTTGTGAGAAGCCTTTAATTGTCTATGAGCAGTATTGTTTGATTGCAGAGAGAGCACGATAGCTTGAGAGCTGATTCTTTTTGTAACTTGAACAAGATTTCCACTTGTATGATAATACAGAGATTGGGGTTTTAGGCCGAGGCTTTCCCCAGGTTATTTCTTCGGTTTTATGTGTGATTTATTTCTCGTTCTTAGTTATATGTGTTCTCTTGATATTGCTCAATTCGATTAAGCTTCCGCAAGTTTGTTGTAGAAGTAGATCTTGTATTTTGCTTTAGTATATTGCATAATCTATTGATCTACAGTGGGAAATTCTACATGGTATCAGAGCAAAGGTGATCAAGGCAAAGAACAACATACAAGAAGGCGAAGTTCGAAGTTTGTGGTTCCTGAATATAGAAATCGAGTTCTTATCGCATCTCAATTTCACCAATGGCATTCAGCGGTTTAAGACTCGAGTATGCCCTTGATGGCAACTTGAATTATATAGCTTAGAAGGATCACATCGAGGTAGTATTAGAGGATAACGGTCTAAAGGACTTCATTGATCAAGAAGTCCCCAAGATGACTGATGCTACTCAACTGGCGAATGGAAGAAATGTGTGGCTAGAGCAAGGAGAATCCTCTTGAAGGGAGTTTGAGACCACATTGTCTCGAGCCTCCATGGGAAGGAGACACCATTTTCGATGTGGAAAACATTGAAAGATTTATATCAGAACAACAACGATCAGAGGAAGCTGGCACTGAAAGACAAGCTTCGTAAGATCAAGTGTGAAAAGGGAAACACGATCTCTACATATCTGAACAAGCTCACCACCTGCAGGGATGAGCTTGGAAGTGTAGGGATCACGACTGTTGATGATGACATGGTGAGTCTTGCACTCCTCGGTCTTCCTAAGAGCTGGCATAACTACCAAGACTCGGTTAATGGAAGAGAAAAACTGCCAGATTGGGAACGACTTTGGTCGGATCTGATGCAGGAGGAAATAAGAAGAAGCACCAGAGATGGATCCTCATCGAAGAAAGATGATGAGGAAAATATAGCCTTAGCGAGTAAGGCAAAGAAAGGGAAGGAGAAGGATTCTCATCCCAAATCCAGTTCTTTCCATGGTGGGAAGAAGTTTGACAAATTGAAAGTGTGATGCTTTCATTTTCATGAAGTGGGCCATTTTGCTACAAATTGTCCACTGAGGAAATTCAAGAAGGGATCCGTGGAAGGATCAGAAGGTGAGGCACTGGCCTCACAGTTCGAGTTGGATTTCACACTTTTCACATGCATGGTTTCATCCATGGTGGGAAGTGGTTGGTTTCTTGATAGTGGAGCTTCTTTCCACATGACCGGCGACAAGAGTTTTTTCAGTACCTTGGAGGATAAAGATCTCCATATACTCATAACGATGGGTAACGATGAAAAGTATAGTATCTCAAGTGTAGGCACGATTGTTTTTTAGAGGGAGCATGGAGCTCGCATTACCTTGATCAATGTCAAGTATGTACTAGGACTGAAGAGAAATTTGGTGTCGATCGCAATGCTGGAAGACAAAGGCTATGATGTAGTCTTCAGTAAGGGAAAGGTTTTCCTTTGACACATCTCCACTAGACAAGTGAAGCAGATCGGTTCACGGGTCAAGAACCTATATGCTCTTGAGGTTCAAGATGCATGCAAAGCCTTGAGGAGCAAGGAAACTGATGTAGACTTGGTGGTTGAGAGGGAGAGTACATTACCTGTCAACATGCAGCGCCAGAAGAAGTCTCAGACAATTATGGAGAAGCCACAGTTGGTGAAGCAGCTTCAGGAGGTTGTGGAGCAGCCACAACTAGAGAAGCTGAGAGGAGACCGAGTGGAGGTATCCACTCATGCAGAGACCTTGAGTAGGGGGAAATTTCAAGCCAAGTGGGCAGAGGGATCACATGCATCCATACCTCCAGGTAGGAGGTGGGGTGATGTGGAGTGACAGTCCCAAGAAGGATGGAATAGGGGCAGGATCATTGAAGTACCCAACTTCTTTGATTAGACCTTGCTACAGGAGCCCCAACGAGGAGTAGCAGGACTAGCTGAGTGGGTAAAGACAGATGTCGATGGAGCGGCAGAGGAAGCTTCAGCATCAGAGTATGTTTCTAGCCCAACAGAAAGGTCAGTTGGGAGTTTTTTTGTTTATACAGTTGCTGGAGCAACCACACTTGGGAGAAGTGTTGCATGCAGAACATTCCAAAGGTTTAGGATCGGGTTCGAGTTGAATGCCTTTCTTGTTGAGAGGGAGTGTTGAAAATGGCAACAATAAATGCTAAAAATAGAAGTGCTAAAAATAGCACTGCTATAAATAGTAGTTCGGGTACCAGTGTTGGATATAGTAGCAAGGAATGAAAAATGGAAGTGCTATAAATAACATTGCTAAGAATAGAAGTTCGGGATAGATTCCTATTTTAGTTAGTCCTTGAACTAAAATAATGAAGTAAAATTAAAATTTTATCTTAGTAGCTATTTATAAAATAATTAATTAATTCATCTTGAGTTAATTGATTGTAGAAAATCAAACATGAAGTCTATGTGGGGACATGCAATAGTTTCTCCATTAATTGAGGAATTTATCCCTTAGTTAAAGAGATAAGGATGAGTTGTAATATTGAGTTGTAATTAGTTAGCTCAGTTAACTGAGTTAAGTTCAGTTAGATTAGTTCAAATAGTTTGTTGAACTAATTGTGAGTTCAGTTAGTTAATGCTTGCATGCATGTAACTGTTGCACTTCAGATAATTGAATATTCTCTCATAAATTATTCATGCATGTCAGTTCTTTCAGAGACCCAGTTGAGATCAAAGGAGGGACAATGTACTATTAGTTGGATAAATTTTTCCTATAAAGGAAACTCATCCATGCAGAAGGATTTATCTCCTTCAAGTTTGTGCAGTTATTTCAGAGGTCAGAGCAGTGTGTGAGGGATTATTACACACAGGTGGCAACTTGAGGACCCAGGAGAAATGCGCAAGGAAATATGACGCTTGGAGGGCAGAGGAGAAGGTTTGTGAGAAGCCTTTAATTGTCTATGAGCAGTATTGTTTGATTGCAGAGAGAGCACGATAGCTTGAGAGCTGATTCTTTTTGTAACTTGAACAAGTTTTCCACTTGTATGATAAAACAGAGATTGGGGTTTTAGGCCGAGGCTTTCCCGGGGTTATTTCTTCTGTGTTATGTGTGATTGATTTCTCATTCTCAGCTATATGTGTTCTCTTGATATTGCTCAATTCGATTAAGCTTCCACAAGTTTGTTGTAGAATTAGATCTTGTATTTTGCTTTAGTATATTGCATAATCTGTTGATCTACAGTGGGAAATTCTACATATTCTAGAAAACTAGCCACATGTATAGTTGGAGTTAATAATGAAGAAAAGTTTTTATTAAATTGGTTTCTCTATCAATGATACAATTCCTCGCATAATTTGTTTTGAATAAGTGCACACCATTTCTCTTATTTTATAAATTCAAAAAACATTTACCTTGATGTGCACACTCTAAATCTTTCAAACCATACACCAACATTTTGTCAATTCAAGTGACAAATGAAATAGGTCTTCAACTTGTGCTCGTCATTGTTGATGATGTTACAGAGAAAAGAGGGTATTGTTGAAAGGGTAAGGAATCTAGATGAATTGAAAATAAACAAGGGAAACTGGATGATTGACATTGATTATTATTTATCTCAATAAGCATTTCTACATTATGATATCATCAGATGAAGTAGCATTATTTTTCCACCTTGGAGAACGTGACTCTTTTCATGAAAGTTAAATCATATTTGACCTATTGTATCTAGATTATATTTTCCTATCCAAGATATGAGCCCAGTACGTCTTGTAGATTGTCTTAGACTAGACTTATCGAAGTTTGAACCAAAATGAGTTTTAAAAGTTATCACTAAAGAGCCAACTACTTTCTCTCCAGTGTTCAGGATGATGATGAAAGATAATACGATTATGATGAATTATTGGTAGCCTTGATGGCTCCCCAATTTTTGAATGTCTAGTATCACAAAAAATGGGAACTTTAATTTTAAAGTATGACCTAGGATTATGCAATTGACAGACTACTAGTGTAGGGGCAGCATATTTGTTTGATATATGTTTAACAGTTGGAAGAAATTTTGAGCACTTGGTGATCTCGACCTATAACCTTACCTTCATCATGCATCGCATCATCAATTTGCAACTTTACCTTCATTTTGAATCACATCACCAATTTATGTTCTCTCTTTCTCATGAATCACATCACCAAGTTATGATTTATCCTTGCCATCATAATCACACATTGTTTAATTACATCGTAATCCAGATCAATCAACTATGATTACGCTCAGTCGCATCCTTAACTTGTGTTATCATAAGTAATTGTATGACCTCTACTCTCGAATAGTGACCTCCTTCAATGCATATCGCTAGTGAAATTCATAATAGAGCCACCCTTCCCTATCCTCCTTCAATTCATATCGCTAGCGCAATTCATAATAGAGCCACCCTTCCCTATCTTTGCAAACTGCACCTACAATTTGTGACTTGCCTCCCATAATTGCATTTTTCCTCCCTTGACATGTCACGGCTAAGCCTTGTGAATAGTTCAACTTCCCCTAGCGAACTTGAACTAGTGAATACTACGAATCTTGGAAGCTAAAGTGACACCATAAGGATTAGAGGTGTTTGTCGTTAGTGACACCATAGATTCCCATGCATTCCTATGTTGGTTGTAATGGATAATTGATACCACAATAAAGTATGAATGCGTGCTTTCGTATTAGCTTTATGTTTATGAACTAATTCGTGGCTATTTCTTATATGTTTGCTTCAAATATTTGCTTCCTTATTCCATGCTAATGATAGTAACTAACTGTGAACTAATTTGCAATTGACCTATAGTAATTTCTTTATTTTATGTATCAGATGGTCTTAGCTCACTGACTCCTCCTAAGGCATACTTTTCTTATTGTTTTTTTGTTATGTTCTTGTACATTTCTCTACTAGTTCATCAATTGTGGGTTAATTTCGTCCTTATTTTCTCGGAATTTCACACTTGCTCTCATGCTAACTTCTCTACATTTGATAGCAAAGAGTAAAACGCACATGGTGGAAGTCATGCCCACATAATGGATGGGGTTCCTATCCCGAACACCGTGAGGTCTAATTGGGACTTCACACTAGGGAGGCCCCCTTACTGTTGGCGGTACATTTTGCCCCATCAAAAAGTTCAATAAACCATGTCAAGGTGTTTTCATCTCAAAACATGGCATGTGTACAAAAGTATGGTTAGACTCACCTTCTATGTTTGAAGAGTATACACTAGTAGTAGGATTGGATCAACTATTTCTAAATGAGACTATTCTTGTTTCTAATTTTTCTATTTGATAAAATATTATTTGTGAAACATAATAGGAAAAGAGAATGGAAAATAGGGTTTTTATAAGTTCGTTATCCTATATCTTTATTTATTTCTATATCACCAAAAGTCAATTTATAATAATATAACTAAAATTACGCCCTTTATATGCAAACAAGCACAATAATTACTGTTAACATGTGTTCAATGCAACATTGAATCTAAACATATTGAACACCATAGCTATAAAAAGTGGCCACCATGGCTATTTCATTTATGGGCCTTATGTAACAACCTTGGTCAAAATTCCATGTAAAAGTTAATAAAGGCAAAAATAAGACCAAGGTCATGGGACACGTATTTCAAGTTGAATGGTGGGCAAAACATCCTAGTGGGTATCCATTTCAGTTAATATGGCTAAAGGAATTTGGCAAAGGCAATGACAAAGACTTTGGAAAGGAAAAATCACATTTTTGGCACATTTATTTATGAAAATAATCAAAATTAGGAGAAAAGGAAGGTGAAAGGTCAAAGGTTGCATGTGAGGAGGAAATTGAAGAAAAATAATGGAAATTGAAGAAAATAGAGGCCTCATTGATAAAAAGGCTTCTGAGGATTAGTGGGCAGGCTTGTTTAGTGTAAAATTTTGTCAGTTCAGTTTTGGAGCTCTCTCATTACTCTCTATCTCTCTCTCTCACACTCTTGGACACAGAGTTTTCTTGGAGCAATTTGACATTAGATCAAGAAAAGCAAAGAAGGCAAGAGGAAGGAAGGAGAAAGCAAGGAAGAGCAGGATCAAGCAGCTATAGCAAGATTTTTTGCACGTATCTATTTTCATGTGCGATTTTCTTGCTATATTTGGCATGCATGGTATTGCATGTGGTTCTTTGCTATCGTGGCATGAGTTTTTCTAGGTGTGACAGTGTTTTCAGTCTAGCTGGGTTCTCATGATTTTGTTAAGCTGGATTACCAGATGGATTCAAAGCTAAGTGAGGTGGATCTTCAAGACAAAGAACAAATGGCCTAGTGATTCCTTAATAGGACTGTCGATTGCGGTAAAGCCACTGGCCTAGTGACCCATGAACTGGACTATGAGTTACGGTAAAGCTAGGATTTGTGTGCCTAGGAATCCTCGACCGGTTAATGGCAGGATATACGATAAAGCCTAGAGGTGGTTGCCCTTGATTAGGCCTAGTAATCCTTGCCGTGAATGGAGAGATATATAGTAAAGCCTTGAGGGTGGAGTCTCGATTAGGGCCTAGTGATACAATGTGGATTGGGGTAAAGCCTAAAGACTAGGAGATAGGGAAATTCCTCACGGTGTAGGTGGAGAAATCCTGTAGCATCCATGCTTGTTTTATGGCTTAGTGATCCGGGATGGACTGCGGGAAAGCCTGGTTCTATTGATGATGGTGAGGTGGTGTAGCCTCAGGAAGCCCTAGTTGAGTTTGGTTTTAAGTCCTACATTCATGCTTGGAATATGGCACAAGGGTGATTGGCTAGAAGAAAGATTTGGTTCAGCCAATCTACGGTCGGGTGGTTTGTGGAAGTCCCAAACCTGGTTGGTTGTTGCATTCATTAATATGAAGTTATTTCTCCTTGTTATTTCATGAGTATTATACTGGTTCATATGTGGATTATATGGTTGTTGTTTCCTTGGTATTTTTATTGTTATTATGCTGGTTATGAATATGATAATGGTGATGTATGAATCTCATCATGTTTTTACTTGTAATTGAATGAAGAATGAACCTATGACCTAATAGATGATAATGAAGCTAAGGTGATAAAGAAACAATGCCTCATAATAAATTTTAGATAAGTATGAGACCCCTATGATCAGTTATGTTGTTAAGACTTGTAGTTTTCATGTTGGTGACATGTTTGACGAAATTCCTGGCATGGCTAGTAGGGGTCCAGTTTAGTCCTTGTTGATGTTTTTGGAAACATATCTTTGTTCTGCTATGAGATTTCATTTCTAAACCTAACATTGAGTTTTGGACAGTGACATGGGCTCTGGGCCTAAAAAAGTGGCACAAATCCAAGAGTCATAGGCACAACACTGGGGGGAAAAGTCCCTGGAAGCTCACTTTTCCTTGTTGTGGGAGCTTCTGGAGCCTCCCAGATGCACCCTTGTCCATATCAAGGGAGCATTCAAGGGTTTGATGTAATAAAACTTCAGTTAGTCTCAGGGGCTGGTTACTTGAGTGGTTGGGATGGCTCCTAGGAGTTCTTTTGCTGACGTGGAAGGTCTATGTAGTGTGTTTCCATCGATTCCACTTCCTTAAGGTGACTTAGGAGGTTGAATCCCATTATAGTGGCCTCTCATCGCATATTTACCCTGGTTGGTCAGTTACTTCGGTAGATGTGGAATGAGGGTGTTACATAGTGGTATTAGAGCATGGTGCAACCCTTGGACCAAATGGGTGGAATGTGTTTGTCATGTATGCATGTCGGTTGCATGTGTTCTTTAAGTTTGTGGACTACGTGCTTGTTGCATATGCATGGTGTCAGTCATTGTTGTCATTGTGTTTCCAAGTAGGAGTTGATGATGTTTTTGTTGGGATATGTTTGTCATGAATGCATGTCAGTTGTATATGCGTTTGTTATGTATGTGAGTGTCTATATATTGTTATGCATGCATTATTATAGGCATGGTTGTTGTGCATGAGATCGTTGTAGGCATTTTAGTTCATCATGATGTTGTTGATATGTTATGATGTTGATGTATTGACTGAGGTGAAGCAGGAGATGCAGGCCATCAGAGTGAGGTTGCAGCGCTGGACTTTCGGGTAAGAGAAGATCATCATACAAGTATTGTATGTTTGGAAAGCAACTATGTTAGTTAATGGATTATTATATGCATAAGGTTTGCTTATATGCTTGTCATTCTATTATTGTTACAGTTACATGTATGATAGATGTTAGTTAATCAGTGTGATCATATGTACATGTCTCAGATAGTCATGAATGTTAGTACTAGCCTGTAGTTGTATGCATTGTTTGTTTTGTTTTAGATAACTTGATGACTATGTTATATGTTGTTGATGAGTATGTTATAGGTTAACTTGTTGTTGTTATATGATAATTAGTTTGATGATTAGGTTATATGTTGTTGATGAGGATAATATATAACTTCTTGTTGTTATATTCTCGTAACTTAATGATTAAGATTATTACATTAAGATCTTGATATTATTATGTTTTATGCAAATTTGAATTGACCTATGCGTATGATCATGGTTATGACATTCAGGTATGAGTTAATACATGATATTATGTCATACTAATGTAGACTGATGGTGCATATGTCATTGTTATGCATGAATGAAAATTGTTTATGAGTTTGTGATGTGAACATGATAGCTAGTTACTATTATGGATATCATGACGTTATTTATGGTTGAGTTGATATGTTGTGAAGTTATATCGTGCTAATATAGCTTGATTGTGCAAACAAGATAGCCTCCGTTGAGATACATTAAGTTATGTGTTTGCTTATGTCGTATATTTGGTGTTTGATTGTTTGATTATGTCATCTATTTAGTGTTTGAGTGTTTGGTGTCTATTATGTTGTCTAGTTCATTTATCTAACATGGTATGCTTATAGTTTGTTTGAATGTTTGATTAATTGCATGATATGAGTATGTTTCTGTAAGATTGCATGAAGAAATGATCTTGTTTTAAGATGGTCGTACTAACAAATATGTGTTGAGACAACTGATATGTACTTGAACCATAAATTCAGGAATCCCACGTTGGTTCCTAAGTGATTTATTTTTATATGTTTGTTCCCAGTAAAAAAATTTTAGCAGCCTCTTTATTTAAGGTTTGTCAACCTTTTGCCTAAGCCTTTTTGTTTTAGTTTTTTCAAAATAGATGATTTTCCTTCTTCTTTAAAGCATGTCTTTCTCTCCTGTTGTGCTTTATTCCACCACACTTAGTATTTCTCAACAACTAAGTGATTAACATAATATCTCTCCCATTATGTCAATATTTTTCTTTCTATTATTTTGTCCTAGGTATTTTTAGGGGACTTTTAGGGAAGGTCCATCATGTGGAATTTAACCACCAACAACTTTTCATAAGTTGGCAAGAAGTCTTCCAAAAATCGAGTGCTCATTCCTGAATATTTCCAAGCAATTGATTTATTAATTCAATAATAAAATATGTTTACATCATCACATAATTCTCATTCTGGCTTCCATAGCCATTAATTCCAAAAACAGTTTAAAAGTCTAAAAACAAACAATGTAAAAAACACAAGACATGGGGGTGTTACAAAACAATGCTCCTAGTGGTTTATAAAATTCCAGGACAAAAATCCTTTAACATGAAGCAAGGTCTTAGGTCTCCCTAAGATTGGGCCACCAGGTACTTGGCACTTTTAAAGACCTCATAATGTTACGATGGAGCTTTCCTTGTTTCTTTAGACACATTCATGAGGTTCATGTGAAGAATGCCTATTGTTTCTTTTATGCACAAATTTGGCAGATACTATTAATTGTGGTCTATTACAATTATGTTCATGGAATTTCCCTGTATGAGCTATTTTGGCATATGCTATGTTTGTGGCTTATCATAAATTTGTTCCTGGTGGTTCCTTGCATAAGCTTTGCAATTAGTACTACTTAGGGCATTTAAGGACTATGTTATAACAACTTGGTCAAAATTCCATGAATAAAGATAATAAAGGAAAAATAATAACCAAGATCATGGGACACTTATTCCAAGATGAATATTGGGAAAAACATCCTAGTGTTGGTGCTCATTTGGTTTATTATGGCTAAGGAAATTGGTAAAGACAATGGAAAAGGCTTTGGAAAGGCAAAATGGCAATTTTGACAATATATTTATAAAAATGATTGAAATTAGGAGAAAAGAAAGGTGAAAGGTCACAGCTTGAATGTGAGGAGGAAAATGAAGAAAATAGAGGACTCATTAATAAAAAGGCTTATGAGGATCATTTGGTACCTTTTGTGTGTTCAATTTTGGAGCTCTCTCTCACACACACTCTTGTACACTTAGAGCATTCTTAGACCATTCTAGCATTGGATCAAGAAAATAAAAGGAAGAGAAAAGAAGGAAAAGGAAAGCAAGGAAGAGCAGAATCAAGCGGCTACAACAAGAATAATTGTAGGTACTGATTTACATGTGTGATTTCCTTGCGAGATTTAGCATGCATGGTACACACAAGTGTGGTTTTTGTTATCTTGTTGCCATTGGGATGGGTCTTTCCAAGTGTGACAATGTTCTTCAGCCTTACCTTTCCATTTATAAATAGCCATGGTGTGGTGGGTTTGATTTTATTTGGTTGAGCTGGATTGCCGGATGGATTCGAATCTAAGTGGGGTGGTTTCAGGATTAATCACAAGGCCTAGGAATCCTGGGATGGGATACACGGTAAATCTTGGTTCTATTGATGAGGGTGAGGTGGTGTAGCCTCGCGAAGCCCTGATTGAGTTTGGTTTTAAGTCCCACATTCATTCTTGGAATATGGCATGGGGGTGATTGATTGAAAGAAATATTTGGTTCAACGAATCTATGGTCGAGTGGTTCATGGAAGTCCCAAACCTAGTTGGTCTTTGCATTCATTAATACGAGGTTATTTCTCCTTGTTATTTCATGAGTATTATACTGGTTCATATGTGGATTATATGTTTGTTGTTTCCTTGGTATTTATGTTGTTATTATGTTGGTTATGAATATGGCAATGGTGATGTATGGCTCTCATCATGTTCTTACTTGTAATTGAATGAACCTATGACCTAATAGACGATAATGAAACTAAGTTGATAAGGAAACAATGCCTCATAGTGAATCTCAAATAAGTATGAGTCCCTTGTGAATAGTTATGTTGTTAAGAGCTGTAGTTTTCATGTTTGTGACATGTTTGACGAAATGCATGTAATGGCTAGTAGGGGTCCAATCTAGTCCTTGTTGATGTTTTTTCAAACGTATATTTCTTCCGCTATGAGATTTCATTTCTAAACCTAACATTGAGTTTTGGGCAGTGATCTAGGCTCTGGGCCTGAAAAATTGGCACAAGTCCTAAAGTCACAGGCACAACATTGGGGAAAAAAGTCCCCGAAATCTTCCTTTCCCTTGTTGTGGGAGCTTCTGGAGCCTCCTAGACCCACCCTTGTCCATATCAAGGGAGTGTCCAAGGGTTTGATGCACTAAAAATTTAGTTAGTCTCAGGGGTTGGTTACCTGAGCGGTTGGGATGGATCCTAGGAGTTCTGTTGTTGACGTGGAAGGTCTATGTGTTGTGCTTCCATCGATTCCACTTCCTTAAGGTGACTTAGGAGGTTGAATCCCATTATAGTGGCCTCTCATCATATATTTACCCTGATTGGCTAGTTACGTGGGTATATGTGGGATGAAGGTGTTACAGAGTGGTATCAGAGCATGGTGCAACCCTTGGTTTGGATGGGCAGAATGTGTTTGTCATGCATGCATGTCAGTTGCATGTGTTCTTTATGTTTGTGGACTATGTGCTTGTTGCATACGCATGGTTTTGGCCATTGTTGTCGTTGTGTTTCCATGTAGGAGTTGATGATGTTTTTGTTGGGATGTGTTTTCCATGAATGGATGTCAGTTGTATATGCATTTTTTATGCATTTTTTTTATGTATGTGAGTGTCTATATGTTGTTATGTATGCATTATTATAGGCATGGTTATCATGCATGAGATCGTTGTAGGCATTTCAAGTCATCGTGATGTTGTTGGTATGTTATGATGTTGATGTGTTGACTGAGATGAAGCAGGGGATGCAAGCCATCAGAGTGAAGTTGCAGCACTAGACTTTATGGTAAGAGAAGATCGTTATACAAGTATTGTATCTTTGGCATGTAAATATGTTAGTTAATGTATTGTTATATGCATTAGGGTTGTTTATATGCTTGCCATTTTATTATTGTTATGGTTACATGTATGATGTATGTTAGTTAATCAGTGTGATCATATGTACATGTGTCGGATAGTCATGAATGATAGTACTAACCTGTGGTTGTATGCATTATTATGGTTGTTTTATGCTAGATAATTTGATGATTATGTTATATGTTGTTGATGAGTATGTTATAGGTTAACTTGTTGTTGTTATATGTTAATAACTTAATGATTAGGGTTATTACATTAATATCTTTATGTTTGGTTTATGCTAATGTGAATTGACCTATGCAGATGATCAAAGTTATGACATTCAAGTATGAGTTAATACATTGCGATATTATGTCATACTAATGTAGATTGACGGTGCATATGTCATTGTTATGTATGAATGAAAATTGTTTATGAGTTTGTGATGTGAACATGTTAGCTAGTTACTGTTGTGGATATCATGACCTTATTTATGGTTGAGTTGATATGTTGTGAAGTTATATCGTGCTAATCTAGCTTGATTGTGCAGACAAGATAGCCTCCCCTAAGATACATTAAGGTATGAGTTTGCTTATGTCGTATATTTGGTGCTTGACTTTTTGATTATGTCATCTATTTGGTGTTTGAGTGTTTGTTGTCTATTATGTCGTCTATTTGATTTATCTAACATGGTATGCTTATAGTTTGTTTGAATGTTTGGTTAATTTCTTGATATGAGTATGTGTCTGTCAGATTACATGAAGAAATGATCTTGTTTTAAGATGGTTGTACTAACACATATGTGTTGAGACATTTGATATGTACTTGAACCATAAATTCAGGAATCAACAACCACTTTGGTTCCTAAGTGGTTTATTTTTATAGATTTCTTCTGAGTAGATTTTTTTAGCAGCGTCTTTCTTTAAGGTTTGTCAACTTTTTGCCTAGGCCTTTTTGCTTTAGTTTTTTCGAAATAGATTATTTTCCTTTTTCTTTAAAGCACATCTTTCTCTCCCACTGTGCTTTATTCCACCCCACTTAGTATTTCTCTCCAACTATGTGATTAACATAATATCTCTCCCATTATGTTAATAATTTTCTTTCTATTATTTTCTCCTAGGGATTTTTAGGGGACTTTTAAGGAAAGTTCATCATGTGGAATTTAACCACCAATATCTTTTCATACACTAGAAAGAAGTCTTCCAAAACTCGAGTGCTCATTCCTGAATATTTCCAAACAATTGATTTATTAATTCAATAATAAAATGTGTTTACATCATCACATAATTCTCATTTTGGCTTCCATAGCCATTAATTTCAAAAATAGTTTAAAAGTCTAAAAATAACCAATGTAAAAAAAACAAGACATAGGGGTGTTACAAAACAATGCTCCTAGTGGTTTATAAAATATCAAGACAAAAAACCTTTAACATAAAGCAAGGTCTTAGGTCTCCCTAAGATTGGACCACTAGGTACTTGGCACTTTGAAATACCTCATAATGTTATGGAGGAGATTTCCTTGTTGCTTTAGACACAATTCATGAGGTTCATGTGAAGAATGCCTATTGTTTCTTTTATGCACAAATTTGACATATACTATTAATTGTGGTCTCTTATGATTATGTTCATGGAATTTCCCTGTATGAGTTATGTTGGCATATGCTATGTTGGTGGCTTATCATAAATTGTTCTTGGTGGTTCCTTGCATAAGCTTTGCTATTAGTACGACTTCAATGCCCTATTTAAGGACTATGTTATAACAACCCTGGTCAAAATTCCATGTAATAAAGTTAATAAAGGAAAAATAATAATGAAGATCATGGGATACTTATTCCAAGATGAATGTTGGGAAAAACATCCTAGTGTGGGTATTCATTGGTTTATTATGGCTAAGTAAATGGGAAAAGACAATGGCAAAGGCTTTGGAAAGGAAAAATGGCAATTTTGACAATTTATTTTTATAAAGATGATGGAAATTAGAAGAAAAGGAAGGTGAAAGGTCATGGGTTGCATGTGAGGAGGAAAACGAAGGAAAATAATGGAAAATGAATAAAATAGAGGCCTCATTAATAAAAAGGCTTATGAGGATCATTTGGTACCTTTTGTCAGTTCAATTTTAGAGCTCTCTCTCTCACACACTCTTGGACACATCGAGCATTCTTAGACCATTCTAGCATTCGATAAAAAAAAGCAAAGGAAGAGAAGAGAAGGAAAAGGAAAGCAAATATCAAGCAACGAAGAGTAGAATCAAGCAGCTACAACGCGATTACTTGTAGGTATTGATTTACATGTGTGATTTCCTTGCTATATTTAGCATGCATGGTACATGAAAGTGTGGTTTTGGTTATCTTGTTGTCATTGGCATGGGTCTTTCCAGGTGTCACAGTGTTCTTCAGCCTTACCTTTCCATTTCTGGATAGCCATGGTGTGGTGGGTTCTCTTATATTTGGTTGAGCTTGATTGTCGGACAGATTCGAATCTAAGTGGGGTGGTCTCAGGATTAATCACAAGGCCAAGGTAACATGGGATGGGATACATGGTAAAGCCTAGCTCTATTGATGAGGGTGAGGTGGTGTAGCCTCGGGAATCCCTGGTTGAGTTTGGTTTTAAGTCCCACATTCATGCTTGGAATATGGCACAGGGGTGATTGGTTGAAATAAAGATTTGGTTCAACCAATCTATGGTCGGGTGGTTCATGGAAGTCCCAAACCTAGTTGGTCGTTGCATTCATTAATATGAGGTTATTTCTCCTTGTTATTTCATGAGTATTATACTGGTTCATATGTGGATTATATGGTTGTTGTTTCCTATGTATTTATGTTGTTATTATGTTGGTTATGAATATGACAATGGTGATGTATGGCTCTCATCATGTTTTTACCTGTAATTGAATGAACAATGAACCTATGACCTAATAGACAATAATGCAGCTAAGGTGATAAGGAAACAATAACTCATAGTGAATCTCAAATACGTATGAGACCCCTGTGAACAGTTATGCTGTTAAGACTTGTAGCTTTCATGTTTGTGACAGGTTTGACGAAATGACAGTCAGGGCTAGTAGGGGTCCAGTCTAGTCCTTGTTAATGTTTTTGCAAGCATATATTTCTTCCGATATGAGATTTCATTTATAAACCTAACATTGAGTTTGTGCAGTGACCTGGGCTCTGGGCTTGAAAATTTGGCACAAATCCCAGAGTCACAGGCACAACATTGGGGGAAAAAGTCCCTAAAATCTCCCTTTCCCTTGTTGTGGGAGCTTCTGGAGCCTCCCAGACCCACCCTTGTCCATATCAAGGAAGCGTCGAGGGGTTGGATGCACTAAAACTTCAGTTGGTCTCAGGGGCTAGTTACCTGAGTGGTTGGGATGGCTCCTAGGAGTTCTGTTGTTTACGTGGAAAGTCTATGTGGTGTGTTTCCATCAATTCCACTTCCTTAGGGTGACTTAGGAGGTTGAATCCCATTATAGTGGCCTCTCGTCGCATATTTACCCCTTTTGGTCGGTTACTTGGGTAGCTGTGGGATGAGGGTGTTACAGAGTGGTATTAAAGCATGGTGCAACTCTTGGACTGAATGGGTGGAATGTGTTTGTCATGCATGCATGTCGGTTGCATGTTTCTTTATGTTTGTGGACTATGTGCTTGTTGCATATGCATGGTGTCGACCATTTTTGTCGTTGTGTTTCCATGTAGGATTTGATGATGTTTTGTTGGGATGTGTTTGTCATGAATGCATGTTGGTTATATATGCTTTTGTTATGTTTTGGGCAGTGATCTAGGCTCTAGGCCTGAAAAATTGGCACAAATCCTGGAGTCACAGGCACAACATTGGGGAAGAAAGTCCCCAAAATCTTCCTTTCCCTTGTTGTGGGAGCTTCTGGAGCCTCCTAGACGCACCCTTGTCCATATCAAGGGAGTGTCCAGGGGTTTGATGCACTAAAACTTCATTTAGTCTCAAGGGTTGGTTACCCGAGTGGTTTGGATGGATCCAAGGAGTTCTGTCGCTGACGTGGAAGGTCTATGTGGTGTGTTTCCATCGATTCCACTTCCTTAAGGTGACTTAGGAGGTTGAATCCCATTATAGTGGCCTCTCATCGCATATTTACCCTGGTTGGCTAGTTACTTGGGTAGATGTGGGATGAGGGTGTTACAAAGTGGTATCAGAGCATGGTGCAACCTTTGGTTTGGATGGGGAGAATTTGTTTGTCATGCATGCATGTCGGTTGCATGTGTTCTTTATGTTTGTGGACTATGTGCTTGTTGCATACGCATGGTTTCGGCCATTTTTGTCATTGTGTTTCCATGTAGGAGTTGATGATGTTTTTGTTGGGATGTGTTTTCCATGAATGCATGTTGGTTGTATATGCATTTTTTTATGTATGTGAGCGTCTATATGTTGTTATGCATGCATTATTATAGGCATGGTTTTCATGCACGAGATATTTGTAGGCATTTCAGGTCATCGTGATGTTGTTGGTATGTTATGATGTTAATGTGTTGACTAAGGTGAATTAGGATATGCAGGACATCAGAGTGAAGTTGTAGCACTAGACTTTGGGGTAAGAGAAGATCGTCAAAGAAGTATTGTATGTTTGGCATGCAGGTATGTTAGTTATCGTATTGTTATATGCATTAGAGTTGCTTATATGCTTGCCATTTTATTATTGTTATGGTTACATGTATGATAGATGTTAGTTAATCAATGTGATCATATGTACATGTGTTGGATAGTCATGAATGATACTACTAACTTGTGGTTGTATGCATTGTTATTGTTGTTTTATGTTAGATAACTTGATGATTATGTTATATGTTGTTGATGAGTATGTTATAGGTTAACTTCTTGTTGTTATATGTTAGTGATCCAAAATGGATCTTGTATCAAACCTCTAAGTCTAAGTCTTCATATATATATATATATATATATATATATATATATATATATATATATATATATATATATATATATATATATATATATATATATATATATATATATATATATATATATATATATATATACTATTGGAAAACACTATCGCAGAAGAAAAACACTAAGAATGGCGGAAAACAGAGCTAAGCGGAATGTAAAGTCTCGTTGCACAGGAGCCGTCGGATCGGACAGATCAACGACCTAGATTAGATCGGGATATCACATCGGGAGAGGCCAGCGGAGTATATCGAAGGCAGCCCTAAGGGAAATGCGATTGTGATTGGCGACTTAACGTGGACCGTTGATCAATTGCGCAGATCAACGGCAGAGATTACAAATATCGCATCGCAGATCCCTAAAGGAAGGACTTAACACATTCAGAAGGCTTTCAGCGGACCCGAAGGAGTTATGAATTAAACAGCGAAGAATTTGAGTTCCGTGGTAAACGGTATTTCGGGTGGGCTTTAGGCGGTAAGTGGTATTGGAAGGGCTTGTTATTGGGAAATCTATTGTCTATGCAGAGCTGCTAGTCCCACTAAGGCTGGTAGCTACCTTAGAAACAAACAAACTAAAACCACTTTCGTTTTCCTTTATGAGAAGTAGATAAGAGGGGAATAAAGGAGACCAACCTCTGTCTTGCGCTTGGTTCCTTGCTTGATTCCTCTCCCTTATGATAGATCTTTGCCACTCGCTTCCTTGTCTACCCAGCTTCAAAGAGCACCTGTAGGATCAAAGCAGCATAACACTATCCAAGAACATAGATCTACTATCATAAACAATATAGGACCAGATATATATTGACCACACAAATGCATATATCATCAATCATACAAGAATGTGGAGGAAAACTTGAATAGCTTTATTAATAATCAAGAATAGCAAAGAGGATTACAACCAATTGTTCTGACCCAACATCATCCTCTCAGCAAGAAATCCCTTCTTCACCTCATGAAAAGCTTAGATCACCCAACACTATGATGTTACACCAAGAAACCAGCAGCACTTCCTTACAAGATACAAAATTCCAGCCCCCTGGATCTCTGGGATGAGGGATCCATATATAGATGTTTGCAAGGGGGGTGAGTCAACTTCTAAGATTTGATTAGTGTCCTCTCTCTGATAGTTCTTGATTCCACTTGGAGATTGATGATCTCTTACTCATCCCTGGGCGAATGCAGAGAGGCAAGTGTCACAGGAGAAGTTTCTGGAAGATTCCATGATCCTCCACCTCACAGATTGACCTTGCCATTTGTCCACTCTCGCCCATCGCACCCCATAGAAGGGCTTTTCAGTATGCATCGCACCTCCCGTGTGCATTTAGGTGGGATGCAGCGCACTTTGACCATGGAGCAGGTGAGATGGTCCAATTTTGACCAGTTCTGAGTAGTTTTTCATGGAGAACTTTTGGGAGATGCTGTAATCAGTTGACCTTGTTCTTTTAGGGGTTGGAACAAAACTTTTAGGGACTTAAGAGCCCTTGGTTTATGGACATTTATGATTGGGGTTGCAGTGCCCAAAAATGTCTATAACAGGGCTTCACCCGATTCCATACACCAACAGACACGTAGCACGCCGCAGGAAAGAGAAAATAGTTTTTTCAGGCAGGTTTTCTCCGTGCAAGTGGGCCACCCGAAATGGCTGATAGGCGTTGGATTGGAGATCGTGGATCAACGGTGGAGATTGCGCAGACTACTTGATGTTTCGGGTTGGATGCGAACCATCAATTTGAAGGTCTCTTGGAATACAAAGGGATTATGACCCGTAGCCAATGCGACTTGCGATTGTGATCGAGGCGGACCCGAGAGGATTATAGGGTGGACTTTATATTGTTTAAAGTCCGGCTTTGGCGTTTCGGTCAGATTTTCCATTGTTTTAGAGTATTTCCTGTGTATTTCTCTATGTAAACAGAGAAGTGTATTCCCGGGGATTTCACCCGTGCCAGTGGCCCTTTCCGTTTGTAAATAGGTGGCCTTAATGCCTTGAGCGTTATTATTATGATTGTTTAACACTCAGTAGGGAGAGGAAGGGATAGTGGACGGGAGCCAGAGAGCCCGAAATGGAGGCAAACAGATAGTGCCGATAGGCTTAAAAGCCATCCAATGGCAGAGGGACAGAGAGAGAGCAAGAGAAAGCAGAAGACAAAGAGCAAGAGGAAGCGGTTGTGTACTCTTGTAGACTTGAGGATTTTGAGTAAATCCTTGTTGTTCTTGTCACTGTTGTGTTGAGACTCTGTTTGAGCTCACACTTGTAATATTCTACTCTTAAAGACATAATATAGAGGTCAACACTGAAAGCTTGGACCAGGAGACGTAGCCAGGGGGTCTGGTGAAATCCTTCATTATTTTGACTGTGTCGATGTGTGTTTATTATGTTTTATAATTGTTCATTGTCTATATTATTTGCAATCTTTTCGATTCGTTTCACTAAATAATATAGGCATTCCTGCACATGAGTCTGTAATACCTTTTCTTCTTGATTTAGTATCCATTTTGGATCAGTTAGTAACTTAATTATTAGGGTTATTACATTAACATCTTGATGTTATTATGTTTTATCCTAATTTGAATTGACCTATGTAGATGATCATGGTTATGACATTCAGGTATGATTTAATGCATTGTGATATTATGTCATACTAATGTAGACTCACGGTGCATATGTCATTGTTATGCATGAATGAAAATTGTTTATGAGTTTGTGATGTGAACATGTTAGCTAGTTACTGTTATGGATATCATGACCTTATTTATGGTTGAGTTGATATGTTGTGAAGTTATATCGAGATAATCTAGCTTGATTGTGTAGACAAGATAACCTCCCTTGAGATACATTAAGGTATGAGTTTGCTTATGTCGTATATTTTGTGCCTAATTGTTTGATTATGTCATCTATTTGGTGTTTGAGTGTTTCATGTATATTATGTCGTCTAGTTGATTTATCTAACATGGCACGTTTATAGTTTGTTTGAATGTTTGATTAATTTCTTGATATGGGTATGTGTCTGTAAGGTTACATGAAGAAATGATCTTTTTTTAAGATGGTCGTACTAACACATGTGTTGAGACATTTGATATGTACTTGAACCATAAATTTAGGAATCAACAACCACTGTGGTTCCTAAGTGATTTATTTTTATATATTTCTTCCCAATTGATTTTTTTAGTTGTGTCTTTCTTTAAGGTTTGTCAGCCTTTTGCCTAGGCCTTTTTGTTTTAGTTTTTTCGAAATAGATAATTTTCCTTTTTCTTTAAAGCACGTCTTTCTCTCCCACTGTGCTTTATTCCACACCACTTAGTATTTCTCTTCAACTATGTGCTTAACATAATCTCTCTCCCATTATGTCAATATTTTTCTTTCTATTATTTTCTCCTAGGGATTTTTAAGGGACTTCTAGGGAAGGTTCATCATGTGGAATTTAACCACCAATAGCTTTTCATAAGCTGGAAAGAAGTGTTCCAAAACTCGAGTGCTCATTCGTGAATATTTCCAAGAAATTGATTTATTAATTAAATAATAAAATATGTTTACGTCATCACATAATTCTCATTCTGTCTTCCGTAGCCATTAATTCCAAAAATAGTTTAAATGTCTAAAAATAACCAATGTAAAAAAAATAAGACATAGGGGTGTTACAAAACAATGCTCCTAGTGGTTTACAATATACTGGGACAAAAATCCTTTAACATGAAGCAAGGTCATAGGTCTCCCTAAGATTGGACCAGCAAGTACTTGGCACTTTGAAATACCCCATAATGTTATAGAGGAGATTTCCTTGTTTCTTTAGACACAATTCATGAGGTTCATATGAAGAATGCCTATTGTTTCTTTTATGCACAAATTTGACATATATTATTAATTGTGGTCTATTACAATTATGTTCATGGAATTTCCCCGTGTGAGTTATGTTGGCATATGCTATGTTTGTGGCTTATCATCAATTTGTTATTGGTGGTTCCTTGCATAAGCTTTGCTATTAGTACTACTTCAATGCCCTATTTAAGGACTATGTTATAACAACCCTAGTCAAAATTCCATGTAATAAAGTGAATAAAGGAAAAATAATAACCAAGATCAAGGGAGACTTATCCCAAGATGAATGTTGGGAAAAACATCCTAGTGTGGGTGTTCATTTGGTTTATTATGGCTAAGGAAATTTGAAAAGACAAAGACAAAGGATTTGGAGAGGCAAAATGGCAATTTTGACAATATATTTATAAAGATTATGGAAATTAGAAGAAAAGGGAGGTGAAAGGTCATAGGTTGCATGCAAGGAGGAAAATAATGGAAAATGAAGAAAATAGAGGCCTCATTAATAAAAAGGCTTATGAGGATCATTTGGTACCTTTTGTCAGTTCAATTTTGGAGCTTTCTCTTACACACACTCTTGGACACTTCAAGCATTCTTAGACCATTCTAACATTGGATCAAGAAAATAAAAGGAAGAGCAAAAAAGGAAAATGAAAGCAAATATCAAGCAATGAAGAGGAGAATCAAGCAGCTACAACTAGATTACTTGCAAGTATCAATTTGCATGTGTGATTTCCTTGCTAGATTTGGCATGCATAGTACATGAAAGTGTGGTTTTCTTTATCTTGTTGTCCTTGGCATGGGTCTTTCCTGTTGCGACAATGTTCTTCACCCTTGCCTTCCCGTTTCTAGATAGCTATGGTGTGGTGGGTTCTCTTGTATTTGGTTGAGCTGGATTGTCGGATGGATTCAAATTTGATTGCGGTGGTCTCAAGATTAATCACAATGCCTAGGAATCCTGGGATGGGATACACGATAAATCCTGGTTGTGAACACCTCGATTAGGCCTAGGAATATTCAACCGATGAATGGCGGGATACACGGTAAATCCCAGAGGGTGTTGACCTCGTAGGCCTAGGAATCCCTTGACTAGTAATGTTGGGATACATGGTAAAGCCGAGAGGTTGAGACACACAAATTCCTCATGGTTTAGGTTGAGAGATCTAAAGGCATCCATGCTTGTTTAGGGCCTAGTGATATGGTGGATATACGGTAAATCTTGAGGAATCCCTGGTTGGTTTGTTGTGAGTCCCACATTCATGCTTGGAATATGGCACAAGGGTGATTGGCTAAAATAAAAAATTGGTTCAACCCAATATATGGTCGATTGGTTCGTGTAATTCCCAGACTTGGTTGGCTAATGCATTCATTAACAATAGTTCCTTCTCCTTGGTATTTCATGTGTAAATTTGTTGGTTCATATGCGATTCTTATGTTTGTTATATCCTTGTTATTTTTGTTGGTTATATGTTGGTTATTAGTATGTTTTATGACAGACTTGATGTATGGATATCATCATGTTTTGATTAGAAAATGAATGAATAATGAATATATGACCTAATATATGATAATGCAACTATTGTGATAAAGAATCAATGCTTCTTTATGAATCTCTTATAAGTATGAGATCCCTATATTCAGATATGTTGTTATGACCTGTAGATTACATATTTGTGACATGTTTGACAAAATTCTTGTCATGGCTAGTTGGGGTAAGATCAAGTACTTGTACCAATGATTACATTAGTGGCCTTATTACATTGTTATTTATTAATTCTGAAAGTTTCATGAAGTTATGGACAGTGGCCTGAGTCCTGGCCCTGAAAAAGTGGCACAGAATCTGGGGTCGTTGGTTCAGAACTACCTGAAAAAAGTCCACAGTCACTAGCATGCCTTATTGTGGGAGCAACTAGAAGGCCTCAATTGCATCCATAGATTGTCATGGGAGCGACTAAGGGTCCATATCAGCAAAATGATAAGTTTTTTTAGGGGTTAAGCACCTGGAAGTGTTGGTTGCCTCCTAAAGGGTTTGTAGCTCCCAAGGAAGGTTAGATTGGTTTTGTTTAGTTAGTTCCACTTCCTTAACTATACATGGGGAATTGAATCACATCATAGTAGCCTATCATCACATGTTTACCCTAGTGGACTGGTTAGCTTGGGTAAATGTGGGAGGAGGGTGTTACATAGTGGTATCAAAGCATGGTTCACCCCTTGGATTGGATGGGCGGTGTGTTGGTCATGCATACATGTCAGTTGCATATGTGTTGTTTATACTTGTGGTGTATGTTCTCGTTGTGTATGTATGGTGGTGGTCATGGTTGTAGTTGTGTCGCCATGTGAAAGTTGATGGTGTTGATGTTGGATGTGGTTGTCATTCGTGTATGTCGATTATGCATTGGTTATACATGTCAGCGTTTATATGTTGTTGTGTATACATTGACATGGTGAAGGTTGATTTCCAAGTAATAGATATGTTTCCTTGATCTTTGGAACATGTGATCGACATGTGTGAACAGTTGCAGGAAACATGCTTGGTATTAGCATGACAAGGTAATAGTTTTTTTTTTTATGTAATTATCTATTAGGTGATGTGACAATACATAGTAAGACTCAGTTGTAGTAAGGTAAAGGTAAAAGAGAGGAATTGGATGATAATTTCTTTGGCTATGTTTGGAAACCACAATTCCAAACGAATGAGTGTTTTGCATACAAAAAGTCTTCTTAACCTTGATTTTGTTTGACATTATGTGGATATTTGGTATATTCATGAACATGTATTTGACAGGTATATCAACTAGTTTCTAATTATAGTTGGATCCATCAAGGAATTGGATTCCCTTGAGAGATGGCATGGATGTGTCTAGTTATAAGGCAACATGCTTGGCACAAATAACTGGTATATTTATTTATGCACTGACAATTATGTGTTTATGGCAGTATGATGCAAGGGATTGCATGGAAAAAGAGACTGCCATGAAGTCGTGAAGAAGGCTCAGTTTGGGCTTTCCTTTGGAAGCACTAGGAACCATGGGATTGAGTCATGGTGCCTATTGTTGTTCTTTTGCTTTTGGTATTTTGCGATTTGTTTGCGCTTGATTTTCAGTTTGTCTATGTCTAGTATATGGCCATACCACTTTGTTTGTGGTGTCGTATTGTTATTGATTTTCATGGTTTTCTTCTTGTTTGTTTCTTGTTCTTGCCTTTTATGTTTTGAGAGCCTTGGAAATTGGTTTGGGAAAGAGGAAAGTTAGTGGAGATCAGGGAAAGCTGAATGAAACCCAACAGGTGATGTAAGGCCCAAATGAATCTCAATGCATGTATAAGGGTAGTTGAAGGCAAGAGTATGACAACCAATTGAATTGGTTGGGTCCATTGGTGTAAATGGATGATGGCGAGATAGTCATGAGAAAAGTAATCAGGAAAGGTAAAGTAAATAGATTTGAGGCGTCAGATTCCTTGGCTATGTTGGGAATCATTGTTCTCAATGTTGTGCATGTTGTGAACAGATAAATAGAATTCTCTTAACCTTGACCTTATGATATCTAGTAATTATGTTGTGATAATGATTGATTTATGCGAATGTTTATATGTGTATATGTATGTACGTATGTATGTATGTATGTATGTATGTCATTGTCTTATAGAGTAACCAAGGATCATTCTTGTGGAGGAACGATTTCTTATGCAGGTGAATGGCATGAAGATGCTCATGGTTTATGAGAAGTCAAGTGGGAAGAGTAGTGTTGAAATATATCCAAGATCAGTATCATGTGGATATGACTTGATATTATGTGATTATATTATGTTTATATTTATGTTATGATAGGCTATGTTGATACATACATCAGTGGAATGAAAACAACGTGATCCTCGGCATGCTAGGAGAAGCATGGATGACAGAGAGACACTGGAAGCAAGGTTGCTTAGTAGAGGCAGTATGGTTTTGGATGTGCAGTGCTATTGTGGTGTATATGTTGTGCATGTTGTATATTAAGTGATTGTACCTATGGTGATGTGTAATGTTGTATATGTAGTATTGTGTACATATGATGTTGTATATCTGTTGTATATATGGTGTTGTGTGTATATTACATATGCAATGCTAGGTATAGATGGTGATATGTACAAGTTGGATATGCGGTGTTGTGTAAATATCATACTGTGCGCATGTTGGATATGCGGTGTTGTTTACATATGATGCTTTGTACATATTGTATATGCAGTACTATGTACATATGGTGTTGTGTGCATATATATGTGGTGTTGTGTGCACGTCATGCATGTGGTGTTGTGTTCATGTGGTGTCGTGTACATGTCGTGCATGTGGTGTTGTGTACATGTGGTATTGTGTACACATTGTACATCTGGTGCAATGTAGATGTGGCGCTATGTACATGTTGTGTAGGTGTTTCCGTGTACATGTGATGTTGTGTACACATTGTGCAGGTGGTGTTGTGTATATGTGGTATTGTGTACATGTGGTACTAGTGTACATGTGGTATTATGTGTATGCCATACATGTTGTGTTGTGTACATGCGGTACTACGTATGTGCATTGTGTAGTCGTGGCATCACGACATGTGTATTTGTTGTTTTGTTCTATGTGTACATATGTATATTGTGTTGTACATTGGATGTAGGAGTATGTATATGTGTTGTGTCGTACACCAAGTGTAGGTGTCTGTATGTATTGTGTTTTGTCGTACATCAGGTGTAGGTGTATGTATGTGTTGTGTTGTACATTGGGTGTAGGTGTATGAGTTTTATGTCAAGTGTAGGTGCATGTATTGCATGGTGTTGTATGTCATGTGTGGTTGTATGTATGAGATGTACACTATGTGTATGTGTACATGGTTGAAGAGAAGGAACTAGGTATTTTTCGGGCGTGGCAACTGATCCAGTGTGCATACGGAATAAGAACAAAGGTAGAATTTAGGACCGATTGAAGGATAAGTATTAGTATTTTATTTCAAGTTTATTATATATATGACCTATGATTCTGATTTATGATGGTTATATGTGATCTATGATTTTGGTTTATGATGATTGCATGTGATTCATGATTTTGATTTATGATGGTTGTGTTTTGAGCTAACCTGATGTGATATGTTTATACATAATGATTTGATCAAAGATGTTAGTTTGACTTGTTGTGACAGGAAGTAAACAAGATTGCAAGTGCACCTTATTGACGAGCAATTGATGAGGTATGATGTGAATTTATTTCAATTTATTTTAAATCTAATGGAAGTTATGTGCTTGGTACAGGAAGCACAAAATTTTTTGGTTGGGTGGCTGAAACTGACTGCAAGGATTAGCAGCAGCAGCAAAAGGAATTCGAACAGGTAGCAGTATGTTGGTAAAGCATTCAGGAGCAGGGCCATTGTGGGACATTGGTACTATCCATTTATTTCCATGAGCATGTTATGACCAATATGATGGTTTGAGGTAGGGATATGCCTTGGTTTCTCGAGCTTTTGATGCAAGGAAACCTTGTCGAGGGATGAACTTCCCGGGATGGGGGTGCCCAGAAGGGGGTGACCAGATTGTCCGAGGGATTGTGTAGTAGAGAAGGAAAGGCCAGGGATGGACCTATTTTGGTCATTAGAATTTCCATATGGAATCAGATGCACATTGAGAGTGCACCCTGGAACAATGAGTCAGTAACTATTCACTGAGAGGACAAGTGGCGCAGGATTGTAGCACTGGACATTAGATGCAACTTTGACTTTGATAGTGGGTTATGGACTTCCTGGGAAGGAGGTGAATCCTTGTACTACTTTTGAGGGTGTAGGTGTGAGATTATGGATTCCCTTGTTGATTGATATAGGCATTGTATCATTTTATTTGTTGGTTGAGCAATGTGTATATGTCTATATGTGTATATTATTGTAAATATTGTATCGAGTTGGTTTATAAAGCTCCGTAGATAGTATGGTTATTTGTTGGTTGAAGCAAATGTGATTAAGTATATGTGGTTGTTATTGTAAATATCGTAATGAGTTGTGTTATAAATCTCCAATAAGCAGTATGATTGTCATGTTTCAGTAGTGATCATTATAAACACTGCAACAAGCTAAGTTATAAAGATCCATGGGCAGTATGTTCAATTGCAGCAGTCTTGCTGGTTATAGGTGTCATTGAAAACTGAGGACGATGTTCCCTCAAGGGGGGGGGGGGGGGGTTGTAACAACCCTGGTCAAAATTCCACGTAAAAGTTAATAAAGGCAAAAATAAGACCAAGGTCATGGACACGTATTCCAAGCTGTATGGTGGGAAAAGCATCGTAGTGGGTGTCCATTTCGATTATTATGGATAAAGGAATTTGGTAATGGCAAAGGCTTTGGAAAGGCAAAATGGAATTTTTGGCACATTTATTTATGAAAATAATGGAAATTCGGAGAAAAGGAAGGTGAAAGGTCATAGGTTGCATGTGAGGAAGAAAATGAAGAAAAATAATGGAAATTGAAGAAAATAGAGGCCTAATTGATAAGAAGGATTTGGAGGACTAGTGGGCAGGCCTAGTCAGTGTAGCCTTTTGTCAGTTCAATTTTGGATCTCTCTCATTATTCTCTCTCTCTCTCTCACTCTTGGACACGGCGCTTTCTTAGAGCACTTTGGCATTGGATCAAGAAAGGCAAAGAAGGCAAGAGGAAGAAAGGAGAAAACAAGGAAGAGCAGGATCAAGAAGCTACAGTAGGATTCTTTGCAGGTATCGATTTACATGTGTGATTTCCTTTCTATATTTGGCATGCATGGTATTGCATGTGGTTCTTTTTTTCATGGCATGGGTTTTTCGAGGTGTGACAGAGTTTTAGCCTAGCCTTGCAATTTCTGGATAACCATGGTGTGATGGGGTGCTCATGTTTTGGTTGAGCTGGATTGCTGGATGGATTCGAATTTGAGTAAGATGGATCTCCGAGAGAAATAACACATGACCTAGTGATCCCTGAACCAGACTGTGGATTACGATAAAGCCACTGGCCTAGTGGCCCATAAACCGGAGTGTGGGTTGCGGTAAATCCAAGTATTATGTGCCTTGATGGGCCTAGGAATCCTCGACCAATTAATGGCGAGATATACAGTAAATCCTAGAGGTGATTTCTCTTGATTAGGACTAGTAATCCTTGTCAGTGAATGGTGGGATATACGGTAAATCCTGGAGGGTGGAGTCTTGGTTAGGGCCTAGTGATCTGGTGTGGATTGTGGTAAAGCCTAGAGACTAGGAGACAAGAAAATTCTTCACGGTGTAGGTGGAGAAATTTAGTGGCATCCATGCTTGGTTTATGGCCTAGTGATCTGGGATGGATTGCAGTAAAGCCTGGTTCTATTGATGAGGATGAGGTGGTGTAACCTTGAGAAGCCCTGGTTGAGTTTGGTTTTAAGTCCCACATTCATGCTTGGAATATGTCACGGGGGTGATTAGATGAAAGAAAGATTTGATTCAGCCAATATATGGTCGAGTGGTTCGTGGAAGTCCCAAAACTGGTTAGTCGTTGCATTCATTAATATGAGGTTATTTCCCCTTTTTATTTCATGAGTATTATACTGGTTCATGTGTGGATTATATGGTTTTTGTTTCCTTGGTGTTTCTATTGTTATTATGCTGGTTATGAATATGACAGTGGTGATGTATGGCTCTCATCATGTTTTTACTTGTAATTGAATGAACAATGAAACTATAACCTAATAGATGATAATGAAACTAAGGTGATATGGAAACAATTCCTCATAGTGAATCTCAGATAAGTATGAGACCCTTATGCTCAGTTCTAGTGTTAAGACTTGTAGCTTTCATGTTTGTGACATGTTCGACGAAATGCTTGTCATGGCTAGTAGGGGTCAAGTCTAGTCATTGTTGATGTTTTTGCAAATGTATCTTTGTTCCGCTGTGAAATTTCATTTCTAAACCTGTCATTGAGTTTTGGGCAATAATCTAGAATCTGGGCCTGAAAAAGTGGCACAACTCGGAGTCGCGGCACATCATTGGGGGAAAAAGTCCCCAGGAGCTCCCTTGCCCTTGTTGTGGGAGCTTCTGGAGCCTCACAGATGCACCTTTGTCCATATCAAGGGAGTGTCCAAGGGTTTGATGCACTAAAACTTCAGTTGGTCTCAAGGGCTGGTTACTTGAGTGGTTGGGATGGCTCCTAGGAGTTATGTTGCTGACATGGAATGTCTGTGTAGTGTGTTTTTGTCGATTCCACTTCCGTAAGGTGACTTAGGAGGTCAAATCTCATTATAGTGGTCTCTTGTCACATATTTACCACGGTTGGCCGGTTACTTGGGTAGATGTGGGATGAGGGCATTACACCTTGTTATTGTAAATTTTGGTTCATGATTCCCATCTATACACCCATAGTTTAGAAATTAAAATCCTTATCTTTATTATGATAATTTAAAAGTAAAAAATCACACATTGTCGTTGCAAAACTTATTACGTATTGGCTTTAAACTATTAGTGTTGCCTTATCCAAACCTGTGTGGTAGGGACTAAGTTTCCATGCAACCCTTGTTTAATTTATGAATCTTTGCCATCAAATATACCATTTTTCATGATGTCTTAATACTTATAAAAATACGTGTAAGTAAAACTTAACTTAGTTGTTTTAATCATTTTGATTTTAAAAAATAATGTTAAATGAATAATTTAAGCCTAAAACTTTTAAAGGATTTGTTATTCACCTACAGTAGAAAAATTCCAAAATTTGTACCTCTGTTAAGATTTGTTATTCGCTTATTGTAAATATTTTTCAAAATATGTACCCTTATTAATATACAAACCAATATTACTCTCCTTTGTTATTTGTGCCTTTTTAATATTTACAATGTAATGTTTTTTAGGTTGTAATTTGATGGGCATGTACAAAGTACTAATTTTTATTTTTATTTTTTATTTTACCTCTTTTGGTTGAAGGAATTGGCAATTACTCAAGTCTCATACTCATGTAACATAGGGTCGAATCCCTCCACTACAACTATAACCTCTAGTTGAGGATTAGGTAGGTGGGACACCCGTGTGGTTTCGAACCAATGACCATTAGGCAATAAGTGTCTTAATAATGCACCAATTCACCCATTATTCTATGCCTCGTGGGCATACAAGGTACAAATTTTTTATTAGAATGAACCTATAAAGGAAATTGGACTAGATGGGACATTATGTTGGCTTAGTATTATTTTATATTTAACCAACTAAGATTATTTTAAATTTTTTAACTAGTTTTTATTTTTTGATTAATAATTTATCTAGTTTAGAAAAATAAAAATTAATGTTTAGTTAATAAGAATTTTGTTTAAAGTTATAATTCCACTTAATTAATGGGAAATTTACCTAAAGGGATTTTGGCCCATTTTGGGACGATCAAGAACATAAGAATTTTGAAAAAAAAAAATTTAGATCAAGTCATAACTTTGTCTCACTAGGAAAACACAAACTCACTAAAAATATTGAATTTTTCCACTTATCAACCCACTCTGTTGATATACCCAACTTGGAAGTCAAATATTTAGAATGGATAATATTTAGAGGTAGGTATCCTATTTAACTTTCATATCTCTACCTAGGCATCCTATTTAACAAGCATGATGGCAGCAGTAGTGATTTTGACAAGGATGCAGTTATATATAGCAATCTTTTTTCCCCATTCCTAATCCATGTTGAATGCTACGATTGTGGCAATTTTTGGCACAAAGCATCCAGATGCAGATGTGAGAGGACAAAACTCACTCCTCAGAATATGCAACAAAACGTAGTTTCTCAACCTTTGATTACGAGAAGAAATGTAGGAGAAAAGGAAGTGAAGTTTGTCTTCAATGCTCTGCATCAAAGGAACATGTTGAATAGAGTGGAAGAAAACCCTCTTTGGTTTCCAATTGCAATAAGCACAAGATTTTGTTAAGAAAATGGAGAAGAAGCCCAGTTAATATTTCTTTGAGGACAAAAATGAAAAGAAACGAAAATATGATATGGAGAAAGAAAGAAGAAATAGAGGAGAAGTGCTCTCTAGCCATGAGCATCCAAGAAAAATCCCAAACTAGAGCAAAGAAGGAGCTAGAAAGCAATGCTCTTGGTAGGACTCAGCCAATGTTCAAAGTGTCGAAGAAAAATGAGGACTCTCTAATTAAGGGGAGTATATCCTTTATTTCTCTTCATTAAAAGAAGAGATTGGTCTCAAGAGAGGTCGAATAAGTCGAATGAAGGCAACCAAAGAAGAATAATCAAAATTGCATATGAATGTTGAAGGTATGATTGAGTCCCCATGTTAATTATAGTGATAAATCTGTCTATTTAAAATGTATCAACATTGCAGGAGTAAGCAAAAGGAAAATGCAGCTAGCATGGTCTCAAGGGGAGTTCATAAAATTTTATGTTGTGAAAAGAAGAGGAGTTCAGCAGAACTGAGTATGAAGAGGCTCATAGTTTACGTCAAATCCATAGGATCAATCCCCATGTGGAAGCAAGAAGGCATATGGATTGAGATTAGAGAGCATTGGCTCATGGGAAGCTACTTTAGTAGTAGTTTCAGGCAATGATCATTACCCTTAGGAAGAGGTGATCGAATAGGAAATGAAAAGTTTGCATCTTGGGTAATGAAATGATCATTACCCTTATTTCATTTAAGATTGTGAATTTGATTATGTTGAGCAATCTTGTGTTCATGAACATAGTTGGTATAAGCTTTGAATGTTCCTTAAATTTCAATTAGTATCACTATGTCAATTGGTGGTCTAGGTTCATGTGGCGTAACCTTTTTGTGCAAGTGGGAATTTCTTTCTGAGTAGGAGCTATAAGAGTTTGCCCAGTACATTGTCCAATTGGAATCAACCTTTTGGTGCAATTGGTATCAGTTTAAAAGAGTCCTTGTTTGTAAGAGTATGATCTTAGGGGAAGAAGCGATTAATATGCTTAGGAGAAGTGAGCAAAGTCTTTGAAGCAACAACAACAGTGAAGAGAAAGAATAAATGCATCATTAATGGTTGGTATTTGTAGCAATATCAATACCATTTGCAATTTTAATTGGTATCAATTCCTTTTAATTGGTACAAAAGATGCATTGCCACAAGGTGTCCAAAACTGGAGGCTTTCAAAGAAGAGGAAATATATGTTTAGGGGGAGCATTTCATATATGTCTAGTTCCTAGAGCAGCAACAACAACTACAGGAAGACACAAGAACATATTTTACTAATGTTTTGTTATGCGGGTGTATTTTCCCATGATTGTAATTGGGTTTTAATGGCAGACTTCAAGTGCTTCATTAGGGATATTATCCCTTGAGAAGAGAAGTTTGCAGAGAATAACACACATCAACAGCGAAACCCTCAGTCATTGATTGTCGGAGGGAGAAGCAGCAACCTATAGCCCTTTGCCATAGATGTCAAAGGGAAAGAGTAAGTTGTGATGAACCATGCAGAGGGGTGAGAGCAGTTGGTGTCTCATGCAAGGAGAAGTGTGGAAGAAACATTAGGATTGATCATCAATGTGGACAAATGATGAGGTATTGCCATCAATGCCAAAGGGGGAGAATGTTGAATAGTTGTAATTGCCTAGATGGCTAGGGGTAGCAAAGTGTGTTGGCATTGATGACAACCAGATTAACATTAATGCCAGTGGAAACAAGTGTGTTGGTATTGATGTCAACCATATGAGCATTGATGTTAGCAGAAGAAAATGTGTTGGAATTGATGTCCACTAGGTTATCTATGATGTCAACTAGGGCTAGCATTGATGTTTATGGTCTGTCAAGATCAAGGGGAGTTTCATGGTTGTTGCAATCTTAGGTAGAGAACTATCATAGTAGCAGGATATGAAAATAAGCTATTAAGTCTTATAGTTATGATGGTTAGGGAGTCCCCATATTTGAAGGCATTTTCCCTTATGATTTTAGCTTAGATTCTATTGGAAATAGCATAGTTGAATTGTGCTTAAAAAGATATTTCCAATGGTATATTGAAGTCTGAAAATGGTCTTCCGAATCAGGGGTTATTGCCAGTCAAAGTTAAGTGCCCCAAAGTCAAGTTGCAGAGCTAAAAATGGTAGAGGACCATTTTGGAGCCAAGATAGTTTGATAGTGTTGCCAAACATGGTGGAGAAGTTAACAAAGCTGCTAAATAAGAGTTGGGCAGACAAAGCAACGACAAGAGGCTTTTTGATTGGCTTGTAGTGGAGCCCTCTTTACAGCTAATCTTGGCAAGTGGAGCTTGAAATTTTTGAAGGGTCACTGGTAGAAAGTATCAGGATGGAAGCATCAGGCGGACGTGGACCTAGCAGAAGTGGGGAGTCTTTTGATTGGTTGGTGGTGGAGCCCTCCCTACATGTAGGATCGAAGGGAGTACCCCAGAAGTTGTAAAGGAACACAAAGGTGAATTGTTGAAACCGTTGAAAATTAACAAAGGAATTTGTTGGAAAATACTAGGCTTGGGACACGTCTCTCTCTCTCCTCACAGCAAACACATGGCATCATTTTATTAGCTAGGGTGACGTTGGTACAAGGGAACATATGGCAGGTAGATTCGACTTTTTTGGGTGGCCTAATGAGCCAAATTCGAGTGACACGTATCACCACTTCAGAGGTGCCATGTGGCACTGATGATGTCAACATGATGTCATCCCATTGGTAGGATCCCGGAAGGTTTCGGGCAGTACATTGAGGAAATGGTAGGTTGACTGGGCATCGGGCTAATAGGGCAACTTTCAGAGCCAACTCAACCTAGTATGCAGTTGATTGGTTGATGCAAATGTCAAGAAACCCAACCTGAACATGGCATCCTTGCGGATGAATCCAAACAAGTTTAAAAGGATCACGTGAGAAATTGTCTCGCTGACAAGGTGTCGAACCAGTGTAGTAGAGAGAGAAGCAGTAGAGAGCCAATGAGAAGAGGCGTTAAGCAGCCCCACGAGACATGTAAGCCTATAAGGCTTACCCCAGAGGTTTATAAAGGCACATTGGAGATATGGCCAAGAGAACAAAGTTGGGTGATGGAGATTTCGCTGACACTTGGAAACTCCATCAAGTCACTGAAGGCACATCTAGGACTTAGTTTTATAGCATTTTCATGTGTTAATGAGACTAAGTGCCTTCGGGCCAAATACAAATGGAAAGGCACCAAGACAGGAAGGTGGGAGCTATAGTAATTCCCAAAACTTGGTCATATGGGTGGCATGTGACAAATGGCACTTAAGGGTTGGTTCATGGAGATTAAGCCCTCAAAGCTTAAATCGCAATGGGCTCGTGGAAGACGTTATGCAGTGTCACCTAGTGGGTCCCATAGTGGAATTTAACCTATTATGTGATACTTTTACACTTAGAAACTTTTCAACTTTCTTGCGAAGTTTTCTCGAGCCCAAGTCTTCTTGATTCAACTACCTGTTGAAGATCGACTTGCCTTCAACAAGATCAAGGATGAAGATCCAAGATATTTCAATTTCCTTTTCAGCATACTATGGCCATGGAAGCCATGAATCAACACGTTCAAAACATCATCTAAACTTCGTTGAAATACATAAACATATTACTCCCAAAATTCATTGGGACGAATATATAATTTTGGCCACTAACTTACCATGAAACACATCAAAAACATGGCTCTAAGTGCATTTCTCGGAATCACAGGGAATTAAATCAGACTTCCCAACCCCAACATAATCATGCATTTATTTCCATGCACACAACTCACATTCACATAACAAAGAATGGAATTAACAACAATACATGTTAGCAAAACTTATTCATTAATTCAGGAAATAAACACATAGATTCACCATCTCCTAATGATCTAGATTCAATTTTCAAGCATATGCAAGAACTCAATCGTTCCTCACAAATTTATACAAGGAATCAACATCCCTCTTCACACATGTAACTCATTCCCCAATATTAGAAGAAACATTTAATCAGTACAATAGCATATGTGTTCATTCTAGTATATGAAACATAAGTAAATATTTATTGCACCAAATACTTAGGAGTTAAACCACTCCTTACCATCACAAAAGAAAGAAACACCTTTCAATATTATCTCATGAACTTAATATATAGTGAATATTTACATCATAAACACATGCATATACAGCTGGATGAACACTTACCTTATAATGAATACCCTGGAAAATGAGATTGGGACTTCAACTCACCACCCAATCATAGACAAGTTACAACCAAGTCTTTCCTGCAGTTGTCACCCTCGAGCTAGATTCCAGAGCTTGAGGAGGAGTGTTCAATGAAGTAAAAATAATACTTCTAGCTGAAACAAGGTTTCCAAAGGTATCCCACTGTTACCCACCAACTAATCAAATTAGGTAATATGAAAACACTAACACCATCATCTATGAACAAGGTGTGTCAAGGCTACCCTGCCTCCACCCACCAGCTATACAATAAATTTCACATAAAGCAGGGAACACTTCCTTTTATACAGAGAGACTTATAATACAACATCCCAAAATCTTTGGGATTTAGAAACAAAGTATCAATTTAGGTGTGGAGAGAGAGATGAGATTAATGGTACAGAGGTTTTATCAATTGTGTTAACTCTGAAGGAACAAAAGTGCACTCACCAGCATCTTCTTAGTGGAACTTCCACCTGTGTTCTCAGCCCAGCCCCATGAAACTACCATCACATGTTATTATCCCACCAGCCCTGGGTGCCTCCACCTCTCAGAAGTTGTCAACCATCACAGTCTTTAGTGGATTTATCATCCCTGTGAGGTGCAACCATTGCTTAGTGATTATCGTCCAACCAAACTTTTGGATTCCTCCGTTGGCCTATCAATTGAGCTTAATCTGTTATTAATCCAACAAGCCTCATGGGTTTATCAATTGTGTTACCATTAGAGATTCTATGTGATTATCAACCAATAAGCCTTATGGGTTTCTCAATTGTGCTATCATGAGAGCTTCTTTGTGATTCTCAGCCAACAAACCTCATGAGTTTCTCAGATGTGCTATCATCAGAGCTTCCCCTCTCCCTGAATTCTCTAAGTCCTGATATCCTTATATGTTGTCTTAGTTAATAAGCTTTCTCACTAGGAGCATCTCTGTAACACCCTCCTCCCACATCTACCCAAGCAACCGACCAGCCGGGGTAAACATGCGACGAGAGGTCACTATGATAAGATTCAACTTCCTTGGTGACTTTAAGGAAATGGAATCAACTGAACATCACATACAGTCATCCAACTTCATCCAAATAACCTTCAAGAGACAAGTCAGCCACTCAGACTGCCTATCCCTGGGTCCCATTGCTATTTGAGAGACTTAAGGGCAGGTAACGCTCCCTAGGCACTGCCCAGGTGAGTTAATTTCAAGAATAACGCTCCCCAGACACTGCCCAGGTGCTTTATAATGCTTCCCAGACACTGCCCAGGTGAGTTAGTCTCAGCACTAATACTAGCATTTCGGGATTTGAGCCACCTTTTTTAGCCTAGAGCCCAGGACATTTCCCAGAATGGAATGATCACTTAGAATTAGTAAGGATGCAAGGAAACAATGATGCAAAAGAAATAATATGAACAAGATCATCACCAGACCCCTACTAGCCATGACAGGCATTTCGTCAAACATATCATCAACATGTAACCTACAGGTGTAAATAACATAATTAAGTGTAGGGATCTCATACTTATCTAAGAATCGCTATGAACCATTGTTCCCTCATGCCATTTGCTGCATTATCCTCCATTAACTCATAAACACATTATCCATTCATATATAAGTAAAAACATGCTGAGATCCATACATAACTGTTGTCATGAAATGTGCATATAACCAACATAATAGGAATAGAAATACAATAAACATATTAGTCATCAAATCCATAAATACATTAGTACCTTTACACATGAAAATCAAGGGAATGGATTTCTCATTAATGAATGAAATGAACCAATCAAAGATGGGACTACCACGTTCCACCCGACCGTAGAATGGCTGAGCCAAATCTCTCTTCAGCCATTCACCCCCGTGCCATATTCCAAGCATGAATGTGGGATTTCATAGAACACATCAATCAAAACTCATCCAGGGCTTCCAGAGGCCATCCACTTCAACCCATCAAATAGTGATTCCACCTCACGGTTGGACATCACCAAAACCATCTTCAGATTGGTTCCATCTAAGCCTTCAAGGGCCTCCAGAGTGTTTGTCCAACCAAGGCTTCCAAAATTAGTAACTCAACCCATAGCTTATACAGGGCTTCTAGACCATTTGTCCAACTAAAGCTTCCAGGACTAGTAACTCAACCCACCAAGGGCTTCTAGAGTGTTTGTCCAAACAGGTTTTCCAGGACTAGTAACTCAATCCAAGTTGTTATAGGGCTTCCAGAGCGTTTGTTCAACCAGGGCTTCCAGGACTAGTAACTCAATCCAAGCTATGGAAACATGAGAACCAACCAAAACAAAGCAATGAAAGTAAACCCACAATCACCATGGCTAACCAGGAAACGGCAAGGCTAGGCAATCCACTCTCAATCTCGGCCATCCTCCATGCTAATGATAGATCATAACCAAGAAACCACATGCATGTGCCATGCATGCCAAAAATAGTAAAGAAATCATACATGCAACTCGGTACCTACAAGAAAATCTGATGTAGTTGCTGATGTGGATGCCTTCTTGCGCTTTCCTACTCTTCCTTTGCCCTCTTGCTCCAAGAATACAAGTATACCAAACCCTCTAAGAGTGCTCCAAGAAATATCTAAGTATCCAAGAGTATGAGAGAGAGAGAGAATAATGAGGGAGCTCCAAAATTGAACTGATCAAGCATTCACCACTAATCCTCAGAAGCCTTTTTATTAATGAGGCCTCTATTTTTCTTCATTTTCCATTATTTTCCTTCAATTTCCTCCTCACATGCAACATGTGACCTTTTACCTTCATTTTCTCCTAATTTCCATTATTTTCATAAATAAATGTGCCAGAAAACCTTTTTGCCTCTTTAATGCCTTATCCATAGCCTTTTTCAGTTTCCTTAAGCATAAACAACCAAATGAACACCCACTAGGATGTCCTGCCCACCATTCATCTTGGAATACGTGTCCCATCATCCATGGTATTTATATATTTTTACATGGAATTTTCACCAGGGTTGTTACAGAACCCTCCCCCTTGGGGGAACACTGTCCTCGGTGTTCAATGACACCTATAACCAACATGACTGCTGAAAACAAAACATACTGCCCATGGAGCTTTATAACATAGCTCGTTGCAATATTTACAATGAAAGACCTACTCAAAATAAAAACATCATGACAACTTGACAACATACCACATACTGGAGCTTTATAATATAGCTCATTATGGTATTTACAATAACCACATATACATATACATATATGCACATTTTCTCAACCAGAAAATAAAATAATATCATGCCTGCATCAACAATAAGGGAATCCAGAGGCTCAAACCTCCACCCTCAAAGTAATACCAGGATCCAACTCCTTCCCAGGAAGTTCAGAATCCACTACAAAGTCAAATCTGCATCCAATGTCTAGCACTATAATCCCATGCCACTTGTCCTCTCAGCGAACAGTTACCAGCTCATTGTTCCAGGGGGCACTCCCAATGTGCATCTAATTCCATCTGGCAATGCTAATGACCAAAACAAATCCATCCGTGACCTTCCCTTCTCTGCTACACGGTCCCTCGGGAATCCGGTCACCCCTTCCGTGCAGTCACTCACCTTCCAAGTTCTGCTGGCACCCCCATCCCAGGCATTCCATCCCTTGGCAAGGCTTTCTCGCATCAGAAGATACAAAAACCAAGGAATATCCCTGCCTAAAAACCATCACACTAGTCACAGCATGCTTATGGCAATCAATGGACACTATTGGGTACCAGTGTCCCACAATGGCCCTGCTCCTGAATACTTTACCAACATGTTGTTGCATGTTCCAATTTCTTTTATTGCTGTTAATTTTTGCAATCGCTACTCAACCGAACATGTTCATGAATTCTTGTACCAAGCACATAACTTCCATTAAATTCAAAATAAATTGAAATAAATTCACATCATACCTCATTGGTAGCTCGTCAATAAAGTACATTTATAATCATGTTCGATTCCTATCACAACAAGTCGAACTAGCATATTTGACCAAATCAACATATATAAATATATTTCATTAAGTTAGCTCAAACATAACCATTATAGATCAAAATCATAAATCACATGTAACCATCATAAACCAAAACCATAGATCACATATAATCATCATATACCATAGTCATAAATCGCATGCATAATAAAATTGAAATAAAATGATGATACTTATCCTTTCATTAATCCTTAGCTTCTACCTTCGTCTTTATTTTGTACGCACTCTGGATCGGTTGCTACGCCCAACAAACAACCAGTGCATTTTCCTCAACCATGTGCATAGACACATAGTGTGCATCACACACATACAACCACACCTGACACACAATACCACGCTATACATGCACCTACAGCTAACGTACAACGCATATACCTACAACCAATGTACAACACAATGCATCCATCTATACTCGATGTGCAATACCACCCAATACATGTACCTACACAGAGTACAACACAACGAGTACACACGCTGCAATGCCACGACTACATGATGCACATACATAATACTGTATGCCCATAACATAGCATGGATGACATGCACACAATACCACACGTACACCAGTACCATATGTACAACATGTACACAGTACCACCAGTACACCGCACCACCTACACAACGTGTGCACAACATCACATGTACATGGCACCACCTGCACAACGTGTACACAACGCCACATGTACACTACACCACTATACAATGCGTACACAATACCACATGTACACAGTACCACACGCATGACATGTACGCGACACCACATGTACACAACGCCACATGCACGACATGTACATAGCACCACATGCACACAACGCCACTTGTACAATATGTACATAGCACCACACGCACACGACACCTCTTGTACAATCATGCACACCACACCATATGTACATAGTACCAATGTACCACATGCACGCAACACCACTTGTACATAGCACTGCATATCCAACATGTACATAACATCATCTGTACACAGCACTGCATATCCAACATGCGCATAGCACCATATGCACACAACACCACATATCCATCATGCACACAGTACAATATGTACACAATACCACATATCCAACATGTACATAGCACCATTTATACCCAATATTGAATATGTAACATTCATACAACACTATCTGTACCATCTTGTACATAACACTACATAAACAACATGTACACACACTATATATACACAACACTGCATGTGCACACATCATATATGAAACATGTACAACATATACAGTATATGCACAACAGTAGTACCACACATCCAAAACCATATTGTCCTTACCAAGAAACCTTGCTTCCTGTGTCTTATCCATGCTTACCCTAGCATGTCGCAAACCACACTACTTTCACTTTGTTGATGTATCCTTCAACATTACCTGTCATAACATAAACATAGGCATAACACAAGTATACAATACCAAATCATATCCACATGATACTGACCTCGTATATTTGTGGTGACTACTCTTCCCAATTGATTTCTCATGAACCAGGAATCTCTTCATGCCATTCACCTGCATAAGAAATCATTCCGCCACAAGAATGATCCTGACAACCCTATCAAACAACGACATAGATACATACATACATACATATATAATCATTAGCTTAAAAAAATCATCATCCTGTCAAACAATGACATATATACATACATACATGTATACATATATAAACATCAACATAATCATGATCATAACAAAATTGTCAGATAACATAAGGCCTAGGTTAAGAGAAATTCCTTTATTCATGCAACACATGTGCAACATTGAGAAAAATAGTTCCCAACATAACCAAGGCATATGACACATCAAATCCATTTACTTTACCTTTTCTTGTTACCTTTCTCATGACTTTACTGCTACCATCCATTTAACACAATGGACCCAACCAATCCAATCGACAGTCATAGTCTTAGCTTCCGCTGTGCTTACTCATGCACCAAGCTTCATCTAAATCTTAGATTACTTTTCGGCTACCACACAACTCTCCCCGAGCTCCATCAACTTTCCTCTTTCCCAACCAATTCCTAAGACTCAAAACAAAATAAACAACAAGAAAAAACCAAGAACAAGACCACGAAAACCCATAACGATATGGCACTACAACAAAGTGGCAAGGTCTTGCACCAGACATAAACAAAACCACAAATCAAGCTCAAAAGACGAAAATCACAAGGCTGGCACCATGACTTAATCCCCATGGTTCCCAGTGCATCCAAGGGAAATCTCAACCTGAGTCTTCTTCAAGATTTCATGGAAATTTCCTTTGCCATGCAATCCCCTACATCATATTGCCATAAACACATAATTGTAAGTGCATATATAACATAACAATACACTAGTTACCTTATCTTGTTGTGCCAAGCATATTGCTTGCAACTAAACACATCCACGCCATCTCTCAAGGGACTCCAATCCTTTGACAGATCCACCTGTAGCTAAATACTAGCTAATATGTCTATCAAGTGCATGTTCATGAATATAGCACATATCCACATAATGTCAGACAAAATCAAGGTTAAGAAGACTTCATGTGTGCAAAACACTCATTCCTTCAAAATTAAGGTTTCCAAACATAGCCAAATGAATTCTTGCCCAATTCCTTTCCTTTACCTTTTTACCTTGTTGGAATCGAGGCTTACTATATGTTGTCACACCACCCAATTGTTAGTTATATAGACACATCAACTATTACCTTGTCATGCTAATACCAAGTATGTTACCGTGCAGCTACTCACACATGTCAACCACATGTTCCAAATATAAAGACAATCATATCTATTAATTTGAAATCAACTGTTACCAAGACTCATAATCCATAGTCAACTCATAATCAACAGTCATAATACTACAACTATCACCTACTATACTTAAGTACATATCAACTATCTCAACACATTTTAGTACAATCATCTTAAAACAAGATCATTTGAACACATACTTATATTGTGCAATTCATCAAACATTCAACCAACTCGCAAACATATTATGTTAAATAAATCAATTATACGACATAATAGGCACCAAACACTCAAATACCAAATAGATGTCATAATCAAACAGTCAAGCACCAAGTAGATGACATAAGAAAGCTCATACCTTAATGCATCTTAGGGGAGGCGATCTCTACACAATCAATCCAGGTTAGCACAATACAACTTCACAACATATCAACTCAAATATAAATCATGATATCCATAACAATAACTAACTAACATGTTCACCTCATAATCTCATAAGCGTTTGTCATTCATGCAGAATATTCACATATGTACGATCAGTCTAGATTAATATGACACCATATCACAAATATGTTGATTCATACTGGAATATCACAACCATAACCACCTGCATAGGTCAAACCAGGTTAACACAATACATATAACATCAAGATCTTCAATGAAATGAGCAGAATCGTCACGCATATGACCAATCCAAATTACAATATCAAGATCTCAATGAAATAACTCTAATCAATAGGTTAATAATATATAACAAGAAGTTAACCTTCACATACTCATCAACAACATATAACATAATTATCAAGTTATCTAACATAACACAACAATAGCAATACATACAACCACATGTTACCATCATTCTTGATTATTTGACTCATGTGCATATAATTACACTAATCAACTAACACTCGTCATGAATGTAACCCTAACATCAAAAGACATGTATATAACCCTAATGCATATAATAATCCTTAACTTATGTACCTGCATGCCAAACATACCATACTTGTATGACGATCTTCTTTTATCCCAAAGTCCAATGTCACAACCTCATTATAATGATTTACATCTCCTGCTATATCTCAGCCAACATATTAGCATCATAACATCCAATAGCACTATGATGACCTAAATTGCATACAATGACTTCACAAGGCATATTTGACCTATTACACATGCATAATCATAACCAAGACCATACATGCATAACAACTACATATAGACATATAATACGAGTGAAAAACCATATACACACCATTTTAGCTACAGTCCAGTCATCAATGCATGACTAATATATCAACTACATAAACCATGACCTCATGCATGAAAACAAACATTACTCCACTATACACATTGCCACATGCAACCAACAGTATGCATAATCAATGCCAAATCAACTACACCTATAAACGCATGTAGTCGAACATAAGCGATCAAATCTTGTAATAAACCTACAAGACTAAAGCATGTAATCAAAATATTCAAAAATGTAACCTAACATACAAGGATATAAGTAGGTATCATGAATTCAACATGTAAGAGACATATAATCCATACATAACTAATCACATACTCATGACCAACACATTTCACCAAATCAATATCAAATTCTCCATGATAACCATACTACAACCTTAATCCATCATCAAGAAAATGCAACCAGTGTGTAAGTGTAAGAGACACACATGCAACTGACATGCATGCATGACTAACACATTCAACCCATTCAGTCCGAGAGTTGAACTTGACTCTGATACCACTTTGTAACACCCTCTTCCCACATCTACCCAAACAACCGACCAGCCAGGGAAAACATGCGACGAAAGGCCACTATGATAAGATTCAACCTCCTTGGTGACTTTAAGGAAATGGGATCGATGGAACATCACATACAGTCATCCAACTTCATCCAAATAACCTTCAAGAGACAAGTCAGCCACTGAGACTACCTAACCATGGGTCCCACTGCTGTTTGAGAGACTTAAGGGCATAGCAACGCTCCCTAGACACTACCTAGGCGAGTTAGTTTCAGGACTAACACTCCCTAGACACTACCCAAGCGAGTTAGTTTCAGGACTAACGCTCCCTAGAAACCACCCAAGTGTGCCTTATAACGCTTCCCAGACACTGCCCAGGTGAGTTAGTCTCAACACTAATGCTAGCATTCTGGGATTTGAGCCACCTTTTTTGGCCCAGAGCCCGGGACACTGCCCAGAATGGAATGATCACTTAGAATTAGTAAGGATGTAAGGAAAAAATGATGCAAAAATAATAATATGAACAAGATCATCACCAGACCCCTACTAGCTATGACAGGATTTCGTCAAACATATCATCATGTAACCTATAAGTGTAAATAACATAATTAAGTGTAGGGATCTCATACTTATCTGAGAATCGCTATGAACCATTGTTCCCTCATGCCATTTGCTGCATTATCCTCCATTAACTCATAAACACATTATCTATTCATATACAAGTAAAAACATGCTTAGAGCCATACATAGCTCCTGTCATGAAATGTGCATATAACCAGCATAATAAGAACATAAATACAATAAACATATTAGCCATCAAATCCATAAATACAACAATACCTTTACACATGAAAATCAAGGGAATGGATTTCTCATTAATGAATGAAATGAACCAACCGGAGATGGGACTACCACGTTCCACCTAATCGTAGAATGGTTGAGCCAAATCTCTCTTCAGCCATTTACCCCCATGCCATATTCCAAGCATGAATGTGGGATCTTATAGAACACATCAATCAAAACTCATCCAGGGCTTCCAGAGACCATCCACCTCAACCCATCAAATAGTGATTCCACCTCACGGTTGGACATCACCAAAACCATCATCAGATTGGTCTCCATCCAAGCCTTCCAGGGCTTCCAGAGTGTTTGGCCAACCAAGGCTTCCAAGACTAGTGACTCAACCCAAGCTGTTACAGGGCTTCCAGATCGTTTGTTCGTCTAGGGCTTCCAGGACTAGTAACTCAACCCAAGCTGTTACAGGGTTTCCAGATCGCTTGTTCAACCAGGGCTTCCAGGACTAGTAACTCAACCCAAGCTATGGAAACATGAGAACCAACCAAAACAAAGTAATGAAAGTAAACCCACAATCACCATGGCTATCTAGGAAATGGCAAGGCTAGGCAATCCACTCTCAATCCTGGCCATCCTCCATGCCAATGACAGATCATAACCAAGAAACCACATGCATGTGTCATGCATGCCAAAACTAGTGAAGAAATCATACATCCAACTGGGTACCTGCAAGCAAATATGATGTAGTCGCTGATGCTGATGCCTTCTTGCGCTTTCCTACTCTTCCTTTGCCCTCTTGCTCCAAGAATCCAAGTATACCAAACCCTCTAAGAGTGCTCCAAGAAAAATCTAAGTATCCAAGAGTATGAGAGAGAGATAATAATGAGAGAGCTCCAAAACTGAACTGATCAAGCCTTCACCACTGATCCTTAGAAGCCTTTTATTAATGACGCCTCTATTTTTCTTCATTTTCCATTATTTTCCTTCAATTTCCTCCTCACGTGCAACATGTGACTTTTTACCTTTATTTTCTCCTAATTTCCATTATTTTCATAAATAAATGTGCCAAAATACATTTTTGTCTCTTTAATGTTTTAGCCATAGCCTTTGCCAATTTCCTTAACCATAAACAACCAAATAAACATCCATTAGGATGTCGTGCCCACCATTCAGCTTGGAATACATGTCCCATCATCCGTGGTATTTATATATTTTTACATGGCATTTTCACTAGGGTTGTTACAATCTCGGCCTCCCTTTTTTTTTCCTATTCCCTGCGATGATTGAGTTAATCTTCAATCGTGAATGAATAATCTCCCCGAGGCTTCTCGAACTCCCTCTTTTTTTTCTCATTGCCACTAACCAACCATCCATCGTTTTTTCATGGGTTTGTGCAAGCCCTCCTCATGGCCAGCGCAGCCCATACTCCTTCATTATTTTTTGTCATTTTGTTTGCTTGTAATTGGTTCCTAAAGAGAACTTGGGCACATACTTTATTTTCTAGTTGAATTTAATACGCAGACAGCTCATTAAACCCACTCAGCCAATCCATGACTGGTATTTAAAACAACCAACTTCTTCAAGCAATCTCCCTCCTCAAACTCTAGAATCTTTGTCCCTTTCTCTCAACCATTGTAACTCATGGACACATAATTACATGAAAATATTTACAAGAGAAATTAACCAACAAGGGATGTGTTAGCTCTGCTACCTGTTGCTGATGTTCGAAGAGCATAAGTAAGCTCGATCCTTGGTTTTACTACCAAGGGATGTGTTAGCTCTGCTACCTGTTGCTGATGTTCGGAGAGCAGAAGTAAGCTCGATCCTTGGTTTTACTCAAAAAAGGAATACACCAGATATCCTTACCCTTCTCCATTTCCTTGCCCATTCCCCTCTTTAACTCCTTTGCTTCTGTTTAAAATCACATCAAATGATTTTCTTAAGTCACGGGCGTTAAAACCCCAAAACCCATATAACCGCATACCTTCGCAAAACCCCTGCCGTAACCTTAACCGTTGCTCTCTGCCACCCCCAATCCGCCGTTTCCCTGTCACATCAAATGAAAAACCGCGCAATTAAATACCCGTCGTCCGATCACATCCGCCGCAATCTAACGGCATTCGCTTCCCCCGCTGCGATAACATAGCCACACGTTAACTCGCGATAAAAAGTGGTTTCCGTGTTTCCCCTCCGCCACGCGTCGTGCAATGAATGGGATCGCTCCCCCTCGTACGATTACCACCTGACCCTCGATAGCGGTGCGAGCAATACCGCTTACCGCTCAAGCCCACTCTTCCCGCCCGATAAACTCCGTGCATTTTCGGCGCCCAGCGACCGTTGGATCTGCGTGCCCGAGATCCAATAGCTTGCGATCATCTTCCGCCTCGTCTTCCCGATAGTCCCCGCCAAGCTGTGTCCATCGTCGATCCGCCTAATCTAACAACCGATCTTCTTCCTCCATCCATCCCGACTATACACATCCATAACCTGTCCCATACACCCGAAAGGAAGAAGGCGGCCTGCATCCAGTACTCGGCGTAGTAGCTCCTCAACAACCGCATTTAACAGGAAGGATGGCCGAAAAGGAAAAGGACAAGCCTCGAATAGTTAAATGCATATAGCAGTTATGGAATTTCATCCATACGGCACTCCACCTGCTCGAGAAGTACCACAGAGCACCCGAGAAGATCAAATTCGTTCACTGAAGCAGGAATTTGCACCAGAGACTCCATCAAACAGTTAAAGCGGTTGGTGGTCAATTATGACCCTTCCACGCCTAGAATAGCAGAATGTATCTGTAATTAAACTCTATATATAGCCAAAAAAGAGATGTAATCAGGGTTGATGGTTGTTGTTTTGATGTAAGGTTCAACTTTTGGAGACTGTAACTGCTTTGATACTTGCAGCGTCTCGTCTTCATTTTCAGCTAATACAAGCTTCTTTTACTGTTAATTTCTCACTTTCCATTTCTATTCTGTTCTAGACTATGCTTGATATGCATTTTTCCTGAACTCTTGATGTTTAGCATTAGAGGCACTGTCATCCTACCTCTGTGTTTAAATCTTGCATGTATCAGTGAATGTGTTAATCAGATTTCTTTTTACTTAGTGACAGAGCTATCATCCTGTCTGTGCACTTGGGAATTAGATTTGCAGACCTCTTTACTGGTTGCAGTCGGCCATCACAAGGTCTTGTGCATCTGCTGGTGTGTTTAGTGTTCTCCATATTCACCCAATCCTTACACTGTGAGTAATTGGTGGTCTAAAGCCTTGTAGTCTGGGGGTGTTCACGCATGTCTTGAGTCAAGCAAAGTATGAGTAGTTATCTGGTTTGAACAAGCATCATCCCTTCCATTCATCCATTTCCAACATTGAGTTGAGTTTGTAATGTTCCTGAGCATCTCCGAGCTACAACCTAGGAGAGTTTATTGGGGTGATAACATTGATTTGCGCCGTCGCCGGGGAGAGGAGATTGAAGCTCAGCTTCCCTGGGAGAACGACACAGTTCCAACTTTGATGATAGACAAAGTCTGGACACATTTCTGGTTGTAATCATCTATCTAGCGACTCTACTGAAGAACCTACCTAGTGGTGACTCCACATTTCAGTTCTGGCTCAGTTTGTGAGGCATACTCGAAGAAATCCTCAGAAATCACCAGCTGACCCAGTGCCTGACCCTGAGAAGATTACTAAGCAGAAGAAAACTTCACAGAAAGGAGCATCAGGATCAGGTAAGTCTAAGAAATCTTATGCATCTCTGAAAGAAAATATTACAGCGGAGGATATACAGTTTGAAGATTTAGAGCCTAGCTTCGTTAATGAAGAAATACCTTTAGAGATTCATAAAGCTCCTTGTTCAGTCAGTTACCCTTTGGATCTCAGTCCAAATAAAGCCTCCCATATCGTTCGTCATTTTCCTTCAGTTCTGTCATCTATTTCATTACTTCCTACCATTCATTATGCCAGTATCTTTCCACCTAGCCCAGTCATGGCAGGTCAACAAGCTCTCACGAAGATGGAAAGAATTATAGCTGCTAGGTATGGACCCCTGGTCTTGCTTGTTCCTTTGAATGCCATGCCTACAGGAGAATATGAGAAATATATGCCCAAATTCACTGGTACAGAGGGAGTAACCGTTGAAGAACACCTTGAGTTTTTTTATAGTTATGCTGATAATTTAGATATCAATGAAGATGATGTGTGGATGAGAGTATTTATCCAGAGCCTTGATGGAGAGGCTAGGAAGTAGTTCAGAGAATTGCCCCATAGGTCCATAGCAAACATCGAAGCGTTGGATGATACATTCTTGAAACAATGGGGGGATAGGAAAGATCTGCTCTATTACCATATAGAGTTTGGAAACCTAAAAAGGGAAAATGGGGAATCATTGCCTGATTTTAATAAAAGATTCAACCGTATGTATAGTAAGATACCAGCTAAAGTAAAGCCTACCCCCACCTCTGCCAAACTCACTTATGGTAACGCTTTTGACTCTGATTTCTGTCTGCTTTTGAGAGAAAGAAGATGTGCCACTCTAGCTAATATGCAAGATGCAGTACTGGAGGTGGAATCAAATATTATGGCTGCAAAAAAGCTTAAAAGTCATGCTGATAGAAGAAGGCAGAGAGGTGAGGCTTCTTCTTCATCTGCTTCATCTTCAGAACCCAAATTAGATAAAATGACTAAAATGATAGAGTCATTGGTTGCTGAGATATCTAAGCTAAAAGTTGAGCAGAGTTCTGGGAAAACAAGGTTTCAAAACACATTTGCTCCAAAAAATCCAAATCCATTCAGAAGACCAAATGAGCAGTTGCAAATCATTCAAATGGGTAAAGAAGCAAGTGAAGAACAAAAGGTTAAGGCTCATTTCCAAAATGTAGTCATGGAGGAGGAGCAGTTTGAAGAGAAGGATGATATCTGTTGCATGGAAGATAAAGGTAGTGCTACCTTTTTTACATTAGCTGCATATGAAGAATCATTACTACAGGACCAAACCAATCAAAAGTGGGACAGAGACGTTGTTTTGCAGACTTGTGAGCAGCAAAGGTATAATCTGAGGTCAAAAGCAAACAATGTCAAGGAGAACCTTGCCCAAAGAGCTGCTGTCCAAACAGAGCAACAGAATATCCGGCAGAGGAAGCCAACAGTTGATCCAGTCATCCTCAAAGCACCAACACAAGAGGTAAGAGGTCCTGATAAGCCCCCTTACCCTTTCAGCTTTGAATCAAAAGTCCAGAAGTTAAAAATATCTGTACCTCTGATAGAACTTGTAAAGAGTGAAGTTTTTAGAAAGCCTATCCTTGATGCTCTTGAGCTAAAAGCCACACAAACCCCCACTGACTATGTCAATTTGCAAGATGATAAGCCTGCAGTTGTGCTTAGCCCTATGATCGAACCTGCTGATAATAATTCTCCATCATTTTATGTCTCCTTGACCATTCATGACAAAATCCTCCACAATTGCCTGCCAGAGACAGGGGCCAACGACAATTTGATGCCTAAAGCTGTCATGGAAGAGTTAGGCCTTGATATCACCAGACCATATCATGATTTATTCTCTTTTGATTCAAGGAAAGTAAAATGCCTAGGATTGATCAAAGACCTGGCCATTACCCTAACTCAACTGCCCATGAAGAGTATGATAATAGATATTGTGGTAGCAGATGTTCCTCCTAAGTTTAGCATGCTGTTGTCTAGAGGGTGGATTAAGAGACTAGGTGGAACATTACAGAGTGACTTATCTTATGCCACTGTCCCAGTTTTTGGAGGAGAAAGCAGGAGATTGTACAGAGAAGCACAACTGGCCTACATCATCAACGATGAGAAGAATCTTTCCAATCATCCCATTTATGCTGTGGACACTGACTTTGGAGCTTGCATTCTTCAAATTGAAGAATCCCAGAAGGCCTCAATACAGATTAAGAAACCAATAATCTAGGTCGAGGGAGAGCAAGGAAGTCAGGTTTGGGAGATGTTCTTTGATGGAGCATGTTCCAGGGGGACCGCAGGAGCAGAGGGTAGTGTTGATATCTCCAGAACAAGAAAGCACACATCTGTCTTTTAAGTTGGCTTTCCAAGTCACCAACAATATAACATAATATGAAGCTCTGCTGTTGGGTCTCAATGCAGCCAAACACAGAGGAATCAGGAATATAAAGGTGTTTGGGGATGTTGATCTTATCATTCAGCAAGTAAACAGAACATTTTCAAGCAAAGCACCCAAGGCTAAAAGCATATAAGGATGAGGTATGGAGACTCAAAGATTCCTTTGATAACTTTTCTATCTCATACATCCCTAGAGTGAAAAATCAGCGCGCTGATTCCCTTGCTGTGTCTGCTAGCATGTTTATCCCTCCCATGCCTCCCAGACTAGTTTATGAAATCTAAATGAAATACAAACCATCCTTGCCTGATAATGTCCAACAATGGAAAGTTTTTGAGGATGATGATGAAGTGAATAAGTTTCTGCAAGTCATTGATGAATTTTCCGAAATGCAAATTGACCAAGAGAATGAAGCCTTGGAAGAAAGTCCCCAATCCCAGCTTAGAAACAAAATTGGCAAAGATAGCATTGTCCAACTGCCCAGCAATCATATACCTAAGGGTCTGGTTCCATTAGAAAAGTTGTTTGACCAAAATGATGTGCCCTATAAAGCTGCCCAAAAAGAAGACCAATTTGCAGTCTGTAAGCATAATATAGGGAGTCAAGATTAGCCCAGATACATAAATTTGTCTAGCCCAGATACATAAATCTGTCTACTCATATCTCTGCTGCCTAGAGTGTTGAATACTTCCATTTAATGAAGCAATTTGCTGATGTCTTTGCCTGGGAATATAGTGACCTGAAAACATATGACAAAAATATCATCCAGCATAAAATCTCTTTAGAGAAAGACACCATCCCTTTTAAGCAGACGCTGAGACCAATAAATCCTCTGCTCCTCCCTTTAATTGAAAAAGAAATAAAAAAGTTACTGGCTGCCAAAATCATAGTCCCTTTCAAATACTCAAAATGGGTAGCCAACTTAGTGGTAGTGAGGAAGAAAAGTGGTGAAATCAGGGTCTGTGTTGATTTCAAAAACTTAAACAAATGCTCTAAGAAAGACAATTATCCTCTACCTAAGATGGAGCATTTGCTGCAGAAAGTCTCAGGGGCCAAAGTAATGTCTTTCCTGGATGGATTTTCAAGGTATAATCAAGTTGATGTACATCCAGATGACCAAGAGAAGACTGCATTCACCACTCCTTGGGGCACTTTTATGTATTCCAAAATGCCTTCTGCACTGATGAACGCTGGAGCCACCTTTCAGAACGCTATGGATATAGCATTTGTAAGAGAGAAGGATAAATTTGTCCTTATCTACCTTGATGATATAACAGTATACTCCAGTAGCCATCATGACCATTTACAGCATTTGAAGAAAGTGTTCCTGAAGTGTAAAAGGTTTGGGATTTCAGTGAATCCTAAAAAGTCACAGTTTGCTTTAGAAGAAGGCACGCTGTTAGGACATGTTTCCGTTGAAGGTGTCCGAATTGATCCAGAAAGAGTAAAAGCAATACAGAGTTTGTCTGTCCCGAGATCAAAGAAAGACATCTAGTGCTTTCTGGACAAGATAAATTTTGTAAGGAGGTTCATCCCAAATTTTGCAGAACTTGTAAAGCACATTACTTCCATGTTGAGAAAGGAGTAGGAGATAAAATGCACTGATGCAGCAAGAATATCCTTTGAGTCCATTAAGAAATCTATTATGGAAGCTCCAACTTTAAGAAGTCCAGATTACAGCAAGGAATTCCATATATTTTCATTTACCTCTGATGACACCCTTGCAACGGTTTTATTGCAAGCAGATGAAGAAGGCTTAGAGCATCCAGTGGCATTCTTCAGCGAAACCTTAAGGGACGCTGAGCTGAGGTATGATATCATTGAAAAATAGAGATATGCTCTTATAAAGTCTCTGAAAGCTTTCAGAATTTACATTCTGCATTCCAAGATAATTGCATATGTGCCCTCTGCTTCAATAAAGGATGTCCTAACGCAGCCTGATGTTGATGGAAGAAGGGCTAAATGGATTGCAAAGTTAATTGAATTTAATATAGAATTGAAGCCCACCAAGCTTGTCAGAGGTCAGGGCCTTGCCAAGTTATTGGCTGAAGAAAATTGCAGAACGCTGGACATAAATCTCATAAGCACAAATGCAAAAAGGGATCAAACAGAAGAAGAAACAGCTGAACCAGGAAAAAATCAGTCATTGGCAGAAAATTTAGCTTCTTGTGATTGGTACTCTGCAATAGCTCAATTTTTGCTGAAGCTAGAAATTCCTCCAGGCTTTAGTGCAAGCCAAGCCAGAATTGTTAAGCTCAGGGCAACAAAATATTGCATTCATGAAAATCTGCTCTATTGGAGGGACCCCTCTGGAATTCTTTTGAGGTGTCTGGACAAAGAACAATCCATTGAAGTCATGTAGCAATTTCATTCCAGCATATGTGGAGGGCATCATTATTGGAAAACTACAGCCCACAAAATCCTTAGAGCTGGGTATTATTGGCCCACCTTGTTTGTTGATGTCTTCTCATTTGTTAAATCATGTGACAGGTGCCAAAGATTTGATAGAAAACAACAATTGAAGTCCCTGCCTCTAAAACTAATATATGCAAATGGCCATTTTCAGCAGTGGGGCGTAGACTTCATTGAAGAAATCAATCCACATTCCAGTGGCCAGCACAGATAGATCTTAGTTACCACTAATTACTTCACTAAATAGATTGAAGCAATCCCTTCCAGAAAGGCTAATCATAATGTGGTCATGAAGTTTTTGATAGAAAATATCTTCACCAGATTTGGATGTCCACATAAAATAATCACAGACAATGCAGCGACCTTCAGAGTAAAAGAATTGGTGGACATGTGTGACTCAATGGACATTAAGCTGGCTCATTCCACCTCATACTACCCTCAAGGAAATGGTCTAGCAGAATCTTCCAACAAAACCCTGATAAGGATAATTAAAAAACTGCTGGAAGATAACAAAAAAAATTGGGATTATAAGCTCAAATATGCATTGTGGGCTGACAGAGTAACCACCAAGAGATCCACAAGGGATTCTCCATTCAAGCTGGTATATGGCACCGACGTTGTGTTTCCAATCCAGTGAACTCTCCCTGTGGCAAAGCTCTTACAAGAAGAGCAGAATGAAGAAGAAGATATGGCAAAAAGAATCACTGATTTCGCAGAGATACATCAGATCAGAGAACAGTGGGTTGAAAGGTCAGCGACACATCCACAGAGAATCAAGGAAGTTTTTGACAAAAGAGCCAAAACAGAGAATTTTCAGGTTGGAGACTTGGTTCTTAAGTGGGATGTACTGAAAGAGAAAAAAGGCAACCATGCGAAGTTTGATGCCTTGTGGACGGGCCTTTTATTATTTCTCAGATCCAATGGAACAATATCTTCATGCTGAAAAGTATGGGAGGAGAAACAGTTTTTGATGGCCCAGTTAATGAGCGTTTTCTGAAAATTTATGTTATTTAAGGTCTTTGGGGCTTAAAGTTGTAAATATGTTGCTTTATCAGTGTTAGTGTAAGCTCAGTTAGAATCCATGCCCAATAGAACACCAGGAAATTTTGTTAATTGGTTTTTACAGGAAAAGCATTGATCTGCAAGTTCTTGAGACCTTACAAAGAGGATCTCATCCCCAGAAGGAACCAGTGTTAGCTCTGCTACCTGTTGCTGATATTCGGAGCACAGAAGTAAGCTCAGTCCTTGGTTTTACTCAGAAAAGGCCTACACCGGATATCCTTACCCTTCTCCATTTCCTCGCCCATTTCCCTCTTTAACTCCTTTGCTTCTGTTTAAAATCACATCAAATGATTTTCTTAAGTCACCGGCGTTAAAACCCCAAAACCCATATAACTGCATACTTTCGCAAAACCCCTGTTGTAACCTTAATCGTTGCTCACCGCCACCACCAATCCGTCGTTTCCCTGTCACATCAAAGGAAAAACCGCGCAATTAAATACCTGTCGTCCGATCGCATCCGCCGCGATCCGACAGCGTCCACTTCACCCACTACCATAACATAGCGGCACATTAACTCGTGATAAAAAGCGGTTTCCGTGTTTCCCCGTCGCCACGCATCATGCGATAAATGGGATCGCTTCCCCTCGTATGATTACCACCCAACCCTTAATAGCGGTGCGAGCAATACCGCTTACCGCTCAATCTTGCTCTTCCCGCCCGATAAACTCCGTGCATTTTCAGCGCCCGGCGACCGTTGGATCTGCCTGCCCGAGATCCAACGCCCTGCGATCATCTTCCACCTCGCCTTCCCGATAGTCCTCACCAAGCCGTGTCCGCCGTCGATCTGCCTGCCCGAGATCCAACGCCCTGCGATCATCTTCCACCTCGCCTTCCCGATAGTCCTCACCAAGCCGTGTCCGCCGTCGATCTGCCTAATCTAACGGCCGATCTTCTTCCTCCATCCATCCCAACTATCCACGTCCATAACCTGTCCCATACACCCGCAAGGACGAAAGTGGCCTGCATCCAGTACTTGGCGCAATAGCTCCTCAACAACCGCATTTAATAAGAAGGATGGCCAAAAAGGAAAAAGACAAGCCTCGAGCAGTGAAATGCATTTAACAGTTATGGAATTTCATCTATACGACACTCCACTTACTCAAGAAGTACCACAGAGCACCCGAGAAAATCAAATTCTTTCACTGAAGCAGGCAAATTGCACCAGAAACTCCATCAGACAGTTAAAGCAATTGGTGGTCAATTATGATTCCTCCACGCCTAGAATAATAGAACATCTTTGTAATTAAACTCTATATATACCCAACAAAAAAATGTAATCAGAATTGACGGTTGTTGTTTTAATATAAGGTTCAACTTCTGGACACTGTAACTGCTCTGATACTTGCAGCGTCTCGTCTTCATTTTCAGCTAATACAAACTTCTTTTGTTTTTAATTGCTCACTTTCCAATTCTATTCTGTTCTAGGCTGTGCTTGATATGCATTGCTCCTGAACTCTTAATGTTTAGCATTAGAGGAACTGTCATCCTACCTGTGTTTAAATCTCGCATGTATCAGTGAATGTGTTAATTAAGTTTCTTTTTACTCAGTGACAGAAAGCTATCATTTTGTCTGTGCATTTGGAAATTAGATTTGTAGACCTCTTTACTGGTTGCAGCCGGCCATCACAAGATCTTGTGCATCTGTTGGTGTGATCAGTATTCTCCATATTCACCCAATCCTTAAATTGTGAGTAATTGGAAGTCTAAAACCTTGTAGTCTGGAGGTGTTCACGCATGTTTGAAATCAAGCAAAGTATGAGTGGTTATCTGGCTTGAACAAACATCATTCCTTCCATTCATCCATTTCCAACATTGAGTTGAATTTGTAATGTTCTCGAGCATCTCCGAGCTACAAACTAAGAAAGTTTCTTGGGGTGATAACAGGATGTCACAATATCAAAATCTTGGTTATCATTAAAAGGATGTCAAAACTATAATACTTTTGATCCATGGTTCTACAAGGATATATGTCTATGTAATCTCATTGTGTGCAGTAACCACAGACCTTCTAAACAAAAATTAACAATGGCACAAATATCCACCTTGGCATTTATAGTTAGATTGAGAGTTGAGAGACTTACTAGTTATCAAAAGGCTTACTCATCCTTCAAGCCTTCTTATATTATAACTCTCATTATTGTGGGAGTATAGTAGGTTTCAGTGATATTATGGTCAAGCAGAAGAGGAAAAGGATGTAACTATGATCAACCAAGATACAAAAGAATTATAATGCTATCTTTAAATGCCATCATTCTTGGAGAGGATGATCCGCTAACATGATCAAAAAAATCCATCTAACAAGAGAGTATTATACTACGAGTCTTAGGTGTTCAACAATGATCATAGATGGCCTTAAAATAAACTCTCAACAATGATGGAAGGAGTGGAAAAGCAAAGCTCCCCTTGAAACAAGACTCTTTTATGTGGATGGCTTTAGCGCATTTGCACATTGGACACATTCTTAGTATTTGATAAAGATCATTAATGACCTTGAAATAAATCTTGACGATGGAGGAAAGAGTGAAAAGTCAAAGCTTTCCTTAAAACAAGACTCTTTGTTTTTATAACTTTAGCCAACAAGGTCCTCATTTGAGACATTATTAAAAAGATCATTTGAAAGCTATGCAAATGTACTTTTGAACCCACAAATCCCCAAGTTACCACAAGCTTGTAATAATCTAAAATAAACCCTAAAGGCTTGGTAGGAGGATATCAAGTTAGCAAAGCATCTTTAGTATTATGTTGGGCATTGTAGCTAACCAAAAACACATTGATATTTAAGAATACAAGCGAAAGTCCTCTATATGTATTTTATAATATACATATGAAGGTGTGGAAAAATGAGTTTTTAATCAAGGCCACAAGTAATGGGGGAAATCACACATTAATAAATATTTCCCATAGGAAAAAGATTACAACTTTGAGCTTTTCCTACTTTTATTTGCATAAGTTGAAGTGGGTCCATGATTGTTATTTTCATTGCTTTATAATGTGGTAGTGTTGTAATTAGCATGTTGACATTGTTGAACTGGCTCCATGATTGTATTTACATTGTTTTATAATGTTGTGGCCTTGTAATTAGACTTTGTTCGGTGTCCTTCAGGGAGGTGTGCATGGCTTTCAGCAATATTATTTTGCAACTTGGTTTAAAACTCTTTTTAATTACTCTTTCTGCATTTTTAAAACTCTTGTTAGTTCATGTTGGGTAGATGCAAAATGGCATGTTGGGGCTAAACTAGAGTAAGTCTTTGCTTTGATTATTTATATTGATTTCAAGAAATATTGTAGTCTTGGTTATCCCCTTGCCACCTTAAAAGGCTACATGGAAAATTCACACATTTAAAGGTTAGCTACATTTCATTTGATAAGGTGTTTAACCTTTAGATTTTTGCTATGTTAAATAGCCACAAATGCCTAATATCTTTTTCTCACTATTACAAGTTAAATTTGTTAAAAAGCGCAAGGTAATTGAAGCCTTGAACTAGTAAATTTTTGTGTTAGGTGAGGAAAGTTAGTTTGTTTTAGAAGTATTTGCACTCCACCGATTTAAGAATACCTTTGTGTTGTCCACCATGAATGTCAATGCCTTGTGGATCCCTTTGGCTTTAAGATGCCCACCACTAATCCGTCATGAATCCCTTTGGCTTTGGCTCCAAAAAACCAATGCCAATATGTAGTGTGGCTAACAATATATATGTAGTTATTGGGTCATTAATGGAAGGTAGTGTATCTCCCCTATCTAATTTCACCAAGTACAATATCAAACGAGTGACATATACTCCCCCCACCCATTAATGACCCATTAGCTACACTCACCATGTATTGTGGTTGCATGACTATTTTGTTAGTCATTAAATGATTATTTATGCATATTAAATGATCATTACACTTTCAATTTACTTTTTTAAACTTAAATTTTGATTGTAAGTTAAGAAAAAAAAAATGAAAATATACATTTAGGCTTTTTCTATTAACATAATAAAAAAGGAGATATTTGTCAACTCAAACATAACACAAGCATTTGAAGGAAATAAAACCCGAAATAGACAACAACAAATAAAATAGAACAAATAAAAAAAAAAACCTAATAATAATAATAATAATAATAATAATTAAATAAAAAAAAAAAAAAAAAAAAAAAAAAAAAAAAAAAAAAAAAAAAAAAAAACACCATGTATTGTGGTTGCACAACTATTTTGTTAGTCATTAAATGATTATTTATGCATATTCAATGATCATTACATTTTCAATTTATTTTTTAAAACTAATAGTTTTTTTTTACTTAAATTTTGATTGTAAATTAAGAAAGAAAAAAAAAAATGAAAATTTACATTTAGTTTTTTTTTCTCTTAACATAATAGAAAAAGAGATATTTGTTAACTCAAACATGACACAAGCACTCGAAGGAAAACCAAAAAAAAAAAAAAAAAAAAAAAAAAAAAATCTTTGATATATTTCAACATTAGATCCATTTTAAATTCAAATTTAAGAGTGCCAAAAGATCAAATCTTGATGTTTTAATCTAATCAATATTATGTTTTATTATTATTAGTACTTGATGTAACAATTCATCTTTTAGACACTACAACATCTTCCCTCATATTAGGCTATAGAATGCATCTACAATTCATTTTTTTAGACACTACAACATCTTCCCTCATATTAGGCTATAGAGTGCATCTACAATCAAAGCAATGAATACATTCTTCTAAAGTTAATGTGTCCTAGCTAATGAACAAAATATCACTTAGACCAACATGAATCATAAACATAAAAGTTTAATGAAGTCAAAATATTTATATCTGAAATCAAGTTTATGTAGGGAAACAATTGTCTAGATTGTGAAAATATTATCACAGTTAATTTAGTAATTATTCTCTTACTTTTTAAACAATTTTTTGTTCCAACAAATTAATTTATTGCAAATAATGATAAAAACACAATGCAAATTTCACGACTTAATAAACCACAAGAATTGAGAAAACACGCAAATAAAACAAAACACAAGATTTTTAAGCAAATTGCCCCTCCGAAAACCTCAGAAAACCCCAGTGTAGGGAAAACAAATTCTACAGATAAAAGAAGTTTTATTATTCTTTAACAAATTTGCATGTTTCCAGTGTTCACATCTCATCTCACCCAAGCTAGTTTCTCGAGGCATCACTTATGCTTGTGTTCACACCTCATCTCACCCATTCCGGAATTAAAGTAGATGTAAACTAATAAATACCCTTAAACCAATAAATCCCTTTCGTAAATATATCTAAACTATATCTGGAATTAAGATAAAGTCAAACTAATAAATAACCTGCAACAAAATATACGACAAGACCAAAGATCCAAACCCCCGATACAACTGGACTCAAACATCCGCACCCACCCAGGTGTCATCCAAAACCTGGCTCTATCAAAGACCCTAAAATAACAAACACCCTGCAGAAAAAAACACATCAGCAAAAACATGGCAGGCCAATAACCTACAGGTCCCAATATCAAAACCCATCTCTAATATGCTCAAGTTCAATTCTTTTTACTTCTACTCATTTTTCACTAAACCCATCCCTTTCAAGTTCAATTCCTTTTACTTGTACCCCATTTTCACTAAACCGGTACCTTTCCAACTCATCGGCAGGGCATCACTTCATCCCGTTCGCTGGTTGTCAACACCATGCCTGCATCTACGCACACTGCTGTCACTTTAGCATAAAATTGGAAAATTTCGCATAATTAACCCAAGGTGGAGACCGTTTTACTATAAATCACGAGTGCAAAAGGCAGGAGGGAAAACAAATTTAAAAGACCAGATGGTGGTGTGAAAACACACCATTGACAGTGATTAGCAAAAGAATTATGAATGCACATTTTAGGCCCTCTCTCCACGGATGCGGCGGGCGAGCTGGATATCTTTGGGCATAATTGTTACCCTCTTGGCGTGAATAGCGCACAGGTTAGTATCTTCGAAGAGCCCAACCAAATACGCCTCCGCCGCCTCTTGGAGTGCAGCCACCGCTGACGACTGGAACCTCAAATCCGTCTTGAAGTCCTGAGCAATCTCCCTTACAAGCCTCTGGAAAGGCAGCTTTCTTATCAAAAGCTCGGTGCTCTTCTGGTATTTTCGGATTTCACGGAGAGCAACAGTTCCAGGTCTGAACCTGTGAGGCTTCTTCACTCCACCAGTCGCCGGGGCAGACTTCCTCGCTGCCTTAGTGGCCAGCTGCTTCCGTGGGGCCTTTCCTCCAGTTGACTTGCGAGCAGTCTGCTTTGTTCGGGCCATCTCTTCGCTTCTATGCTCTGATCTGCAACTTAAAATTCAATAAACAATCAACCACAATGAATGCCTGGGCTACGGCTTGCCCTTTTAAAGACCTTCAAAGATTTGATTCCTATTACACATCTCATCGCCACCGTCCTTTCTTAACCCTTAATCGACGGTCCACATTCCCATCCGCCGATCCTTCCACCCACGCGACACGGATCGCCTAAGCTTCCCTAACACAAGAAATGCACAAGGAACGAACAATTTTGTGTCTTGTATTTGTTAACTACCATGTTTCTCAAGTGCAATAACTATATGTGGCATGCTGATCTTCATGTCCAAAGCTTCAAACCCACTAATGCTTGTGATTTGATCATTCATTGGGTTGAAATTGTGTGCTTGTGATTTGATCATTCATTGACCTAATGAGATTGTTTTGTTATATGGGTAGTGGATGAATGTACACCTTGAGTACACTTAATCGTTGAACATGTGTTTTTTTTTTGCTTGGGTCACATTTTTAATTATAAAAGGCAATATGTTAAGGTATGTACTTAAACGTCCCCAAAAAAAAAATTGTTTTGATTTCGATTATTGGACATTTTGGATGATAAGGGGTTTAGAGTTTCAATTCTAGGGTTTCAATCTCAAGATTTATGATTGTGAAGTCGGTACACAAATGGAGACTAAACTCATGGGCTATTTTCTCGACTCTTATGATGGGATTTGGATATGGACTTCTCCATGTTTAATTGTCTTTTCTAGTCAATTGAATGTTCACTCTTCCAGGGTCTAACCCTTTAAGGGAAGACACTTTAAAAATGTTTCATGAAGTGGTTGAAACTTTGTGGACTAACAAGTTGTCAAGTATTGACAAAACCCTTTACAGGCTTTTTGATGTGAATAATGGTCCTAATCAATTTGGACTCGAGAATAGAGTAAAGGTCCTAGGTCCAATACTAAATGAAGATATCCATGAATCTAATGAGGATATGTTGTTAAATCATGAAGTTTTGGCATCCAAAGCAAAGGTATTGAGTTTGTTAATGCCTCAATCATGGAGTCTCCTTCCATACCTATCTTTCTAAATGCCTTTCCTACTCCACAATGTGTATTAACTCTAGGGGAGGTACGAATACCATTTCTATTTTTGTAGGTAGGTCACAGGATCTTGCAACTTTGAATGGGGGTGTTATAGGTAGCATATCTAAGTAGATGGGTAATAAGGGAAACCTCCAAAGTGGAGAGGTGTCAAAATCTCAAGGCTTTGGTGGTTATGAATCTACAACTCACTAAAGGAAGAAGTGTATGAAGAAGCATAGTAGGCTAATTAAGGTGGTCCTTGGTGAGGACGTTAAAATTAATGAGGTTGTTGATATGATGAAGAAGACTACCATTGGTTGTCTTAATGGAAATAAGAGATAAGTTGTTAAAGGATTGGGTTACATCCCATTGAGAACCCTTTCTTAGGTATTCTTTGTTTTATATTCTTGTCGAGTGTTAGATGGTGTTCATTTTGTGAACAAAAAGAGGCAGAGAAACTTTTGGGTTCTTATTGGAAATGGGACTTAACTCATTGTCCCCAAAACAATGGTCCCCTTCCTTCAATTCTTAAATGGTGAAGGTCATGCTAACTCCAAAACTACCATGTCTACCTATTGATTTTTGGTCATATGATGTGTTCAAGTTGACAAGGAATTCACTAGGACATATATAAGTTGTACATATGACATTTCATGATACATGCATTGTGGCCATTGCTCATATCCTTGTGGATTTGGATTTATAAGAGGCTTGGAAAACCATATGTATTAAATCAAGGAATGAGCTTTATTAAGCATACTCTTGACTATGAAGGGTTACCATTTATGTTTAAGTACTTTCATAAGTAAGGTAACTTGGAAACTGAGTGCAAACTCCCTATTTGGAAGAAGGTATGGGTCAAAAAGTCACTTGAAAAAGAAATCTCAATGAGGTTGGAAATTTCACATGGTATGGAGGTTAGAAATAAAATCCCTACACATAATGTTGTGCAAAATGTCAATTTGGTTATCATCCAAAAGGAATATACGTGGACGGAGACAATTGTGATGACTCTAAAGATTGATATTCCTACCAACAATGAGATAATTCTATCTCGTTTCGAATGGAGATAAAAGGAACACCTATGCTAGAACCTCACTAATAGAAAATGGTAAAATTTTAAGTGTAACAACGTTGGGTTAAAAGTTCATGTAATAAAGTTAATAAAGGTAAAATAAGAACAAGGTCATGGGACACGTATTCCAAGTTGAATGTTTGGAAAAACATCCTAGTGAGTGTTCATTTCGGTTTATTATGGCTAAGGAAATTGGAAAAGGGATTGAAAAGGAAAAGAGGCATTAATTGGCATTTTATTTATGAAAATAAAGGAAATTAGGAGGAAAGGGAGATGAAAGGTCATAGGTTTTGCATGAGAGGGAAATTGAAGGAAAAATAGAGGAATTTGGAGAAAATAGAGGTCTGAGTGATAAAAAGGCTTTTGAGGATCAGTTCACAACTTTTTTTAGTTTTAGCTTGGATCTCTCTATATTCTCTCATACTCTTACACACTTAGAGAATTCTCGGAGCACTCTAGCATTGGAAAAAAGGAAAGCGAAGGAAGCAAATGAAAGTAAGGGATAAGCAAGGAAAATTTGGATCAAACAGCTTCAACAAGAATACTTGCAGGTAACAAGTTGCATGTGTGATTTCCTAGCTGGTTTTTTAATGCATGGTACATGCATCTGTGTATTTGATTCTAATGTTATGATGGGCATGGGTTTTTCCAGGTGTGCAGTGGTTTCAGCCTTGCCTTGTCATTTCTATATAGCCATGGTGTGATGGGGTTCTTTCATTCAGTTGAGTTGTGAATTGCTAGATGGTTTTGGAACCAGGTGAGGTGGTCTCAGGAGAATTCCCAAGGGCCTAGGAATCCCTTGACCAGTTTTGGCAAGATTGTGGTAAATCCTAAGGGTGGATATAGACAAATTCCTCAAGGTATTGGTGAAGAAATTATGAGGCATCCAAGCTTGTTTTGGGCATAGTGATCCCTTGACCGGTTTTGGCAGGATTGCGGTAAATCCTTAGGGTGGGGGTGGTTTAATCTCCGAGAAGCCTTGGTTGATTTTGGCTTGAGTCCCACATTCATGCTTAGAATATGGCATGTGGGTGATTGGCTAAAAGAAAGATTTTGTTCAACCCAATCTATGGCTAGGTGGTACATGAAAGTCCCCGACTTGGTTGCCTTTTGCATATGTTAATAAGATCTATTTTCCTCTTGTATTTCATAAGTACTTGTACTTGTTATTATGTGGCTTTTATGGTTGTTTTATCATGGTTATTATTCTGGTTATATGTTGGTTATAAGCATGGTTCCATAACAGGCTCTAGTTATGGCTCTTGATATGTTTGATTTGTTGATATATGGTTATTCAATGCATTAGCTAACAAATGTTATTGTAACTATTATGAGAGGGAAATAGACCTTCTGGATGATTCTCAAATAAGTTTCAGACCCCTATATTCAAATATGCATTCACGACCTCTAGATTACATGTTGTCGATATGTTTGATGAAATTACAGTCATGGTTAGGCCTGGTTAGGTCAATTTTGTGATTCAAATTTGTATGCTAGCCTTGTCATTGAGTTACTTATCATTCTGGAAAGTCTCATTGAGTTCTAGGCAGTGGTCTAGAGGCTAACCTGGAATTTAGGCTTTGAATCTGAGGCCGCACCTTCTTAACTAAGAAATTTGGGTCACAACTGCACCCTAGTAGGCTTATGCATGCATTTGGATACCCTCAACCGCATGGAGGCCTTGTCATGTATGTGGTTGGGAACCTAGGTCACTAGAAAAAACATTCCAGCTCAAGATTTGGGTACTAGCAATGGTTGTTTGGCTTCTGGGTGTCCTGCAGCTCTCGAGGAAGGCCAGTAAGGTTCCAGTTTGTCAATTCCACTTCCTTAACTGTACTTAGGAGGTTGAGTCATGTCATAGTATCCCTCAACTCATGTTTACCCTGGAAGGTCGATGAAAGTGGGTAAATGTGGTAGGTGGTGTTACAAATTGGTATCAAAGCATGGTTCAAATACTTGGATTGAATGGGTATAATGTGTTTGTCATGCATGCATGTTAGTGTATATATGGTTGTTATGCATGCATTGCCATGGTTATAGTTGTCGTGCATGAGGTCATGGTATGCAGTTGGTATTATCATGCATGATGTCGATATATTAATATGATTGTATATACATGTATTGTGCTAATCTGGACGGATTTTATAGACGAGATAGCCTCCCCTAAACTTCAATGAGGTATGTTGATTATGTTTCTATTTGGTTATCTGACATGGTATGTTTGCAGGAAGTAGAGGATCAAAGATGACTAGCAAAATGTAGATTATTATTCATGAGACTCTCCCTACATATCAGATGAACAACCAAGAGACGAGTACTCTCCAAAGATGGTAGACAGTTTGAGAAGTTTAAAGGAAGAAATCATAAGTTGCAATGTGGATAATGATAGGATCATTCAATCATAGAAAAGGCTTGTTAGGGAATATGAGAAACAAGCAAAGGTCAATGTAGTTATCCTTTAATTTTTTTCATACTTACAGAGACAGGGGCAGCCACATATCAGTTATGAACAAGAGAACAACACTAATGGGGCATATGGTAGTAAGTCTCATGGTGGGCAGAGGTCAAATAGAGATGACACAGTCAGAGATGGCATATTCTTGGATACACTTGATAGGAAAGGCAGTGGATATGGACTCTATTCTAGTTCTAGTTCAGATAGGTATCATGGTCATCATTGCTATCATCCTTACAGGAGGAGTGACAAGGGATATTTGTCGGATGAGTTAAAGAAAGCCAAGCCACCTACATTTGATGCAAAGTTGAAGAAACTAGAAGATGCAAAGACATCAATAATTTCTTTGAGCTACATGATATACAGGGAACATGAAGGCCAAAATAGTCATTTTCAGCCTCAAAGGGAATGTGGACATCTAGAGGCAAAATGTGAAGCATGTCAGAGACATCAGGAAAGAAGAGTTGAGTTGGCATGAATTCAAGAGACTCTTCAAGAAGAAGTATTTGTCAAAGAGGTATTATGACAAAAAGGCCAAGGAGTTCTACATGCCGAAGATGGGATGGATGACAGATGAGCAGTACACAAATAAGTTCTTTGAGTTGTTGAGGTATGTGTTGTATCTTAAGGACGAGAAGACAAAAGTTTAGAGATTTATCAGTGGATTGCCATTAACATTTAAGGATCAGATTTAGTATGATGAGCCTCGGTCGCTAGAGGAATTCTTTGGAAAGTTGAAGCATTGTTATGAGCAATCAAAATGTAAGACCAAGTCTAAGTAGGGTTGCAAAGGGAATGATAATACTAAAAGCAAATGGCCACTGAAGCAGGGAAAACCTCATGGTACAGGTGAGAAAGAGAATGTTGCTCCTTACAAGAAGTTTAATGTAGTAGAGAGGGGACATGGGTCGCAATCTAAAGAGAAACAAAATAGAGGTGATGGTAGGAGATAGTTGCAGTATTGGATATGTGGCAAGGATAATCTCAAGAAGGATTATCCATCATATCAGGGTGGTAGGACTCAGATCTACAGTGCTCTAGAGGTGTACACAGTTGGGGATGTTAGACAGAGCATTCCTCAGACCTATGTAACATTTTATAATAGGCAGATGAATCACCAGGCACCTATTATTGAGATGGAAGGTAAGATTTGTGATCTAGTTGTTTCTATTTTGATTGAAACTGGGTCTAATTATATTTATGTTAATCCTAACCTTGTGAATAAGTGTGGTTTGAGAAAATAAGTGCATGCAGAGTCTTGGTTGGTGTCATTGGCTACAGGTACTTAGAAAAGAGTTCATCATTGGGTAAGAGCCTGCACATTTGATATGAATGGTATGCCTACAATAGTGCATTTGAATGTGCTTCCATTGGGATCATATAGTATGCTTTTGGTTATGGATTGGTTATACCTTCACAGGACTAATGATCCACAGATCAAAAATAGGCTCGAAAAAGAAAGTGATCGAAATCTCCTAAAACTGGCGTCAAATCATAGTGTTCGTCGTCCTGATTCCAACAACACTAAAATCACCTCAAACCGACATCATATGCTCAAGTTATGATGTTCTGAAGTTTTGGCCAAACAGTTAAAAAAAATTGCAAATGGGCTGATAGGGCAGTCCGTACTGCTGACGTTAGCATGCCAACTGGGCGTACAGGGGACCAACCAAAGCTTGCAAAGTGTCGATTTGTACATGGGTGAGTTAGCATCATTTTATTGGTTGAGGTTATTTTGGTGGCCCAATAGGAGGTTGCCACGTGGCACCTCCTCATTGGTCAAAATTATATGTATAGGTCGAATGTGATCAGCGGGGGTCGAACCTGCAACTTGCCATGTGAAAATTGGCGACCAACCACTAAGCCACAAGTGTCACTTGTTTATGGTAATATTAAATTTCATTATAAAGTTTACAGTCAAGGCATATAGGGGGTCAGGCGTTAGCCCTGGCCCCCAGTCACAACATCGCATGAGACCACCGGCTAGAAATGAGGGCACTACTGGAGCAGGGTCTAGGACCTAGGCCCCCAGGCATATGGGGCTTCACATGACCGTGCACAAGCCATGGGGTGCTACTAGGAAGAGGGCGGGGATGCAACCCCAATCCCTAGTGCTATTGATTTGAAAACAACCACTGGAGGGGAGCCAAGTCTGACGGGGGCAGGGGGATAAGGCCCAGCCACATGGCACCATGCAACCGTCAACAGGGTTGAAAATTCAACGCTTAGGCGTCATTGTGCAATTTAATGAGGCGAAAAATCACACCTTTTTTTGGTGGAAATCATGTTGGTCCCAGGAAAAATTTTCACTCGATGGACTATGTAAAGGGCGAATTTGCAGGACAATTAGGAGTTTTTGTCAATTTGCAGAATAGATAGCAGAGTTTGGCTTGGAGAAGCATATCTTGCTCAATTTTAACCTTTTTGAGCTCAAGAAGAGCCTATATGGGAGTTTTCAAGTGTCCTGGATTCAATGGCAACCTTAGCTGTCTTATTTGAGCACCTTATGTTAGAATTTTTTCATAACCAAGTATTTTAGTGCCAAAGACAATCAGAGTTTTGAAGCAGTATGAAGGCATTTTGAGCATGGAGATAGCCTAGTTAAAGATTTTCCAACCTTTTAATCTCATTTGCAGTAGTTGTTACTCCAGTAGAGTAGCTCTTTTTAGTATTTCTCAATACGTGTTCATGAGAGAAGTTCTTCTCAACACCTCATTATGGAGTTGTTGTATATTTTTGTGCTTGGATTTCAGATGGAGTATAAGGACCTATTGTGTGGAAGTCCTTTTTATGTTGACATTTTCATGGCTTGTTGTAGGGAGTCATTTTTTGAGTGAGAATTCTTTTTTAGGAGAATTGTTTCTTTATAGGGGAAACGAGTCACTCTTATGTCAACAATTCGTATGTACTCATTTGCTGCTGAAATCAATAGAGTAGTCTAGCTATTGGAGCAGGCCCAAAGATGTAGCCTAGGAGGGGTGAACCCTGTCATTAAATGTTGGTTTCTTCTCTTCGTGTTTTTCATTTTGAGTTGCATGTGAATGTATTTCTCTTTTAAAGTTCATGTGAAACTTAAACTCGCCATCTTAAAGAGGTTGTGAAACTTGTTTTGCCTTTTAAGACCCATTTGGTTTACTTACAAAGCGTCAGAGGATGATCAATTTTTGAGATGAGAAGTGCTCCTTCCATTTTTAGATCAGGTGGTATCAGAGCAGGTTCTGACCAAGTTGAAAGTATGGGCAAGAAATTGAAGCATGAAAGAATCCAAGAGTTGGAGGAGATTAATTTGTCTATTCTAATGGAGAATGTTGAGCTGAGGAGATTGTTTGAAATTGTATAGGAGGATAAAAGGCAAATGTGCCTACAGTTGCAGCATGTAGTGGAGGAACAAACTTGTGAGAGTTCCAACCTAGAAGCAGCAAAGAACCCCTCTAAGATGAAGTCAATTTGTGGGCATGATCCGTACATAGGATATGGACCCTATGTTGAGAATGATGCTTGTGAGTTTTGTCAGCATTTGAAAGATTCTCCTTATGTGCCAGTTGGTAAAAGTGGTTGGCTTGAGTCATCATCCACTTCGTCATCAACATCTGAAACATAAAATATGGGTGACAAATCAAAGGAGGTAATTAGAATTTCTAGTTCTACTCCTTCAGCTAATGTTGATCATACATCTTTTGCAACCTTTGAAAAGCATACCAAAGGTATTGGTATGAAGCTTTTAACTTAGATGGGTTATGATGGAAGAGGTCTCAGAGTTAATGGCCAAGGTATCACTAATCCTATCGAGGTGAAAGAATGACCACAATATGAAGGATTGGGTTATGGTCATGGAGAAATTAGAGAGTGCTCTAAAATTGTTGAGGCAAAGAAATCATCAAGTGATGATATGCCACACCATGATGGTAGTGATGATGGAAATTTATCTCCAAACAGAGATGAATATTCCAAGGGACATGCAAAGTCTAGTCCTCATCGTCAAAGTCACAACCCAAAGGACATGTATAAGTGTCATGGGAATTTTAAAAATGTTGGTGATTTTGATTATTTATGGGACATGTTTCCTTGCACATTTTGTGATGCAACTGACCATTGTGTGGCCGATTGTGAGCAACTGATCCGGATTTAAACAGGAACGCAACAAATTACAGAGATAACCATATACACAAAGATGCAGCGGAAATAATACTTCATTTCATTAATGGAAAATACTGAAATATGCTTACAACCAGAAATGGAAATAAACCAGCTAGGGCGATGGTAGCTTATCTCTGAGAAGAGATGTGATGGCTACATGCCTCTGAACTGTGTTACAATGAGGCTCAAAGACCTATTTATTGTTGAGAAACAATGGAAAACCCTTAACATTCCAAAACCTAACCCTAGGAGATGAAACGCCAAACTGTGGGCCCCGTTTGGGGTAAATTGGTACATCAACTTCCCGGGGTCGTAACTTTGGCATATGATCTCTGTTTGACGCGTATAATAGCTCATTAGAAAGATCTATCCGAGCACTATCATTGTTGGAACGGGCAACCCCGGATTCCCCAAAAAACGTCGTTTAGGGCCTCAAAACGGCTCCGGAAGTTCAGGACCCGAAAAACTGCTAAAAATAGTAAGTTGTGCTACAATTAAGGAAACTGAAAATGCTGAGAAAGACAATGATGGGGGTCCAGGTGGACTTGGCAGGTGGCCACCAATATCCACCTGGATCATTCCTCCCCCCTTAGGAAGCAATGGTCCCCATTGCGTTGAGCTCCTCCATGAGGTGAGGAAACTTCTGCTGAACTTGTTCCCTGGTGAGCCACTTGCCCTGCTGAAGGAGTTGGCATGCTTTGACAACTCGATACAGTTGGATATTCTATTGGCGAGTGTTCTTGATCTGTGTGTCCATGATCCGATCAGTTGCAGCTTGTTCCATGCAATCTGGATTTAATTCTGTGGGTTTGAGCTGTTCTGCAATGTCGGATGTGTCTAGCAATGGTGGAAAGTATGGCCGAAGGCGGTCCACATTGAACACTGGGTACAGGCCAAGGAATGGGGGAATGCTGAGCTCAAATGCATTGTCTCCCATAGCCTTAGTAATGGTGTAAGGACCATATCGGAGTGGTCTCAATTTCCGATAGGCTCCAGTAAGGCGTTCCTTTTGCAAATGCAACCAGACTTTGTCGCCCACCTGAAACTTGTGTGGCACCCGGTGTTGATCATGTCGCTGCTTGTACTTGGCATTTGATTTCTCAAGGATGTCATGGACCTGCTGGCGAATATGTTGGATGCGCTCAATGAAGCTGGTGGCCTTATCTGTTTCGGACTGGACATGAGCTGAATTCATGTGAGTAGCTGCAAGTGGCATGGCCACATCAATGGGGCATAGTGGCTGGAATCCCAAACCCACCTGAAAAGGGCTATGGCCAGTGGAGCTGTGAAGAGCTCGGTTGTAGCTGTGCTGAACATAGGGGAGGCTCTCGTCCCATGTGCGTGGATGCTTTGAGTTATACATGCGCAAAATGTGCACAATCATCCTGTTGACAACCTCTGTCTGGCCATCAGTTTGAGGATGGAAGGCTGTGGACTTCGTGAGTTTGGTGTCCAGCATTGACCAGAGACTGGACCAAAATGTGCTGAGAAACCGACTGTCCCGATCTGAGATGATAGACTGTGGGATCCCAAAGTGCACCCACACTCGTTCAAAGAAGAGTTTAGCAGTGGCTTCTGCTGTGATATTCTTCTTGCAGGCCACCATAATGGCCATCTTCGAGAACCTGTCGACGACCACAAAAACACAGTCATTTCCATGCTTAGTGGAAGGAAGGCCTGACATGTAATCCATGGAGATGGATTCCCAAGGTCGACTAGGGGTAGGCAATGGGGTATAGAGGCCGTGCTTCTTAATGGTCGGTTTGGCAATGGCACAGGCAGTACATGATCAGATGTACTTCCCAACATCCTGTCGAAGATTCGGCCAATAGAAATAATTTTGCAGTACTGCCACTGTTTTCTCGACCCCGAAATGCCCAGCAGCCCAACTGTAGTGTGCTTCCCAAATCATCTTGGCACGCTCGCTTGAAGGAACACAAAGGTGACCGAGGTGGCATAATAGGGCATCCTGGAGGTGAAAATCTGCAACATGTCGACCCTCCAAGAGTGTCTGGTATGTGTGGCCGAATTCTGGGTCGCTTTTGTAGAGAAATGGCCAATCAGAAGTCTCGTGCCCACAAGAGTTGAGCACGGTGGTTAGCGCCATGATCGGTGGTCGACTGAGGCAATCTGCAACATTATTGGTGCTGCCCTTTTTATACTTGATATTCAAGTGAAACTGTTGCAGGTATGTAGACCACTTCTGATGGCGATCATTCTGCAATTTCCCTTGGGTCTGTATGAACTGCAGAGGTCGGTGGTCTGTGTGGATGACCGTTTCCTTCCCCAAAATGTAATGCTTCCATTGTCGGCAGGCCTGTACAATGGAATACATCTCTTTATCATAAGTGGGGTACTTCCGGACTGTGTCTGAAAGTGTTTCACTGTGATATGCCACTGGATGTCCATGTTGAGTAAGGACTGCCCCAATAGCATAGTCAGAGGCATCTGTCTCGACCTCAAATGGTTGTTGTAAATCTGGTAACGCGAGCACTGGTGCCGTGCAGAGGCGATCCTTCAACTCCCTGAATGCCTTCTGTTGAGATTCAGACCAAAAGAATTTTGCTTTCGCCCCGCCCTTGGTGACTTGACTCAAGGGCCAAGAAATATGAGAAAACCCCAACACAAACCTGCGGTAGAAGTTGGCAAGACCTAGAAAGCTGCGGAGCTCTGTTAGAGTGGTTGGAGAGGGCCAATCCCGAATGACTTGGATCTTGGCTGGATCGACATGCACCCCCTGTTCATCAATGATGTATCCCAGATACTGAACCTGGGTCATGCCAAAAGTGCATTTCTCCAAATTGGCACATAGCTTGTGTTGCCGCAGTGTTTGGAGAACCTGTCGGATGTGGTGGAGGTGCTCTTCCCAACTCTGGCTGAAGATCAGAATGTCATCCAAGTATACTACTACAAAGGAGTTGGTGAATGGCCGCAAGATGTCATCCATTAGCCTCATAAAGGTTGCAGGAGCATTCGTCAATCCGAAAGGCATGACCAACCATTCGAAGAGGCCCTCCTTGGATTTGAAGGCAGTCTTCCACACATCAGAGGGTTCGATTGGTACCTGGTGATATCCTGACTTCAGATCGATCTTGCTGAAATATTTCGCCCCTTTAGTTGGTCTAGGAGGTCATCAATCCGCGGGATCGGGTACCTATTACGGACAGTGATCTTGTTCAGCGCCCGATAGTCAATACAGAGTCTCCACGTCCCATCCTTCTTCTGTACCAACACGATCGGGCTCCCACAGGGCGATGAACTCGGACGGATGTGACCTTTCTGCAGGAGCTCCTGAATCTGCCTCTTGATTTCATTGTTCTCCAGAACGGAGCGCCGATAAATTGGTCCATTGGGTAGCGGCGCACCTGGGGTCAGATCGATGGAGTGCTTGACTTGACAGTGCAGAGGAACCCTTGCCGGGGAGGTGAAGATGTCCTCGTACTCCTCCACAACCTTGTCCATCTGTAGTTGTCGTGCAGAGGGACCCCGTTTGGAGGTCGCGGCCACTGTCTTCTTCTTTCCTTGAGGGCGTATCATCAGGAAAACAAATTTCCTGGTTTTGGAAATGATCTTACTGCATTGTTTTGCAGTAATCAAAGAGATGGCGGCAGGTGGTGCTACCTCTGGTATCCTGAACAACTTATTTCCCAATGTAATAATAACAGCACGGGGCCTTGATTCATACACAGCATGTCGCTTCCACAAGTATGGTTGTCCTAGTAATACATCACAAACTTCAAGGGGAGCAATGTCACACAATACCTCATCCGTGAAGGGCTTGATGTTGTATGGAAGGCGACACTGCTGGCTCACGCGAAGATCTCGTCCTTGGTGAAGCCACCCAATGGTGTATGGTTGTGGATGTGCTGTGGTCGGTAAGCCCAACCGCTTCACGACCTCTGCTGAAATGAGGTTCTTTTGACTCCCGCTATCAACAATGAACTGTATCGGGGAGCCCTTTACCCACATCTGGGAGTGGAAGAGACGCTCCTCCTCCTCTGGATCTTCGGGTTCATTTTTCTGGATCTTTGCGGTAGCAACAGTGGCGCTGGGATCTGCATCAATGATCTGCTTCCCTTTTTCATACCCCTTATCGGGTTCTGACTCAGAGTCGGAACATGCATCTGATTCTGAAACCTTTAGCTCAGCCACCAGTGACTGCTTGGCCCGACACTCACTTGTGTTGTGAGTGGAGCTCTTATGGAACTCGCACCATTTTCCAGTGTCCTTTCTCGGCTTCGCGGCGCTATTCTTTGCTTGCAGCTTCGGCTGGTTGTCTTGGGTTGTCCCGCCTTGGCTTTGTCCTTTGTTTTGTGGTTTAGGGGCACCTTTCCCCTGCTTTGGATTCGCAGATCCAAAGTCTCGCTTCTTTTGTTTAAACTTCTGCTCGACCTTGACGGCATATTGGTATGCTGCGCCGAGCGAGGGGATGTTTAGGAATTGTATTTCTTCCTGGATGTACTTGTGCAGGCAACCACGGTATTTGAGTATCAAATGTTGCTCCGAATCCTTGATACCCAACTTTGTGCGAAGGGTATGGAAAAGATTGGTGAACTCCGGCACGTCTTGGTCCCTTCCCTGCCGCAGCGTGGTCCACTTTATGTATTCATCCTCATAGCTTCTGACAGGGTAGTACTGCTCCTTGATGGCATCCCGGAACGAATCCCAGGTGGGTGCAGCTGAAAATAGTGAGCCAGTACTTTCATCCTTCTGCTCGCAGTAGGTTTCCCACCAGTCCTTGACGTGGGGGGCTGCTTTGAGAAGAGCAAAAACAATCTTTTCCCGACTCGAAAATTCATGAACAGAAAAATAACCCTCTAGCAGATTTAACCATTTATCTACGGCATGTGCGTCTATCTGACCCTCGAATATGGGGATTTCAAAATTAACTTGTACCTTAAAGGGTGTGGCGTTTCCAGAGTAGCTGCTGGAAGCCGATGCGTTGCTTCTGGGTAGCCGCTGAAGGATCTGGGCAAAGCTGTCCATCATCGCGTTCCGTTGTCGCTCGAGGGCTTCTTCGAGCAAGATTTTGATGGGATCTCCTGCCCCCTCGTCTTTCTTCTCGTCCGCCATGGGAGGCTGTCGGGATTTGCGAGGCTGGTCTTGCAAAGGTTCAACCAGTTCAAGCCCTAACTCCTTATATCCCGACCTTGTTGGGGACATGCAAAGAAAAATAGAGAAAAAGCAGACCGCTTTGATACCACTGATCCGGATTTAAACAGGAACGCAACAAATTACAGAGATAACTATATACACAAAGATGCAGTGGAAATAATACTTCATTTCATTAATGGAAAATACTGAAATATGCTTACAACCAGAAATGGAAATAAACCAGCTAGGGCGATGGTAGCTTATCTCTGAGAAGAGATGTGATGGCTACATGCCTCTGAACTGTGTTACAATGAGGCTCGAAGGCCTATTTATTGTTGAGAAACAATGGAAAACCCTTAACATTCCAAAACCTAACCCTAGGAGATGAAACGCCAAACTGTGGGCCCCGTTTGGGGTAAATTGGTACATCAACTTCCCGGGGTCGTAACTTTGGCATATGATCTCCGTTTGACCCGTACAATAGCTCATTAGAAAGATCTATCCGAGCACTATCAAAATGTCGTTTAGGGCCTCAAAACGGCTCCGGAAGTTCAGGACCCAAAAAACTGCTAAAAATAGTAAGTTGTGCTACAATTAAGGAAACTGAAAATGTTGAGAAAGACATGATGGGGGTCCAGGTGGACTTGGCAGGTGGCCACCAATATCCACCTGGATCAGCAACACAAGGAAATGGTCAAAAGAATGGATCAAATCCTTGGGACAAAGCATAAGGAACCTCTCTTTGTTATTAAGACTTCCTTGTCTATGGGTAAGCGTAAGCATTTTTGTACCCATAATAGCATGAATGGGCACTAGATTGAAAAGTGTTGGAAACTCCATTCAGCACTTCGTCCCAAGAAGGACAAAGAGGTCATGCGATCCAATGTAAGGAAAGTAACAGGTGGCAACACGGAAACCGATGTAGTTCCTAAAGAATCCTTCAAAGCAAAGCAGGTGAAGAAAGAGAACCCATAAGCCTGGGATAGGCAAAGGATGGGTAGATTATTTTGTACAATTTGTTTGCTTTGTAAAATTGTAATTACTTGTTGTAAATTCCCATTTGGGTACTTTGTAAAGTGAAGTCATGTTCAAACACTTATCCGCAACAAGTGTGTTTTATTTGACATGTCATGTTATTTTGGCTTGATGACGAGTCCATTTGTTTCAGGGCTTCTGGGATTATCATTTGTATTTCATCTAGTATGTCTACGGTTGTGTCAAACACTCACTTATACAATTGTTTCGAAATGAAGCTTGTTTGTGAATTTAATATTTGATAAAGATTGTGCAGAAGATGACCATGATTATGTGGACAAATCTAAGCATGTCATTGAACAAATACAACCAATGCATTTAAGAGTACAAGTGCAACTTGAGGACAACAAAGCAAAGTACAAATCAGTGCATGGCAAGCATTGAGTTGCTTATGATTTCCAGGTGGAAAATCAAGTTTGGGTTCAACAAGGAAGGACTTCAAGGTGAAGTTTGTTTGAGCCAAAGAAAGATGGTTTTGGAGAGAATGTTCAGATTCCATCCATCAAAGTTTTTGTTCTTGCATGTTTAGAAGAATTGTGGCTTAATTCTTGACAGGAGATAAGGCCTTCACAAGAGGCAAGGTGGAGTACCTTGATTGGAGCTTTAAGGAACCAATACAAATAGGACAAGAAGGATTGAGATCATGAAAGATAATGAGATTTTTCCTCACTTATTTTCTAGGTGGAGATAAACTTTTGGGGTCCAAAAGTTCCTAGTGGGGAGGTATGATCTAGATATAAAAATAGGCTAAAAATGAAAGTGCTTGTAATCTCCGAAAACTAATGTTAATTCATAGTGTTTTTCGTCCTGATTCTAATGACGCTTGAATCACCTCAAACCGACATTGTATGCTCAAGTTATGATGTTTCGAATTTTTGGCCAAACAACTAAAAAATATTACAGATGGGCTGACTGGGCAGTTCGTACTGCTGACATCAATATGCCAACTAGTTGTACGGAGGGCCAATCAGATCCCACCAAATTTCATTATGTATAGTGGTGAGTTGGCATCATTCTATTGGTTGAGGTTATTTTGGTGGCCAATAGGAGGCCTCCACATGGCCCAATCAAAGGTCACAATGTGGCGCCTCCTCATTGGTCAAAATTATATGTATAGATCAAGTGCAGTCGACGGAGGTCAAACCCGTGACCTGTTGTGTGAAAACCGTGTGCCCAACCACCAAGCCACAAGTGTCACTTGTTTATGGTAATAATGAATTTCATTATAAATTTTACATTCAACGCATATGGGGGGTAGTGGGCTATGCAAGAGTCAGAAGTGGAGACATATGCGACAGTTATCAGAAAATTCGATAGCGATGATGGAGTGGGGATGCCTGTTCCAGCTGAGATTTCCAAGGTGCTAGCCAAGTATGCAGATTTGATGCCCAACGAGCTACCAAAGAAGCTTCCACCAAGGCATGCAGTGGACCATAGCATTGAGCTTGAGCCAGAGAAACAACCTCCAACTAAAGCTCCTTATCGGTTGTCAGGACCTAATTTGGAGGAGTTGAAACGACAGTTAAAGGAGTTAACTGATGCAGGTTTCATTTGACCTTGAAGGTCCCCCTATGGAGCTCCAGTATTGTTCCAACAGAAGAAAGATACGAATGAGCTATGGATGTGCTATGATTATCATGCTCTCAACAAGTAGATGATAAAGAATAGGTACCCTTTTCCATTAGCTGCAGATTGCTTCGATAAGCTTGCAAAAGCCCGAGTGTTTTCTAAGCTGGATTTGAGGCATGGGTATTATCAGGTGCGGATAGCAGAAGGAGATGAGAGGAAGACCACAATAGTAACAAGGTATGGAAGCTTTGAATTCCTTGTTATGCCATTCGGGTTGTGCAATTCTCCTGCTATGTTTTCCACTTTGATGAATGATGTACTACGTCCATACTTGGATTCGTTTGTAGTAGTGTACTTGGACGACATTGTGGTGTACAGTGATAATATGGAGGATCATAAGAAACACTTGGATTTGGTGTTCGAGGCACTGAAGAAGAGTCATCTATACTTGAAGAAGTCGAAGTGTGTGTTTGCCCAGACCAAGATTCTATTCCTTGGACACATTGTGGGTCAAGGATACATACGGATGGAGCCGACCAGGGTGAAGGCGATCGAGGATTGGGTTGAATCGAATAATGTCCATGATATGAGGGTGTTTTTGGGCATGTCCAACTACCAACGGAAGTTTTTAGAGGGGTATTTTAAAGTAACATCATCACTGAAAAACCTTCTGAAGAAGGACAAGCGATGGAGTTGGACGGATAAATGTCAGATGGAATTTGATGAATTGAAGAAGAGGATGGTCTTAACACCGATACTAAAGTTGCCGGACTTCGAGCGACCATTTGAGGTACACACAGATGCTTAAGATTGTGCCATAGGAGGGGTTCTTATGCAGGATGGGCATCCAGTGGCGTACGAGAGTCGGAAGTTGCAGGATAGAGAACGGAGGTATCCGGTCCATGAGAAGGAGATGATTGTGATCATCCACTGTTTGCAATTATGGAGGTATTACTTGATTGGGAAACCATTCGTTCTCAAGACTGACAACGTTGCAGTAAGTTATTTTGCATCACAACCAAAGCTGTCAGTGAAGCAGGCTCGTTGGTAGGACTTCTTGGCAGAGTTCGACATGACTATTGAGTACCGTCTGGGTAGACTCAATGTGGTTGTAGATACCCTTAGTAGGGAGGGACAATTAGCAGTATTGGAGGAGGAGGAAGACCGAGCAACACGAAGTAGGAGTCTAATACAGATGATAGAAGAGATGCTAAATAAGCTCAAGGAAAGCATTGCGACTGATACTCAGGCACAGACTATAGTGAAGCAGATAAAGGAGGGGAAGACATGAAAGTTTTTTCTCCGGGATGGACTCTTGTTCTTTGGAAACCGACTCTATGTTCCAAAGTCATCTGGGCTTAGGAGGTACCTTTTGAAGGAATGCCACGATTCTTCATGGGCTAGCCACCCAGGGCAGCGTCATTCTTTGGCAATATTGGAGAGAGGATTCTTTTGGGAAAAGATGAGAGAGGATATGGAGGAGTATGTACATACATGCATCATTTGTCAGCAGGACAAATCGGATACTCAGAGGCAAGGAGGTCTGTTGCAGCCTTTACCGACTCCTGAAAGACCATGGATGAGTGTCTCATTGGACTTCATCTCTCAGTTACCACAGGTACAAGGGTATAACGAGATTATGGTCATGGTTGATCGTTTTTCCAAGTATGTTGTCTTTGTTCCCACAAAGATACCTTGTGGAGCCAAGAATACTGCGGAGTTGTTCTTCAAGAACACAGTGAAGTATTGGGGAATGCCACTAAGCATTGTGTCAGACCGAGATCCACGATTTACAGGCAGATTTTGAACCACTTTGTTCAAGCTAGTCGGGATAGATTTGTTGATGATTTCGAGTTACCATCCGCAGACAGATGGACAGACCGAGAGAATCAAAGCACTGCTGGAGGACTACTTGAGACATTATGTGATGGTTGATCAGAAGAATTGGCTTGAACTCTTGGATGTAGCTCAGTTAAGATACAACATGCAGAAGAGTTCCGCGACATGGTATAGTCCATTTGAGTTGGTAAATGGACATATGTCAGTCGCTCCACATACTGTAGTGATGTGAGGTTTTTTGAGGAGTCCTCATGCGAAGAAGTTCATGAAGGCTTGGGATGAGACCTTGGAGTTGGCATGGTTGCGCTTGCACGAAGCTACAAGGAGGATGAAGAAATGGGAAGATAAGGATAGGCGGGATGCACACTTTAGTGTGGGAGATATGGTTTTCCTCAGGATTACTGGAGATCAGTTTCAGCCACCGAAGGGGACTACGAGATCTTTGACAAGGAAGTATGAGGGGCCATTCTGGGTCAAGAAGTGAGTGGGGGAATTTTCCTATGAACTGGAACTTCCGCGCCACATGCATATGAGACATCCTGTTTTCCATATCAGTCATTTGAAGAAATGTCGACTTGATGCAGAACATCCAGACAGAGTGGAACCACCGAGGGGACCAGCGATGATTGTTGACAAATCAAACCTTGTGTTGTAGAAGATTTTGAATCTTCGAATGACAGGAATTAGGAGCCACATAAGACGAGAATTTCTTATCATATGGAAGGATGCACCAGAGGAATATCGCTGGGAAACGGAGGACTCAATCTAGAGATGGAAGCAAAATATTGTAAAGTACAACAGGAAGCTACGGAGAATAGCCGGATTGACGAGGATGAAAATGACCTTAGGTGAGGGAGAATGTAGCGCCCATGGGTTATTGCAGCGTTCGGGCAACTTAGGCGCGTTTAACCCAAAGAAACGGAAAGCGAGCGACGGGCGGCGGTGAGCTAGGCATGCGACTTGGCGAGCGGGCACGCACCCGACGAAGGCAACGAGCTGGCGAGCGGGCGCGCGCTCGACGAAGGTGATGAGCTGGCGAGCGGGAGGGAAACACAAAGCGAAGTGAAAATGCGGCTAAGTGAAGTTATAGGTGGGTGGGCGGTCCCGGGTTCGGGCGCCCCTACCCCAAGACGACATGAGAAAACTTGTAAAAACATGAATGGTGGGTCGGCTTGGACTTTGGCCGAAGCCCCCACCCAACGAACCAAACATATACATATCGGCGAATATGGGAGTTTGGGGAGGCAAGTCGAAGTGTGAGCATCTCACAAAGGAGTTCTACGGTAGGGAGCTACTTTGGTGAAGATGAGATGCGCCCGCATGACGGGCAATAAAACTGATCGCAGTGTTCGGTGGTGAGACCCGCAGGCAGGGCAACTCAAGGTAGGAGCGCTTCCTGGGTACGAAGGTTATGACAGGGCGACTCAAGGTGTGGGCGCCATGGGTGGAACGACAGTTGCGGTAGGCAGCAGTCGTGTAGCAGCAAACGACGGTTGCGGTGGGCAGTGGTCGTGCAGAGGTAAACGGTGAATGGTGCAAGGTGTGGCAGGCAGGTGTGCCCAGAGGTGAAACGAGTGACACAACCCGTGAGCATAAGCGCCCGAGATGAATGATAGAAACAGGTTGGTGAACTCGTGGGTGAGGCTGAACAGTGCAGTGGCCACGAGCCGAGTTGCACGACAGCTGAACGGTGAAAAATTATATAAATGTTGGTTGAGATTTTCCTCCCGGTCGACGTAAAACATAATTAATAATATAATTCTTACTTGCATATATTGGTGTGTCTTTTGTTTTTGAAAGTTTATTTAATGTTATTCTGCACATTAATGTTTAAAATGGTTAATGAGATGAATGTTAGATGTAGTTCGGGAAACACGTTAACAAATGAAAAAGTTGGGTGTTTGGACGATGCCGCACGTTGGGCAATTCACAAAAAAAGAATTGGGGGCGTGACACCCAGCCACATGGGCGCCATGCGACCACCGATAGGGTGGAAAATTTGATGCTTAGGTGTCGTTGTGCAATTTAATGAGGCAACAAATTACACCTTTTTTCAATGTAAATTAGGTCGGTCCCGGGCGAAATTGTCACTCAACGAACTGTGTAAAGGGTGAATTTGCAAGTCAATTAGGAGGTTTTGTCAATTTGTAGGACAAATAGCAGATCTTGGCTTGGAGAAGCATATCTTGCTCAATTTTTAACCTTTTTGAGCTCAAGAAGACCCTAGATGGCGGTTCTTGAGCATCCCAGATTCAATGGAAGCCTCAGTTTTTTGGTTTGAGAACTTTATGATGGGATTTTTGCAGAATCAAGTCTTTTAGTGCCAGAGACAATCAAATTTTTGAAGCAATATGAAGGCGTTTTGAGCATGGAGAGAGCCTAATAAGAGGTTTTCCAGCCTTCTAATTTCATCGACAATAGCTGTTACTTCAGTAGAGAATCTCTTTTTAGTCTTTTCTCAATATGTGTTTATGAGATAAGATATTTTTAGCACTTCATTATGGAGTTGTTGTATGTTTTTGTGCTTGGATTTCAAGTGGAATACAAGGACCTATTTTATGAGATTCCTTTTTATGTTGACATTTTCATGACTTGATGTAGGGATTCATTTTTCTGAGTGAGAATTATTTGTAGGAGAAACAAGCCACTCTTGTGTCAACAATTTGTGTGTACTCATTTGCTACAGAAATAAATAGAGCGGTCTAGCTATTGGAGCAAACCCTAATATGTAGGTCAGAAGGGGCGAACTTCATCTTCAAATGTTGGCTTCTTCTCTTCATGTTTATCATTTTCAATTGCAAGTGAATGTATTTCTCTTTTAAAGTTCATGTGAAACTTTAACTTGCCATCTTGAAGAGGTTGTGAAACTTGTTTTACCTTTTAAGACCCATTTAGTTTACTTGCAAAGTGTTAGAGTACGATCAGTTTTTGAGGAGAAGTGTTCCTTCCATTTTCAGATCAAATAAGGTGTATTGTCATGAGAAAGCTATTGAGTGTTTGTATGATGATGGAGAGAAGAGGATATTGCAGGTTACGAAGAAGCCTACATCGGTGGGAATGGTTACAACTATGCATGCTAAGCATAGTTATAGGAAAGGGTTTGTATTGTTTGCAGTGCATGCTTCCAGTCATAAAGGTAAGGATGTTGAGGATGCAGAAGTCATGGCAAGGCATCCAGTTTTGCAGCAGTTTTGGGATGTATTTCCAATAGAGATTTCAAATTTTTCGCCTCACAAGGAAGTGGACTTTTCTACTGAGTTGGTACCAGGAGAAACACCAACATCAAAGGCAACTTACAAGATGAACACTCTAGAGTTATTGGAATTGGAGTTGCAGTTGAAGGAAATGCTTGACAAGGGATACATTAGGCCAAGTGTGTCGCCTTTGGGTGCACCAAAGTTGTTTGTGAAGCAGAATGATGGTACTCTTAGTTTGTGTATTGATTATATGCAGTTGAACAAGGTGACGATTAAGAACATGTACCTTTTTCTAAGGATTGATGACTTGTTTGATCAGTTGAAGGGAGTAACAATGTTCTCGAAGATTGATTTGGGATCAAGATATCATCAGACACATCAAAGAAGAGGACATGTACAGGACTGCTTTCCGGACTAGGTATGTGCATTATGAGTTTTTTGTGGTTTGACTAATGCTCTAGCTACTTTTATGTGTTTGATGAATAGTGTGTTGTATCCTTATCTGGACAATTTTGTGATTGTATTCATTGATGATATATTGATATATTCTAAAAATGAGTAAGATCATGTTGAACATCTAGAAAAAATGTTAAGGTTTTTTCAGACAGAGGTACATTACTTGGGACATGTTGTTTCCAAGGAAGGCATGGTCATTGATCCGGGAAAGATTAGAGCTATCATGGAATGGTAAGCTCCTAGAAGTGTGGATGAGTTCAACTCATTCATGGGGTTAGCAGGTTATTTATAGGAGGTTCATCAAGAACTTATCACAAATTGCCTATCTTATTACATCATTGCAGAGGAAACGAAAGAAATTTGAATGGACAGAGGAATGTGCAGTCAATTTTGAGTAGTTGAAGCAGTTTCTTACCAACACTCCAGTTCTAAAGATTGCAAATCCAAATAAAGAGTTCATGATGTGTACAAATCCTTGCAAGAGGGGACTTGGTGGAGTCTCTATGCAGGAGAGACATGTGGTATACTATGAGTCAAGGAAACTGAATGAGCATGAGAAGAATTATGTGACACATGATCTTGAGTTGGCAACGGTCATTCATGCATTGAATATGTGGAGGCATTATCTTCTTGGCAAGAGGTTTGTGTTGATGAGTGATCATAGTGGGATGAGATGTTTTTTTGACCAACCCAATCTGAATTCCAAGAAAGCTTGATGGTTGGCTATGCTCAATGATTTTGACTTCAAGATTAGGTACATTAAGGGTAAAGAGAACATGGTTGCAGATGCTCTTAACAGAAGAGTGTAGGTAAATCACGTAGCAACTATGAGTTCCTATGGGACAAATTTATAGGATCATATCTTACAGGCAGGACATCAGGATGACATGTACAAAGATCTTAGGCATAGGTTATAGTAGTAGGGTATGGGATGTGGATTAACGTCTCATGACAAATGGTTTGGTGAGATTTAGAGACATGATATATGTGTTAGACAATAGTGAACTCAAGAAGCTTATCTTGCAGGAATTTCATGTTAAGCCGTATTCAGGTCATGTAGGATATCAAAAGACTCTAACAACTGTGAAGAAGTTATGCTACTGGCCAAATATGAAAAAAAGAGGTAGTTTATTTCATGGCAAGGTGTTTGGATTGTCAACAGATAAAAACAAAGTGCAAGCATCTAGGCGGTCTATTGCAGCTGATTTCAATTCTGAAATGGAAATGGGAGGTCATTTCCATGGATTTCATTATAGGTTTTTCAAGGACATCTAGACAACATGATTCCATCATGGTTATGGTTGATAGGTTGATAAAGGTATCTCACTTCATAGCGGTTAAGTCTACTTATTTAGCTAGTAAGGTAGCTTAGGTATTCATTAGGGAGATAATGAGATTACATGGTATTCCTAAGAAGATTGTATTTGACAGAGATGTCAAGTTCACTTTCAGGTTTTGTAAGGAGTTATTTGAAGGTTTGGGGACAAAGTTGGCATTCAATATAACTTATCATTCACAGACAAATGGACATACAGAGAGGGTCAACAGGATTATTGAGGACACGTTGATGATGTATGCTATGCACCAACATATGAGGTGGGAGGAGTATCTTCCACTATTTGAGTTTGCTTACAACAATGGGTATCAAGAGTCACTGAGGATGAGTTCGTTTGAGGCACTTTATGGGCAAAGATATAATATCCCATCAACTAGAGTGATCTAGTAAACAAGGTATTGATTGGGCTGAACATGGTGGATGAGATGGAACAAGAAATGTAGGTTATCAAGAAGAATCTGAAGGAAGTACATGATAGGAAAAAGAGTTATGCGGACCAACACAGGGTGTTTAAGGCGTTTCAGATTGGGGAGCATGTGTATTTGCACATCAAGCCCAAGAAGAGCTCCTCGAGGATTGGATCATGTGCCAATTTGGCACCTCAGTATTGTGGATCTTTCAAGATCCTGAGAGGATTGGACCAGTGGCCTACAAACTTGCACTGCCTCCAATAGTGAAAGTCCACAATGTTTTCCATGTTTCATTGCTTAAAAGATATGTGATGGATGTTGATCATGTGGTTGACTGGTCTATATTGTAGGTGGAGCCAGAAGGATGATTACAATAGGAACCTCAGTGCATATTGCAATGGAAACAACTCATGCTCTGGAACCGAGCAATTGAGTAAGTTCAAGTGCAGTGGAAGCACTTTGGGCCCGATGAAGCTACATGGGAGATGGTTGATCAGATGCGGGCTATGTATCCTTCATTATTTTTCGATTGAGGCAAAGGAGTTTTGATATATGTATACATTTATGTATGGTTTTTATTATAAATACCACAATGAGTTGTGTTATAAATCTCCAATAAGTGGTATGGTTGTCATGTTTGTCATGTTGGTTTTTCTTCTCAACAGATTGTTCATTGTAAATACTGCATCGAACTAAGTTATAAAGCTCCATGGACAATATGTTTTGGTTTCATCGGTTTTTCTAGTCATGGGTGTCATAGAACACTAAGTACAATTTTCCCCTAAGGGGAAAGGTTTTGTAACAACCCCGAGTTAAAATTTCATGTAATAAAGTTAATGAAGGAAAAATAAGACCAAGGTCATGGGACACATATTCCAAGTTGAATGTTGGGCAAAACATCCCAGTGGGTGTTCATTTCAGTCTATTATGGCTAAGGAAATTGGCAAAGGCATTGAAAAGGAAAAGAGGCATTAATTGACATTTTATTTATGAAAATAAAGGAAATTAGGAGAAAAGGGAGATGAAAGGTCATAGGTTTTGCATGAGAGGGAAATTGAAGGAAAAATAGAGGAAATTGAAGAAAATAGAGGCCTGAATGATAAAAATTCTTATGAGGACAAGTTTACAACTTTTTTCAGTTTTAGCTTGGAGTTATCTCTATTCTCTCATACTCTTGCACACTTAGAGCATTCTTGGAGCACTATAGCATTGGAAAAAAGGAAAAAAAAGGAAGGGCAAGGAAGTAAAGGAAGCAAGGGACAAGTAAGGAAAAGTTGGATCAAGTAGCGTCTACAGGAATACTTGCAGATAACAAGTTGCATGTGTGATTTCCTAGCTGGTTTGTCAATGCATGGTACATGCAATGTTTGTTTTTGGTTCTATTGTTGTCACATGCATGAGTTTTTCTAGGTGTGATTATGGTTTTAGCTTTGCCTTGCCATTTCCAGATAACCATGGTGTGATGGGGTTCTTTCATTCAGTTGAGATGTGGATTGCCAGATGGTTTTGGAACTAGGTGAGGTGATCTCAGGGAAGTTCCCAAGGGCATAGGAATCCCTTGACTAGTTTCGGCGAGATTACGATAAAGCCTATGGGTGGAGATAGACACATTCCTCAAGGTATTGGTGAAGAAATTATGAGTCATCCAAGCTTTTTTGGGCCTAGTGTTCCCTTAACTGGTTTTGGTAGGATTATTGGAAATCCTCAGGGTGGAGGTGGTTTAATCTCTGGAAAGCCCTGGTTGTTTGTGTTCTTGTTTTGGGCCTAGTGATCCTTTGACTGGTTTTGGCAGGATTTTGGTAAATACTGAGGGTGGAGGTGGTTTAATCTTTGGGAAGCCCTGGTTGATTTTGTCTTGAATCCCACATTCATGCTCGAAATATGACACGAGGGTGATTGGATGAAAGAAATATTTGGTTTAGCCCAATATATGGTAGAGTGGCATGTGGAAGTCCCTAAATTGGTTGGATTTTGCATATGTTAATAAGAGCTCTTTTCCTCTTGTATTTCATGAGTTTTTGTATTTGCTATTATGTGGCTTTGATGGTTGTTCTACCATGGTTATTATTCTAGTTATATGTTGGTTATAACCATGGTTCCATAACAGGTTCTAGTTATGGCTCTTGATATATTTGATTTGTTGATGAATGGTTATTGAATTCATTAGCTAACATATGTTATTGCAACTATTATGAGATGGAAACTGACCTTCTTGATGATTCTCAGATAAGTTTCAAACCCCTATGTTCAAATATGCATTCATGATCTATAGATTACATGTTCTTGATATATTTGACGAAATGACAGTCATGGCTAGGCCTAGTTAGGTAAAGTTTGTGATTCAAATTCATATGTTAGCCTTGTCATTGAGTTATCATTTTGGAAATTCTCATTGAGTTTTGGGCAGTGGTCTGGAGGTTGACTTGGAATTTAGGCTCATAATTCGAGACCGCACCCTTTGCACTGAGAAATTTGGGTCACAACTGCACCCTAGTAGGCTTATGCATGCTGTTGGAGGCCCTCTGTTGTACTCCTATAGCAATAGGTGTCATATTTCATGATTGACTGGTTGAGCTCTGTAAATATGTTCATCCTTTCCTTGCTGTAAAGGTTTCCATATTATCAAAAAATCAAAAAAATTAAAAAATGTAAAGAGGGTATGCCCTAAAAGAAAAATCAAAGGGTAAAAAGAATAAAATGGTCAAAAGAAAAAATGAAAAGAAATGAACCCCAAACAAAGAAAGACCAGGAAAGTGTGCAAGTCCAAATGCCACTACTATTTCATTTTCTGTAAATAAAGCATTGTGTGCAGCTTGTTAACTTTTGCCACAATTGATGAGGGGCCAAATAGCTTAATCTTGACCAGTTCATATTTGAATTTCCTATTTTAGAGATAGAGAATAAAGTCTGTCCAAAGTGTTTAATCTTGGCAGATAAGTAGATAGGTAGAGAAGCAAAGGAGCTCAACTATTTAATCTGAGCCCTTGGATGTAATAAGTGCAGACTTAGGTAGGTTTACCATGAAAAGAAAAGAAAAGTTGATAAGGGTTTTCCAGTCTAAGTGCACCCAAGAAAGAAGAAAAAATGCTAGGGCAAATAGGCAGGGTAGGTAGATGGTGTTGCAGAATGAGACTTGTGATAGGTTTTTTCTCTTAAAAAATGTGTTAACTTACACTTCTATCACAAAGTGCTATGGCAGATATTATTTTGATGCAACTCAAGCGAGGCAGATTCATAACTAACTCCCCTTCACACTTTTCCCCAATCATTTACTAATTCCCCCCCTAGGGTATTAAGATCTGCTTAATATCACTCACAAGCCACTCCTTCCAATTTCATAAAGTGCTTAAGTGAATCCCTATTTTTCTTGGGAAATTGGCCATGTTCCTTGTATAAACCCCTTTTTCCACTTTAAAGCCTAAGTTTAACTACAAAAGCCAATTGTTTTTAACTTAGCGCTTATTTTCAATTCATTTTTTTCACATTAACTGTTAACCTTATTATGTAAATCCCTATAATGTTACCCTATCCCGTATTATATATATATAACAAAAACCCCGATGTTTTAATATTCCTGCCCCGGTTAGTTATAACCATAGTCACTATACGAATGTGGATTGATAAGTTCATCTGGAGCTTATTAAGAACCTTCCGCCGCACTCATAAGGAGTTAATTAACCGCATAGTTTAATTAATAACCTAACCCGGTATACCAATCAAATCCACCTCGATACTATTAAAAACCATTGTTTATTATGTCGGTCCCGCAGATTAAACTCCGCCATCTCCATGCACCGTCAACCGTTCAATCTTCGCTCCACCATCCGATGGTCGATGATCGTATCGCACCCCCCTCCATTGCCGAGCGTTAACGCGTGGGGAACCAGTAGTTTCGGCGCCGTACCAAGGACACGCGTCGTGCTCCCGCTGCGATCGCTCGCCCTCCGCCCAAAACCGCCCAAGCCCAAAAGTGGTGCGAGCAAAACCATTTACCGCCCCCCGCTGATGTCACCCTGCCACATCACCTTCTGCTGACATCACTGCCACATCATTTGTCCCATACCCTTTGCTGACGTCATCCGTCCTTCGAACCAAAAATTCCCGCCAAAATTCATTTTGTCAAATAAAGGGTAAAAAAATCATTTTTGTTATGTTTTCCTGCATATTGCGCTCCGGGCATAAAAGCGACTGAGTTCACAGTTCAGGTTTTCGATCGCCTTTGATCAGAAAGGGATACACCGATGGGCTCACGGCCATTTAAACTACAGCATGCAGTGTTCCTTTGAAAACACAGGTGCCTTTTCCAGCTATCTCCAAACAAATCGGCTATCAATGCATCATTTACCGTGGTTTCTTAGCAAATCTCCACAGAACTTGACATACCAGCCACAAAGATATCCATAGCCACGCTGTTGTCCTTGGAAAAAGGGAAATTTTAGGTGAAATATCAGGCAGTGGTGAGCAGGGGTCAGTTCAGCATTAAAGAGCATCAAAACAAGTCAAAGAGTATCAGATCAAGCATTAAAGTGTATCAGATCAGAATTGAAGAATGTCAGAATAGAATTAAAAGCAGCAGAGAAGAATTAAAGGCAGTAGTTCATAATTAATGCATCAGTTAAGACAGAGAGTCGGCGTAGAGCTACTTCATAAGACAGCTGCAAGCCGAACCTTAAAGGCCTGCATCCAGCACAACATCAGATATCTTTTCTGAGCCATTTCCATCTTCACTTGTAAACTATTTTAGGTAAAATCTAGATATTATCTCACAGCTGTGATGAGATATCTCTTGTACATATTTTTGTTGTATATATACCCCCTCCATTAGAGTTTTGGAGAGGTTGGGTGTGTGTAGTTTTCCTTAGACTTTGCTGTAATATTGAACTTTTGGAATAAAAAGCTGTTGGAAACATCTGTTGTCTGGCCTACTGGATGAAGAATTGAAGCAGAGGACTTGTCACAGAATTCTTGAATCAACCTCCGGATCAATAAGTCCCTTATATCTTGTGTTTTACAATTTTCATGTTTATTATATCACCTGTGTTTCATAATCTGAATGGTAAAGAAAAAGGTTAATTCAGAATTTGCTTAACTGCACTCTGTTTTTAGTCTTTATTATTCTCTGTGTTTTCTTCAGAATTAGCATAAACAGTGAATTCTTAATTGCTCCTGTTTCCTGATTCTCTCATATTGAGTATTTGCTAAGGAATTCTTAACTGCTCCTTATCAATAATCATCCATTTTCCCTCTTTCAATATGTTGAAGGATTCTTAATTGCCCTTCACCCATTTGAGCCCATTCCATCTGATTCCAGCCTTTATTTGTTCCCTGTTTGACTACCTTGCTCTGTGATGCCATCCTCTTTTAGAAACCAAATCCAGCAAGCCATCCTTCTTTGACTCCATCATGCCCAATGGACTAAACTCTTCAGTTTTACCTCACTGTTCTATTGAATCTCACCACCCAAACTCAAAACAAAACCCTTGAACTTCATAACTAGCCTAACACCTTTAAAAATAAAGCTAAATCATAAAGAGAGAGCCCTCTTTGAATACAGATTGGCTAGATTCTGTATCTAAAATATTGGTCTGTGGTTACCTCGGCCGTATTACCTTTCTTACAACTTTTGGGAACAACCTGAGTGATAACACCCTCAACTACATGGAGGCCTTGTCATGCGGTTACCTCGGCCGTATTCCCTTTCTTACAACTTTTGGGAAAAACCTGAGTGATAACACCCTCAACTACATGGAGGCCTTGTCATGCATGCAGTTTGGAGCCTAGGTCATTGAAAAAGCTTTCCAACTCAGGGTTTGGGCACTAGGAGTGGTTGTTTCACTCATTTTTGTCCTACAACTCTTGAGTAAGGTGAGTAAGGTTCCAGTTTGTCTATTCCACTTCCTTAACTATAACTAGGAGGTTGAGTCATGTCATAGTATCCCTCAACTCATGTTTACCTCGACAGGCTGGTGAAAGTGGGTAAATGTGGGAGGTGGTGTTACATTAAGCAACTTGGCCCCTCTAAATTTTCTTTCTCCAATCGATAGATCAATTGTTTTCAGGTTATGGTCCACTATGAATATTGGATTTTCTTGTGAATGGTGTGGGTCAAATTTTCTAGGTGGTCTATCTAGAATTAAAATAAAATCTTATGCCCCTTTCAGAGGATTACTAAACCCTATGAGTGTGGTTGAAAGTGAGGTCTTTATTCCTAGGAGCGTGGAAAATTTAGACTCCTGATAAGAATATTAATGAAGTGAAAGAAGGGCCTAACAAATATGAACTTAGGCCTAGAAAAGAGGGTGTCATAGGTTTTTATGGGGGCACTAAGGGTAGTATAAGTTGAAATGAGGAAAAAGGATCAAAGTGTGTGGGAAGGGGAAAAATATTTTATATCCATGGCATTTTAGAAAGAGTTGTAAATGAGGTTCCAACAAGAAAACAACTTTCCCTAGATTGGATCCTCAAAGCAAGCAATACCCCTTTGGAGGTTGTCCAATGATTTGTATTTCTTTCAATTATAGATGGTTGGGAAACACCTCAAATAAATAGGCCCTAAAAAGGGTTGCGGAGGTTCACAATCCTTACGTAATTCTATTGCAAGAAATTATGTCTAAGGTTGGGAAAATTATTAATGAATTTCAAAATTTGTTTGGGGATTAGGAATTTGTGTATATTAATTCTAGGGGTCTTGTATAAGGGTGGAAGAGATTATATTTGTCTCTTACTAACTACTGATTTGTCAACAAAATCTTGGGAATTGTTTTATACACCTAGGACTTGGCAAAAGATATCACTTTTATGAACATTTATGACCCTTATACAAATAGAATTGAATATTGAGAGAAATTTTTCATATGGGATTGGATGAGTCAAGGAAACACTACTACTATAGGGGGTCTAAACTTTTTATTGGGAAGATAAAATTTATGGGGACTTGCTACACAAGTGGATTCCCTTAGAATTTCCTTCATGATTCCACCCTATAACGCTAAGTGAGAACTTCCCTCATGGATTCATATTCACGTTGTTCTATTTTTACTGCATTATTTGTGTTGTTAAAAGGTCTGATATATTTCATATCAGTGCTAATTAATGCACCTTTTGGAGAAATATTTGTTGAATCAATCTTATCAAAGAGGTCTAAGCCTTTCCTGTTGCCTTACCTTACTTATTTTTTGCAATTCAGTGTCCTATGCATGAATATGTTACATCTTAGGCATCTGGAATAAATTATGGTCAATATTTTGGTAGAAATTTGCCATAACAGTTTGTTTCACTTGCATATTTTTAATAATTAAAAATAAAAATAAAAATAAAAAATAAAAATAGCATTTGATAGTCTCGCTTATTTAGCATACATCTCTAAATTTTAATGTTTTATTTTCTGAGCCTTATATGCAGAATCACCGACATATGTTGTCGAAGTTGTGAATTGAATTGTGCCAATTTTAATTGTATTGACATGGTCTTGTGGCCAACGAAATATAATTATAAATCTGCTAAATTTATTTGATCAATTTGTTTATTGTTCTTCAATTCGGTCAACTGTATAATGTAACTATTGTGAAAATTTATGCTTTAATTTCATTTATGCGTTGTACATATTTCTTTTCTTTGTTTTAGCATATTGTACATATTTAGAGTTAGTACACATAGGGCATTAAGCATTAGGATCTATCCCATTATCTCACTCGCCCTGTGATATTTGAGGTTAATGTCAACAAAATATATAATCTTTGATCGTCAACATGACACATATAATTCATGGCTAGAAAAATTCCATTTTATTTTGCAAACAAAAACAAATATATACATGTTGCAATGACCAAGAAGCGAAAATCACTTTCCTGCATCATAATAGCAGCAAAGGCGCTTTGCTACATGAATTTCATCGTTGTTCAAAGAAATGGAACTGTGGTTAGGAGGCACAAAAGTTAGTGGAGCTTTGGTAGCATTCTTTTCATGGAGTTTTAGGAAAAACCCTCGGGTAGAGAAAAAAATTTTGTGGATGGGGGAATATGTGGGCTTGTAGGAATCTCATGATCCCTCCCCTGAATGATAAAATTGCGTAATTTGAGGTGGAGAGAGGAAAGCATGAAGAATGAAAATTTTAGTAGTGTGCATTTTTAGGTTACACTTTGTATAGCCAATGTGTTGGGTAATATAATTTCTTTTTGAATGCACATTCATATGCCTCCCCAAAAGGACATAATGCATTAGGCTTAAATACATATAATGAATGGATAATAGGATTAGGATGAGACACATGGTAGGATGCATAATATTGTTTTATTTTAATAGAGCCCCATGTTTCTTCCCCTCTTATGGATTCATAGCCCCTTGTTGCTCCTCATGACCTTTTTGATGGTTATATTATTGTGTTTCTCTTTTTGATATAGTTTGTTATTCTCTAGACAAACCCCATGTTAATTCTAAAACTCCTTAAGCTCTAGATATTGAACTATTACATTTCTATTGTTATATTATTATGTAGGTTGTTACAGATCCATTTGGCCACACCAACCCCAACTTATAGATCGATACTATTAGGGCCCATCAACCCCTAATGCAGTTTTTACATGCCCTAAAGAAGTTGAACATCAGAATGCCTCATTTCCCAAGAAGTTCCATCACTGAAAACATCCAAAAACTACCTCTAAGAAGATCAGCGCAGGTAGGCCTTCATTAGGGTGCACTGCAATGCAAACCATACACTGTCAGGGTGCTATGCAATGCACTTGGTCCCTCTTTGGCCTGCGCTGGACGAATTTGAGCAAATTTTCGTGAGGGTTTGAAGATTCCTTACCCATTGGAAGCCTCTAGAAGTTTCTCAAGGCTAATCACTCCTTTGATTTCGCATTTGGATGAGGAAGGGAGTTAAGGAACATCAATCCCCTATCCCTTCTTCCATGGAACTGATTTCTAAATTTAGAAAGGCATTCATTATCACCATTGATGGCATAACTTCCTTCATTCACCTATAAAAAGACCACTCATCTAAGTGATCAGGGGGCTGAAAATTGTAGAGAGATGTTGTTAGTATGAGATTTGAGTTTGATTGCAAGTATTGTAATGATGTCAAAGTGTCTTTCTTGTTGTGAGGAGAGAATGGGATTGAACTAGAGGAGTGATGCTGAATCAGGAAAATTGGGTTGTAACTCTTCCTTTTACTAATAAAGTATTCAAAGCTTTTTCCATATGCTTGTATTCTCTTTTGATGCTTTCATATGCTTATCATGTATCCGATTCCATGCTATTTTTAATCAATAGATCATTATCACATGCTTTGATGGGTTCTTGTTTTTGTCCGTGTGTAGGTACTTCTCAAGCGGCTTAAGTACGGGAAGGAGCAACAGAATCGGTCAAGGGAAATAAGTAACAAGCGGAAGCTACAAGTAGGTTCTTTGTTCTCTTATTTTATCTATTGTTTATAGAAAAGGTAGAGAATGCTTTGTACTGTTGTTTCTGGATTGAGCTACTAGTCTAGAGGGTTAGGTGTTTGTCCAAGAACACTAAATTTTCCCAAAAAAAATTGGTGACTCCACTGGGGAACAGATTATCCATCTTATTAGCTTATCAGCCTCTTAAGACATTTCTACATATTGTACTTGTGGCCGTTGATTGAATTTTAGTCTTCTTTCATTGAAAATTGAGTCGAAATTGTGTCAAAATTGCCTTTAGAATGGCTCACTTGTTATAGACATATTTGGGCACTGCAACCCCAATCACATATGTCAATAAACCAAGGGCTCTCAAACCCTAAAAGTGTTGTTTCATACCATAAAGGATCAAGGTCAATTGATTACATCATTTCCCAGAAGTTCTCCCTGAAAAACTGCTCAGAACTGGTCAAAACTGGACCATACAGACTGCTCCATGCTGATTGTGCGATGCATCTCACTTGCTACACACAAAGGGTGTGATGCATACTGAAAAGACCTTTTGTAGGATGTTATGAGCGAGAGAAGACAAATGGCAGAGGCAATTTGCTAGGTGGAAACTCAGAGAATCTTTTAGAAAAAACTCATATGACACTTGTCTCTCTGAATTCGCCCGGGGATGAGTAAGAGATCATGAAATCTCCAAGTGGAACCAAGAACTATCAGTGAAATGAAACTAATCAAAATCCCAGAAGCTGACTCACTCCCCTGCAAATATCTATATATGGATCCCTCATCCTAGAGATCTAGAGGCTAGAATCTTTTAATTTGTAAGGAAGTGTTGTTGGTTTCTCTTTGAGACATTGTATTGTTGGGTGATCTTGCTTTTCATGAGGTGAAGAGGGCTTTCATGCTGGGAGGATGATGCTGGATCAGACAGCTGGGTTGTAATCCTCTCTTCTACTACTTCTATCAATAAAGCTATTTGAGTTTTCCTCCATATACTTGTATATTTCTGAATCTTGTATTTGTGTATGCATTTGTATGGTTAATGTACATCTGATTCTACATTGTTTATGGTTATAGATCTCTATGCTTTGATGGTATTTTGCTGCTTTGACTCTATAGGTGTTCTTTGAAGTGGGACAAGTGAGAAAGGAGTGGTGAAGCTCTATCAAAGGAGAGAGGAAACAAGCAAGGAGCCAAGCGAAAGACTGAGGTTGGTGCTCTCTGCTTCTCTCTCATCTATCTCTCATAAATGAAAACACAAGTTACTTTGAATTGTTTGTTTCTAAGATAGCTAACCGTCTCAATGGGACTAGCAGCTCTGAATGGACACTAGTTTTCTCGGAAACAAAATGGCGACTCCACTGGGGAGCGAATAGTTTGTTTGTTTGTTATTGTTGTTTGCTTTATAAACTACAGACAGAGCCTGAAGTTAAGCCAGCTAGCCTTCGAACTGCTTTTGCTATGCAACTGCAAAGTATATCAACGTTGCTTCAGTCAATCTCCACGTTGGTTTATGAACTGAACATCTGACTTGCAAACATCCTAAGTGCCCTGGTGGTAGCTCAATAAACTCATTAACCTAAGTGCCCTGGTGGTAGCTCAATAAACTCATTAGATCAGCCCCTATACTTTGTGTTTACTGTCTATCATAAGCTCAACCTAAATCCCTCAAATTAGCTGCAAAATGTGGGTGAAAACCAAGCTCAGTCTCATCCCTGGACCATCGCACTGTCTCTCATTGGTAGTCTGGATGCATCGCACCTCCTGTGTGCTGCAGGTGAGATGCATCCCTGTTTTCCTTAAGGACAGGTGCGATGATTGAATGAGACTGTTTCTGCCTCCAGATTTTGGTTTTTTCTTCATTATTTTCAGCTCTATTCAGTAGTTTTGCTGTCTATGATCAGTATATCACTGTTGAAACCTTCTTCCTTCACATTATTCAGCCTCCATTTATAAGGATTTGTGAATGTTTTTTTATTATTATGTATTTTTCATCATTTACAGTCTTCCTTTGCAAACAGTAACTTAATCAAACTATCGTCTTTTGATTCGAAAGTGTCGCAACTGTCATTTTCAGTCAAGAAAAAGAGTGTCGTAAAGTCTTCCTCTTTTAGATAGTTGATTACACTTTTGCCATTATATTTGATTTGAATTATCAATTCTTTGAAGTGTCGAAAACAATTTTCCATTCGAAAGAGAAAGTGTCATCTTAGTCTTCCTTTCGTTTTTTGAAAAGAAATTGTTAAAGTGTCGCTTCGAGGAAAAGTAGTTCAGATTTGTACTTAGTTTTCTTTTTGTCATTCTCACATTAAGGGAACTGAAAAACAAATACATGCATGTGCATTTGCATTTAGACTACATGCGGAAATTGATTTAGGAAAAGTGCATTTAGTGTGTGCTCTCTGCTCTATGTTGAAAGAATCATATTTTTCTTTCCTTAGTAGCTAGGATTTTCATTGCTAAAAGAAAATAAACGACTGTTTATCATTTTAGATTGCATATTTAGGAGTTGTACATCTACATCACGCGGTGAACCTTGAAAGGCAAACTTCTTAAGAAAGATCAACTATAAAATAAACCTCAATGAACATAAAAACGCTTTGGAACCTAACGCACAACATCTAGAAGTCTAGGCTAGAGACGTATTTCGGCGTCGTAAAGCCTGGTAACTATCATTTTCATCGTAGGTTGGGTGATTCCTCCTCTTTGATACAACAAGTGCCAGTACGAACTTGTGCTCCCACGTACCGTTGAGTATATATTGGGAGACCACAATAGGCTGATATCCTTTATCCTTAGGAAGCCGTGTCTGCTGCCCTATCGATCGCAATGCACTGAACACAACATTCGGGAAGATTGACTGCCGTACGTAAAGTCCTTGGTAATTTCTCTATAATTTACCACCGAGGTGTATATTGCATTTTTGCGATTGGTTTGGTAATCCCTCTGTCTAGATTTCCAGAGTAGTCACTTTCGTTCCTTTTCAGACTCCTTAAAAGAAAAGTTCCATCTGAGCACTTGTCACGTCAGGCTCATTAAAAATCGAAGACGACTAGAGTCATCTTTAGCTTTTTCTCAGCTCTTAAAAATTGAAAAATCAAGTTGTGTCAAAGCGTCATAAAATTTATTTTATTCAGAATATCATCACTGTTCCCTCGTTGGTCTTAGGTTGAGAAAATGGAGTCCACCAATCAAGGATTTCCCCTTGGGGGGAATCCTAGTCCTTTCTCCTCTTGGGGAGATATTGGTGCTCCACACATGGCTACATTGTCCCTTCCAGGACTCACAATTGGCCTGCCAGTATGGCTATTCTCGACCTCTGTCATTCAAAACACTATAATTCCTCAACAATCAAATCAGCAACCAGATGATACTGAAGTTTCTCCCCCACCTTCCACTTCATTTGTTTCTCCCTCTCCTTCTTCTTCTTCGCTTGGTGAAACTAGTAACACTAAAAACCAAGTAACTAAGAAGAAGAAGAAAGGGAAGGAGAAGAAGAAGAAGAAGAAGCCAACGGTGAAAGGGGGCAACCATGCATCGTCTGGCGAAAATCCACACACTGCACCATCCAAACCCAAATCTCCATGTGTCATTTGCAAAGGAGACCACTATCATCGAGATTGTCCCTGCATCCCACGGATCTTGAGAGATTGGTCTCCCCGCTTGCACAATCCGGTGTCTTCAACCTCTGTCAATCATGTTGAGAGTATACTGTCAACTGGTGAAAATGAAGTCAATGGTAAAAAAGGAAGATCTAAGTTTCCTTGTAGGTTGTGTGAAGGTGATCATTCCCTCCACCATTTCCCTTTCCTGGACGAAGCTAAAAGAGTCTTGGATAACTGTCCTGCTTCATCGCAACAACTTCCTCCTGGATACAAGAAACTCTTGCCAAGTCCATCGCTAGTTGAAAAACCGATTGACACACCTCTGTTGTCGGTCAAAACGCCTGTCATTGAAGATAAACCCTCTGAGTCCACACCAGACCAAAGTCAACAGGTCGATACGGCAGTCGACCCAGTTTTGTCTTCAGAAAGTCCACCTTCAGATGATACAGTCTCCAAAGAGAATGAGAACAACACCGTTCAGATTCTTTTGTTAACACAGAATCCGATGAATATGGGGGAAATCTACCCGTTCCTCTACTGCAAGAGGGAATTTCCTCAGTTCAAGAGATTCATTCGACCGTTTATTCGGTCCCTCCTCCAAGCAATCTAGTCATTTCCTTTGATTGGAATCTACTAGCGAGACCCCGCCTTCCATCTAATGTACCATTCTGAATCATAGTACAAGCTTACAGAATGATCATGGCTAGTACTTCATAGAGGAAGGGGCTTCTGTGAGTATCCTTTCCTCAACTGCTTGGAAAGTGCTTGGTTTGCCATCGCTTCTGCCTAAGATTCGAAATCTGTCAGGCTTCAATAATGGAACCAATCGACCGTTAGGGATCCTTACAAATTTGCCTATAACTTTGAGAAGGAAAACCGTTCATCTAAACGTGATGGTATTCCAAGGGCCTCTAGATTACAATCTACTCCTTGGGCGTGACTACATTTACAACATGGGAGCTATTGTTTCCTCACCCTTTCGGGTGATGTGTTTCCTGTATGAAGGAAAAATGGTCCAACTCATTAACCAGCTTTCATTCCCCGGTTCAAACACGGCTACTAGTCAACTGCCATCCCTAAATGGTATTTCTGCACAAGGAATGTCTCATCAACCTTCAGTTCGTCCACCTGATGATCGCGAGTGATTCAGTGAACGTGACGAACCCAGGGGGCATGCGCCCTGGTTTTCTCCGACAAGAAAACCCTAGATATAAGGTAGGTTTCCTTGTAGGATATATGACTAGTCTGACACACCCGTCCGTTTCGGATATGGGATCAGTTTGGAATAAGACTTACTCGTTGAAGGTTATGTGATTGGTAGTGGATCCACACCTTTCACCTTTGTCTATTTCGATGGACAGAGCCGAAGAAGTGTTTTGTCTGCAACGTGGAAAAACAACCTTGCTTTAATGCAAGAACTTCCATATGGTAACCTGGAAACTTTATTTTTATTTATACCTGGGGAAACCTTTTGTACGCAAGTGAAAAGCGACCAGCGTAACTCTAACCTCGTAATTTTTACTAACTTCAACTGCTTAAGTTAGGTGATTGGTCTAATCCACCATTCATCTTTGCAGGGACCGGCGGCGATGGCAAAGCAAAGGAAAAAGTTTTGTACGAAACTATCCTACCTAACCTTGGTAGTTCATTAACCCTTAGGACAGTAGTTGGTCGTTCCTAGCCTGCATACAAAAGGATCCAGAGCAAAGTTTCGCATGGGGCAAGCTCCCTAAAAAATGAACCTACTGATGAGAGACATCCTTAATAGATGATTGGCATGAGCAATGTTTCCGCAAAGTTCAAGCTCGTTAAAAAATAAACCCAGCGATGAACATATGTTCCCTCGAAGTTCAAGCTCATTAAAAAATGAACCCACCTTCGGTAAATAACCTTTGTGATCGCATTGCTATCAACTTTTGAGCCTTGGTCGTGTTCTTATCATCACCTCCACCTTTTTAGCTGATCATACACCTCTACTTGATTGTTTACCCTTTTTTAGGAACAACTGCGATGAGTGATTCTATTAGCCACCTTCTTTACACTGCCATGATTGAAAAGTTCCAAAATTACCTGGAACCAGTTGCTATCCGAAAACATCACTCGTTCCTAAAAAACGTGTCTCCTTTAAGCTCTTTTTAGACTCGTAAAATATGAAAAGATTGCCGAGCAATTTGCCTCTCCAGCTCGTTAAAGTGATCGAAAGTGCCATCCCTCCACTATATTTTAATTTTTGGACTTGAGGGATCATTACACAAAAGATCGAGCGCTTGTCTTTTTCGGCTCGCTAAAGTGATCAGAAAAGTCATCCCTTTCGTATTATTTTATACTTTTTCAGACTTAAGGGATTATACTACGAAAAAGGACTACTAAAGTTTCCTTTCCGTCTCTTTTCAGACTCTCTAAAACTGAAAAGGATCGAGTTATCTTGTTGTTAAACTCGTTAAAACAATAGCGACAAACTTGTCCATACGGACAAGAGCGAGTTTCACTGTCGCTAGGCTTGCTAAAACATAGCGACAGGTTTGCCCGAAGGGAAAATTATAGAACAAGCATATGTTATCCTCCTCAAACTTGACAAAAATAAAGAGGTACTGGTCAGCAATGACTGGGGAAAAATGGAAGAAAAATTGAAGAACTTCATTGGTAGCAGGTCGCTCTTGAACATGACACTTTCACTCCATCACCATGATTGAGTTGGGTTGGGTTATTCCGTTCACCGTTCATATCACCATTGGTCCTCCGTACCATCCATTTTGGGGTTAACGCTACCAATCAATTCCAGTGTTGCCGATATGTTCAAGAGAAGTCGCTCTAAGAATCCACCAACCCAGCTAACACCTCCTCCGCTGCAATACCTTTGTGCTCCATTTTTCATGACCGCCACCCTGAACCTTGTATCATCAGATCTTTTTCACCTCCACAAAATCATTTGCTCCGTTCCGTGTCGTAGATGTGGGATTCATCAAGGCCCTCCTACGACGGGTCACTTCTTTTCGACATCAGCTCATTATCCAAGAAGTCGACTTAGGAACAACCCTTTCAATACTTTGAAGCTTGCATGCCTCGGCATGCTTCTCACTTCCGGCGACAGGTTTACATCAATGGCCTTTGATCGAAAGATTTTACGTGGTGTTCGACATCAACCCTTGTATTCACACCACGTGAATTGTACTACAGTACCTTGAGGGTCATTATCATTATTGGTGATTCCTTTTGCGCCTGTTAACAACTTACATCATTGGCTGGTAATCGGGCTATGTCTTTCCATGTTCGACACCAGAACATCTTTTCACATGGATCGACTTGTACATCGGGCGAAGATTGAACGAGTTTGAAGACCCCAGATATAGTTTCATCCATCTGGGCTGCGATACATTCGGGAAAATAAAAACATCAAATGTACTCCATGGCTGCACAGATAGTCATCCAAGCTAAGGGATGATGGCTCTACTAGAATCATCAGTCTGCCACACAGACGATTGTCTATCCTATGTATATGAAAATGAATTTATAAAACTGAGCATGGGAATGCCCGCCTCAGCTAAATCATGAAAATAATATGAAGATAATGTATTGTATTGTATTTTATAAAGGTCACCTTCTAGTTTGAAAAACCTCGGATCCTCATGATAAAGCATTTCACCCGACATCAGAAGATTTACGACCTCATGCTTTAGGGGGAAACTGTTATAGACATATTTGGGCATTGCAACCCCAATCACATATGTCAATAAACCAAGGGATCTAAAACCCCTAAAAGTGTTGTTTCATACCCTAAAGGATCAAGGTCAATTGATTACATCATTTCCCAAAAGTTCTCGCTGAAAAACTGCTCAGAACTGGTCAAAACTGGACCATACAAACTGCTCCATGCTGAGGGTGCGATGCATCTCACCTGCTACACACAAAGGGTGCGATGCATACTGAAAAGTCCTTTTGTAGGGTGTGATGAGTGAGAGCAGACAAATGGCAGAGGCAGTTTGCTAGGTGGAAACTCAGAGAATCTTCTAGAAACTGCTCATATGACACTTGCCTCTCTGAATTCACCCAGGGATGAGTAAGAGATCATGAAATCTCCAAGTGGAACCAAGTACTATCAATGAAATGACACTAATCAAAATCCCAGAAGCTGACTCACTCCCCTGCAAATATCTATATATGGATCCCTCATCCTAGAGATCCGGAGGCTGGAATCTTTTAATTTGTAAGGAAGTGTTGTTGGTTTCTCTTTGAGACATTGTATTGTTGGGTGATCTTGCTTTTCATGAGGTGAAGAGGGCTTTCATGCTGGGAGGATGACGCTGGATTAGACAGCTGGGTTGTAATCCTCTCTTCTACTACTTCTATCAATAAAGCTATTTGAGTTTTCCTCCATATACTTGTATATTTCTGAATCTTGTATTTGTGTATACATTTGTATGGTTAATGTACATTTGATTCTACATTGTTTATGGTTATAGATCTCTATGCTTTGATGGTATTTTGCTGCTTTGACTCTATAGGTGTTCTTTGAAGCGGGACAAGTGAGAAAGGAGTGGCGAAGCTCTATCAAAGGAGAGAGGAAACAAGTAAGGAGCCAAGCGAAAGACTAAGGTTGGTGCTCTCTGCTTCTCTCTCATTTATCTCTCATAAAGGAAAACACAAGTTACTTTGAATTGTTTGTCTCTAAGATAGCAACCTGTCTTAGTGGGATTAACAGCTCTGAATGGACACTAGTTTTCCCGGAAACATCACTGTCATCAGTGCAGTCTAATGAAGGACACAGTGCGTTGCAGTGCACTTCCCGCATAGATCCAGAGCGATTTAGCGCACTGTCTCTAACTGCTGCCTGCGCTAATCCCTTGAGGGTCAGTTTCCCATCTAGGAACTGAAAGTTTTTGCCAATTTTCTCTTGTTTGAATGAGTTGCTGAATGTCAATGATGTTTTGTCTTTGAAAATAGTTTTTCATCTCCTTAATTTGGCCCTACTTAGACTAGGATTGATAAATGTTTCTTATGTATTTACTTTGTCATTTTCAATCTATAGTCGAAAGTTAGTTTTAATCAATTGATCTTTAGCAAACGAAAGTGTCGTAAAATCGTTTTTTCCTTCGAAAGTTGAATTGTCGTCAAATCTTCATTCATGAAAGATAGATTGGTTGATATGTGCATATGATTAGTATTTTCGTTGAAAGTGTCGTAATTCCTCATTTCTTTGAAAATGAAAGTGTCATAGAGTCTTCCTTTACTTGAAAATAAATTGTCGCAAAATCGTCATTTTTATGAAAAGAGTTTGCTGATCGTTTGTGCATTAGTTTCCTTTTTTGAATCATTCACATAAAGGGAAATTGAAAAGAAATACATGCATTTGCATTGAAAAGAGTTTGTGTGTGCTAAAAGGAATAGCGTAGGGAACTTGCATTTAGATTGTGCTCTTTGCTATATGATCAAAAGAAATCTGATTTCTCTATCCCTAAGTAGATAGGATTTTCATTATTAAAACTGAATGGAAAGAATGCTTATCATGATAGTTTCATTCCTAGGAATTTCAGAATACATCACGTGGTGAACTTGAAAGGCAAATTCCTAAGCAATATCAACTTAAAATGAACATTAATTTACCTAATGGAGCATTTTCATTAACGAAAACATTTAGTGGTTCTAGGCTAGAGACGTGTTTAGGCGTCGTTAAACCAAGCCGCTGTTGCTAAATTGTCTGCAATACATCCTGAGTGTGATACCTCATTCCAGTGTGTGAGTATATCGTAGCTCGTCCACGTACCTTCGGGTATATAGGGCGGTGTTACAGTACGTAAAGTATATGGGAATGCTCTCACTGTGCGGTTTTGCATTATATAGCGCTTATACAGACTGGGCCTCCACGTACCTTTGAGTATATATGGGAGGACAACACTAGGTTGCTATCTATCCTTAAGTAACCGAGTCGACTGCCTTGCAAATGTGATACACCGAACACAAAATTCGGGGAGATTTCCTGCCTGTACTTCTTGGTTTGCCAGGAGGTATTCTGCAGTTCAAGTTGCCTGGTAAAGCTTTTGCATAGTTACCCCTTTTTGTTTATTTCTTTTTTGATAATAAAATTAATCGTAAATCGTGGAGGAACATCAAGTCAAACCCCGTCGTTTGCAGAGAACAGTGAGCCAACCGCCTTTACCTCCCGAAGTGACACCAATTCGGACAAAGCAGTCTCGTTTAACTGAGTCTAGTACATCAAGAACTCCTAGTTCTTCATCTGGGTTACCTAAAACATTTATTTCGTAGCTACAAAGACTCCAGTTACTCCGATTATTTGTGGTACATATGTTCCTAAAGAAGAAGTTTCATAATTACCCGAGGACATTACCACCAATCCTAGTGAAATAGTAACCGAGGTTGTCCAACAACAAGTTGATACTCAACTTGAAATTGTTCAACAAGGAAGTGCTTCTGAACTTGAATCAGTTCAACCAGAAGTTAGACCAAAATCTATCCCAGTTCAAATAGAAGTTACATCTAAACCTGAAGTTGTTCAGGAACCTCCCTTTCAAACTGTTGTTCATTTACCTAAACATCTAGACTTCGAATTTCGACATTCAGAAGCTGTTACCCCTCAGACATCAGTAATTGTTGAAACTACACTTTCATCAACACCAAAAATATTTTACGGACCTGACGGGCAAGTCTGTCCACCAGGTTTGATTTCCGTAGAGGAGGAATTAGTAGAAGATTCCACACCTGGAAACCCGTTTCACTTTGGAACTGGGCTTTATCTTGTTGAGAATGCAACAAGATGATGGAGCTTAGTGGAAAGGAGTCGCCTTCACTAAGTGGGCCCGCAGGCAAATTATGGTGCAAAGTCTATTTTTAGACTATGTTTATTTTTAGACATATGGATCATGGTCTATGAGTTGCAGGATGTTGTTTATGGATGATTGGTCATGTTGGGAAAAATAGATGGACTTCTATTTCTGGTTCACAGCGGAGTGATCAAAGTCTATTTTTAGACTGCCAGGCTAAAAATAGAAACAATCAAATATTATTAGCCCTTAGTAATATTTGGACTCTAAACATTATCTTATTCTCTTGGAGCACTTCAGTTCGAGCTACGGATGTGGCACATGCAACTGACAGAAGGAAATATTCTTTTCTTATGTGTTAGTTCAGCTATTGCATGCAGGACTTCAGTTAGAACTCATGTGGTTGAGTTCTGTGGAGTTGGATGTGGAGTTGATGGAGTTGTGTTCAGTTTGACTTGGTTAAACTAGTTGTAATTAGTCTAATTGCAAATAGACTAGTGATGAGTGATGTGAATTAATTGATTAAATTAATTCACTAATTATTAACTCATAATGCAACTGAAGAATACATCAGTTAACTCAGTGCATGTACAGTTCAGTGGAGACAGGTGTTAGAGGTTGAGATTGCTATCAGTTGTGACTATAGTTGTGCATGAGATCTTGCACAATCAATGGATTGAGTATGCCAATGAGTATTGCGCAGTGTGGGCCAATGCTCAGTGATATAGCCTATGCTCATGTCATTTTCAGGGTGAGTGATTCTTAGCAGGTATTGTGCAATAGAGGCAGGCAAAGCAACGAAGGAGATTTGAACCTGTGACTTGTTCGGATCTAAGCTAGTTTTGTGTGTAACAGGTGGAGATAGTGCTGGATACTTGTGAGGAGTATTGTACTATGTATTGTTACATGTTCTCAATCATTAATATATAGATAGTGTGGGGTTTTCAGCTGTAAGCTTTCCCCGGGTTACATACTGTGTTAATGTGTGCATGCGATTGATGTTTCATTGTTTTTGATGCTGCTAAATTGATGATCAAGGTAGAGGAGATTATGTATTGTGCATGTATTCCGCAATAGTGTATAATCAGGATAATCTCTGTGAATAAGTGTGATATTATTCAAAATTTCTACATGGTATCAGAGATTTTGATCATCAGATCTATTATTTAGAAAGTGTTTACATCTTATTTCTTGAGGCAGAGTCTGTAATCGGGCCAGGTAGCCTCTGGATTCATCCTTCCTTTGGAAGGTGAGATATTCGGTAAAAGCCCATACAATCAATCTCTGTATGAGAAATACTTTGTTCTCACGAATTCTAGATCAGAGGCGGTTGAGTTTGGAGTTGGTGGAACTCGAATTTGCAACAGTGTTCTCTTGGTATCAACGTGGCAATGTCTTTCAACGGATTTCGATTGGAGTATGCTCTTGAGGGCAGCTCGAACTATATTGCATGGAAGGACAGGATGGAGGCAGTTTTGGATGATAATGGGCTGAAGGATTTCATAGAGGCCGATGTCCCAAAGCCTACTGATGCTACTCAAGTTGATGCTTGGCAAAAGAAGACAACAAAGTGTCGAAGGATTCTGTTGGAGGGCGTGAAGGATCACATTGTGTCCAGTCTGCATGGAAAGGCTTCTCCATACTTGATGTGGAAAGCGTTAACAGATCTATTCCAAAGCAAGAGTGATTAGAGGAAGCTGGCGCTCAAGGATAAACTCAGAAACATCAAATGTGAGAAGGGAGACAGTATGCCCAAGTATCTCATGAAGTTCACCCAGTGCCGGGATGAGCTGGGAAGTGTGGGGGTGACTGTCGATGATGAGGACTTGGTGAGCTTGGCTCTACTTGGTCTTTCGAAGAGTTGGCATTCCTATTAGGACTCTGTCAATGGTCGGGAGAAACTGCCAGGATGGGAGAGACTTTGGTCAGATCTTGTGCAGGAGGAGATCAGGCGGAATACCAGGGACGGATCTTCATCAAAGGGAACTGATGAAGAAAATTGCGCTTTGGCTGCCAAAGCAAAGAAGGGGAAGAACAAGAAAGCTTCTCAGTCCGGTGCGAAAGGCAAGAAGCGGGACATGTCCAAGGTGAAGTGTTTTCACTGTCACTAGCACGGACACTATGCCACTAATTGTCCACAGAAGAAGATGAACAAGCAAGCTGTTGGATCTGCAGCAGGAGAGGCTCTAACCTCTCAGTTTGAGCTTGATTTTTCCTTGATCGCATGCTTGGTTTCAAGTGTGATGGGATCGGTGTGTTTCTTGGACAGTGGTGTGTCTTTTCACATGACAGGAGATCGAGATTTGTTTTCTGATATGGAGGACAAAGATCTTGGAGTGCACATCGAGATGGGCGATGATGGTAGATACAGTGCGACCGGTATCGGTACCATTTCCTTTGAGAGGGAGTCTGGTAAACCATTCGTATGGAAGGAAGTGATGCATGTTCTAGGATTGAAGAAGAATATTATCTTTGTGGCGATGTTAGAAGACAAGGGATATGATGTTGTTTTCAGCGAGGGAAAGGCTTTCCTGCGCAGCAAGACAACTAGAGAAACCCAGAAGATAGGGGTTCGAGTGAGGAACCTTTATCGTTTGCATGTAGATGGATGCGGAGCAATGGCATGCAAGGCAGAAGGATTGGTGAGCCGGGATGATGGCGAGCTGTGGCACAGGAGATTGGGTCACCTTCACCATGGAGCCTTGAAGATACTACAGCAAATCACTACAGGGCTTCCTAAAGGAACTCTTGCACAATCAGATTAGTGCAAGGGGTGTACTTTGGGAAAGTTTGTGAAACCCACCTTTCACGAGAAGGATAGTCGCGCCACAACGATCCTTGAGAGAATTCACACAGACGTGTGTGGACCTTTCTCAGTAGCTTCGACAGCAAAACACAGGTATTATGTGATTTTTGTTGATGATTTCTCTCTTAAGTGCTGGATCTTCTTCATGTAGAAGAAGAGCGAGACATACTCAAAGCTTTATGAGTTCAAAGCCTTGGTTGAGAAGGAGTTGGGGAAGAAAGTGAAGGCTCTTAGGAGCGATAATGGTGGTGAATACATCTCTGGCGAGTTCAAGGATTTCTGCAGTGTATAAGGGATTCGAAGAGAGCTCATAGCTCCCCATAACCCACATCAGAACGGGGTTACTGAGCAGAAGAACAGAACGATCGTGGGTGCTGCACGGGTGATGTTGCATGATCAGGGCCTACCCCTTCACTTGTGGGCGGAAGCATGCAATACAACAGTTTATGTGCAGAACCGTTGTCCTCACATGATACTTGGCATGAGTACACCCGAGGAGGCTTATTCTGGTAAGAAGCCTGATCTTTCTCATTTGAGGATTTTTGGTGCTAACATTTACATGCATGTGACGAAGGATGCCAGGAAGAAGTTGGAGCTGACCGCAGAGGTTGGGATATTTGTGGGGTACACTGATACACCCCACAACTATCGTGTGTATTTGCCAGACAGTGGTAAGACTGTTGTGCGACGGGATATAAAATTTCAGGAGGAGAAAGCCATGAAGTGTTCGCTTGAGATGGAGCCACACTTGCATGTAGATGAGGAGCTATTAGTTCTTAAAGATGAGCTTCAGGACGTGGATCAGCCACAAGACGAAGTTCATGGAGTGGAAGAGACCACTCATGCAGCGCCAACCATCAGAGGGCGAGAGCGCTTGACGGAAGCTGAGCGACTGGCTCAAGATGCAGAGAAAGTTGTAGGACCACCTACAACCCAATGCAGGGAGAGACAGTCACCTGATCGGTACACTGGATACATGGCTCTTGTGAGCAAATGTGTTGTGACTGAGCCATCCTCTTTCGAGGAAGCTATGGAGGATCCCGCATGGGTAGACACTATGGTGGAAGAGTATGATTCAATTGTCAGAAACAGTGCATGGGAGATTGTTCCTAGACCGGAAGGGAAATCAGTGGTGGGTTCGAGATGGATCAAAGTTAAGCAGGCAGTTGACGGGAGTGTGGAGAAGTACAAGGCAAGATTTTTTGCCCGAGGCTTTTCACAGATAGAGGGGATCGATCATGAGGAGACCTTTGCACCTGTCGCAAGGTATTCTTCCATACGGACGATTCTTGCTCTCTCAGCGTAGATGGGTGTTGAGTCTTGAAAATGTAATTCATTTCCATTACACTTTCACTATTATGTCCATTATATCATCTCCATTCCACCTCCATTTCACTACTATGTCACCACATTCATCCCACTTTCATTATCATTGGGCCACATTTATGTTTTCCAATCTTTATTAATTCTAAGCCTTTTAAGTGAATTTGTGGTTAAAAATTAGAAAATAATGTGCATATGCTTATACTTAACAAATGGGTTGAGATTGTTGACATGTGTAGGTTGAAAGGAGGCTTCTAGAAGACCCTTATGTGGCACTCTAAGGCCAAATTCGAATTTGAGTGGAAGGAATCACGGGATCATGAGGATATGTGTCACATCTCCTAATTGTATTGTAACTCTAAGAAGACATGTGTCTTATTAGTTCCTATTTTGATTAAAACTCTAGAGGTAGAGGGAGAGATTCATGGATTCTCATTAATGAGATGGCTTCTCATCTTTTTGTATAAATAGGAGATCTCTCTCCTTCATTTGGGAGCTTATCTTATTAGTCTTTTTAGCTTGTGAGTTCTTTAGCTTGGAGTTTGTAGTTCTTCTTTCATGGCTTTTGAAAGCTTTGGAGAACTTTGTTGTAATTTGTAATTTTAAAGAATTTGAATAAAGCTTTGATGTTCTCAACATGGAAGGAGATGTGAAGTAGATGTCATGGAGCACATTATAATGTAAGGTAGAGTAGATTTCATTTTGTAATTTTGCTTTGATTTCATTATGTCATTTGATTGCTTTCAAGTTGATAGATTAGATTTTTCATTCATGCAATTTTAATTCATGCAAGTGTGTTCAACCGGTTGATTGTAGGTTAGTAATGAACATAGCTTTTTAATGACTAATGACATGATGGAATCATCTTGTCCTTCTGCTGATTTTTTTTTTTTGAGTTCTAATTCCAGCATTGTTATTTCTTTCAGTTTTGTTTTGCTCATTTACTTTCATGCAATTTAGATATCACATTACTCAGCTCGTTTATGATTACTTCCTATAGACAAATTGAGTTGAAAGGAGAAGGATCAGAACGGGGGTTGGAGTAGTGTGATTAGTTTCCTTTTATGCAATTTAATTTCCTGCAATTTAGATATCATATTACTTAGCTTGTTTATGATTACTCCCCATAGGCAGATTGAGTTGAAGGGTAAAGGATCAGAACAGGGGTTGGAGTAGTGTGATTAGTTTCCTTTTATGCAATTTAATTTCCTGCAATTTAGATATCATATTACTCATCTCGTTTATGATTACTCCCCATAGGCAGATTGAGTTGAAGGGTAAAGGATCAGAACAGGGGTTGAAGTAGTGTGATTTAGTTGCTTTGCTTTCAGTCTTTGAGTTGCTTTAAGTTCAGTTTTTACTTTCTTCAGTTTTCTTTTTATATAGCAGCAAGGATACTGGGTTTCATAGTCACTAGCTCATTGATTGGTTATTGCATTCTAATTTGATTGAAGTAGTTGCATATTTACACTTTTGTTTAAGTACTAATTCCATCAATAACATGTTTTAAGATCTTTTGAAGTGCTAAGTTTTGGAAGCTACCATTAGGGACATAGGCCTTGTCTTGAAATCTCTATCCATACTTGTCCTTTAAAAGTATTCTTAAGACCTTAGAATAGGATTTCCATTTGCATTAGACACTTTAGGAAACCAACAAGAACAAAACCCCCAAAACAACATAAACTATAAAACAACGAAGTAAGAAAAATGTTAACTAAGCACATATGGTGCACCACACTTCATCAGTTTACGATACCCGGATTGATAATTTATGTAGAGCAATTTAAGACATTAAATTGACTAGACATTTTGGCGCTGTTGCCGGGGAAGTGTAATTAGGAGACCTTATTTCTTACATCTAAAAAAAAATTAACAATTCTTGAGTATGCTCTCCTCCTGCACTTTGTGTGATCTGGAGGATCAGAAAAAGGATTGTTATGTAAAAAAAAATAAAAATAAAAATTAATAATTCTTGAGTATGCTCTCCTCTTGCACTTTGTGTGATCTGGAGGATCAGAAAAAGAATTGTTATGTAAAAAAAGAAAAGAAAAGAAAAAGAGGAGACAAAATAAACTTCATCATTTCAATTGATTCAATAAAAAAAAAAATGAAAAAAATGAAACTCAACTGCTTTGATAGGTTCAAATTGTCCAAAATTGTCTGGTTATGGTTTGTAGTGGTCTTCAAAACACTGTATCCTGTTCTAATAAGGTTTTGCAACTTAGCTGCGGAAAGTGCCCTGATTCCGCAGCTAGTTGAGAATTCCGCAGCTGTTTCAAGGTTTAGCAGGTTACAAGCGTCCAATGGAGAAATCGACCACATGGGCATCTCCAGAATCGTCCCGACATGGATCCTATCCTAGTCACCCAGCTCAGATCAATGAAAAACCAGCCTAAGACCTCAGTCAAAGTCCTGTTTTTAACATGTTTTTCTTGAAGTATTTGCTGCCTGAAATTGAAAATCATTAATCCTTTTTATAAAATTTTACAATTTCAGAGAAGAAGAAAAGAGAAAAACAATCCTAGCTTCCACTGTGGGCTTAACAAGAAATATGCATCCCTGTCCAAGCATTGGCCCTGAAACAAACCTGCAAGAACATTTGTTAAAAAAATAAAATAGAAGCACATTAAGCTTTTTGTTAAGGGGAACGAATTGGGCCATGATGATGAGAGATTAGCCACTGGAACACCCTATTAAAATCACCATTATTTTGGGTTTGCGGGGCTCACAAATTGCTGTAAAAGGGGCTGTTGTTTTTTTGTTTTGTTTGAGCTATTACCTAACATTAAACAAAACCAGGAGAAGACCAGACTCTCATGACGTGGAAATAGTAGGACAAAGTGTGTATGGATAGATGATGATGACCAGTGGTAGGAAGCTCGGCTGGCTGGCTGGCTGCTGCTTATGGGGGTTTAGTTGGGTGAACAGATGGATAGGCAAATGATAATTTTTTTTCCATGAGGGAAACAACAGAAGCTTAACATGCAAGTACTTGGACTCTTTTGAGGATTCGTTCTTCTTTTTCTTTTCATTGCTGTGAAAAGGTGAAAATTGTGGTGGAAAGCTTGACATGTATGAGAATGCACAAATTCATATCATCCAACCACTAATTCAAAAATTCTACACGCCGAATGCAGAACAGTAAAACTCAGAAAAACGTAAACAACTGAAAAAAATGTCAAATTTCAAACGCTCTATTTGCCCAAAAAAATGACGAATTTGAAGAAAAGAAAACATGGGTTTTTTTTTCCAGCTGGGTGAATTAGATAACCCAGAAACTGTTTGAAGAAATTTGTGGCGGTCTGGGAGAAATCTTAGGTTCTTTGGAGGCCATTTTTGCAGGCCGCGGGGGAAAAAACGAAATTTGAATTAATTAATTGATAGTTTGATGTGTGATTCAATTCGGCGTGCCTGAGGAAGGGAATTCTAATTGGGAATAAACTGTATGCTGGCATCTAAAACCTGATTACACGCCTTCCATCTTAATAAACTCACACCTGTTTAGAGACGTATCCCAATTGAACACGACTCTCTGTCATTAAACCCCATGAAGTCGCTGCCACCCATCTGTACCTGTTCCATTACTTCCGGTTAAATGTTGGGAGAAAATGGAATAGGGAAGACAATGTTTATATGCATGCTGAAACCAGATCTTGTAGACATATGTGGAGAATCTTGAATCCAATGTGTCATACAAACCGTAGAAGATCAACGGAAGTTCCAGTCAACTGTTAGGTATTTATTGCACAAAAAAAAAAACCGTGATTCATATACGCACACTGCATCTTGGCCTCTAATATGTCTATGATTGATCTCAATCTTATTAGTGCAAAAACACATGTTCAAGAACGTATAGTAGGGTTTTTTCAGTCCTGCGCATGTGATGTCACTCCTTGAAATTGTTCGAACAGAGAAAACTTCACCTCAGATTATTGTTGACCTTATAAATGTTGGAAAGAATATATAAAAAAAAAGTCCCTATAGTGGTGGGAAATTGCACCGGCTCTGCTGTCAATCGAATGTTCTTTCCATACACTCAATCGGCTCATATGTTGGCAATTCTTGGTGTAGATATTTTAGACAAAGTCATCACAAGTTTTGGAATGTATGAATCCTCTTTCCTCCACATTTTTTTTTCCTTTCCACGCACACAGCCACTCCATTTCACAGTATTTTCTACATTGTTTTCATTAGCTGCGGAAAAAAGCCACTTTCCGCAGCTGATTCAACTTTCCGCAGCTGGTTCAACTTTCCGCAGTTGTTTTGTTAAACTCTAGGTTGCAGGCATCATCAAGCAAAACAAGCCACATGGGTAGCTGGGGGAATGTCAGTACATGGATGGTGTCCTATTCATTCGGTCAAATTTGATGAAAAAGACCCCGGTCAAAGGGAAGTCAAGTTGAGTGTTATCACAAAATCGCCACATTGAGTCGCCACACTAAGTCGCTGCATTTCAAGAAAAAAATAATAATTTTGAATCAATGAAATGAATAAGTTATTTGCTCACTTTTCTGAAGGTATTGATTAATTTTGGATTGATGATGAAAAATGAATGGCTAACTTTGTATCCAAGATTTTTAGCTACAGAACTGTGCACATTCCGCAGCTAAAGTCCAATTCCGCAGCTGTTCTCTAATTCCGTAGCCAGAAAAACCTCATTGTTCAAATCAACCTATCTTTCTCATACAAAATCAGATTTTGATGATTTAAGTATCGTTGGAAAGATCTCAACAAGATCTACATAATGAGAAATCTATCATTAGAGTTTGAAATGGAAAATAATGAAATAAATTGCTGAAAAGAAGCAACATTCAACTTGGGCACCAATTCCAAAGCAGGTATAAATTCTTTTGATTTTTCCTTTGAGAACTTGTTTCATTAATACAAATTCTTAGTTTTGTGTGTAAATATCATAACTAGAGAGATTGATCACCTCTCTCCTTTGATAATCTTACATTCTATTGCAGAAGAAGTATTAGTTTTTTTTGCAGGTTCCAGGAGGAAGGACAAATGACTACAAGAGAATGGTCTCTCTAAGAGACCAATTTGTTTCATAAAAGGATGATCAACAACAAAGAGGAAATATGTTGATGCAAAATCAGATCCAAACACTTGAAAAACTTTCAGATACTATTGTCTCCATCACATTCATCCATCACATCCATACTTCATAATAAACCATTCACCTCATTTCACTCCATATTTTCCATTTACATTCACATACACTTTCCATCTCTTTTTGTCCATTCATAACCCACAAATAAAAGCAAGAGGCTCATTCACATGCTTATTGCCCATTGCCATTTCTGTTCTCCATTGCCATCTTCCATTTTCATCTTCCATTTCCTATCATTTTCATTCCGCAAATAAGCCTTGCTTCAATGCAAATTATTGAGTCCATAGTCCTTTGAGTCTAAGTTCTTTGTAAAAAACACCTTGAGGCTTGCATGCCTTAATGGCAAGTCCTCATGCTGACAAACAATGGGAATACATTATTGTCCCTTGTTCGTTAGATCTTCTAGGTGACTCGACTTCAACAAATTCATTCGTACCTAGTAAGATGTGTTTGGGCATCTTGACTCTCATTGTCATCAATGGTGAGAGTTCTCGTGTTGACTAGTGGCATCCATTAATGGCCACTAAGCCAACAATTTCCTACTATGTTCGACATCAGAACATCTTTTCACTTAGTAGGAATTGTGCCAATGAGTTTTGAAGACATGAAGACTATTATTTTCAGCATTTTGGAGCAGATTCAACAAGTTTTAATAGAAGCAATAAAAAGTCATCTTATCTCTCTATCCATGACTCCTCTTGTTCAGCCACTTGAAGAAGAATATGATCAGAAATTTTCAGCCACTACACATACAACTTATCCATTCCAAAGGGTAAGTGAAGGTACGTCATTTTCTAAATTTTGACCATAGAATTCCATAAAAAGCTAGAATGATAATTGTTGGAAAAACATTTCTCTTCCTCATTTCATAAAATTGCCAATACCATCAGTTGGGGGGGGGGGGGAATACATTCATATTCATATCTTGCCATGTCCATTTCATATTCAGGAACCCACATACTTCCAACATATATTAATTATTACATTGTTATTATGAGCATACAATGGCTTTTGAAAAAGTGCTTAAAGGATAAATTGGATACAAACAAAATCATGGTTGTCACACAAGAACCAACCATCATGCAATCCAATAAAGATATACTTTGCAACAATAATCAAAATATCATTATGCAAAGTTCAAAGATCAAAATAGAAGGCAACAACAAAAAAAAATGGTTGTAACACAAGAACAAACCATGTTGCAATTCAAGTGAAACACTTTGCAGAAATATGAAGTTATCAAATGATATCATGCAAAGTTAAGCCAAAAGCTCAAGGATCAAAAGAGTTAATGTAATATATATTGCATGAGGACATGCAATAGCTTCAGTTGGGGGGTATGTTGAGTCTTGAAAATGTCATTCATTTCCATTACACTTCCACTATTATGTCCATTATATCATCTCCATTCCACCTCCATTTCACTACTATGTCACCACATTCATTATCATTGGGCCACATTTATGTTTTCCAATCTTTATTAATTCTAAGCTTTTTAAGTGAATTTGTGGTTAAAAATTAGAAAATAATGTGCATATGCTTATACCTAACAAATGGGTTGAGATTGTTGACATGTGTAGGTTGAAAGGAGGCTTCTAGAAGACCCTTATGTGGCACTCTAAGGCCAAATTCGAATTTGAGTGGAAGGAATCACGGGATCATGAGGATATGTGTCACATCTCCTAATTGTATTGTAACTCTAAGAAGACATGTGTCTTATTAGTTCCTATTTTGATTAGAACTCTAGAGGTAGAGGGAGAGATTCATGGATTCTCATTAATGAGATGGCTTCTCATCTTTTTGTATAAATAGGAGATCTCTCTCCTTCATTTGGGAGCTTATCTTATTAGTCTTTTTAGCTTGTGAGTTCTTTAGCTTGGAGTTTGTAGTTCTTTCTTGATGGCTTTTGAAAGCTTTGGAGAACTTTGTTGTACTTTGTAATTTTGAATAATTTGAATAAAGCTTTGATGTTCTCAACATGGAAGGAGATGTGAAGTAGATGTCATGGAGCACATTAGAATGTAAGGTAGAGTAGATTTCATTTTGTAATTTTGCTTTGATTTCATTATGTCATTTGATTGCTTTCAAGTTGATAGATTATATTTTTCATTCATGCAATTTTAATTCATGCAAGTGTGTTCAACCGGTTGATCGTAAGTTAGTAATGCACATAGCTTTTTAATGACTAATGACATGACGAAATCATCTTGTCCTTCTGCTGATTTATTTTTTTTGAGTTCTAATTCCAGCATTGTTATTTCTTTCAGTTTTGTTTTGCTCATTTACTTTCATGCAATTTAGATATCATATTACTCAGCTCGTTTATGATTACTTCCTATAGACAGATTGAGTTGAAAGGAGAAGGATCAGAACGGGGGTAGGATTAGTGTGATTAGTTTCCTTTTATGCAATTTAATTTCCTGCAATTTAGATATCATATTACTCAGCTTGTTTATGATTACTCCCCATAGGTAGATTGAGTTGAAGGGTAAAGGATCAGAACAGGGGTTGGAGTAGTGTGATTAGTTTCCTTTTATGCAATTTAATTTCCTGCAATTTAGATATCATATTACTCAGCTTGTTTATGATTACTCCCCATAGGCAGATTGAGTTGAAGGGTAAAGGATCAGAACAGGGGTTGAAGTAGTGTGATTTAGTTGCTTTGCTTTCAGTCTTTGAGTTGCTTTAAGTTCAGTTTTTACTTTCTTCAGTTTTATTTTTATACAGCAGCAAGGATACTGGGTTTCATAGTCACTAGCTCATTGATTGGTTATTGCATTCTATTTTGATTGAAGTAGCTGCATATTTACACTTTTGTTTAAGTACTAATTCCATCAATAACATGTTTTAAGATCTTTTGAAGTGCTAAGTTTTGGAAGCTACCATTAGGGACATAGGCCTTGTCTTGAAATGTCTATCCATACTTGTCCTTTAAAAGTATTCTTAAGACCTTAGAATAGGATTTCCATTTGCATTAGACACTTTAGGAAACCAATAAGAACAAAACCCCCAAAACAACATAAACTATAAAACAACGAAGTAAGAAAAAGGTTAACTAAGCACATATGGTGCACCACACTTCATCAGTTTACGATACCCGGATTGATAATTTCTGTAGAGCAATTTAAGACATTAAATTGACTAGACAATGGGATGGCACATTCATCAGATGGATGTGAAGACTGCGTTCCTCAATGGATTCATTGAGGAGGAGCTGTACATAGAACAACCTGAAGGTTTTGAGATATTCAGTAGCGAGTCACATGTGTAGGCTCAAGAGAGCGCTGTATGGGTTGAAACAAGCACCACGTGCTTGGTACACATGGATAGACATCTATTTCATCGGACTTGGATTCTCCAAGAGTGAGGCGGATCCTAACCTATACCAGATTGTGGTGGAGGGTAAGTTGCTTATCATTGTACTTTATGTAGATGATTTGATTCTAACGGGTGATGAGCTGTTGATACTTTCATGCAAGGATGATCTTGCTAAGGAGTTTGAGATGAAGGACTTGGGCCTCCTTCATTATTTCTTGGGATTGGAAATTTGGCAGTGCAGTGATGGACTATTTGTTTCTCAGGGTAAGTATGCTCAGGAGATACTGGAGAAGTTCAACATGCATGGTTGCAAGCCTGTTGATACTCCTCTTCCTGGAGGTTGGAGGAAGGAGGATGTCACTTAGGCAGAAGAAGTGGATGCCATTGTTTATCGACAGTTGGTGGGGTCGCTTATGTATCTGGTCAATACACGACCCGATATATGCTATGCTGTTAACTAGCTTTCACAAGCTATGGTTAAGCCTACCAAGCTCTTCTGGAAGGCAGGAAAGCATATATTGCATTATTTGAGAGGCACATTGGGATATGGATTGTGGTACAGACAGGAGGATGAGGTGAAGCTATGTGGCTTCACTGATGCAGATTGGGAAGGGAGCCCAACGGACAGAAAGAGCACACCAGGAGGGGTCTTCAATATCGGGTCGACAACAGTTTCTTGGTACAGCAGGAAGCAGAGATTCGTGGCACTCAGTTCAGCAGAGGCCGAGTATATGGCAGCAAGTTTGGCTGCATGCGAGGCTATATGGATGAGGAAGATCCTGGTCGGTTTGTTCGGTTCTTACTTGGAGCCTACTGTGATTTACTGTGATAACCAGAGTTGCATTAAAGTCTCGGCTAATCCAATATTTCATGATAGATCTAAGCACATTGACATCATGTACCATCATATCAGAGATTGTGTGCAACGGAGAATCATGTTACTTTCATACGTTCCAACGGAGGATCAGGATGCTGATATCTTGATGAAGGCGCTCACCAAGAGAAAATTCGAATAGCATCGAGGCAGGATAGGGGTTGCTGATAATCCATATCTTATTGAGAGGGAGTGTTGAGAATGCAACAAGCTGATGGAGCTTAGTGGAAAGGAGTCGCCTTCACTAAGTGGGCCCGCAGGCAAATTATGGCGCAAAGTCTATTTTTAGACATATGGATCATGGTCTATGAGTTGCAGGATGCTGTTTATGGATGATTGGTCATGTTGGGAAAAATAGATGGACTTCTATTTCTGGTTCATAGCGGAGTGATCAAAGTCTATTTTTAGACAGCCAGGCTAAAAATAGAAACAATCAAATATTATTAGCCCTTAGTAATATTTGGACTCTAAACATTATATTATTCTCTTGGAGCACTTCAGTTCGAGCTATGGATGTGGCACATGCAGCTGACAGAAGGAAACACGCTTTTCTTATGTGTTAGTTGAGCTATTGCATGCAGGACTTCAGTTAAAACTCATGTGGTTGAGTTCTGTGGAGTTGATGGAGTTGTGTTCAGTTTGACTTGGTTAAACTAGTTGTAATTAGTCTAACTGCAAATAGACTAGTGATGAGTGATGTGAATTAATTGATTGAATTAATTCACTAATTATTAACTCATAATGAAACTTAAGAATACATCAGTTAACTCAGTGCATGTACAGTTCAATAGAGACAGGTGTTAGAGGTTGAGATTGCTATCAGTTGTGATTATAGTTGTGCATGAGATCTTGCACAATCAATGGATTGAGTATGCCAATGAGTATTGCGCAGTGTGGGCCAATGCCCAGTGATATAGCCTATGCTCAAGTGATTTTTAGGGTGAGTGATTCTCAGCAAGTATTGTGCAATAGAGGCAGGCAAAGCAGCGGAGGAGATTTGAACCTGTGACTTGTTCAGATCTGAGCTAGCTTTGTGTGTAACAGGTGAAGATAGTGCTGGATACTTGTGAGGAGTATTGTACTATGTATTGTTACATGTTATCAATCATTAATATACATATAGTGTGGGGTTTTCAGCTGTAAGCTTTCCTCGGGTTACATATTGTGTTAATGTGTGCATGCGATTGATGTTTCATTATTTTTGATGCTGCTAAATTGATGATCAACGTAGAGGAGATTATGTATTGTGCATGTATTCCGCAATAGTGTATAATCGGGATAATCTCTGTGAATAAGTGTCATATTATTCAAAATTTCTACATATCTTTACCCTACTACTCCTGATTACTTTGCTTCATCTGATCCTGCTTCCTTTTAAGTACCCGTCGAATCTTTAGGACAACTTTTGGGCCAATTAACTATGGCTGAACAACTGTTAACATTCCAAACTATATCATTTGATGCAGCTGTAGCAGAATATTATGTTGTAACTCCTTCGATGTTTTCTACCACACCTGAGTCGCACCTATATGGTGAATCGTTCGTCCCGATTGGTTACCAGTCATTGTCAGGAACCCACTAAGGGGTTGCTTCTGCACCATGGTCATCACCCTTGTCCACAACTGGAATTTTACTCGGTTCTTCTCTAATGGGAACCCAACAGTTTGATCTTGCACGTCAGTATCAGGCTAGGAAATCTGGTCAACAAAGACCTATATATCCATTAAATACTAGATTTCCACCATATGTAGAGAAATTTGCTTATTCATCGTATCCTCCTTATTCTGGAGGACAACCATATGGTAATTTCCCACAATATTCAAGTCAACTTGGAATTAGAGTTTGTCAATGGAAACCAGCAATGCCAACTCAAGCAAGGCTTGTGTATCCAACACAACCAATGCAAATTGTGTCAACTATTCCTACTACACCTGTTGTTACCACTGTGCCACAGTCACAAGCTCAAACTTTTGTATCTCAACCGGTACAAACTGATCCTTCTCTCTTGCAACCACAAGTTTCAATTCAAGAGGTTCAAGTTTCTCAAGTTTTTATACAACAACCACTTGTTTTTGGAGCTCAACAACAACCTCAGGTTAGTATACCTTTATTTGGACTAACCCAGGCTTACACTGGTATAGTTGATTCACAACCTGGTCAACCTTTCATTGCTGGGCAAAAACAGTTGGTTCAACAACCGTGGTTGCCGCAATTCCAACAACCCCAGTTCCAACAGTTCCAACCTTAGTTTGGACTTGGTTCACAATATCAACCTGGTTTTAGTCAATATCAAGCTTACCAAGGTCCCGGGCAACAAGGCTTTGCAGGTTATGGAAAACCACAAATGCAGTCTGGTTATCAACAACCATACCAAGGTTACCAAATGCAGATGCCCTATGTTGGTCTGCAAAGACCTATTGCACATGCAATTCCATCATATCTTGGGTATGCTCAACCTGACTTGAATCGACAGTTTCCATTCATAGCAACTTTAGAATTACCAGATTTAAACCGGCTCACCAATGATCCAATCGCATATGCACCTTGGTGGCCAGTAATTCCGCATAATTTACCATCTGATATTCCAAAGTTTAAAGGAAATCCTGGAGAAGACCCATCGAATCATGTTATGAACTTTCATTTATGGTGTTCATCCAACACTTTGAATGATGATTTGATCAAATTTAGTATTTTCAAAATAACACTTATTGGTCCGGCTGCTAAATGATACATTGAATTACTGAGAGCTTCTTTCGATAACTTCACCACTTTAGCCACTACCTCTTTGACCCATTTCCAGTTACTTATCAGATATGAGACTGGAATGGAGCTCTTGACCAACTTTAAATAGACTACTGCTACCCATATCTCAGATCATATTCATGAGTGGCGACGTCGTCGTCGAATGGTTAAGACATATGTTCTCGATCAACTTTTGGCTGAGTGGTTCATAAAGTCCTTGTTGCCATCAATCACTGAGGATGTGGAAAAAGGAGGAGTTGTCACAGAAGAGCAAGTTATCGCTCTTGCCCAATACTAGGATTTGATTTACACACAATTCGACACGCTCTATGATAAAATTCCCGATGCACCTAGACCAGCTTTCACTATTCACCACCTCCACAATCAAGTAGGGACTCTCATGTCGGCGACGGTGTGATTGGTTCTTCAAGCACACAGGCAGAAAAAATACCATCTGGTCAAACTCTTGATGTTTCCAATCAAGCTACCAATGCATCAGAAAAAACTCATGCCTCAGAGATTAATTCCGTGTCATCTGATAAAGGGAAAAATCCAAAGCAACCAGGAGGTAAGAAAAAGGGGAAGAATAACAAAAAGAAACAAGAAAATCCCTCTCTAGAGAAATCATCTAAATCCCCTACTGCAGCCAGGAAACCTCGTTATCCATGTCTGATATGTAATGACGAGCATTTTACAAGAGATTGTCCACATCGCTATGAGACCTCTAAACTTTTAAAGACTTCAACCACATCAGCAGTGTTGACACATCCGTTTCCTACCCCAGAGACACATTTGGTTGCAACTGACAATGCTTCCACATCCCAAGTACTCATGTTATCCATCACAAATCCACAAAACGATGTTTTGGTGTCAACAAGAAACAAAGATTATGGAAATCCGTTGTCGTCGAATAATCAGGCCACTGATCAACCTAGTACTTCGACCTCGACTTCATCTGAAGTTGTTCCACCAGTTGTACCTGAATTGACAATAAAACCACCAAAGGGAGTTGTGCACAAATCAACATTCAACCCTCGTGCTCGAGTAGCTCAAAACTATAATATAGTGGAAGATCTGGCTCAATCACCTTCTGCTATGTCGACACTCGAGGTGTTGCAAAACTGTCCCTCCTAGAAACAAGCTTTATTGTTAGCAATAGGTGGAATAGATTCTATGGATTCAAATCTTGTGGTTTTCAACCATGCGGGATGCAATTAGCTTTCCTAATCCAAGTAAATGCTCTCAATAAGAATGTTCACCGAACTATTATTGATGAGGGGGCATCTACTTGCATTATGTCCATGAGTTGCTGGAAAACACTTGGTTCACTGCCATTGTCACGATCACCAACTACGTTAAAAGCCTTTGATGGAAGAACATATACTCCATATGGGATTTTGAGTAACCTGCAAATCGAACTAGGGGGTAAGACAGTAACTGTTTAAGTTGAGGTAGTTGACGGACTCCTCGATGACAACATTTTACTAGGAAGGCCTTGGGTATATGCTATGGCTGTTGTTGTTTCCACATACTTTCATATGATTGCATTCCCTTTCAAGGATGGAATCACAATCATTGATCAGCTAGCCTTCTTTTCCAATAGTTCATAGGCTACGGGAAGAATTCCATTGATACACGGAAACCCGCTGTCACTTCAAAGTGTTGGAGTAGGTCTCCTTAAAGATCCTTCTCTAATGGGCACTTTCACCCTCCCGTCACCATTTGGTTTGGTGAAAGTGGCAAGAGTGGAGACTTGCAACATGATTTCTTCTACATCATCTGATTTTACGAGAATTTCCAAACACTTTGAAATTGATAGTCATAGTAAGGGGTTGCCGTTCAGCCCCATTGAATCATCATAGCAATCAATTTTTCGGGCTTGTGCGGCAAACCCTAATCTGCACTCAACAATTGAATGGGTAGATATATCGTTAGAATATGGTACCTCTTCGGATCCTTTTTCACGTATACATTCTATGAATGAAGGAATCGTCAAATCAATGATGATAGGCGAGGCACCGTGGGAAGATTATCATCATCATTCCCACCTTCTAGATGACATTGAAGATTATTCAAATGAAGTAAATCACCCATTGATCGTTGATTTCATGTCAAATTCTGTAAATACTGTAGATTCTGAGCGTAATTTGTCAAACATAGAAGAAACAATTTCTATAAACATTTGGACCAAGTCTAATATTGTAGAAAACATTCATGTCGGCAAATCCTGTTCTCAATTGGAACTTGATAATTACTGTGCTCTGTTTCGTGAATTTAGAGATGTTTTTGCATGGTCTTACAAGGAGATTCCAGCCATTGACCCAAGTATTGTACACTGATGTCAAACCAGTACGACAACGGCTTCAACCTGTTCATCCTAAGAAATTCGCTGCCATTAAAGCAGAGGTTGAAAAACTTTTGCGTGTTGGCTTCATTTTCCCTTTACCTCTTACTGATTGAGTATCTAATATTGTTCCAGTAATGAAAAACAAGGGACAATTCGAATGTGCGTTGATTATAGGGATGTAAACCAAGCATGTCCAAAGGACAATTATCCTACACCCTTTATCAACCAGATTATTGATGAATGTGATGGATGTGAAACCTTTTCATTTATGGATGGATTTTCTGGCTACAATCAAATCAATATCCGCCCACAGGACCAATCAAAAACTGCTTTTATTTGTTCATGGGGCAAATTCGCTTATCGAAAGTTACCTTTTGGTTTGAAGAATGCAGGGGCTGCATTTCAGAGGGCAATGAATTATGCTTTTCATGACATCAAGCACATTGTTCAACCTTATCTTGATGATTTGCCTCCTCATTTACGAAACCAGACTGATCACCCACAACATTTGAGAGCAATATTCTTACGATGTCGACACTACAATATAAGACTCAATCCCCATAAATGTGTGTTTTGTGTTGGCTATGGTCGATTGCTTGGATTCGTAGTTTCAAAAGGTGGAATTCGACTTGATCCCATTAAGGTTCAGGCAATCCTTGACTTGCCTCCACCTTCAAACTTGCTACAGATACAGAGACTTCAAGGGAAGGCAAACTTTCTGAGGAGATTCATTCCAAACTATGCTGAATTAGCTAAAGGTTTTATGCGTCTATTGAAGAAAGGGGTACCCTTCCATTGGGACCAAGTTGCGCAAGCTTCTTTTGATGCTCTCAAACATTCCCCGATTAGAGCATTATTAATGTATGCCTCAAACTATCAAAAAGACTTTTACCTGTATCTTGCCGTTGCAGCTACAACCATTGGTATGGTTTTAGTTCAAGAATAAAGTGGAACTGAACATCTTATTAACTATTTGAGTTGTAATCTCAACGATACAGAAAGTAAGTATCCATATGTCGAAAAGTTAGCCTTGGCAACCGTTCAATTTTTGCAGAGATTTCATCATTCCATCCTCCTCCGTAAAACTACCATTATATCAGATTGCAACCCTATGACATACATTTTGTCACGTCAATTGCTGGGGGCCAAATATTCTAAATGGATAGTTATCTTGCAGGAGTTTGATTTGGAATTTATCAAGTCTAAATCAAAGAAATCTCTCGTCTTTGTCGAGTTACTTTGCGATCTTCCCTCATCCTCCAATGATTTAACATCAGAAGGATCAATCTTGGATGAGTCTCTATTTCTTATCTCGTCAAGTGATCCATGGTATGGAGATATACTGATCTATCTCCAGACCCAAGCTTTTTAGCCTAATACCTCTCGCTTTGAACAACGACGTACTTGATACCAAGCCAAAGATTATCTAATTGTTGGTGATACACTTTATCGTCGTGGTGTCGATACGATTTTACGTAGGTGCCTTACTCATGAGGAGGCTGAAAAAGCTTTGAATGAGTGTCATTCAGGTGCTTGTGGGGGGCATTTATCTGGTTACGCAACTGCACATAAAATTCTATGTGTTCGTTACTTCTGGCCAACCGTATTCAAAGATTGCATTCTTATTTTCAGAAGTTGCCATGCTTGCCAGATATTTGACCATAAAACTAGATTACCACCTGTACCACTACATCTAGTCATTGTTGTTGGCCCATTCGCAAAATGGGGCATTGACTTTATGACATGTAACCCTGCCTCGGTGGGGGGCATGGGTATATTATAGTCGTCATTGACTATTTTACCAAATGGGTCGAGGCGATGCCAACATTGAATAATAGTGGCGAAACGACTGCTTTGTTTTTCTTCAACCATGTGGTTTCCAGGTTTGGTGTACCACAATCTATAGTTACAAATCATGGGTTGCATTTTCATAATCACATGATGGTTGAATTAACTGCCAAATTAGGACTGTCATATGATAGTTCTACTCCATACTACTCGCAAGCTAATGGACAAGTTGAGGCTATCAACAAAGTCCTTAAGCGCATGTTGCAAAGAATGATTGGAGTTCATAAAATGAATTAGCATTTAATCTTGTACTCGGCTTTGTGGGCATATCGAACCTCGGTGAGAAATGCGACCGGATTTATGCCTTTTCAGTTGGTGTATGGTTTGGAAGTAGTCTTACCAATCCAATGTGAAATCTTGTCTCTCAAACTCGCGATTGACCTGCTACCTGACATTTCTAAAGAAGAAGCACGTTTCTTGGAATTAATCAATCTGGATGAAACCCATCATGATGCCGCAGTGGCTAATGAGGAGCATAAAAAATGCATCAAGGCGCAATATGATAAAAATGTTAAGCCTCATGTCTTCTTAGAAGGTGACTTGGTATTGCTTTACGATCAGGATTCTGATAAACTTGGAGCAGGAAAATTTGAACCACTATGGATGGGCCCTTATATTGTTAAACGTGTGTTGACGAAAGGTGCCTATGAGTTAGTGGACTATGATGGGATTCCATTGTCGCAACCTCGAAATGGGTTGTACCTTAAACATTACTATGCTTAGTTAAGTGTAGTAAAACTCACTATATATATGCTTTGATTGCATTTGTGTGTGTGTTTCTTTTAGAGTTTTTATTTGGTTAGGTAATCCACTTCGCATTTGTTGTAGATGTCGAAATTTTCGGAACCATTTTTTGGTTATGCTGATGGAGCTAGTCGTAGTACGCAGAATTTATCTTTTGCAGCATGGGCCATTTTCGCTCCAAGCAACGAGTTAGTGAGTTTTAGAGGGATATGTATTGGACGATCGACAAACAATATCGCTGAGTATAGCGCGTTGATTGAACTCCTCTCTGATGCCATTTCACTTGGCATACACCGAATCATCATTAGGCTAGACTCACAACTTGTTGTACTACAGCTTATTGGCATCTATACCGTCTAAAACCCAGCAATTCATCACATGTTCCTTAGAGTTCATATTTTGGAAAGTTATTTTGAGTTTATTCAATATCAGCATATTTCCAGAAATCTAAACACATTAACTGATTCTCTAGCGAACTATGTGTTAAATATACATTTGCGACATTTGTAAAGTAAACATTTTCAATTCACATCATCATTTGAATCGGATTGCATCACTTAACCATAATAAAACTCTGAAAGTAAAATAGATAGTTGTATATAAGTTTGTACAAACAATTTGTGCCCAATACAAAAATTGGTCATCTGACCCAAAAACTCAAAAAAATATGCAGAAAATATCCAAGTAGACTAGTGTTGCTCATGATAACAGGTCATAGCCTGTGTTATCATGCGTAGGAGTCTCTTCCAACGACTCGACACACCAATGGTGTGGCGCTGCAATCGCATAGGTAACTCCTCGATCCGGACATCCGGAATACCTAGGATCAAACCCCCTATGTGACCTTGTAGCTCGGCCAGTGTCTCTGCTAAGTCCAGGTCTCGGAGAACTGCTCTCCCAACAGCTCTCTGGACTGGCACACCTGCCTCTTGTTGATGTCCCATAGGTAGAACAGGTCCAACATCTTCATACATATAAAAATGTTTGTTTAGTCTTGGCAATAAATAAAAAAACACAAAAAAAGTAGAAACTTAAAATAAAACTTTGGTCAAACAATTTACCAATAGCACTCCACTGCACTCCAACTGCTAACATCAGATCTGGATCACCACGGAAATCCATTCCTGAATATGGATATTCTGCGAAGGCCATGTCCTGTCGGTCAAACCACTCAAAGAAAGCAGGGGTAAATGAGATCAATGACTAGCCAGCATGCCTAGCCATAAGATCTACCCACATTTACATTCGTGGGTCTCTATGTCTAGGTACTCCCAGTGAGATGTGTTGTGGCTGCATGAGTGGAATTCTCTCCAAGGCAAAAGAAATCAAGATAGACCCATAGCCAAATTTTTTTGTCTTTCCATTCTTTACCTTGGTCAGTTGTTCTTTCATGGATGAAAGAACTGCCTCACACCAGTTGAACACTTTTGGCTCCAAACACTCTAAAGCATACTGCATATATGACCTATTTTCCAAGTGTAAAGTTGCGCTGCTAGCCAGTTTGGTGAGGGTAAAAAGGATTGTTCTCAATGGTAAATCACTAACATCCCTGATGTTGATCTTTCCGTCTCTGCTAGGTTGAGCTCCTTCTCGGCAGAACTGTCGTATATAGTCTCTCACTGATTCACCTCCTTTGGTAAATCCTGATAATGAGATGGGGACACCACGCCTTGACAGTCCAGTCAGAAAGTAAATATCATTGATGGTAAAGGGCATCACTTTGTCCCTAATATGAAAGACCTGATCGGTAGGATCCCAAGAACGAACAAGGTACTGTAAAAGCTCAATTTGTTGCTGCATGCTAGATAATCGAAAATACTTGAGTAACCCACAATTCCTTAGGGCATCAACTATTCCCTGATTATTTAGGGCAATCATATCTTGTTCTTCATGCTCTCGTTCTCTCCATATAACCACCATTTTGATCCGATGAATGTTTGAAATGCAACCATTAGACAAATTAGGATCCATTTTTTGCAAAAAACAGTGGAAAATTTGGGAGAAAACAACTGTCAAAATTTGTTTTTACGCCCATCGCACCCTTCTCTTAGAGACAACGCGCTGCAATGCATACAACCTTCTAGGTGTGTGCAATGCAGTGCACCTTTCGATATTGAAAGGGTGCGCTGATCCAGAGTGTGAAAAATGAAACCTTAGGGGCCTCAAAAACCATTTTTTTTTGCTTAAAACTGAAAATAATTGGAATAAAATGAAAGAGAATAGGGATAGCTCCTACCTGGTCTAGACGACACAAGAAACGGTCCACTGAATCCTCCACATTTAGCTAGTGAACTTTGAGGTAGAAAACTGCTCAAGAGCACCAAAGTCAAAGGGTAAAAGTGAAATGGTAAAAATGAATAATAAAACGTGTTTTTATGTTTATTTCTTGCACGTTAATCAAGTAAACATTGGTTTTTGTTCATTTTATCCATTTGAACAGGTACTCCTAATCTATTTTGATGGAGTTTTGAGCAGGTTTAACAACTAAAAAGTAGAATTTGACGTGCTCAAGTGTAAATTGAACATCTTTGACCACAAAGCAAACTTTTTTCTCTTTTTCGAGCTTTGTTAAAAATGAAAAAGGAACCCCCTTGGAGTCCTCTTTAAACTCTTTTCAGACTCTAAATATGAAAAGATTGTCGAGTGCTTGTCTATTCCAGCTCGTTAAAGGATTGGAAACGATATCTCTCTTGTATTATTTTATGCTTTTTCAGACTTGAGAGATTATTTTACGAAAAATAACTTGTGGAGTTTCCTTTTCGTCCCTTTTCAAACTCTCTAAACATGAAAAGGACCGAGTTGTCTTTGTCGTTAAACTCGTTAAAAACATCAAATAGCGACAAACTTGTCCATCAAGACAAGATCGAGTTTCACCTTCGCTAGACTTGTTAAAGCATCAAATAGCGATGGATTCGCCCGAAGGGTGAAATTATACAACAAGCATATGTTATCCTCCTCAATATTGATAAAAAATAAATAGGTACTGGTCAGCAATGACTGGGGAAAAAGGAAAAATCCGAGAACACTTTATGGTAGTAAGTCGCTCTTGAACATGACACTTTCACCTCATCATCGTGACTATGTGGGTTGGGTCATTCAGCTTGATGGTTATCACACCGTTGGTCTATCATACCATCCATTACTTTGTTTTGGGTCAATGCTACCAATTCATCTTAGTGTCACCGACATGTTCAAGAGAAGTCATTCAGTTCAAACTTCATCCTTTGCAATACCGTAAACCTTCATTTTCATGACCGCCATTCCTGAACCTTTTGTCGTCAGTTGTTTTTTCATCTCCAAAATCATTTACCTCGTTTCGTGTTGTAGATGTGGGATACATCAAGACCCTCCTGCAATGAGTCGCTTCTTGTCGACGTCAGCACATCATCCAAGAAGTTGACTTAGAAACACCCCTTCAGTACCTTGAAGCTTGCATACATCAATGGTAGGTTTCTCACTTCCGACGATAAGTTGACATCATTGGCCTTCGACCGAAAGACTTTTTATGGTGTTTGACATCAAATCATTTATTCACACCATGCGAAATGTACTGTAGTACCTTAAGGGTCATTATCATTATCGGTGATTCCTCTCGTGTCCGTTAACGGCTTACATCATTGGTTGGTAATCAGACGATGTCTTTCCATGTTCGACTTCAGAACATCTATTCACATGGTTAGACTTGTACTTGAGCAAAAGATTGAACGAGATTGAAGACCCCAGATCTAGTTTCATCCATCCAGGCTGCGATATTTTCAGGAGTACTAAATCAAATGTACAATGGCCTTACATTCATGGTTAACTATTCACGGGTCTATATCTGTAGACAACTATATTTGTACATGTAATGAAAGTTTATGAGCTGAGCATGGGTATGCCTTCCCTCAGCTAGTTCATGAGAAAAATCAAATTATCATGATATATGTATTGTAATTGATGCAGGTCACCTTCCGTTTTGAAACCTCCTCTCCTCGTGATAAAGCATTTCACTCGACATATATATTTACGACTTCATGCTTTAGGGGGCAACTGTTATAGATCCACTTGGGCACACTAACCCCAACTTACAGATAGATACTATTAGGGTCCATCAACCCCTAATGCAGTTGTTACATTCCCTAAAGAAGTTGAACATCAGAATGCCTCATTTCCCAAGAAGTTCCATCACTGAAAACATCCAAAAACTACCTCTAAGAAGATCAGCGCAGGTAGGCCTTCATTAGGGTGCACTGCAATGCAAACCATACACTGTCAGGGTGCTATGCAGGGCACTTGGTCCCTCTTTGGCCTGTGCTGGACGAATTTGAGCGAATTTCCGTGAGGGTTTGTGATTCCTTATCCATTGAAAGCCTTTAGAAGTTTCTCAAGGCTAACCACTCCTTTGATTTTGCATTTGGATGAGGAAGGGAGTTAAGGAACATCAATCCCATATCCCTTCTTCCATGGAACTGATTTCTAAATTTAGAAAGGCATTCATTATCACCATTGATGGGATAACCTGCTTCATTCACCTATAAAAAGACCACTCATCTAAGTGATCAGGGGGCTGAAAATTGTAGAGAGATGCTGTTAGTATGAGATTTGAGTTTGATTGCAAGTATTGTAATGATGTCAAACTGTCTTGCTTGTTGTGAGGAGAGGATGGGATTGAACTGGAGGAGTGATGCTGAATCAGGAAAATTGGGTTGTAACTCTTCCTTTTACTAATAAAGTATTCAAAGCTTTTTCCATATGCTTGTATTGTCTTTTGATGCTTTCATATGCTTATCATGTATCTGATTCCATGCTATTTTTAATCAATAGATCATTATCATATGCTTTGATGGGTTCTTGTTCTATTTGTGTGCAGGTACTTCTCAAGCAGCTTAAGTATGGGAAGGAGCAACATAATCGGTCAAGGGAAATAAGGAACAAGCGGAAACTACAAGTAGGTTCTATGTTCTCTTATTTTATCTATTGTTTATAAAAAAGGTAGAGAATGCTTTGTACTGTTGTTTCTAGATTGAGCTACTAGTCTAGAGGGTTAGGCGTTTGTCCAAGAACACTAAATTTTCCCAAAACATTGGCCAAAACCTTTCGTTACAAACCCCCGCACCCCCCCCCCTCCCCCCCCCCCCATCTCTCTCACACATTATACACACACCAAAGAGACCTAGTCATAGGATCATCATATATTGTATTGTATTCATTGCATAAGGAGGTTTTGCCCTTGAAGTGGATTATATTCATTGATTATTTTTTTTTTCTTTTTTTCTTTTTTAAGGTGCACGGTTCATTAAATTTGGTAATTAGAGAATCTAAACCAAGGGTTTTGTTGCTTCAAATGAGTCATTTTGACATTTCGCTATAACCTTGTTTTTAGGAAGCTTGAGAATATGAAATTTTGAGAAGATTGAGGAGAACTATTTAGATTCTAGTTTACTATACTTTGAGATAAACCCTAACGAAGTTAGGATTTGTGAATGGTCCTGAAATTAGTTTCAAACAAGTGATGTTGGAATTCCCACCATAATTTATTTTTTAGGATACTTCATACAATGAATTTTTCAAGAGACTGAGGAGAGATCTCATAGTACAACTAGTAAAAGTTTTAGATTTGATTCACTACAATTTTGGAGATATACCTTGTGGTTTGTGAATATAATTGAAATCAATTTTCAAATGAGTGATCTTGGAATTTTCACTGTAACTTTCTCTTAGAGAAGTTTCAGATTGTAAAATTTCCAAGGAGGTAAGGAGACATAGTAAGGTACCTCAAGAAATAATTTTATAATCATAGAATCATATTTGAAAAATTGAACTCGCAACATGCTATACAAGTTCACTCTTGGGAAGAGGCCAAAAATAAACAAGCTTTGGGAAAGTTACCATAAATTTTACTTGACACATCAAATTTTGGTTAAACCCATGGAATTGTAGAGAAGATATATCAAAGTACTACACACAAAAGTTTCAGATCAAATTTTAGAGATATATGAGAACAAAATTTAGCCATCTAGATAGTCTACAAATTAGGGTGTTGAAAGGTACACAACATACATTTGGCATAACTTTTGATTAGAGGATCTATTTTTGGTGATTCAAATTTTGTGATGAAGAGGAAGAAGAAGAGAATTATTATTTACACACATGGCTCCTAAGGGTGTTTCAAAAGTTACTTCACCACTTAATGCTCCAGAAGTCTCATCCATGACTCATGAGGAAATAAAAATGTATAGTATAAGGTATCCAAGTTGAAAACTCAATTGTCAAAGGTGTAAGGATCAATAAAAAATATGTACAAAATTATCTCAAAGAGGCTTCTAAAATAATATATGGAGATATTAGGGAATCATGAGAATAAGGAGAACAATTGTGTTGAAACCTAATCACATATGGGGATTATTTTATCACAATGACAAATATTGAATCATAGAACCATAATCACGATTTTTCAATCCAAGATCCACATCATTAAGGCTTAAAGTTAGCACCAAGGAACTAATTCATTCTGAATATATTTATGAGGAACTTTGATGGTAACGGTCCTATCAAATGGATATTTAAGATAAATCAATACTTTTATCTTTGAAAAGTAACCTCCTTACAAAAGGTAAATATGTCACCCATGTATTTAGGACAAGATCAATTTGTATGGTATCAATGGCTTTGTGAAAGAAAAAATGATATTGTATCTTGGTCCATTTTTAAGGAGGAATTGACAGCTCATTATGGAGATACTAAGATAAATACATTCTATAATCAATTGGTAAATATTATCGAAAAGGTCCAATTACTAAGCACATTCAACAATTCCAAAAATTGAGTCTCAGGGTAAAGAACATTTCAGATAATAATTTGTTACACCTCTTTATGGGAGCTTTAAAGAAAATCATTCAACATGAGGTGCATCTATTTGAACTTAAACCTTTAGAGCATGCTTTTAGTCTAGAAAGGAAAGTTGAAATAAAAAATATGGATACTAGAAGAGTTGCCATTGACAACTATAGATAACATAATTCTCCCTCTCTTAACCTCACTCAACTAACAAGGCTAATTGATGCAGGGTCTGATCAGTTCGTTGATCAAATACTAAGGTTTGCACTTAAATATAACCTCCCCTGCAATATATAACAATTGTCTATATAACCAAGACCTTGAAAACAAGGCTCATCACAATTTCAGAGGCACATCAACAGGTGACTCCTCGTCGCATTCCTAAGGCTCCTTTGCCCGAATGCGATATGCGATGGAAACTTCAAGACCAAATTTGCAATTTGCGATGAAATACTTCAGACCAATTGGTGCTCTGCAAATGACTTCAGAACAAATGCGATATGCGATGGAAGGTTTTCGGGAACCAATGCGATATGCGATATTCCACTGTGAATGCACAACGCTTCAAATGAAACACAAGATTAAGATCAAATCACGATTTTTCTAGACTTACTCTGCAACTTTGTCGAATTTCCAAGGTCCTGGGCACGATCTACAAATTTATTAATGAATTCTAAGGGATCTGACTGTTCCGCTGGCCTCCATACGGTTCCTCTTTAAGAGCTGTAATTATGTGAAATACTGCGTAAACACAAAGAAAAACAAATAACAAAACACAGAACCATCCCTGCTCCAATGGCGTGATCTTCACGAATTCAGGGAGAACAAAAAAACACAATTTAAGGCAGATAATAGTGATCTCTGCACACAGTCTCTTCTGGAATAAAAAAATACTCAAACAAAATAGAGTTTTCTCCTTCTGGCCCTTGATGACTTGATAATTACATTCCTGTGGCTCTCGCTCTGCTCTCTCCTCTTTTACTCTCTAATAAAAACCAAAATGCGTTCTTTTCTTTTTATTGTTTTAATGCCGCTATCCTATTCCAATCTCTCAAACAACCTAATCCCTATTCTATAGGTCTAACACACACCTATCTAACAAACCTAATATTTTTCTTTCTAATCTTGTACTCTATTAACTATTACAGTAAATAATCATTTAAAATAAATTCAAGAGGTCCAACCCTCCTTATTAAATGATGATTGACCAATCAAGTCAATAAAATTGATCTGATTTGACGCTCCTGCATCACTAACACCTCAACAAGTGATTGAAAGAAGATAAAGGAGAATATGTTTCAATTGTGACAACTAGTATATTAAGGGGCATAAATGTGATGAAAATAAATTATTCTACATAGACTATGAAGAGGAAGAAGATCAAGATTTGGAATCATCACAAGATCTAGAGCTAAAGAGAGTACTCCAATGATATATTGTCATGCATTGGCCAATGTCAGTTTTCCACAAACCCTCAAGATATAATGATATATAAAACAAAGGCAACAATGTTAATTGATTTAGGTAGTACACATAACTTCATTAATTACAAATTGGCAAAACTTCTCATTTGTTTTGTATTTCTAGCACTAGAATTGTAAGTAATGATCGCAGATGGAGGTACCATAAAATGTTCCAGAAAATGCCATTGTATTAAGCTGAATATGAGATATTATTTATTGGAGAGTTTCATTATTGCAATCCAAATGGGTGGTGCTAATGTTATATTAAGGGTCTACTGGTTACAATCATTGAGAACAATGGAACTTGATTTATGAGATCTTTTCATGAGATTTTCCTAAGAATGAAAGGAAATTGAGCTTAAAGGTATCCAAGGGAAACCCTCTAAAGTGATAAGCTCTAATAACATGACAAAATTACTCGCAAATGGATAACTTGATGTAATTGCACAATTATGTTCATTATATGTTCAAACATATATATCCTTTGCTTTAGTGGATTTCCAAAAGGTTATCAACAATCATTTTAAGGTATTTGGAGAGAATCCTAAGAGTACTCCACCTACTCAAGACCATTACCAATGATATCCATTTGCAACTTGGAAGTGTACCACCTAACATTAGGCCTTACAGGTATATGTATGCACAAAAGAGTGAGATTGAGCATATGGTTCAATAAATGTTAGAGGTTGATATCATTCAACCTAACCAAAGTCACTAAAGGTGATAGTTATAAAGAAGGGTGGTTCATGACGTATATGCCCATGTTACCACACAATCTAGCATGCCATAGGAGGGAAATACTATGGGTCAAAGAGCTATACTAAGTGATAACAATGGGACAATGACCCACTGTCACCTCAGCTAGTGTCCCTTTCTCTTTACTGACTTTCATTGATGGGAGGAGTCTCAGTAGATAGATAATCATCTTTTTTGAAATTCTAAGGTTTATGGTACTAGGTGATAAGGTAAAGCCTCTTAAAACAATATCTATAGGATGTTTTGACATTTCTAAAAGGCCTTTCTCTCCCTCTAAGAAAACTTGCACAAGACCTAGGGTTTCATGAGTTATCGTGGTTAGAGGTGCTCCCGAGATCAAGGTAAGGAGAAGAAAGGGCTTCTTAAGATTTACTCCATGTTGGAAATAATACTGAGAGGGGGGGGGGGGGGTGAATCAGTATTATCAGATCAATAAAACTTTTTCAATGCTCAGAAACATACACGCTACTTTCGTTAAGTGAACCCGCGTGTACACGCGACTGTATCTAATGCAACAAGCGTATACCCAGAGATCTTATAATTCAGTTAGCTTTAATCTTCTGTAAATGCATCAGAACATTATTAAGTATATTAACAGTAAACAGGTGCAGTATAACAGAACAGAACATCACACAAGAGCCACACCATGATATAATGTGGAAACCCAATGTGGGTGAAAACCACCTGCTGCAATTCGTCTCTTTCTTCTTTAATGAGAAACTTCTTTTACAATGTACTGGTGTAGTCCTTTACCAGTACGCAGGCTACAACCTGCAGAGGGCTACAACCCTCTCTCGTTTTCCAACTACTTCTGGAAGGGAGCTACAACCCCCTCAGCTCTTGTACTAGCTGATCCATTTACTAGTACGTAGGTGCTGACCCTACAACCTTCAGGGACCACGTTTCATCAATTTTCAGACTGGATCCAAGAGTACAAAATAAACATTACTGCAATACAATCATCAACTTAAACTTGCATCATAATTCATTAAACAACCCAATACTGAATCATGGAAACCCTGTCATCAAGTACACAGAACCAAAACCAGAGCCCAAAACTCTGCAACAACCACCAGAATCAGCAGCAACCTGAAATATCAAATCTTATTATGTATACGCTACTTCACTGTACCAAAACCGCGTGTATACGCGCTTTCACCAAAGGCAACCCGCGTGCAGATCTAGAAATAGATTCTTATGCCTTCGCTGTCAGATCCGACCCTTGCCAAACGTCCCGAACCGATAACTAGCAATACCAGATCCTCTCACTGCGTCAGACACACAATGCATATCACTTTGCCTAATGATCTTCTCCTTATATAGCCTTAGGCCTTGTTCAATACCAAGAGCCAAAACCATAGTAACACAATACCATCAACCTCAAATCTAGGGATCGACACGCCCGTCGAGACACCATGGTCCGAAACCATAGGCACAACTTCCAAGGACTAACCGCCATGGACCAAAGGTACTTTTTCACATACACGCCCTTTTACTGAAGCCAACCTGCGTGTACACGTGACTTGGGCTTAACGAACCTGCGTGTATGAACTTTCTTGGCATGCTGTACTAAGATCTGTCCTCTGATTAAGATGCCATCACCTGTACCAACCTCTGAGCACTTGTACCAACCTCTGAGTGAGTTGCCATCAAGGACAACACTTGAATCATAATGCCAACAATCTCCCCCTTTGGACTTGATGGCAACCACCACACCAAGTCACTCTCCCCCTTTGACATCAAGGGCAAAGGGCGGACCAAGATGTTCTCTTCTTTGGTATACCTCCTGCTGTCCATACTGCTGTCCATACTCCCCCTGAGTACATGCTGAAGTTTCTGATTTGGCTCCCCCTTTGTTTATGCCAAAGTGTACCAATCTCTCCACGCTCCCCCTGAGCAGATGCAGGTTCTAAGACCAGCCATTCAGATCTGTATCATAAGCATCAGCCTGCACTACCATTCCTTTGATCAAACAACACGTTGTATCATCAACTTCTAACCATAATGCCAACAATGAATTATTTGAAGAATATGCTCCCCCTGAGTGTGAGCCAACCATGTCTGAACCATTTCCTGAGTCTGTTCTGCTCCCCCTGAGCCTGAGCCAACCATGACTGAACCTGGGTTTGTTCTGCTGCCCTTTCTCCATATACGCGACTTTGCAGCCTGTAACTCGCGTATATACGCGACTTGTCTTCATTATATCAGCGTATGCAGGATGGAATACTGAATTTCATCACTTTCAGATTCCCCTGTGTCTGTTATGTCAGCTGACTGAGTTATGCCACACCTTTCTGTGTCTGTCTTCTTCAATTCCTGCAACTGTGATGATGTATGGTCCTCTTGTCTTGAATTTTGAAATCTGCTCCTGCATTCCCTTGCTTTATGCCCATAGTTGTTGCATGTATAACACCTTATATTTTTCATGTTCCTTCTATCACAATCAATTGCTTTGTGTCCATATGCATTGCAGGCAAAGCAATACCCTCTGAAATACCTGGGATGCGATGATCTTTCTTGAACCATTCTACTTCTACATCTGGCTGCAACATGTCCAAGATTATGACATACATAACATTCAACATTCTTCAGCGGAGGAAATAATCGTCTATCACGTCCATAGTTAGGAGTAAAGGATCTTCCTTGAGGAATTTCTTTCCTTGGTTGTTCCTTGAGCATTTCAGATTTCTCATTAGAGTTTCTTGCCTCACCTTGTGAACTAGATTCACCTTCAACATATTCATGAAAACCAAGACCAGTCTTGATAGCAGGAGATCTTTGACTATTAAGAATATCATCCAAGACTTTAGAACTATCTTGAAATCGTAAAAGCTTATCCTTTTCCTCTAGTTTACCTTTCAAGATATTTACCTCAACTTGATGTTGTTCTTCCTTTTTCAGATACTGCTTCCTTAGGTCTTCTTCAACTTTTCTCCCTTCTTCCACTTGTCGCTTTAGTTTGATCACTTCATGTTCTTGATCTTCAAGATCTTCTTTTAGAGAGAGGACCTTTGATTCAAGTCTCTGAATAGTTGTGCTCTGATCTTTTGCTATATCCTGCAATTTCTCCCTTGCCCTGGTTTCTGTCTCCAATTGTTCTTTTAATTTGGCAACTTCTTCAGTTTCTGCATTCTTCTTTTCATGTGCCATGAAACTTTTAATATCTTCGCTATTATTGGATGAAGCATTCTTCTTTTCATGTGCCATGAGACTTCTAATATCTTCAATATCATTGAATGAACTTTTAATATGGGTATAATAGCTTCTACCATCTTCTTCAGATATCTTTCCTTTGTTATGAGGACATCTAGCAGCATAGTGACCAACTCTACCACATAGAAAACATTTGAAAGGTAGCTTACCTTTGAACCGTCCAGTTCCCCGTTCAAGATTCTTGACAAAATTTACCTCATCTTCTTCCTCTGACACTTCGAATGCGGCCTCTGGTGGTACCTCTTGTCGCATTTCAAAAGCAGTTAAGATCCCGTGAAGCTGTGACATGGTAATTTTCTGCACATTCTCCTTTTCTTCTATGGCAGATACTTTAGAATCAAATTTAGTAGACAGAGATCTCAAAACCTTTTCAACTAAGACAACTTCCTCAAATTCTTCACCCAGATCCCTCATACAATTCACAATCTCATCCATACGCAGGAAATAATTAGCTACGCTTTCATTACTTCGCATCTTAAGAGTTTCATACCGGATTCTGAGAGTTTGAAGCTTTGCTCTTTTTACCTGATCATCTCCTTCGTAGCTTGTAACGATTTTGTCCCATATTTCCTTAGCTGATTTGAAATGCATGATCTTCATAAATTCTGATTGAGTCAAAGTACTCAATAGGACAGTAACTGCTTTGGCATTGAGCTCATATTGCTTTTTCTCTGCTGGATCTGTAGGAGTTGCTGATGGGAATTTGTATCCTCCTTCTACGATTCCCCAAACTTCTGCTCCAAGAGACTGTAGATATGCAGTGGTTCTTATCTTCCAGTGAGTAAAATTGTTCCCGTCAAAGACTGGTGGCCTGATGTGTGCCTCTCTTTCTGGATTAGCCATTCTGATGGATCTTTTCCTTCAAGCGATCAAGCTTCCTCTGAAGGACCTGCTCTGATACCAATTGTTGGAAATAATACTGAGAGGGGGGGGGGGGGGGGGGGGGGGGGGGGGGGGGGGGTGAATCAGTATTATCAGATCAATAAAACTTTTTCAATGCTCAGAAACATACACACTACTTTCGTTAAGTGAACCCGCGGTACACGCGACTGTATCTAATGCAACAAGTGTATACCCAGAGATCTTATAATTCAGTTAGCTTTAATCTTCTGTAAATGCATCAGAACATTATTAAGTATATTAACAGTAAACAGGTGCAGTATAACAGAACAGAACATCACACAAGAGCCACACCATGATATAAGGTGGAAACCCAATGTGGGTGAAAACCACCTGCTGCAATTCGTCTCTTTCTTCTTTAATGAGAAACTTCTTTTACAATGTACTGGTGCAGTCCTTTACCAGTACACAGGATACAACCTGCAGAGGGCTACAACCCTCTCTCGTTTTCCAACTACTTCTGGAAGGGAGCTACAACCCCCTCAGCTCTTGTACTAGCTGATCCATTTACTAGTACGTAGGTGCTGACCCTACAACCTTCAGGGACCACGTTTCATCAATTTTCAGACTGGATCCAAGAGTACAAAATAAACATTACTGCAATACAATCATCAACTTAAACTTGCATCATAATTCATTAAACAACCCAATACTGAATCATGGAAACCCTGTCATCAAGTACACAGAACCAAAACCAGAGCCCAAAACTCTGCAACAACCACCAGAATCAGCAGCAACCTGAAATATCAAATCTTATTATGTATACGCTACTTCACTGTACCAAAACCGCGTGTATATGCGCTTTCACCAAAGGCAACCCGCGTGCAGATCTAGAAATAGATTCTTATGCCTTCGCTGTCAGATCCGACCCTTGCCAAACGTCCCGAACCGATAACTAGCAATACCAGATCCTCTCACTGCGTCAGACACACAATGCATATCACTTTGCCTAATGATCTTCTCCTTATATAGCCTTAGGCCTTGTTCAATACCAAGAGCCAAAACCATAGTAACACAATACCATCAACCTCAAATCTAGGGATCGACACGCCCGTCGAGACACCATGGTCCGAAACCATAGGCACAACTTCCAAGGACTAACCGCCATGGACCAAAGGTACTTTTTCACATACACGCCCTTTTACTGAAGCCAACCTGCGTGTACACGCGACTTGGGCTTAACGAACCTGCGTGTATGAACTTTCTTGGCATGCTGTACTAAGATCTGTCCTCTGATTAAGATGCCATCACCTGTACCAACCTCTGAGCACCTGTACCAACCTCTGAGTGAGTTGCCATCAAGGACAACACTTGAATCATAATGCCAACACTCCAATGAGTACTGAAATCATACAACCCTCAAAGAAGTCACCAAGTCAAAAGAATGCAAGCTAGGGTTTCCATTCTAGAGCACACCTAGGGCAGGGGTTTTTATGGATGAAAAATCAAGGGATGACTACCAAACTCTAAGGTCTTGTAGACAAGACCATAAGCTTGAAATATGTGCTCCTAAAATCTACCAATTTGTATTCTAATGCAATTCGATCTATGCCTTAGCCTCACCATCCAAGAAGAGGCGACCAAAATTTATAAGGATAAAATATGGAGAAGAAAAAGTTTGATCACCAAATGGCTTGGACCAATGCCTTATCCCTTGGGCTATGGAGTCCTAGATGTTCTAGATTTTCCAAAATCGTTCGTAAGGAGGTCGAGAGTTGATGCCCTAGCTTCTAACCCTTAGAAATTAACCACTCAATATTTATGGAGTTTTATGGAGAAAAACAATATTTCATCCATTGGGAACATTGATCACTTGTCATGCTATGAGTAACATATGCAAGTGCCAACCAAATTCAAAATAAATCTTCAATAATTAAGGCAAAATATAACATTAACCTATTTGTAACTATTCCATACAATAGACACTTTTAAAGAACAAAACTTCAATAAATGGCACTTAAAAGATGACAATATGATATATCCACCCACAAATCAAGAGATGGCTCCAAATAAGATCAATTTTCAACTCCAAATATCAAAATGCATTTAAGACACCCAACATCTAATCCAAAGAAAAAGTGTGAATTTACTAAGAGGGTCGAAATTCGCAAGTGTGATGACAATCCAATACAAATGAAGTTGAGTTCTATTTCTATGAGACCTATTAGGTTGAATTATTAGCCTAAGGGCCCCTTAACATTATAAAATTAAGCAATATACATGCCTTGGTTGCAATCCAACCAAGTATCTCTTACAAATTGCGAAATAACCATCCAAATGCTAGTTGAATTGATGACATCATGCTGATGTAGGGCCATTAGAGGGCCACATTGAGTCCTATTGGTTCCAAAATGTGTGAGAGGGCTCCATAAATCATGAACAAGGGGATGACCCTTTGTCTCCATGCAAGTCATCATGTGGGGCCCCAAAGTGAATTTGGGCACATAAAATAGTCTCATGGGTCCCTTGATGACATAATAGACTATAATGCTCTAATAATGAGGGCTCTAACAATGGTGTTTTCCCTCCCAGGTCTCAAGGGATGAGACAAACCTCCTATGGACCATGGATCGACTACAAAACCATGTGATAATTGTTAAGTCGGTTGGGGAACACTAGTCCAAGTGCATCATCTCGTGAATAAAGTGGGGAAATGAGAAGATTGTTGAGGGAGTTGAAGGTTCCCATAGTGTGAAATAATGCTTTGCACATGATGGGAGTCTCGTGACTCAACGCTTCACTCGGGGGTGTCAATACGATCCTCTGGTGGACTTGGGCCCCGATTAAGTTTCCCAACCCATGATGAAACTACTTTCCAATTACATATAATGTTCATTATTACATCCTCACCATCAGGTGCAATAGTTCACTAGTGCGTCTAAATTAACCAAGCTTGTTTATCAATGTCACATTGAGACTTCATAGTGGGATTCCCCTCCAAATTTTGGGTTTCAAGCTTGTAATAGTGTTCCCTCCCTAGGTAGGAGTGGATAATGAAAAACCCTATTAGGTATTCCCAACCCCTAAGGGGAAAGAAAGTTCCCTGGTACATCCTTCATTTGATAGGTGTTATGTGAATGATGATGAATGGATGGGGGCATGGGGTCTCAAGGACAAATTCCATGGGTTCAAGGGTGCCAATGATGAGGAATGCCTATAAATTGGGTGTATAAATGTAGGGTAGAGAAATCGTGGATACATAAGTTACCCCAGCCTTTGTTTTTACACCCTTCTATATTTTCATTTTTCCTTTTCTTGATTTTTCTTTATATTGTTGCTCGAGGCTCTAGAAAATGAGAACATGTAGTGTATGATCTAAGTAGTTATTAACCCCTTAAGGTGGGGCATTTCATTGCCCACTAGGGGTTGGGACATGCATGGGTTTCTTAATGATGTAGGGGCACCCATGGGGCCCTAGGAACCAGGGCGATGGTTATAATAAGGGGTAGAGATCATGCTTGCCTTTTTCCCACACGCTATGCTAATGTCCTAGCCATCTTTTGCAATTTATACTATTCTTTTACTTTGTTTCTTGCTTGTGGCCATGATATGCTTTTAACGTTCTTTTAGTTGCATTAAACTCCGTGGAAACATTTCTAGGCCCAACCCATACATGTGGAAAAGGGGAGGGGGTGTGCCAGTGCCTTGTGGACCCAGTGGTCATGTAGACACAAAGAAGAAAAAGGATGAAACAAGACTTGTAATGTGCAAACAAGAGTGAAATATGTGGAACTGGAAAATGAGACCACACTACCAAAATTGGGGTTTCCCAAGTAGTGTCCTTCCTAAAGCCATAGGCTAATAGGGGATATCCCATATGACTAGGATTGAAGATTAAACCCCCCATTTAATGCGAGGGAAAAAAACTATGGTAAAAACCCTTCCTTCTTTCAAGCCACCCATTAATCCATGTCCTAGATGCCCAAGGAAAAAAAAGCATAAGCACCAGATTGCATAGTGAAAAACATATCTTTTAGATTGGATTTCCCACCTTATAATATATGCTCTCAAAAAATGGGCTAGGGGACATATGACTGATGCAGGGAGCAGAGATCAATGGTACAATGTCTTGACTACACTAGTCACTATCAAGGGTTGCTGGCTACTGGCTAAAGAGAGATCTAGGGGAATTTTTTTTCTTATGGGGTCACCCATTTTTGGTGGGTAACAGTCCACATTATAGACAACTCAACAAAATGACAATAAAAGTTCAGTCTCCTATTCTTAACATTGATGAATTATTAGGAAAATTGCATGGTAAAATTTTCTTTACTAAGTTGGATCTCCATTCATATCATCAAATCATAGTTAGAAAGAAGACAATCCCAAAACAACCTTTAGAACACATGAAGATCATTATGAGTTCTTGGTTATGTCATTTAGACCTAGTAATGGACCTTCAACATTTCAAAGCTTGATGAATTCTATTTTCAAACTGATTCTTAGAAAATTTGTGTTAGTATCTTTTAATGACATGCTAATCTACACCAAATCTTGGGAAGAGCATGAACATGTTAACAAGCTCTTAACATTGTTGGACAAGCACCAATTATATGCAAAACCTTCTAAATGTGCCCTTGGGCTCCAAGAAGTGGAATATTTAGGTCATATTGTGTCTCATGAGGGTGTCAAAGTGGAATCTAAGAAAATTAAAGCTATAATGGAATGGACATTCCCCAAAACCTCGAATAAACTCAAAGGATATTTAGGATTGATAGGCTATCACAATAATTTTGTCAAGAACTACGGTCAAATAAAAACACCTGTAACAAGATTATTAAGGAAGGAAGAATTTTCTTGGACTCAAGAAGCAACCGAATATTTTGAAAAACTTAAAGAGACTATGTGTACAACACCTATATTGGCCACACCTTACATCAAAAAGACCTTTATTATCGAGTGTGATGCCCCAGGCCATGGCATTGTTGTAGTTTTTGATACAAGAAGGCAAGATCATTGCCTTTGAAAGTAACCAACTCAAAGGAAAGAACTTACTCAAACCCATCTATGAAATTAAATGTTGTCCATACTACATGTAGTTAAGAAATGACATCCATACTTAATAGGAAGACACTTCAAAGTAAAAACAAATCATGATAGTTTGAAGTACATCTTGAAACAAAGACTATCTTCAAAAGAGTGACAAAAATGAGTTACAAAGATGTTAGGGTATGACTTTGAAATTATCTACAAAAAGGGAAAGAAAAATATCTTGGTAGATGCATTATTAAGGAAAGAGGAAGACAAAAAGGGTTTACTATGCATTGTTTCCATTTCACAATCTAATTGGGTGGAAGAAGCGAGGATAGAATGGAAGCGGTATGAGAAGGTATACAAGATCATTCAACAACTATAGGAGGACCCCCATGTAATACAAAATTTTATGTGGAAGAATTATTTTTTGTGGTATGAAGATCGCTAATGCCTATGTAAGAATTCTCATCTCAAACGAAAGGTCCTTTGGGAATTATACATAAGTTTCCTATACAAGGAAAGTTGGGGTTCTTGAAAAGATACCATAGGATCAAGAAATATTTTTCCTCGGAAGCTCTTAAAGTAGATTTGCAAACGTTTCTGGTTGAATGTGTGGTTTTCCAATAGAGTAAGAGAGAGACAATCGAGACCCTGGGGCTCCTACAACCATTAGCAATACCAAAGTTAACATTGGGAAGAACTTTTAATGGATTTTATTATAGGTTTACCCAAATCTAAAGGAAAGAATGTCATTATGGTAGTGGTAGTGTTATGAAACCAGCTCAAGAAAAGATAGAAAAGATAGATCAACGCCTTAGAATTCAGCCTCTTCGAGGGGGCAACCTCCTTTAAATTACATAAATGAACAATTCTTTGATGATACAAATGACAAAACCTCCTTTCTATATATAGGAGTCTATGGAGTCACAATATAATCCAACTGACCTAACAATAATAATATAAAGCCACAAAAATAACAATAGAGGGATTCTATGGGGCACAGAAATAACAATATGGGGGTAATAGGGGCACAACAATATAAATAAGGGGTATAACTACAATAGTAATGGGGTAATCACTAGTATTATAGGGACCCAACATGCCCCTCTCCTTCAAAAAAAGTGTTGTCCTCAACGCTTGAGTAGTTCTGGATACTTCTGCATAAAATTCTCATCCTCCATGTGGAATCTTCAGCGGATAAGTTCTTCCACTTGATAAGATACTCTGAAATTGATCGATTTCGTAGCTGTCGAGTTCTTGTTTCTGTGACTGCTTCCGGTTCCAATATAATTTTTCCTTCCTCGTCAAGTTCTGGCAATATTGTTTGAATTGGGAGCTTGTCACCTATAACCTTCTTTAAACATGAAACATGGAAAACTGGGTGCAATCGAGAAGCTGCAGGAAGCTCCAATTTGTATGCCATAGTACCAATCTTTTGCAACACCTTGTACGGACCATAATACTTTGGTGATAATTTATTATCCTTCTTAGCTTGCTTTAGGGACATTTGCTTATATGGTTGTAACCGTAGGAATACCCAATCACCTACATCAAAACTTCTTTCACTGCGATGTTGATCTGCCTGTTGTTTCATTCTATTTTGTGCCAACACGAGGTTTATCCTTTAAGAGTTGGAGACTTGTTGTTGATGTTCATGTGATGTTCCACTGCCTGAACCTTAGAATTTTCTCTTAAATATGATGTGATGGATGGTGGTTGATACCCATAAAGTGCCATAATGGGGTCATTTTTGTTGCTGTATGGAAGGAAGTGTTATACCACCATTCAGCCAGAGGCAACCATTTGACCCATTGTGTCTGTTTATCAGATACAAAGCAACGAAGATATCCTTCCAAACATTTGTTTACTATCTCAGTTTGCCCATCAGATTGAGGATGATAAGATGAGCTATGAGCTAATTGAGTACCAAGACAAGAAAATAATTCTGTCCAAAAATTTCCAGTGAAAATGGATCTCTGTCACTTACAAAAATCTTTGGGTTTCCATGTAGCTTTTGAACTGTTTCCATAAATGCAGTAGAAACTGTACTGGCTTTAAATGGATGTGATAATGCTCAAAAGTGTGCATACTTGGTAAGTCTGTCAACTACCACCATGATGACACTCTTTCCCTCAGACTTGGGTAAACCTGTGATAAAATTCCATTGAAACCTCCTCCCAACGTTTGCTTGGAATGGATAAAGGTTGTAATAGACCCGATGTCTTAATTGTTTCAACTTTATTTTGCTGGCAAACCAAACATTCCGCCACAAACTTTTGAATATCTGTTTAAGGCCATCCCAAAAAAATTCCTTCTTAACCCTGTGGTAAGTTTTTTAAAAATCCTGAGTGCCCTCCTAAGGGAGAAGTGTGCAATTCCATAAGAATCTTTTGTTTTAGCTTGGAATTCTTACAGAGGTATAAGCGATCTTTGTACCATAACGAATCATTTTGCCAGCTAAAATGTATCAAGTACTGGAACCTTGTTGTAG